>CM040755.1:19705062-20342562 GCA_022829145.1 Albula goreensis | reverse complement strand
TTCAAACAATTCGGACCATTTAATAAAGATGTTGGACCAGAAGATTTAACATTTTTAAAAATATAATTTCAGCTACAATTCTGCAATAAATTATACAATTATACAAATAATCTGTCCTCAAGGGAAAACCGTAATCTTAACTTTTGACCACAGAAATTTTTAGATGTACCCTACTGGTCTGTACCCAATGTTCATGTCCATGGACTAATGTAATTAGCATGCAACATGATTCTTGCTCCTTCTTGATACATTTCAACCATATGCCTGAAAGTCACTTATTGTCATTTGGTTTGGGTGAAACTTTTTGGTCCTTGAATTTAATTGATGATTTGTTTCAGCGCCAGCACAGCCCACTCAGGAAAGCTAAAAGGACAGGACATGTGACTCATCCCAGCACAGGTAACTGCTCATCATCTCCATCCCCGACTTCAGTGTCCAAGAGCTCTGTGGTTCTGGCATGTCAGAAGTCACTTAAAAGCATAAATTTATGAGACAGTGGCTGATGGTGACTTGCATGTAAAAACATACCACTGCCCTGGCTGAGGTTATTCAGCTGCCAGTATAACATGCATCCAGCTTTTTAAAATTCCATGTGGGTGAGCTCATCATGGTGACAAACACCAGCTTTTGTAATACCATGGTGTGCATGAGTACAGAAGTACAGAGTGCACCGACTGGAATTTTCAAACAAAATTTCACAGTAGAGAAACTTCAGTTCTCAGAAGCATTTTTTTGTCAACCTCCTCTTGCATCTTTTTGTTTGTCTTTTGATGCCCATAGTCTCAACAATTAGATCCATATGACGAGGTTCAGTCCCTGCTGTCAACAGCCAAGTTCAGGAAATGCAAATAGTTTTTGTCTGCACAAACCAACTAGCTGCCCTTTCCCTGTGTAGTCACACATACCAGTCATGATGCAAGCCTATACTGGCCCTTCAGTCGTGGAATGATCTTTCTGCACTTGTCAGGACATTAAGAATCTTTTTCCAATGATAGGACTGCTTACAGCATATTTCTAACAATTTCCTTAAGGGAAAACTCATATGATTAAAAAAAGCATGGTCCTGCCAGACTCAATTTTAAACCCTCCAACTGGGAATCACTGTCCTACTCACAGAAGACAAAGTAACTATATATGTAGGAGCCAATAAGCACGTTTATTAATTTACTGATTTTACAGTACAATTTTATTTGTTTATTTGTATGTTTTCACTACAATATAGGAGGGATAGCATGAGTATTCTATTCACCTAACCTTTATTACACTTGTTGCCAAACCATAAATAGTACCTGGTTCTTAAAGGAAAGTGGAGTGTGATTTAATGGGGGCAACAATATTTTTAATCCAACAGTGGAGTTCCTAACACCTCACTCTGTGTGGTGGTCAGAATTATTTTTTGGCTGATGTATTTTCAGTTACATTATCAAAATTTCTTAAATCTTTTGTTGTGTCGGTTGTGGTTTTGATGTACTGCTGCGCTAGAACAGAATTTTACCAGAGGAAGGGCTAGTGTAGATAAACTCCTTTATTAGTCTGTTAGGAAGTTATTTTGTGTCCTACAGCCCTCAGACACACATATCATAAACAATGTAACATTATATTACAAGTTTGCAGGACATGGCACCTCCATCTAACACATCTAATATGCACATCAGATAAGATAGATAAATAACCGAAACAACATTTGCACAAGGAACCCATTTGTTGCGGATGTTACACAGTTTGATTTTTGAGCCCCATTGGTTCTACCATCGGCACACTGTACGATCGGCCAGATGGCATTAGGTGATATGGGTTGAATTTGGTTGCATTCAGTCATTAGTAATAGCATTCCCTTTTTTATACAAACCATACAATCAAATTTTACTCCAGCTATGATGCTGAAAATGACCACTTTGTTAAGTTTGTTTTTATTTCTCATAGGTAGTGTGGCATACCATGCACCAAAACAAAGATATTAACTCATTGGTCACCTTATGATAACATGAATAAAGGCCTTTGAGCCAATCAGTGTACACATAAGCACAGTTTGACCATTCTATCCATGACTGAGCATTGTAGTATTGCCTTGCATTGTTAGTGCTGTCAGGTAAAATTGACTGCATTTATAGACCTTGGTCTTTTACCAATTCCTCCATTTTGAAGTGAAGTGAATCTTGTGAACATATTAACAGCAGCCCCCAGTACACAGATGAGAACAGATCAGTGTTTCTTCTTGCCCAAAGGCACTAAAGGGTAAGCTGACAATGGTTAAATGGCTAAACAACTATCCCTATTTCCCTTAATCTGCCTCAGGTCATTTCCTGAAAAGGTGTCTGAGGACAAATGTTGTGCACTCTCTCACACCGATGTCATGTCACATGGCCAATCACTTTCCCTACCCCACCCCCATTCAGCTCCTCCCCCTCTGCCTGTGTTTGCTGATGTCATTAAAGGCCCAGAGTTCATATGATTCTGACATTAGGAAGTGTTCCCACCCTGCCCACTGGAAAGTAAATTACTGAGACAGTAAATTACACTCGTCGTTTTAAGGCCTGTGAAAGAGGTAATGACAACAAGGACGTGATTGAAGTGACTGAAATGCTGACAAGCTTTATGAATAGCTAATGACCCATGGGAAGTGAATGAGATAAGAAAACAAATGGAGAGGGGATTTCAATACCAGACAAGTATATGTACTGCCAATTGTTCTTTAAAAAAACATGTTATGAATAAAAATAATTTATAAATAAATATGGATTAAAAATATAGTGCTTTTTGATTTTTAGGTTTTTGATTTTGTTTGAGAAACAGGAAATTTGGGTAAAAATCAGAAAGTGTAGTGCCTGCTGCCTGCTCTCTCTGGAAGTGGGCTAACTATAGTGGCCATGATTCCCACACAAATCAGGCCATCCACCCCAGCCTTCACTTTTACAGAGCACCAGTGCTATACTGTCAGACACATAATGAGCTCATAGAAATTGAGCTGAGGTTTTGGTGTAATCAACACTAAAAATTTTAATGTGAAATGGCACAGTGAAAAGAAGGAACAATTCATTACTCTAGAATGGAACAGTGCAGAAGGAGAGCCATGACAGACTAGACACATAGGGGCCTGTATATTTCACCAGGGGGTCTAGTCACATGGTGAGAGTGCCAGAATGAGTGGGCAGTCAATGATTTCTTTGAATAATAAAACGTTTTGCTCATAATGCTTTTTTTCAACTCACTCAGGTTCTACCATTATATATTAGCTATACCAATTTGCCAGTGACTGTATCGGTCTAAAGTGACTCTGGAGGAAAAAAAATGTCTGGTTCAGTTCTGAAGATACTCTGTTTAACCAGGTTCAATTCAGTATTCATGTAGGAAATTCTACAGAGACCCTTGCTGCTCTACACCTTTCCACAAGAGAGTAGGGCTATGGATGAACAAGCTGAAAATGGTCAGAGACCTTCATTAATGAGAGCTAAGGGTTTCTTTTCTCTGTTCTGATGCACTGCTTTTTTACATCAGAACCCAAGTGTTGCAGGTCACTGTGATTTACACAGATGCATGTTGTTTGGTGGGATGTCCACATGGATTACTGTTATGGTGGAAGAATCCAAGCCTTACCAGTCGCTCATCATTACCTCCACTCTGAATTTGGAAAATGCATTCTTACTGCGAGAACCCTCCAGAAAAAGTTTATCAAATCACCACAAAATTATTAGTCATTTGATCTGGAGTTCAGATTTTTTTTATTCCAGCCAGTTCAGAAAGTGCAGTTAAGGCCGTATCAGGGCTACAATAGAGTAAGGTGTGTAACACAGTCCGAATTGCTTTTAGGAACACAATATTCACATTGGGGTGGAAACAATGGCAATAAACATAGGCTGTGATTTGTTATTTATTACATCATGACAGCAGTTTATCAGGGGCTGTGTTCTTTTATCAGGATGACCCAATGTACGGTACAATACGCAATGTACCTGTGAGGATTCTGTGAATTGCAGAAAGCACTCGTTGTGTCCCATCAAGCGCTGTCTTCCTATTCCTGCATTGGTGCCATTCCTCTCCCTATTCAACAATGTCATTCGCTGGTGGTGATTTGCCTTCTAGTCATCACAGTGTCAATCTGGTTCAGAGATCCAAGTGCTCTGTCCCTATACGTGTGTGCGTGCGTGTGTGTGTGTGTGCGTGTGTGTGTGTGGCACCAACAAACATAATTCAAAATGGCATTTTTCAGATTTCAGATTGTCAAATTGTCAGAGAAAAATGTGCACAAGGTTTATGAGATGCTGAAAATGTCATGGCTTCATAGCAGTCAGGGATGGAGTAATCAATGTTAAAACTGTTATACGTTTCATTGCCTAAACTAACTTTCAAAATTCAGGGTACCCTTGATGATACAGAAGGACGTAACACAACAGGTACAGATGCTCATGTTTTTTTCATCACATGTGTAGTCGTGACTTCTTACGAAAACTCAGGCAATACTGAGGTGGGCAAGCAGGAAAATTGGTTGATTGGCCCATTAATATATAGTCCATCTGCTTATTTCTCTTACTCTGTCTGTCTCTTCTGTCAACCCTTTCTTTTTGAGTCTCCACCATACTGTCCCTCTTTTCCTCTGTCTGTGCCTCTCTTTTTCCCCCTTTCTCAGTCTTTCTCTCCCCCTGTCTCTCAGTGCACCTGCTGTTGGCTCTTCATGGTCAAGTTGAGTTGTTTGGGTCCCAAAGGCCTCATGTAACCACTCAGGGGAGTATATCTCTCTGTGCACACACACTCACACACACACACACACACACACACACACACACACGCACACACACACACACACACACACACACACACACACACACTCACACACACACACACACACACGCACGCACGCACGCACGCACACACACACACACACACACACACACACACACACTCACACACACGCACGCACGCACGCACGCACGCACACACACACACACACTTTCTTTTCCCAGAGCAGTGGAGACACTTTAAGCATCCCACTCCTCTCAGACCACAGATCACGCTTCCCAAAAGCTTTCAGAACACAGCGGCAGTGCCGACATGTGTGCTCATGACATCACTCTGATGTCTGATTCTGCTGGCAGCAGATGAGGCTGCAAACATACATATGTTGTAAATAGCCAAGGATTTATGTAGTCACTATGGTACATTGTTAACTTACAGCCCTTTCCCAGGAAAGATGAACTGTCATGTCTGTGTTTGCAGATGAGCTTATCCTGCCCTTTAATGCCACCTTTTCCAAAGACATTTTCACAACACCTTTCACATCCATTGTATAGGTAACTTAGTTTCATTTGTAAGGAGTCATTTCAATAGACAATAATTTGGCAATTAATTCGTACCTATGAAGAAAGACAGAAATCATGCTTGATAAGGTGAATTTTTTTAGATTTGGGTGGGTAGAATGACATAGACAATTTCTGGCTTGGCACAAGGCCCACACAACAAGGATCCAGGTAGCTGGCATTTTCTTAAAGAGCAGAAGAGAATAACATTTTGTGTGGGATTGCACTGGCCATTAGCTAATGTGGTCTGGTTGTTTGTGGTATTGTAGTACTGAGTTGACAAAGGGTATACATACTCTCAGTATATGAGTTTGTTTGAGTAGACAGCACTGACCTCCCCAGTCACGGCAGGCTCTGGAATGGTGTGTACCGACCAGGGCCAATTGGCCATGTAACACAGCCCCAATCCAAGATCGCATCACCTTACTGGCTCCCCTACCACCGGCCCCTGTCCCCATTGGCTGCTTGTGTCGTCACAGAGACAACAGCTGTCTCTAGGATGAAGAAGCTGCAGTCAGGGTGCCAGCCAGTCTGACTGCCTGCAACCAGAGAAACCCAGAGTCCCTTATGGCCTTCAGAGTGCAGCCTCATTATCTGTGTTGATACAACAGAGACAGTGCCCCCTGCAGGCACAGATGGGATGTTACTCTCTTTTAGAACTGTGGAGAAGGTCCAGCCTCTTGCTTAAGCCAAAAGAATCAATGAAGACAATGCATTTCTCAACCTTGTTGAAATAATGATCAAGTTACAAACCACTTCTTCCATTTGAATTTAAATCAAGTGTATGTCTTCTATGTTGGTAGGGCCATTTTGATTATTATTATTTCATTATTTCTTTCAGGTTGATCAGCAGATTCAAGCAGCACAGAGTTTTTATTTGTGCCCAAAGGCAGGCCTGATTGTGTTATGCTTGGACTAGAGTGTTTGTTTACAGTCCGAGAAGCCATGGTGTCAGAGGGGGAAGGGGGACCCACTGAGCAGCGGAGCGTCCTGACAGACATCCCCCTTCCCCCAGCCCCAGCGCCTGCCGCACAGTTGCACAGCAGATGGATTTGTGAATCTTTTTAAAGGCTAAAGCCGCTGTGACTGCAACACTGCACACCGCTACCCCCTGGAAACACTGACTACACTTCTGCTTCTGTCAGTGTGTGTTTATGGGCGAAAGAGTATGGGCATGTTTGTGTAGCATGCTCCTGTATGCGTGTTCGCCTGCGTGTTTGTGTGCGTTTCACTGTGTGTTCATGTATGTTTGTGTGAGTGTGTTAGCAGTCTTTACAGGAATATGATTATGCTTATCTGTTTGTGTATATGTGTGTGTGGTTGTGTGTGAGTGTGAGCAGACAACGGACCAATCTGCATCAGTACTGCCAATTGGATGTGACCAGGTGGAAGAACTTTCCTCTACAGAAAGTGGGGAGTAGTTTTACAGCGAGAGATAGTCAGAGGAGACTTAACAAAGTTCTCTGCAGACTAAATGCACATTTCCGATAACTCTGTGTGGGACCTGACTGGTACGTTTTCCCCGGTGCATGTTTTACAAGGGTCTTCCAATTCAAAGGGGCCCTCTCACTGGGTAAACTGCAATTTGTGAATCTTCGGCATTCAAAATACTGAGGGTGACCTCAAACCAAATCCCACTGCCAACTGCAGTGTTCGATTTTTTTTTACTTTAGGTTGTTTTGTTAATGTTCAGGTATTCTTCAAGATAAAAATCATGCAAAAATGAAATCCTAGCTCTGAGTGATTTGTTTAGGCTAAAACTTTTTGATGACTCAAAATTGGGTGATTCTTTAGAATTTCCTGTCAGAGTTTTCAAACAGTAACTGCTAAGATTGAGTCATTACTCTGGATTCATTATATGATCATAGCAGAGAAAGCAGGTCTTCTCTGTGTTTAGCCACCCTTTGCTCAATACAAACATATGTTTTCAGCTATGAAAGAATAGTTTCCCAACATACATTATTCCAGGTACTGTGTTGCATCTGGACTTCATTGATTTATTGAATCTGAGATTTTTTTCCTCTCAAAGTAAATATTAAATGTATTAATTGTTAACAATTCAGAGTACACAAAGACTTTGGTGTTTGTCATAAGTGGAAGTGTGCAGTGTGGCACTTCCAGACCAAACGCAGAACGTGCCTCCAGTCTTCCTCCAGGGATATTTACTTTTCCTGGAGCCAGGAGCATTCGTCAGCCCTAACAGCTGGGCCTGATAATTTGCCTCTGTTGAAGGGGGCAAAATTTCATACAACCAGCTCAACTCCTATTGACCCCCACCACCACCACTACCTCCCCCCACACTTTTGTAACAACAATGCACCACTTCACACGCAGACCCACATACCAGCAGAAAGGAAAATTTAAGAGGGCTGTCGAAAGCAACCAATAAGTTCATTGTTTCAACAAGAGAGCAGTTGTTTGGGGACACGAGGGTTGTGTTCACAGAACATTAAGACCACATTAGGCCTATCAAGGCCTAATCTGAGAATGGTTGCCAGGTGGTGCAGAAATGAATCTCGGGCTGTACCCAAGGAATTAGAGCTGGTTATTTTAAAGTTTACGGCGATGATGGGGGGATTGGTGAGAGACGGCACAGCCCTATGCTCTGGCTGACCGTGGCATTGCACTGACAAGAAACCTCAGATGGATTGACCTCACAAAGCGGGTGCTACGTATGATACACACAAGGGCGGCCAAAGCCATACAGTAAGTCCAAAAGCACCACTGAAAGATCACAGAATCTTCATTCAAATCTTAATAAAGTCAAAGACATAAAGCATCAGGACCCAATCCATTTGACTAACATTAATGCTGTAGCCTGTGAACTTGATCACAGCAATTACCATGAAATGGCTCTGTATAAATGCAACATAATTTCCAAGTGCTGATTAAATCATGAAATATTTATTTTATCAAAAATTAAATATGTATATGTTGTATATAAATAGTTCTAACGGCATATGTGCATCTTGCAGATGAGCAATTTTAGTCTCATGGCAGTTAAGGATTATATCGTATTTTCATTTTGGACTTTTCCATTTATCTATGTTCACATACATACATATTTATATTCAGAACACACATATGTTTAGTGACACTGTCAAAGTCAGATATATAAATGTTCAGTGTTTTGCTGATTTGACCAAACCATGGATACTAATAAAAAAAGTGGTGTCTGTGCCTCTCTCAGGAAAACACAATAATTTAGAACACAAAGAAGGTGTCTAGTCCATGGAAGTAAACATAGATCTATAGGGGGAGCTTCAAAATTGCCTCAATCTCTCCCGAGATTTAATTAGTATGTCTTGAGGAAGAGTACTGTCTTGAAGATGCGTCACAATACTTAAAATACAAACCTAAGACTGAAGGAAATAGGGGGTCATTGCAATTTCTGCTGTAGTATTAACATCCAGATCAGTTTATTTTAACTGATATTCAAAACATTTTTTCTGGTTTCTTCTTTGCAAGTTACCTAACTTACAAGTAGCCTCTCTATTTAGGCTGATGTTTAATCTCTCTCTGGTCTATGAGGGGGCATTGGGTGATGTCTCCAGCTGAAGAAGTCCAACTAAATACAGTCTCACAAGGTACCACACACTTTCACAGCCTTTCTATAACCCTTGTTACAAAATAACTTTTACTGAAACACAGGAAACCCACAGCCTCAAATATCTGTTGACACCTCATTTGAATGAAATAACTTGTGTTCAGGTCAGTAAACATCTTCTGTGCCATTTTTTTTTTAATTCAGGGTGTTCTATGAAATGTAAAACCTTTCCTTGGGGCACAGTGCATATTCCCAAAGCAATGTCCCTGCACTTAAAAATAGATAAAGGATCAGTTTTCTGAACCACCCATCACCCCCCTGTCCCACCCCTACCCCCACCCCCAACTGTCCCCACGCCTCCCTAACCCTTAACCAAGGGTTACCAAGATCATCAGTTATACTCAACACTGACGCCTTTAACTTAAATTGGCAATATTAAACACTACTCTTAGACCATGTGGAAATATTATCTTCTTTTTCTGTGCCTGGTAGACTTGAAGAAGTCATATCCATGTGTGCTCAAAGCTGCCTCCCCACAAGGCCATAGTGGCTGATTGACAGCAGGGACAGGTGTGGACAGTCTGGGGTTTTGCCCCTTGTCTTCCTCACCTGTTTGCTGATTGCTCCTGTAGGCCTTTGACCTGATGAACAACTTCCTGTCCCCTAGGGCAGGATAGGGCAGGGCCTGGGCTGTTGCCCTCAGCAACTGCAGCCCAGGGAGTGGCTGCCTTTAATAAATAACCTCATTCAAACAGACCTTACCTAACGCTGGCCCACCACCCCGACCCCCGTCCCTGCCCACCCCTCTGCCACCCTCTCATCCATTAACCCTGCAAACATTAAAAGCTATAATATTAAATATACAAGGTGGTGTCAAAAGTGATTTGGCTCATATGTTGGGCTCTGCCATAACTGGAAAAATTAGAAATATGGACTGTATTGTTTATTTCAGCTGAGGTTATCAAGCAAGAGATCTGGCTTAAAACATATCATTGATCAAATAGTGTGGATGGTTTCGAGTGGTGGGGATTGCTATTTGATTGTTATTCCTGAGGAGTACAAATATTTCCATGGCATTTTAAATGTTCTCATGTTTTCTTTCTTAAATTAAAATTATTTCACTTTTCATGCTTTGGTGCATTAGTGCTTACCATCTTATTTGATAATACCATGTCTTAAATGTCACATTTAAGAGAAGATTAAATAGTTAGCAGAGGTTCATCTTCAGTCACAAAAACCATATTAAATATTTCAGGACCACATGACAGGGTTACTGTTCGGCACATTATTAAATTATCCAGTGTGCTCCCTTGGTGCTGTGTTCTGTACATTACTATGCAATTTTATGCTACCCTACACACTCATGTATGTGTCTATACTAGCTTAAACTTAAAGCTTATATTCTTCTGTACAGTCCTATTCTTCCATTGATTATTATACAATTCTGAACAGTACTGGAGGCTCATTTATTGTCCTGTACACTCCTAAATGTGCAACGTTGCTTTTAATTTATTATTATTATTTTTAGGAAGGTGTAGTGAATGACAGAGTAAGAACAACACAAAACCTCACAGGAGATGACCACTTAATTACTCTGTAATACTGCAATATTGAGGCATAATTGCATCTGTGATTTTGTTTAAACATAATGTTAATAGTATGAAAGTGCTCATTAAGAAACATGAGCTGATATAATGCCTCATACGTTTTCATGGACAGCTATGGTGTGTTGTCAGTATGTAACTGATGAATGCAGCAGAAAAGCAGCCCTTGTGCACAGCCCTTGTGCGCATGATCACCAGCTTGGCAGTGAACCAGTTTTTCTGCTCAGCGTTGTTTACTGTTAGACATTGTATCTTCAATTATACACAAATTCAGAGGACTTGGGCTGTTCTGTAATTATCAGAAGAAAAAAAATGTGTTTGAAAAATGTGATTAATTCGCTTCTTTTCAGCTAGCATCTTTACTGCCCCCCCCACCTCCAAAGAGATGAGATCACAGTACTGCTCACAGCCCCTGCATGCCAATGGTTACTCACTGCTCCATTACAGCTCTGACTCAGCTCAACCACGCAAGCCATTCCACAAACACTCCACTGCAGGGATTAGCTGATCACTCCACAAAATTGTGTGAAACCGTGATGGGCACGAAAATAAAATGACAATCTCCGATACCCTGAATGTCGAAATCCTTAGACTAAAGTGATTCAATATTTTTTAGAGAGGAAGTACCAGCCGTTTTCATTTTCACTGGTCTGGCTACCTTCCCCTGAGCTGTTGACTGGTGTGACTGAATCAGTGTTTGTCAGAAAAAAAGTTGCTCTAGAGCACTTTGAGAATGGTCAACAACCTGACTTTGTGTCCAGTGTGTTGTTTCTGTGATGAGTTGCAGCTTTATGGTTACATATTATGTGCCTCTGCAGCACATGGGATATATTATCTCTGCTAATTCAGCTTGGTACCGTTTCCTACAGCACAGCACAGGTTGGTGTTATCTGTCATTTCAGCAGAATGTCTATTCTCTGTCCAACTTTGTGATCTGCCAGCAATATGATCCCAAACAAGAAATCTTGGGTGAACAGCCAAAGATGGAAAATTCCTGCTTGGCTGCCAGACTAATTTACTGTTCTGAGACCAACCATGTAGTGTGTGTGTGTGTGTGTGTGTGTGTGTGTGTGTGTGTGTGTGTGTGTGTGTGTGTGTGTGTGTGTGTGTGTGTGTGTGTGTGTGTGTGTGTGTGTGTGTGTGTGTGTGAAAACACACAGCTCTGATTTGTTTAAACATGGAAAATGTAGAATTTTTAACTTTTTACACTTCTTTTTCGCATTATTGAAATAAAATTAATTTAGTCATACAACCAGGTGTCAGGGTTGCATGAGTCAACTGTTTGAGTCAATTAATAATTTTTTCTTTTAATTTTTTAAAGCTTTCATTTATAAGGACCTCCACATCCTGGGCCATGTCCAAAAACCACAGGTGTTTCTTGGATGCAGTTCAGAGGCATGGACTGATTCTGGGATGGGTGTGTTCACTATGCCCCCCCCCCCTACCCCCTACCACACCACCCCCCCACTGGAGAGCCACTGCCTGCCATATAAATCACTCCCTGCCCCGCACATTCAAGTCTGCACCGATCTTCACCTGTCAATCACACCAAATGGGCTTTAACAATAACAACAAGATGCATACACACTAATGCTCTGGGGAGTCCTTTAGCTGTAAACTAAGACTGACCCACAGCTATGTTCACATGAATGGCGGCAATGCAACTTTGGGTGGGCAAGCATCGTCTACCACCAAGGCCGGCAGCATGCTCTGCTGGCCTACCTACAATAGAAACAATGACATCCAGCTTGATGCCACAAGTGTCTGTTGTTCTATGCCTTGTTTGCTTGCTTTTCTATCCTATGACATCACAAACCCCCTGGTCACTGCTGAAGATGCTCCAGTGAGGTAGAGCCGATATTTGACTCCTGTGGGACCACACAGCGGCCATTCCCTGTCGGACATGTTTTCCCTCTCAGCTGGAGACGAGGTCCCTGGGCCAGATGGCGGGAAAAATCACAGCTCTTATGAGATCCCTGCTGCTCTGAGTGTGTGATCACCACAGGGGGACGGACCTCGGACTGTGGGGGAACGACATGCCATCATCTTCTGTCCAGACACCACATGGGAGCAGAGCTCAGGATGGGTACAACGATGCACTGTCAGTCTCCTACAACAGATGAGCTGCTGAGAATTCACTCCCAGATGACTTCTCAGCCATTAACAACCATGGAATTGTTTGCTATTGTTGAGACATAATATATGGAGTGGATATTGAAATGGTACTGTTTTACAGTTATGGTGTGATAGTTGCCGGGGTAAGCTATTGATGGTCTGGTTTGTTCTGCAGAGACCCATTAAAATGCTTGTTTATTGTTTCTCCTAAGGAGTGCAGATGTGGATTCACCTCCATCACCTCTGAGTATCAACCCTATCTGCCCTGAGTATGGACCCCGAATATCACCCCCTACTCCATCCCACCCCTCCCCCCGTTTAGTAACAGCACTTAATACCATCCACACACACACCAACACATTAATATCTTATGCCACAAATGAACAAGTCCAGTAATAATGGAGCAGAGGATCCTTGTTTTCATGTTTATGAAGTGTTGTGGCATTTGACAAATGACAGCAATCAGGACAGGAACGTCACACTTAAACTCTTTAACAAGAACACATGTGGCATCATCAAAATACTTCTAGGTCTTTTTATGATAATCATATTTATATATGTATTGTTTTGGAAGATACAGATTTTAATTTGAATCTGCCATACAACATGGGTATAAAAAGTTCTTCACATCCTTGTGTTGTGACATTCATCACAATTCAGTAACAGCTCTGTTAAGAGGAGTGGTGCTAATTAAAAAAGGCCTGGTGTTGCACATGTTTTACATAGAGCTTCCGAATCCTACATAAACCAATGGCTTTCCAAAAAGGAAGGGTCTAATCCCGTGGGATGACAGGAGGGCAGGTTATGTCTCTGCCGTTGACAGGTGACAGTGTGTTCTCCTGCTGTGTGCTTGGCCAAAAATCACAGACCATAGAATGCTTTTCCACAGTAGCACACCATTCACTATCTTAAGCTTGACCACATCTGGCTCATCAACAAATGAACAGTATTGATATTATACATGTGGCAGCCAGCATTATGTGGAAATAGCAAATATAAACCTCCACACTGTATTTTCTCAGATCAGATTTCATTTTCATGAATTGTTTTTAAATATCCTCATTTTCAGTAATAAAAACTATCCCAATTATGGTCCCAGGTAATGGTAAACATGGAAATAATTGTTTGTGTATTTTGATTTTGTGAACCTGTGGACAGGGCCCTTTTGATTAGTGCTTGAGAATGTTGGGCTCTTAGAGATTAAAGGATTATTGAAGAATGTAAATTCAGGGTGAACATAATTGTGGGTGGGTACAGCATAAATGAGCTACAACTTGTAGAAATCTTGTACAATGACATATACAAGAGTGTGTAAATTAAAAAAAAAAGGTCTGCAGAAGGATAACCCTCACTCTGTTTAAATGAAAACAACTAAAAAAATCAACAAAAACTTCAAATCTGAAATGGACTCATTGTTCTATGGTTTGTTTTAGAGTCATATGACTCCTGCAGCGACAGTACACGCTTTCTTACCATTTAAAGACAATCTTTGATTTAATCTCGACATTGAAATTGGGTTTCAAAGAAACTACTCTCCTAAAACCATTTCTCAATTATTAGTCTCCAAATTTTTCAAGACACAAAAGCTGTGTGTTTAATTTCTGCAGTGCCATATATTTCTGTATTTAGCATTTTATTAATTGTACAGGATCAGCTTTTTATTAACTCTTAAAATAGCTGATTCATGTTAATATAAATTGGCTTTATTTATCATCCTGGCAATTCAAATGTGAATGTGTACAACAATAGATATATGTAAGATTATTTGTACACACACATATAGGCACACACACAATGTTGGCAGGACTGCAAGCTGTCACATATCTAAAACTGTCAGCCAGTTCTGTGAATCCTGAAGAACATCTGTTGCATATCAAACAACTCTGTTTTTTTTTTTTTTTTTTTTTTTTTTTTTTTGCTCAAGCCTGATCTACGCTTCTTGGCCTGAACAGCTTTCATTTCAAAAGCCTCCATGCATTAGATCTTCAAAAATGCATCAGGTCCCCCAGAATACAGCTGGTCCTAAGGACATGACTTTGAAATCAGAGACGGGCATGGACTTGTTTGCATGCCTATTGCAGGCGGCTTGTGGTTTGGGGTGGCGGTGGTGCTGGTAGGGGGGTGAGGGCGAGGGTTAGCGTTAATTAATGAACTGGCCAATCTCAGCCCCCATTCACCCAGTAAAATATCTATCCCAAGCCTTACCAGCATTTTTCTAAACATTTTAAAGGAGCTTTTAAATTGACAAATGCTGGGCGGTCGGAGTCTTAATCTGAGTGAACAGCACACGTGCCCAGCAGCCTCTATCTGTGTGGATGGATTGTGTCTGCTCAGCTGATGCCATTACCCCTTGCAAGCTCTGCTTTGTCACAATGCAGATTGCATCCAAGGTAAAGATCATCTTAAGAAATATGTAAATGAAAATTTGCATCAAATTTGTATTTCTGTATCTTTATGTTTCTCATTGATAGAATTTATCTTTGCTTTTTTTCTGGCCAAATATGATATGTTTTTCAGTAATCCATCTCACAGTTAAACCGCATGCATCTCTCACACCTTGTTTCACAGACAGGCAAAACACTGTAAGGGGGACAGGTTAGCAACCAACTGTCAAATAAGAGAGCACCCTTATCTCTTATTCTTATCTCACTCTCCCAGCTCCTGAAGGAAGACAGAACTATTAGAAAACAGTCAATCTTGACCAATAGTGACCTGACAGCTTCAAGCCGTGCCATTTAGTCCTAACAATGCGTGTCACGCAAAGGATTTACAGGAGCACAGTGACATAGACCATGTTAATGACGCACAGAGACAGCAGCTGCTACCATTGGGAAAATGTAGTCATGCTCTTATAGAAAGGTGATTGACACCTCTGGTCCTCATAGGTCCTCTCATAAGTCTGAGATCTGAGGTGTCTTGCACGATAAACTTTCAGTATGTGACATATTTTCCTTTGACAGTCAACATCAAACACAACGCTAGTTGCATGCATCATACATACAGTAGAAACATTGTAATTTAGAATGTGAATTATGCTACAACACATTTTGAATAAGGTGTGGGACACCAAAAATGTATTGGCATATGAACTGGATGCTGCTTGGTACAATACTTAGAGAGTTTGATCATCCCTGTTATACTCCTTTAAACCCAGAAGACAGTGAAAAACTCAGGGGCCAAATGGCAAATGTGACAACTTGCACCTTATTGTCATTTCACACTGGCATGGTATAATCAGAAAGAACTTCTTGTTTTTCCACACAAATAATGTAAACAGGCAAATAAATTATCTTGATTCTGAAGTCAAAGGTAGTTTGTCATTAAAGTGTGATTCCATTCTCATCTCAGAATGTGGTTTCCATGAAGAGGCATTTCTTCTCTCACTTTACCACTGTGTTTGAAAGGCCCTTTGTGACAGCAGTCATTTTGGGCAAAAACTGTATCTGTGGAAATTTAACAAGCCCTGATTTTCTGTATATGGTGCCGCAATGTTGACCCTAAAAGCCTGCTGACAAGCCTGCATACACTCAATAACATATTGCTCCTCTCACAAACATCTGTTGCAGAAGAGTCCTTTTAATTACCTCCTATTATTGAGCCTTTTTAGCACTCGGCTGTGAGTTATGGCAGCGCTAGCTTGGCTCCTCAGAGACTAAAGTAGAAGAGCTTCCACATTCTGATCTGTATAAGCTGAGGCCACACTGCATCATTCTTATTTTTGAGAGAAAAGCTGGTAGCTGGTATCATCTTAAACTGTATCTGTGTTGGTCAAGTCACCTGTACCAGCCATAGAGTCACAATCCTTAGAGCACAATTATGCATTGTCCTATAAGCCTGGATTTCATCAGGAATGCATCCTGATCTCCTGCAACAATCCAGAAGTCACTACAATGAATTAACTTGGAAATCTGTGTAGAGAAAATTAGTTTCACTTGCATTTATTTTAAAATCAAATTTAAGGACAAATTTTGTTTGAATGTAGGCTTTAGACTGGTGATGAAAGTCCAATGATCCCATGTATGGAGGAGGAGTGAGACTAAGCTCTTCAATGGCTCAGGTCACCCCCTCTACTCACCAACACAGAAGGGAAAATCAGCTGTAAGGTGTGGAGAGGCTCTGGGCTCCTCTTCCTGAACATATGTTCATGGTGGGTCATCGTATTTGGTGGCTTTGAATCTAACTGATATCAAAACTCTAGCAGGGCAATCTTAAGCCTTTCAGAAGTCTCCCATTACCTCCTTTTATGAAAATGGGATACTTTTAACACCCCGTCGAGCACAGAACTCATTGTCCTCACTTCAAAAGACCTGGGAATAAGAGGATGGGTCTGTTACCACCTAAGAAGGCCACTTTTCAGGCTAATACAATCTGTTATCCTCTGTAGTTATGACTGATTTGTGAAAATAATAACATAATCGACTGAATCAGGCCTCTTCTTTTATCTTAAAGTCGAGGCATTTATTTTGGCACCCAGAAACAAAAACACTAATAAACCCCCACTGGCAAACAGTGAGTTTAATGCTGAAATTGATCCCCTGCTCGGAATTATGATGTGGCGATGAGAGGGAATTGGGAGATTAAGGAAAGGATGTGACCATAATGACTTTAAGGCACATAAGCCTCTCCATCTGGGGCCTGCGATTGTTTGATATTTATAGTTGATCATCGGCCCTAATTGGTTTGTTATTCCATATGAGCAGAATATGAATGGAGGTCAATTTGTTTTGTTTTCATTGGCTGCCTGATCCAGGACCTGCTATCAGTTTCAGAAGACCAGCTCAGCTTTGTTTCTTTCATTCTGTCTTTTCCACCTGCAGGAAATGTTAGTGAACCATCAGGGGACATGAAAAGTGATTGTTTAATCTCAAAGAAAAGCATCAATAATGGACTCGTCAGCTCAGATTCTAAGGGACAAAAGGCTTCCCAAATGTGTGGCACTTCCTCGCCATGATGCTTTAATAATTACATTATAATTCATTTATATTCATTTCTCAAGTTTCTCTCACAGAATCTGAGCCTCCTCAAGTAACTTGAGTTTGCAATGAATACTTTCAGAATATCATAACAGCCACTGAATTACAGATACATTCTAGAGGTCGGGGCATATGACTTTTGATGACAAAACATAGTCATGTTTTCTATCGTCTTTGCTCAGTTTTAAATAGTTTGAAAGTAATAATTATTTTGCTCATTGTTGTACTGTGCAGCACAAGCCTCATTTCCACTCACTGTCACATCACCCAATAAAAACTGACCTCACAAATCATGTTTTTAAGTGGCCTTCTTTAGATTGCAGAAAATAGGTTGGCATGATGCTTGTGTCATTAATGCCCATCCATGACATCATGTACAGCTCACCTATGGCCCATTTCGCCTGACACATTACTCTCTGGCTCTATTTCTGTCCCAATCGTCATGACGATGCCAGCCACACATGGATCCCTGCTCATGCAGGTATGTGACCTTTCTCTCTCTGCGTGTTACTCGGATAAGGTGGCAGAGGACACACTTTTAATGAATGCTGAGATGAAGTCAAACATGCAGAGCAGGGATCTTGGAAAAATACCACGTCGTACACACACAACCAATGGTATGCACGTTGAAGTACAGATAATAACAGAATAAACACTGAGTCAAGGTTTGCAGTGTTTACATGAGCACAAGGCCTGTAAGCAACACAGGTACACAAGGCTGACTGTTTCATTGAAGGCTGCAAGCTCTGTGTTAGGATTGCAGTTTAACAAAGTAGGTGTCTGTGAGGACATGCATGTATATTACAAGTCAATAGAGAAGTAGTTACCTATATGTTTATCTGTATCTGTTCAGTGACTAAAATTATCTGTATCTGTATTTTGTGCAAGTGGTTGTGGATTAAATAGGAAATGACTGGAAATGATCGATAAATAGGTGTTCCATCTTCATTTCATTCATTGCTGTTGTTACTCTTAGAAAGCTTAAAGGCCCTTCTAAACCTCACATCCATGTCTACCTCCTCATGTTTTTTCTGAGTGAATGAAAATAAAAGTAATCATTTTAAAAAGCTGTATTTCAACAAACAAAACAGTAAATGTTAGCTAGCAGATCGTTAGGGATGGTATTTAGTTAGTTCTGAATGACATTGATATCATCTCTTGAATTTAAAATAAACAAGTCTGAATGTGTTTAAAATTAATTTATTACAAACATGCTACCTAAATGTTTTATTATTTTTGCAACATTTTGAATAATTTATTCAGGGTTAAAGGAGAATGTACTTACTGTTTTATTTTTAACTATTTATAATAAAATCCTTGCTAAAGTCATTGTTAGTTGGGTAAACTGATTCATTTTTTTTTTCATTTGTATTGTTCATACTAGACCAGAATGAAAGCTAGATTGATTCTGTACCTCTGTACTTTAAAGAATAACAGCAAATGTCAGAACTTTTTGAGTGACACACAATCCATGAGCCACCAGGGGGCACCGTTTTTACGAACAGACCTATGCTGCTGTGTCATTCATCCAGTCACCGTACACAAGAGCTGTCCTGAAAATTCCTTTGGTATTCCTCACAACAACCGCTTCTGCACACAGCTGTCTTTCTTTGCACTCATTCATTTTCACACACTTGTTAAAACCTTGTACAGTTTGATACAAGGAGTTTATATAAAGCTAAGTAGTATACAAAATTTAAGTATTGCATGTATTGTTCATATTCCTATACAAAAGCGCTCAGGACTAACATTGTCCGGCAACAACTTTGTAATTCATAGGAATTATTATTACAATGAGAAAAGAAGAAAATAACACATTTTGATGTTGAAAGATTAATGTTGATTATGCAGGAAACCCACTATGTGCAGCAATGAGAGATGAGGATTGGTACAGCATTTCTTTGATTGGCACATTTGATAATACCTCTGCTCCCTCCTTAGGTTAGTGGTGCCTACTGCAGACAGTATGCCTTCTAGAATCTGTGCCCTGAAACCTGATGATGCTGTCTGAGGCCAGTGTCATTTTAAGAATTTATGGTGAAATGCCATGCCCCATTGGTATCACCTCTGCTCACAGTGGTACAATCCTCAACCTTGAGGATGCATGAACACAGGCCTCTGTGTATGTACAAAGAACCTAAAGTGGTTTTTACCAGGAACTCAACCAGAATGTCTGTTGAGAGCTAATGATTTAATTTCTCTGCCTAAAAAGCTTGCATTAGCCAACACTATAATTATTTTCTTTCATATGCCAAATTTATTCTTAATGCTATATTATCCATAACTACAGAACAGTTCTCCTGTAATTCCATCCACTCCCTTTGAATGCTTTTACTATATATCAAAATCAGAAGCAGCCAATTTCAAGCAAAATTTATTTTATGGTCTATGTCATTTGTGACTTTCAGCAGGGGAGTCACAGACAATGAGTGTAGTAGATTTTTAATTCATGTGTGTGTCATGTGTGTGTGTGTGTGTGTGTGTGTCTGTGTATGCAGAGCAGGGGTGTGCTTGCTGACAGAGGGGGTTCAGACAGACGGCTCCCCTCACATGCTGGCTGCCCCACGTGCCCACTGCTCAACCCTCAGAGCCCCGGCGCGAATGGATTACGCCTGAGCTCTGTGCCATTTCCCTCGAATTTGGCACGGGATGCGTGCTATTACTGGTGTTCAATGCCTTTTGTCTGCTATAAAATTTCAGAACACAGATCTTCATGGTGAGGAATCCTGTGTCGTTTTCCCTGTCTCCTTGTGCCAAGAGGCTAAACCCGGCGATTAGCCCTGCCTTCAAACCACGGGATTGTTCAAGGCAACAGGGTGTTCGGTACCAAGGACACTGAGCACTCAGCCGCATCATCGGTGCGGAGGAAAAACACCCACAACTCCTCCCTCCAAAGCAAAGGATTCATTACATGTTGATTCTTGATAGTCAGAGCCCTACATTTTTCATAATTAAAATTATGATAGAAATATACCAGCAGAAAAGAAAGCAAGACAGTGCATGATCCAATTGATGAAATCATGCTGCTTGCTACTAAAGGTTACATTGACAATATCTGTATTTGATACTGAATTCAGAGAAATAAGTTTATATTACTGCACTGTTTTCTAATGAGGGTTACATTTGGAAAATCAAAGCTATTTCATATCAAATTTGTGCAAATATCAGAGTGGCTTTGAAAGGGCCTTTCATGGTTTATGTTTCGTGTTAATTCTCTGCAGCTGTTATTAACTGTAAAGAGTAAAAAAGGGGGCGTGGAGAGGATTTGGGGGGGTGCCTGGCAGGCCTGGCCTGGTCACTGCAGGCCCCTCTCTGCTCCTAATCCTCTGGCGTTGGCCCTTATCCCGCTCGCACTACAAGATTCCAGGTGGCAGAAACCGATCCGCAATGACCTGCGAGAAAGTTCACATGGGCAGGCCTCTGCCAGGACCACAGAATTCTCCTCCATGCCAACCCCCAAAACTCCCAGCATGTCATGTTTTGTCCTTGAATTCTGAAGATTTTCACTATTAATTTGTCAATGACAGGTCAGACTTTTCTTAAAAGCTACTATTCAAGACTAAACAAACTATTCAAGAAGCCATTCATGCCCAAGACCAGCAAGGCCGCACTAATAACTTGTTTCTCCATATACTCTGCGCTTGGTAACTCTTTAAACAGCTCCACTTTTAACAGCAAAGTGCAAATGAATGGTAACTGGAGAAAAATGGGAAATATAGATTTTGATTTATAAATCAGTTTTAGATTTATAATCATGAAGTTCAGATGTGGTTAAGTGCAGATTATCAGCTTTTATTGAAGGGTATTTTTATGCAATTTTGTTTCACCTGATGGAAAATTGCAGCAGTTTTTGTACATATCCCCCATGCCAGTGAAATAATAGTCATGCATTTAATATTGGTATGGCTAAAAAGACTACTTTCATTATGTCATGCCTTACACTGATCCTAAATAGAGCCTTTGATATTTCCATCAGATACTTTGAAAGCTAGCTAATCTCCACATTAGCCCATAAAATAGCCAGACCACAACGATGACATATTTATCCAGGAAACTGTGTAGCTGACTATGTGAGTTAAGCTGATCTGAAAAAACAATAGTTGGGTTTCATTTATTGCCACTTGGGTTTTCTGACACAAGCAGTAAAATACAACTTGTTTTGGGAATTTTCTCCATTTACTCAACCCCAAGGGAGGCTGATCTGTTTAGCTTCCCATTGCAACCCTCTCCGGGCAACTCAGAAGAAGGCAGCCATGATATGTGATCCCTCCCATTTGCATGATGACAAGCCGTCACCTCTTTTCATACTGCAGACAAATCACTAACTGCATTCTGTCAGTGTTATTGGTGGATGCTGAAATCAGTATACACTTGGTCAGAGCATCAGCAAGTGGGAAGATATCCTGGAGAGGCCACTAGAGAGTGATAAGACCAACAAAGTTAACCTGCTTACCTCCTATCCTGGTGAGTCTGAGCCCATTGTTACGTCATCAATGTGGAATAGTGTAGCTGGGATTTGAACACCCAGTCACAGGGCCCATGTCTTATTGCATGTGCCACCTCCGGCTACAGAAAATGTATATTTTTATTGGTTAGATATCTGATCCCCCACATTAATAACTTTTGACTGGACATTGCAGAATATTAGGGTAATCAACCCCAGGATGGAGATTTGTCCAATTTCCTTGATGAACCTTAAATGTTTTCCTGTGACTTTGACTTGTTTTGAACAATCTGATTTTTGGACAGCCTGATTAATTAAAGTACTTTACATAACATTACAACAACTTTAGTACAAACCTAAAGGGCCAAAGATGTCCTAATCCAGCCTACTCCATTGCAAACAATAGGTGCTGTATTGTGATGAAGTGCCACACATCTATCAGGAGAGAAGGCGGCCTGTACACACCGCTGACATGATGCCTCCACTTGGCAGTAATCCTTCACTGCCATACCGCTTGACTTAGACAACGCACGCAACCCTGCTCACGCGTACCAAACCCCCCACCACCCACCTCAGGGGAGCAGAGGGGACTTGCGGTTTTTCGGACATCTTGTTTTTTCATTTGCCTGAGGACATTTGTTCTTGCAGCTGAACATGTGCAAGACAATTTCCCCAATGTTCCAGGGGCCGGACAGCTGCAGGGGCAAATTACACTAAAGCCATTGCTTTGGGGATTAGGGCCATACAGTGGAGAGTGTGTTAGTGTGGGCAGTGGGTTCACCACCTCTCCCCAAACCCCTAGGGGGGCTTGCATTAACCCTATGCAGCCACAGGTTCCAGTAAGCATCACAGGAGCATAAGTGGAAGAAGAGCCAAGAACACACACTGCTTATGAATGATCTGCATCATCTGTCAAGGAATATAAACATTAGAATTTTTTTCAAAATGATTCAGGCATTATTAAATGATTCTGATGCTCATTTGTTCAAGAAAAACTTGCTCAGAATGAAAATGACGCTTATAACAAAAATATACAGGTCATCTGTTACATCTGAGGTGTGGTACTTGACAATTCAAAATGTATTTCTTTCACAAACTCTTTCTCACTCTCACACCTTCTCAAACATACAAATATGTGTGATATTTGTCCACATTGTAAAGCATTCATGCAGCTAGAGCAGCCTGAGTCCTGGCAATGAAAGGGTTAATGGGAGCTTTAGACAGGGAGCTTTGAAGTGTCATCTTTCAACAACGGCAGCACAACCTCCGACTGGAACTGAGGATTTGCTTTGGTGAAAGACAGAATGTGAATCATTTTGTGACAAAAATTGTATTTATTGATTTCAACAGGAAGAAGTTTGAACCCAGAAAATTGTGAAGGCAATTTGAAACTTGGAGTCAGGGAGAGGATTTTCTGAACTACTGAGAGGCTCTTGTGTGCATTAATAGCTCCCCAATCTGCAGAATCCTTGAACCTTGCCAACTTGGAGTTGTTTTATTTATAGCTTTCTTCAATATGATGATGTAGGGCTAACAGCCTTTGGGAGGTGGTATAATCTATTATACATAGTGGCTGTTAGTTTAGTAAAACTGAACAGTGAGAGAAAGTCACACTGACAAGATGAACAGCAGTCGTAAGTCGAAGCTCACCAACAGGGACAGACAGACACCCCAAAACTATAGTCTCAGAACTGGATCAACACCTCTGTGACCCAGTTTCAACCAAAAGTATATGTTGTGAGCTTTACAACAAGTTGGTAAGTTGGTAGGGCAACCATTCAGAAACTGTGGGGTAGGATGCCTTCAATGGCAAAAATGAAGTAATGAAGTTATTTTACAATACATGGTGCACCGTATGGTGCAATCACAGCACCCTAATGATACTCAAAATGTCTATGACAGAATTCCAAGAAGGACTATGGCTGTTCTGATGGCAATGGGCAATACCACTTATCGTGTTTCCTTTATTTTGTCCACCTCCTGTAGTGTTACTCACATTTAAAAGCTGGGAATTTACTGAAGGGATTTAGGCCACATTTTTCACTCACAACCTGGAATGGATACTCTCCCTATGAATACCTTGACAAAATTCTATTTATCTGCCAAAATTTTTGTTAAAGAAGTCTGAGCCATATTATTTACATACTGTGCACAAAAGCAATATTCCCAAAAGGGTATTAATTAATGCTTGTGTGTTCATATCCAAGTTCATATCCCAGAACACATTGTGTAAAAATGGGCAAAATGGGTAAAATTTTAACAATGAAATTAGATCATTTCTGTTTTTTTGTCCTTGGAGTTGTGTGCATGTCTCTGAGTAAGTTTGAAAGAATTCAGTTTGTCATCCATTGTAAAAAAGCAAAGGTCAGTGAGGCAGTGGCATTAGGTTAACAGATCCACACCATGTGTTTTGTGGTCTGCGCACCCGCTACCACCAAGATACCATGACATCACATTTACAAGGACTCCTGGAAAGACTCACACATATATTTTTTTTGGCTTTTTCTTTACTGCAATAACATCTTTGGGCCCATATTGATCAAAGTGCTCTCAAAGAATGCATAAGGACAAAAAAAATTCTCTGTTCCACACCTGTTGGTAAGACAAATTTCTGCACCTCATATTGTATGAGTAACTGATACAGTCAGCTTTCCTCACTGAAAAAGTAGTGTGCTTTCTTCCACCATTAAGACTAAAGTTAAGAAAGAATTTAGAGAACAACAGCTTTAAATGTGGCCATTTATAAGGCTGTAAATGTGACACTTGACCTGAGCTTAAACAGATGGAGACCCTAAACTAACTCACTTAATATTTAAAGGTGAAAAGAAAACTCATGACAAGCCACACCAGGGCAAGTATACCCTCCCCATATATACCTTTGTTGCTCGGTCTTTAGTGATGTGCACTTCTGGATCGAAAAACCATCTGTTTTTGATGGGGATAACTGTCTCAAACAGAGTCCCACCGGCGCTGCTAAGAAGAGGTTTTACTGTACGTTTTATTTGCATGGCAAGTGGCTCTGCCCTCTTTGACATGCGGCTGAATTTACAACTGCCCACACAGACAGCCAGCTCCAGCATGTTTATCTGGCACTTGTGCGTCTTCTTTGTTTTCACTGATTGATATTTATAGATCCTCTTCTGATTAGTTTTGCTGGTTAGGCCAGCAGCACAGACCAACCACAACCAGAGTGGGTCTGTGTGATTACTAACTCCAGCAAATCACAGTGGCAGCTCTTCTGCGTGACTACTAAAACAGGCCAATCACAGTGCAGTGAATATAAGTCTTTGTGATTAATAATACATGACTATCATAGAGCAGCATGTTTGAGCCTGTGTAATTAGTAACATAATGTCCAGCACAAGCCTATTACAGAGCAAAGTCTGTGTGATTACTATTTTTTTAGACCACAAAAGACTAAGACACTCTCAACTTATCATCTGAATATTGTACTTATGGGTAGCTGGGTCTGCGACTCCAGGGGCCTAGCAGCTATGACAATGGTCAAATTCTGAGAAGGTAACTGAAAAAAGTTTTGAAAAAAGCACTGTTTTAATGCCTCTGCCTAGTAGCTTTCATTGAGTTGAAGTGATTGGTGATTCTTGTCAGTGGGCCATCGCTCTGAACTGTATGGCATTCAGCAGATAAGCATGAGCCCGATATGTTTACAAACATAGACCTAAGACAGGGCAGTCTGAGTGTTAACTGCCACAAGCCAATTGCACATGAAGTAGTTTGTGTGATTTCTAATGCTGACCAATCACAGCTGCAACTTATCAGTATGACAACTAATAAGGCCCAATGACAGAGCAGTCTGTATAAGTCCTTTATAAACAGGCATAACACAGACCAATCAAAGAGCTCAGAGCATGAGTCTGTATGATTACTTCCACCAGCCAATCACAGTCACAGACCTGTATGTTTACTTACATAAGTGTCCAGCCCAGAAGTGCCTTGATGGTTCACCAAGGCATTTTCACAAGCATCATCAGAATGTAGCACTACAACTGGTGATAGCAGTAGCATGTGGTATTTTGTGAAAAACCATGTACTTTAGTAAATGAGGGCATGGAATGGCTTTATTCTGAACTGAAGGCTAGTTACACATTTTTATTTACACAAATCAGAGTAAGAATTCTAGTAAACCATAGATTTTATTCCTCTAGTTGTCGTACACGTGTTGATGAGCTAACACCACTGTAAGCGCTGCAGCAGAGCGTTAATGAAGTCCCAGAGCTGCAGGCAGGATGAATGCGGTCCACATGTGGAAAAGCACAGTAATCACCATGGCTCTGATGAAAGGATGCAGTGCAGGTGGCTGGCACTTTAAACGGAGGGGATCTTTTGAGCCTACTCCATTCCATTAAGGCATGCCGTGAATTCTGCTGTGCAAGATGTGCTGGAGCCTTCTAACATTACAGTGTTGAGATGTGATTTACAAGCACAGTCCTCAGTAGACCCCACTTCCCCCTTCCTGCTCCCCCAGCCTCACCACCCTGACATCTGTCCTATTAGGGTTGAGCTAGGAACCCATTTCAAAGGTGGCTGTTGGTCACAGCACCATAGGGAAGCCAAACATTTCATAACAATCAACCCCAGTGGAAAATTAAAACTCCAAAAACAGCTGTGAGGCCTGCAGAAACAAAAGCCATACCTGTGCATGCCTTCTGCTCACTCACAGTATATACTGTATGTTCCTAAATCCATGAAAATTTTCTGATGTGTTCTGAAAAGCAAGGATTCCTCCTCTCTTAAATTTAAGGCGACAATTTACAAAAAAGGCCATTGTTCCTCTGTAACTTTTTTTCTAAGGAAATATTTATTGAAAAAAGCAAAATGTACATTATTATAGTACACATTAAATTATTTGCCAAACTGTAACTGTAGATATGAGCATTTTGACAAATGATGAGGATGATAGAACAATGAACATGAATGAAAGTGACTCATATTTCATCTTTGTTTGTCAGAGATTTTCATGGTCAGTCACATATCAAATGCTGGAGCTTCTCTAGTTATACATGAATGGGAATTTAAAATTGAGCAGACATAAAAAGTAATACCCTTTATGTAAGCTACTATTTACTTATGAAACTTACTGTTGTAGCATCTTCTCTTTGCCATAAAATTACATTGGCTTGTGTTGGTACTAGTCATTAACAATATTTGACATAAATCATATTTCAAAATCAGGTACACTTGCTTGCTTCACATATTCATTGAATTTTGGGAATGGTCAAGGAACTGAAATTGAATAATTGGTATTGAATAAAACAAAACAATTTAAAGCTCTACTGAATGTGAGGGAATACATAAATAAAGTGCTAAAATGATTTCATTTGTTAAACAATATTTTAGTGGGAGTGGTAATATAGATAATGTGAGGCACACAATAGACGGAATATTAAGATGTGTCATTTCTATAAAATACAGTAAAATACCTGTAAATACAATTTTAAAATGTAAAAATAGTCAATATTTAACAGGCACAAAATGACTGAAAATTTATTTATGTACAAAATGGGATACAATTTATATATTTGACACATTTTTGTATAATTTCTTTTTGTGCCCAGATTCTATAAAATTCATATCAAAATAAATACAGTTCAAAGGAGCTTACAGTTATGCTACGTACGTACAGTCATAATAGTCATCATACCTGCTATTTTATATGTGTTTCTAATGATCGATTGGATGCTCATACAGATACTGGTGGGAATGAGAAGAGTGTTTGGGCATTTCACACACCCCTTTTTAGATACAGGAAGTATTTAACAGGTTTAACTGGAGAATGATCTGTTGGAATTGGCCTGATTTTCTCAAAGAAAAGATCATGTAATTGTGACAGTGCTTACAGTAAAACAAAGACTTATATCAGTGATTCAAAGAATCTGTGTTCGACTAATTCTCTCTCTCTGCCTTTGAGGAGAATATTGATTGCTAACAGTGAGTCAACCCATCAACATGGACTAAAGGACAAAGTATTAGTGAATTTGTGAATATGATATTTGTTACCAGAGTGCACTGTACATGTTCTGTAGCCCTTCATTTAGACACCTTGTTTTCCTGACTTGCTTTGATCCAGGGGCATGGCTCACATTACACACTCCTACTGTACCTCCATTTGTAAACCAGGTAGTTTTACCTTGTAACTTCTGATACAACTTTTTATTATATTGACTCATGCAAAATGCAACATGGTGGACCTTATATAAGCAGCAGTGGTGTAAGCTAGAGAAAAACTAAACTTAGAGAGGAGCTTTCCATTACTTTTTTGTGAGCATGTGAATGGTATGCTTGTCATAAAGAATGAATTATTGCAACGATGTCTCTCAGTGTCTGAGTAGTATCTGATAATGTCTCAATATTTCATAAAGATGATTGCTTGGTGCCATCTTTTTTTTCACCAAACCCCTGTGTTGTCATTGCCTGTGATCCCTCCCTCCCTGGTGTAACTGCACCTATGGGCACAGTGAGAGATGCCAGTGCTCGCAGGAGGAAGCACAAGGTTTTGATTCTAAGACCACTGGCAGGAGCAGTCGGTGGGCTCCTGGATGGAATAGTTGACCCAGGTGGAGTTCCCAGTGCAGTAGAGCTGCACAGTGCGCCTCTGCAGGCCCATCTCCCTGCAGCACTTACAGAACCGCGCATACGTGTTGATGTTGTAGTTGTATATGCTGGCTGATGGACACTTCCCATCACAGGACACTATGTTCACCTGGCAAAACACAACAGGTTTAGGCCTGGATTCACTATACATGTTTAGAGAGCAGGAAAACAAAGAAATAATGTATCTTATCATTCTTGTATGTGAGTGAGAAGGTTATTCACAGCTGGCTATGCAAAAGGTTTGCAAAGGTTGCAAAAATCTTGTGGCACCACTTTTTGTGACAAAAAGCTATTAGCATAGGTGTTTTCCAGTTCTTAAAACTGTTTTAATAAATGCAGAGACAATTTAAAGTGAATCTGTAGGGACACAACAATAGAAACATGACTAATAATGTTAATTTATTCAAAGGTTTAAATGGGTTTCCTCCAACAGTAAATCAGTGTCAGATGACAGACTCACCGGCCTGTTACTTCGACAGTCATTTTTCCTGATTGTCATTCTCACAGTCACCTTCTGGCATGACTTTCCATCTTCCTTGCCTGGGTTCCATAAAAAAGAAAGTTAGAGCCATATCACTGAAAACATTGGTTCATGAAGACATTTTTACATTTACATATACATTTTACTCATTCTATAGCAGTATCTGCTGTGTAATTATATCTGATAAATTAATCTGATCATGTAATTACTGTTGTTATGTTGGTAGATTAGAACATTAAATGTAATGATGCCTTAATGATACAATTTGCCTTAAATGTATTGTACTAAAAATATTACATCAATAGGGCACAAATAAAATCAAATCTCTGACCCACCTGAAAGGTAGATATTACAAACACTGTAAACTTTGGAGTTTAAGGGGTAAAAAGTCATCAAAAAGTTTATAGGTTAATTTAAATTATAAATAATCATTCACACAACATAATTACTTAAAATGTTCTCCCTGGATGCATTCATCTTTATATGACTAAGTAAGGCACAAATGAACAATTAGCTATTACTGTGCAATAACTAAAGAAATAGGCAAACAAAAACTCAGAGATAATCTATGGTGTTTCAGAAAGAGTTAAGCACATTAACACAAACTCAGAGATATTCTATGGTGTTTCAGAAAGAGTTAAGCACATTCAGTATTGTAATTGTTTGGGTAATTTGGCATTCATTATCCTCATATTTTGTAATGCTTTAAGGTAAAAGATTTGTTTTGGAAGCACAATGAAGCATGCATCATTGACATGCACAGGAAATAAATTGGGTCAGAAAAGTGAATTATGCCAGCTGTGCCATACCACCCAAAGACTTACTAGAGATCCCCTACTATTTCCCATCCTCTTCTATATGATTAGTTTCTATCCACTGAAGACAGGCACAATAACATGCAACATAGAGCTACACAGATGCTTACTAAGTGGCCACTACCAACAGTACATTGTTGGCGATCAACAATGCACTGCCCACACAGTGCAAAATGGGGAGAAGCTTTAGCTGTGTCACACACATTTTCAGCACAGATTTGAAGGAGGAAAATTTTCAAAATGTAAATGAAAAATATTTTTCAAAAATAAACAAAGTTTTCATCAAAACTCAAAGTTTTAGTGGAGTCCCATGTTCTCTTTTTAAGGGAGTACATTGTTGGAAATCAACAATGGTGCTGGCAAGCCTCTGTTGTCACAGATTGTTTTTTTCTTTCCAGTAATTGGTACCTCTTTCACAGTTAGTGCTAACTGTGGGAGTCATTGGGCTAACAGGAAATGGAAACAGGGACAATCCAGAGCCTGGTGAGATTGGTACACGTTGGTCAGCTTGCAGATCCACACACAAAAAATTAAAATGGTTAAGCATGTACTTTTTATGCTTTTCAATAGTAACCAAGGTAACAATCGTAACACATGCTCATATGCACACACATGCACTCATAAGCGCGCGTACTCCCATACACTTAGGCACATGCATGCAGAGATGCTCCCTCCATACCAACACAACTTCTTTTTTTAAACACATTTCAGCCATTTTAGATAAAATAAATAGAGGTGAAGCTACTGACATATTGAATAAATTCTTCTGCTGACCACGTATTGCTAGAACACAGTCAGTGCACAGACAACAACAGATGGGGACACAAGAGTCTGAGCAAGCTTTTCGAGGTGCAATTATTGTCCGCTTTAACTGGCACTATACAACATTAATCTTATGAATATGTTGGGTATTGTGGCCTGCAAAACTTAAATATCAAACTGTCAAACAGTGGGCAGCACATTAAGCGATTAGTGTTCAGTTTGTGATAGTATCACAATACTTGTGCTAACTGGTAGTTTAGTAACAGTTTATCTATAGAAAAATAATGATTTTTTTTGTTTATCTGTCAATTTATGATAAAGGTGTGAACTAACATTTTGTTCATATATAGCGGGCAACCATTTTACTGTTTTCAGTTATAAACTGGGCTGTACATTCTTCAGACATGACTCAATCCTCTCAAACTGCAAGTTAAAACAAAAATAAACAATACTATCTTTGCTGTCTTTGATAGTTTTGTTAGCCACCTGGTGTCACTTCATAGAATATTAAAATGAAGTGACAATTCCTAGCTGAAGTCATTTCGTACAAACCCTCTGAAATGAGGTCACTTGGTTGTCAATGAAAAACTACATCTGACTTACAACTGTCGTCCACTGGAAAGTAATATCATTGGGGAAAGGTCAGCTAGATAGCTGCATAGAAAAAGATAAATGACTGCAGAATAGTTACAGAAAAAGGCAGCAGTAGGAATTGATTGTAATATCTAAAACAAACGAAAGTGAAACTACATAGCGTACAGCAATTTGCGGAAGGACCCACAAATAAATGGCCATAAATTATCTTAAATGTTAAAAAGGTCATTGGCAGTACATAACTGGAACTGTGTGACATGAAATATCATGTTGCCTTAAGATGGAAAACACTTCTTGATAGAATGGACAATTGTGAATTATGTAACTGACTGAAATTCTCATTGTATTACATTGAAAAGCATATAAAGTATGCAGGCAGCTAATACATAAACAGGGGGAACACTCAAGAAAAGTGACAAAATATTTCTGTAAAAATATATTTTTCAAAAGAGAGATATAATTTAATTATTTCGAGCCAAATTAAAGGCCAAGGAAAAATGTCTCAAGAATACATATTTCAAATCCATTTCAGCGTGCAACATCAGCAACAGATGTTTCCATTCTCCAAATGCTCCTCCATTGGTGAAAAGGGGCATACAATAATCATATAGCTCAAACATGTATTCTGAAACACATGTTAAAAAGGAGAAAAAAGAATATTTTGTGGCGTATTTCAATATACAGAAAGCAGTAGAAGACTACAGATCTGAGCTACTACAAAATAACTACAGCGCTTAGCAGGAAACATGTCTATGTTTCTTTCAGGTACTCACAAGTCTTGCAGCATCCATCCATGTAACTGACAATGGTCCCCCCAATCTAAGACAATACAATTGTCAGTGGGAGTTTACCTAACAGTGAGGAGACCCAGGGTTATGTGCTCCCCGAGGGGTGGTTGACAAGCTCATAACCCAATTAGTGATGAGCACATTTAGCAACACAACACTAAAATATATTCATATTTTGAATAAAATAATGCAAATGGAATACACAACAATACATTTGAATAGAAGCTTACCAGTCCAATGCATAGTTTGACTGTTTCAAATACTAGTTGAAGGCTTGAAACATGCATCATGACACCTACCTCAACATCTGTCACAAGGTACATTAGAGGAATAGACTAACAGACATTGGACAATCTGATGACAGTTCACAAAATAAATCTTCTGATTCTAATTCTGCCAGTGCCCCAATCAGGTTTGATTTCAAACCAAAGCACTGTAGCAATGAATAGAGCTTCAGCAAATAACACTATGGGAGGCTGAGGAATGTGTATGTTTTCAAATTCAGCTTTTTTAGTTTTGCAAAGAATATCTGCATGTTGCTGTTATGCTTACAATATAATTATTTCATTGTATCCATGAGCAATGTCAATATTTAGACCATTTTGGTTGTTTTTATTCTTTTATTTCCAAGCATCTGACAATGTATAGGTATGAGTATACCTCTGTAAATGTATGGGCTATTAAAGGGGAAATGAAACTTAAAAGAACATCAGGGTAATTCTACAAATGCATGTCAATTGTAACACGTGGTCAAGGATCTAAATCTGTCAGTGAGTAGTTTGTACACTGGTAATGCATCGGCACACAACCACGCCATTAGCAGAGCCAGTTTTAGGATTTAAAACTGGCTTTTATCATAAATAATTTTATGATTTCCCCATTAATTTCAATGTGTACTAAATACAAATAAATTAACAGCAGGGGCATACTTCCACCTTGTCACTCATACTCAATGACAGCACATTGTTCCAGCTGAGTGGTTTACTAACCTTCATACACTCAGTCTCATTGAAGGGAGGGCAGCTGAAGGAATAGGAGACCAGCGTGGGACCAGATGCAGTGGCTGTACACTCATACTTCATGCAGTTCGACACCCATGATTTTCCAGGCTGAAACATGGATAGTAATTCTTACTGTACATTCTTATCTTTAATGGCTGTCAGCTTATGTTAACAACAAGGAAATTCACACATCCATAAAGAAAACCATAATACAGAAAAGCATTAACTATTATTTTTACAAGAAATACTGATGATTTTGAGCACAGGGAGCCTGTAAAATATCTGTGTCACCAACAAAGATTCTATAATACAGGTTTAGTGTACAATACAATAATTTCATTTGTATTTGCAAAGAGTGTACCTTGCTGAGTGTGATGGTCCCATTTTCATTCTGATAGATACAAGAGATGTTTTTGCAGACTCCACAGCAGGTCGTCTGGTCCTTTGGTGGAATGTATATCTGATTCTAAAAGGAACACCAGGGGCTGTGAAACTGTACATGGAGATCCTGAGGTCCTCAGCAAAACAAAAATATATTTCCCTTCCAAGAATATTTGATTCATATCATATATTTAATGAGTTGCATATGTTGAACTTCCAGATCAAACACATTTTGTGTGGTTAATGAACTTTTTGTTCATGCTGTGATAATTTTACAGTAAATATTAACTTTTTTAAATGCATCAAATCCCTTATATAAATCCATTATATAATGACATCATAAATTAATTATCTTTCCTTGTACAAATGAGCTAAACAGCCACAGGCACAGCTGCAGCCTGCATTGTGTGTTGGATAAAGGTTAGAAATACGAATCCATTTATTGAGGCAGGGTGGTCAGCCCTTTTCTATTGCATAAATGTGATGTTCCAAACCTGCTGGCATTGGTCGGAGCAATTTTTGCTGGTGGCTCTGATGCGGTAGAATCCAGTGACAGAGTCCAGGCTGTGAGTGCACTCTGTGGTATAGCAGACCCCCTCAGCACTGTGTTCCACCAGAGTCTGTCCTGGCCTCATCACACCCCTCTCCCCATCCACACACACGGCATCCCGCTCTACCCAAACACACACACAAATATTCACACCGTATTAGCTCATCATACTTCTGCACAAAATGTAGTTGCTGTTGAGAAATGTACATGAATTAATGAGTATTATAAAAACTCACCACACTTGAATTTTTTACAGCCACATTGATTTTGTGGGTCAGCAATGAAAGCCCTGTCAAGCTGTATGGTCTCGCCCTTTTAAATGAAAATCACACTGATCACACTTCTTCAGAGTCAGTAATATGCAATTAATTATAACATTCTGTAAGTAAGTGTACCCACCAGAGCACAATGTGGCCTTTGGATGCCTTCACATGCACACTCTGAAACACACAGGAACACATAGAGAGGGCCAGGCAATTAGAATCAGTTACAGTTTTTGGTGAAGATCAGTGATAGTGTGTGGAAACAGGTGGGGTTGCTGGGGGGTTTACCACATGTTCGTAGAGGACAGCACTGCTCCTGGGCTGGCACAGAGAGCACAGACATTCCCTCGGGACAGTTGAAGTCTCTACAGCGGTATGGCTCACACACTGGAGACAAAACAAGGCAATTTAGCATCCAAAACAGCGCTACTTCTGTGGCTAAAATATCCAGCTCAGAGACAGAACACATCCTTGTGTTCTTTGTTTTTAATTTGTTTGATGTACTTTTTCAAATATCATATCCCAAAAAAAGTGCTTTTTCCCTTACATTGAATATTTAAATGATGTCATGATCTAATATTTACTATTAAATAATACATTTCTGCCCATTTTTGAAATTAGATGTATAGCCATATTGGAACACTGATTACTCCATCACTCATAGACATAAAACCATGAAATGGTCAAAAATGAACCAATGGCTCACCTTGTTTTTTATACTGTAAATAAATAAGGTAACCTTGCAATTAACTTTGCAGTCAAAGTCATGAACCTATTTATCATAGCAATGATGATCAAATCAAGATATATGATATTTCCTACTGTATGCTGCTGTGAATGGTGGTTCTGGCTCACCACAGTGATAGGCTGGGCAGCAGCGGTCTGTACTGTTGGAATCCACAGTCAGCACCTCTCCTTCCTGGCACTCAGGAGTAACATCTGAGCAGGCTCCACACACTTTGCAACATACACACACACACACACACACACACACACACACACACACACACACACACATACATACACACAATTTTAATCAATACTTAATATTCCTGAAAGAAATACTCCCAAAAACAAACTTGTAAGAACTGACTTACAATGTTACACATGGATTTTATTTGTAATGGGTAAGGCTATCTTTCTGCCAAAAAATAAGGCTAACAAATACATCTTGATGTTAAATTAAAAATGTACGCTGCAGTTTTATTTCTTTCTGATACTGTTTGAAGATGAGGGTGTGAAAGTGACTATACTTGCATGAGTGTGAGGTTGACTGTTTGCCAAAGTAAGGGTGAGTGTGTATGACTGACTCTGTGCAAGCATGAGGGTTACTGTACAGTTGTGTGTGTCTCTACAGGCCCCAGTTACTCACTGCATATGTGTGCAAGGCAGCAGCTGCCATCGGCTCGGGTGGCGATGAGTGTCTGGTCGTCTCGGCAGGCAGGGATGACAGACTCGCAGCGGTCAGGGTCACACTCTGAAAACCAGCCAATCACACATAGGAACCAAGCATTAGCATGGCAAGGAGAGAGAAGCCTTACTGAGCTTGTTTCACAATATGCATCCCAGAAATGAAAGATCAATATAGTAAATGGTATATAGTATAGCAAATAACTTAATAAGTATTGTGGTCTTTGGCCAAAATTAAGTTTGCACAGTGGCTACATAGGTGTTCTAATGCAGTTGGATCTGCTCCGTTGTGGTTATCCTTGTGACAGTGACCTGTGATGGTACATCTACTCACCACATATGTAGTCTGGGCAGCAGGAGTCCTCTCTGTAGTAGGACACCAGTTTCTCTCCATATTTGCATTCAGGGGGGTAAGTGTCACAGAGTGTTTGATTGCAAACTGCAAAGAAACATAAAGAGACACTTTGCTGTAATGTAACTGGTCTTGTGTATCATTTTTGGTGCTGAGGCATAGCCCAATTTTCATGAGTAATGTTGAGGAGTAATGTTGTGCTCATTGTCTCATGTTTTGTGTGTTGTGCTCAGTGCTGAAGCGTGGCAGTGGTTACCCACCACATGCTTTCCGAGGGCAGCAGCTTTGGTCATCAGCCAGGCTGACGGTGACCTCCCCAGCTCTGTGGCATATCGGCTGTGGCACAGTGGAGCAGTTGTACTCCACCGGGATGATGGTGTCATTGTCACACTTGTACATGCAACATCCATCCTTAGATGCCTTCCATACCTCACCTGAGGCACGGGGGGTCCCAAAGCCATCCGTACAGGCTACACACACAAACATATGCAAGCATACGCACAAACAAATGCACAGACAGAGACACACATAAATACACAAAAGTAAATACCACAACCTTTCTTCAATAGTTTTAAGTTGGTAACAATGTAAACGTCAGCTTTGGGATGAAAGCAAAATTACCTTAGAATCAACATCATGTTTTCATCAGAATTCAACATACCAAGTGCGTTTATTTTGCTGTCTGATGGCAAAAGTGGTATCCACACAGACACCAGCTTGCACACATGCTTGCACACACAGAGAGGGCACAGGGTACATACCGCACTTGTTGGAGGGGATGCAGAGGGCAGAGTAGGGGCGATGGAGCAGTGTTCCCTCTGGGCACACACAGCCCTCTGTCAGCCCGGAGCACTCCTCTGGATCTGAGTCCAGCTCATGGTTGGGGCAGGTCTGGGCCGTGCAGGCTGGAAGGCAGGCCTGGTAGCGCAGTTCATCAGGACAGGTGAAGGCTACCAAGGGCAGGGAGGATTTTATATTAACATGTCATACTTGTTTCTTGAAAACAGACTGATTAAAGTAGAAATCACAGATGTTATATTTTAAGCCCTTTCTTATTCACTCTTTAAACGATTTGACTTAAGAAAAGGGTGAAGCTTACGGCAATAGTCTGGGCTCCGCCATTCAATGCAGATGTTGAATTTGTGACAGGAGGCCACATATGCAGCCAGTGCAACACAGGGATTCTTCACATACTCTGCATCACGCACCCACACTTCACAGAATATTGTGGGAGGAACCTATAATCAACACAGAGTCCCAGTCAGTGGGACAGCCTTTCTCTCTGTCACAAAAGAAGGGACCGGATTCCTCTCTCTTTCAGTAAAGAGAGGAGCCCAGTGCTTATTGCTTATGGGACAATGGAGGTGGACATACATAGGCATGGCAGGAGTTGAAGGTGTGGTTACTGAGCATGTCCAGGCACTCGGAGCAGTCACTGGTGGAGCAGTTAACCTCACGACGACGGCTGTAGCTGATGTAGCCGGTAGTGTTTGGCACCTGCCAGCTGTCAATGAAGAGTGCTGGGTCCTCGCCCTCACTCACTGTGGTCCCGTTGGGCATGGTCAGGTCATTGGCTGGGTTGCCATCACAGCAGCCTATGTAGCAACAGAGAGATGGATGTGTCATTTATGTCTCATAGCATCACCTCCGGAAAGTGCACAAGCGTGAGTCTCCCTGGCGGTTTAATGATAGCAATCTATCTTCCAGACTGGTAATGACAAGTGAGATTTTGTGCCACATCAAATGAAAATTTGTGGCATTGCTGGCTGGCTCATCCTGCAAAGTACATACCACACAGCCCCATGGTGGAGAGTTTGTTGTTGAAGCCATCTGTCTCAATCACCATCATCCCTGTGCTGTGGAACCACTGGATCTTTAGACCTGAAGGAGTCCGTATCAGGTACATGTTCCCTGTATCCAGAACTTCAAACCCATACTTTCTGAACCTGGGCTTGGCATACCTGGAGTTGACATACAACTGGCAAAGAACACATTTATCATTAAAATGGGGATTATACAAAGGCAAAATGTTACACACAAAGGTGAAATGTTGTACTTTCTATCTATATCTCTTTTGTAATTGAATGAAAATAACAATACATTATTTAGTATTAATAATGATACAATATTATTATACTTTTCAACACATATAATGTAAATATGAAACAATCAGTTCATCTGGGAAATTCATATATTTTGAGCAACAAAATGTCTACATTTTGGTTTCTTATTTATTGTTGATTTGTGTTATTGTTTTGTCCACAAGGCCTTTCCTTGTTCACTTCTGTCATTGCTATTGCACTTTTCCATTATTTATTTAATCAAACCATCAGTCTCACATTGTGTTTACTTTTGTACATTCTGGGTCTTCCAATCATTCCTTCATCTTTGGCAATACCTACTCTCCAATAATTACATTATTTAAATACAACTTAAATACAATTATCCACAATATCCCAAAATACCATCACAGATGAGAGGAAAAAGTAGGGGAACGGAAGCTTACCCTTCTCTGGAGACGGTTGATCAAAACTTGATGGGATTTGTGTGTGATATTAAGAGCTACTAGACAGAGGTTGGTGAAGTTCCACAGCAGCTTCCATGAGAAATACAACAGAAAACAACAGCATGACAATATGAACACCTGTGCAAAGCTCAGTTAATGCTATCAGGTTAATCTCTTTATGGATAATTTAGAGAATTATCAAGACAACAAAACAGTTGTCTTGATTAACAAAACTGTGTTTGATCTCCCCTTTGTCATTTTCTCCCCAGTCTGGGATTGCAAAGTAGTCCTCTTGACTTATGGCTATTCCACACTCACAAAACACATCAGAAACATAGAAACCATGTTGTGTGCTCTCCTCTGATGCACTATCCTGCAAGCCATCGACTACACCCTGCAATCCATTGTATTACAGGAGAGAACTAGTGCCAATGGGAGGAAAGGCTCATCTTTCACTGCCAATCACTGGTAGCCAGTGAATGCCTGATGTGTTATTGGAAGGAACTAACATACTACCAATGCATGGGACCCTGGCCAACATAAACCCACCCTAACTGTGTTAGCCAAATATGCCCACCATTGTGGTGTCCAACAGTCTGAATGTTGTTGAGAAGCACTTGCAGGCTGTGGTAGCCTTACCGTGTCTGAGGTCTGGCACTCCTGCACCTGAATGCTCACAGTCTCGTTTGGAAGCTCAGTTGCAATGTATGATGCTGCCTTATAGATAGCCACACTGTTGCCATCGAACGTGATCACATTCAAGTCAGGGAAAACAGAGCAGCGACCTGGAGATTCAACACAGGTGTATCAACAACTAAAAGCACTCCTCTTTTTATTGTATCACTAATGTGCACTTATAGTTCAGAACATGTTTCTTTGTATTCTATATTTTTCCAGTTAGCTGAAGGTGATAATGATGATGTTTTTGTAGTTATGGATATGTGATCCTGATGATCTTGATATTGCAGTGATATGCATGTGACCATGGTTATATTTTTGCAGTTACACATATGCAGTTTAGCAGTTACACAAATATAATTTGTAGTTATGTGTGTGAGATTACTCACATGGACAATCCCACTGAGGGCAGCACTTGTCTCCATTCACCAATACAGCAAACCCCAGTAGGCCACAGTTTGGGGGAGAGGAGTTGTAAGGACAGTTCTGGGACTTGTTGAACAGCATTAGCTGCCCACCCACACAGATGTATTTGGTGCACTCATCAATGATCTCTGAGTAAGGAGGCTAAAAAAGAGAGAAATGTCACCAAGACCAGTGATACAAATCTTACACTGAACAACATCACACAGGTCTCATCATACATCATACAGTAAGTCTTAAGGTTAGCACCAGCAATAGACTAACCGTGCACATCCTGGTGGAGGGTGTCGCAGTTGTGGTGACCTCAATGGTGTGCGGTGAAGCTGAGGGTGTGGTTGTCTCTGGTGCAGAGGTCCACCAGTGCTCTGTGGCAGTGGTGTAGGGTGATTTGGTGGTGAAGGGCAGTTCCTGTGTTGGGGTGGCTGCTGGCTCTGTTGCTGTGACAGAGATGGGGAACGGGGGCATTGTAGCCCTACCAGTTTGCAGAGGCTCAGTGGATACCTGCCAGTCAGTGGCAGATGTCTCAGGGCTCTCTGTGGTTGAGGAGTACGTTCGAGGGACTCCCTCTGTACTCACAGTGCTTTTAGGAGTAGCAGTGGGCAGTGGGGTCGTTGCCCTGCTGATGTCTGGTATGGTCTCAGGAAGTACTGTGACAGATGTCAGACTAGGTACGGGTGGGGAGTGGGTTTTAGTGGTTTCTGTAGGAAGTACAGTGGACAGAGACTCTGTGGTCCTGGCTGTGGTGAAGGGTCTGGTGGATGTCCGTGCAGTCATCATATGTGTAGTCAAGATGGTGGCTGAAACAGGACTCCATGGCTGAACAGGGAGTGTGGTTGCTGTTGGTAATTCTGGTGTTTTTGTCAACAAGGAGGCAGAGACTTTCTCAGTGGATGTGCTGAGAGTGGTTGTCTTGGTGGAAGTCACAAGGGGGACTGGAGAGGATGCAGTCAGTCGCGTGGTTCTACTGGGTGTGGTCCCAACAGATGACCTGGTGCTTGGAGGGGCTGCTGTAGTGGATGTTACTCTAGCAGTGACTCTCTGAGTGACTGTTGGCCGGCCAGTTGAGACAGTGTGTCGTGATGTTGCAGGTGCTGGTGATGTTGTTACATGCACCGTGGTGACTTCTGGCACCTCCACCTTCTCTGTCACTGGAGGAATGGCTGTTGTCCCAGTTAAAGGAGGTATGGTCAATGGTTTAGTGGTAGATGTGACAAACCGAGACACAGTTGTAGCCTTTGTGGTGGAAAGAGTGGTGTCCCTCTCTTTGGTTGTTGGTGACTCTGATGTGGCTATTTTTGTTGTTGCCAGTGAGTGGATGGTAGTTTCAGGAAGAACCGAGGTTTTCATGGTACTCTTTGTTGTAGACGTTTCCTCAATGGCTACTGTGGTTACATGTGATACCGGAGATGTGGAGACTGTGACACTAGAGACAGTAATATCAGGAGGCCTGGCAACTGTTGTCATGGTAATCTTGCTGGTGGCACTGCTGACCACAGCTGTTGAACTGGGATAGGGGGACAGGGTAGGTGGCTTAGATGGAGTGATTGAGGTTTTGGAGGAGGTTGATCTTGGGGCCTCTGTTGTCATCAGGGTGGAGGGCAGGGATGAGGGCTCCACAGCTGCTGTGGTGGGCTTCAGAGTTGAAGACTCAGCAGGACTGACAGGCGACAGTGGCGTTGTGAAACTAGATATCATTGTAGCTACTTTTTCAGGGGAAGTTATGACAGAAATTGTAGTAGCCTTTTCAGGCAAAGTAGTGATGGTTGTTGTTGCTGGAATTTCGGGTGAAGCTGAGACTAATGTTGTGGCCATGGTGTGAGGGGACTCAACTGTTGATATCATGGTATCTATAGATTTCATGGTCGTATGAGAGTCCTCCTGAGAGACAATGGTCGTAGGACCAGTTTCAGGTGTGGTCCTTCTCCAATCCACAGCTGATGTTGCCGTGGATACTGGCATCTGTACAGAGGTAGTCTCTGTAGTGCTCTGGGTGGTGGGTACACCAGATGACCAAGAAGTCCTGCCAGTGTAGGCAGTTGAGGTCAGCAGGGTAGATGTTGGACGGATCTCTGTAGTTGTTGTGGCAGTTCCTTCCAGAGATGGTGCTGGGAATTCAGTGGTGGTTGCAATGGAGGTCATGATAGGATGGACTGTGGCTCTTGTGGAGGTCACAGCTCCAGTGGAGGTTGGTGTTGTGGTATCCTTTACAGAAATGACAGGCTCAGTAGTAGGTGTAGTTGGTGTTGGTGACAGAGTAGTTCTAAGCTCAGGAGTAAGAGAAGGCAGAATGGGAATTTGAGTTGTTGATGTTCTCTGGATAGGAGTGGTGGGTAAAGGTGTCCCTGAAGTTACCTCTGTGATGATCTCAGGTCTTATCACTGGCGTGGTGGAGCTTGTGGTGATGAAGACACTGACAGGTGTGACTGATTCAGTTGAATGTGTGGGAGATGGCTCAGGTGTGGTGACCCCCAGTGTATGTGTGGGAGTAGAAGGCGAGAGAGTGTAGGCTGTGGTAGTGGTGGCGGTGGAGCTGGTCTCAGTGGCAGGTGTAGATGTGCTTTCTGTGGTGGCACGTTCAGTTGTTTTAGCGGTTGATACAATTGATGGCTCTGAGCTAGTCTCTCTGTACATTGTGGTGAGGGTATGGTCTCTGCAGTTGTAGTTGTGAACTTGGATGTTTCTGAGACTGTTGTGGGTTGCATGCTTGTGGCGCTGTAGACAGGAGACACTCTAGTGGTGCTTGCTGTGGTTTCGATTGGTGGCTCCGAAGGTGAAGCTGGCAGGAAAGGCAGCGTGCTGGTGCTGACTGGTGCCAAAATAGAGCTGGTGGACAGACCCATTGTGGAAGAGGGCAGTAAAATGTGTGTTGTGCTGGAGGTTTCTCTGAGGTGAACATTGGACTCGTGGTGGTGACAGTGGAGGTGAAGGGAGTAGTGGTCGTGGAAGTCTCTGAGGTGGTGGTGGCAGATGTGGTGGTAGTGGTGGTGGAGGTAGCAGTTACCCATGATGCTGTGGGAGAAACAGGGCTAGTCTGCTCAGTGGCAAGTGCAGTGTGAGTGTGCAAAGTGCTCAGCAGCACTGTGGTTGTTGGCATTGCCACACTTGAGAGTGGAGCTACAGATGTCTTTTCTGTTGTCAGAGATACTGGGACCTCAGGCCCTGAGGAAGTGACTTTTGACTCAGGAAAAATTGTTGGGGTGGAGGGAAGCATTGAGGTTGGCGTGCCAGTGGCCACCTCAGGCAGCAGGGAGGTCAAGATGCAGTAGTCACAGTTCTGGTAGTCATAGATGCAGAGGTTACAGTTGAAGAGGTTAGGGTTGACAAGATAGTAGACAACTCTTTGTCAGTTACAGTGGGCCACGGCACCCTAGCAGTAGTGCGGTATGTTTCCTTAGCGGGGGTCTCAGGGGAGGGGGCTGGCATAGAGGCAGTGGGGGAAATGGAGTGTGCCATGGATACGGTGGGGAGGGTGGAGTGTGCCATGGATACGGTGGGGAGGGTGGAGTGTGCCGTGGAGGCTGCCGCAGTAGTCGGGACAGCCGCAGAAGAAGTGACAGCCGCAGGTGCCCGTGTAGTGCTGGGGGAAGGAGCAGGGGCAACAGCAACTGGCGGCTTAATGCCTGAGGATAAATAATAGGACAACTGTTAGATAAGCACTGTTATTTCAGAAAAAGGGAAAGGGAGGGGGAGAGGGAGAGGGGCAAATGCATTACTTGTGACAGAATTTAAACCCCCCGGCACCCGTGGTCTGGCACAAAGGATCGCGGATGGAAGCTTAATTAAACAGATGTTGGAATGAATATTTCAGCTTATAAGAAATGTGATATCCTACAGCGGTGATGTAATATGTAGAGGGACCATCAAATGAGCCCAAAAGCATGCGCAGGCAGTACTTTTGTTCAATCAATGTCATGCTGATATCCACCAAAAAGATTGAAGAATTCATTGAAGTATTGGTGCTAGTATAAGTTTTAAATTGAATAATTTATAAAACAGTTTACTATTATCTTTGCACACTCCGTAACTAAGAGTTTGTCATGAAAGCAGTTTACAGTTATGTAAATTTAAGCCATGTAGTTTGTTTTCGGTGATATTTTCCATAAAGTAATGTTAACAACTGTGGTAAACAATATCTTTATACTGTACCTTGACATTTTGTTGCATTATTCTGTAAGTATAGTGGCATAATAACACTTTAATATATATACTCACTAACTGAAGTATTACTACAGGAAATGAGAGAATCTTACAGTCCTCCAGATGCACACATCTCAGGGTGACTTCATCCAGAACCATTTGACCTGGGCACAGTGGGATGCATCCTTCCACTCTACAGAGAAAGCCAAATCGCTCAGAATAACTCACAACATGCAATAAATGCTAAGACTGCAGGGCCACAGACACATGCAAAATGCTTGTTTAACATGTTACCATTGATGAGATTACTACCATGCAATATGTAGCCATGTTGATACTGCTACTGTTTTGTTCTTTTGGATGTGTGTGAGTGTGTGCATGCGTTTGTGTGTGTGTGTGTGCGTGCCTGTGTGAATGTGTGCATGTCTGTGTGAGTGTTTGTTTTTGTGGGTTATCCATGATCACTAAGTGAGCTCTTACTTTGGAATAGTGGTGCAAAGTTGGCCGTGGGGGTCACTGCAGCTCCTGAAGCAGGCGCTCACGCAGGACTCATATCTCCACTGGCATCGAGAACCCATAGAGGTTTCCACATCAGAACCTGAAAAACACCACATTTAAATGTGACACCTTCATTGCAGAGGACCTGGCACAATCAAATTAGAAAGGACAAGCAAAAACAAATGCCAAAGAACAACTGTATCGTGTTCTTTTGAGTTTTCTAATGTATTCTAATGAGTCAATTTTAACTTCTCAGTATCCATGTTGATATGCTAGCAGTACGTGTGACAATTGCTCTGAAATGTCTCTGTAAAGTGTGGTATTACAATCACAGTTCTTTATTCACAAAAGGATATTCTATATTCTATATCTCAGATTAATTAATTAGTATTGTGTCTTTAATCATAGCTGCATTGATATTGCATCCTGTTAGATGTTATGTTTGTCTGGTGCCAGGACCTCTCGGGATGAGAAAGCGAATGCATGAGGGTTGAAGCTGCAGAATTCCCTGCCTTTATACTAAAATGAACATGGACCTATCAGTGCCCCCTGCTGGAACACAGCTGCAGCTGCAGGCCTGCACATTTTCTCCATCAGACCATCGCTACATAAGCTTCTTACGATTCTCAAATGCTTAAAAAAAGCAGCTGAAGCAGGGAGGGCGATGCTGTACCATGGGACAGGGCTACCATAATGCCACAGCTGGGACACTGGAGGCTGTCAGGGTCGGAGCAGTAATGCGGGAGAGATGAGTGAGCCTTTTCCTGGCCTTTCGGACACTCTCACCGCTCTCAGACTCCTCTCCTTGCAGGAATGTGCCTAGCGTTCCTTGGGAGAGATGAGTGAGCCTTTTCCTGGCCTTTCGGACACTCTCACCGCTCTCAGACTCCTCTCCTTGCAGGAATGTGCCTAGCGTTCCTTGCAGTCAGCAGGAAACCCTATCTACTCCTGCCTGTGAACTCAGCCGTCGGTGTTAATTTCCTTTAACTAAAACAAATACAACAGTATTTTTAGCCAGTGTGATTACCCTGCATCAGCAGACTGGCTCATCAACAGTAGAAGGCTCACAGCAGTGTATGGAGAGACCCAGCTCCAGCCACCCCCTTCCCCATCATACCCTCTGTAACTGAAACCCTGGACCAGACCCTTAGTAAGACGCCTTTGTTGGGGGCTGTTGGATAATTTGGAAACAGTTGTAGCTTTCCACTCGGCCTATTTTACATATGGGTCAGTTTGTCTAAAGTCAGCAAAAATCACAAAATGTATTGTAGTTATCATGAGAAAACTGAGATATATTTAATATGTGGAACCAAGATTCATGTAAATGCACATTGAGAACAGATTTGTGAACATTTTTCTCAGACAATTTATGCCTGAATTCTGGAAAAATGTAATTGTTTATGTTTTCCATATATGCAGGATAGCAATGTACTATACGTATGAAGAGCATATCAAGTGAAAAGGCTTCCTCTGCCCTATATTTTAATATGTGGATCAACATCTATCCAAGATCCATTCTTCGTAACAAGCCAGTCAAACATATGCCCATCCATCAGAGAAACTGGGAACATGCCATGTTTGGTGGTCACAATTAGCATATGTGATAGGCACATGAAAAACTTAAAAGAAATCTTAAATTTGATTCCAATTTTCACTTGCAGCTATGATCTCCTTTTCAGTAGTAAGACTGTCAGATGTATGAATAATAATCAGAGATAGCAAAAAAAATGATTGACACATTTGCAGGTTTGCTGATATTAAGCATTCTAAATAAGAGTTCCCTAAAAGATAGCACCTTACACAATATCTAGCCATGATTTATTCTGCATCGAGAGTCCCAAAATGTAGTGCATTGCAATGTATATACAGTATATTCCAGATAAAAAAGTTAAACTTCTAAGTTGCTTTACAAATTGAAAAAGCTGAAAAATTAGGGACATTGAAAACAATTGTGTAGGTATAGAAGGATGCAATGGTGAGGAAGAGAAGACTGCATGGACTTGAGTGAGTATATCAGCTATAAAGTAGCGTGTGATGCTCTGTGGTCCCTCTCTGGGCATGGCAGGGTGGGGCAGATGGGGGTGAAGCCCCTCTCATTGCGGGTCTGCTGAGGGGAGGGGGTGGAACAGCCGGGCTCTGCGGTCCTGGTGTGGCATGCTGCCGCCCCACATCTCAACATCCCCATGATTAAAGACACTCTCCAGCACACATCAGGCACTTGGCATTGACAAAAGCTGTCATTTTCCCCGGGGTGGGAGTGTGCCAGTTGACAGCTGCAGGCCCTGCCATTACAACGCAATGCAAAACAAGGCCGGCCGCACAATGCGCCCATTAACACACCCACTGATTGGGCTACAGGCAGAGGCCTACGGGCTCTGTTGTAGTGGCCGGGGCAACCACATGCCATAAATGCAGCCGTTACTTTGTGTCTCAAGTGTCAGCTGTCTAAAGCTCAAATCAGGGAAAATGCTTTAACTTCTGTATTTTTTAAAGTTCACTGTGATGGTCTCTTTTTACTTAACATTGTTTGAGGACATAAATCATAACGACTGTTGTTTGTGAAAACAAAATCAATTCCACTTACTGCGCATGCTGCAAGACAATAGCAAAGGAGAACATTAAAAGTGTAAAAAAATTTAAATGCAGTCAGAAGAAATACATTCTTGTCCTGATAGGATTTGCATCTACAGGTTCTTCTGGAAACATCACAATAACACAGGCCTCTCTAAACGTCTGACCTGGAAGCAGTGCATAGTCAGGATGCCTTGAAATTATTAGTAACATGACCAGCAAAATAATGAGAAGTGCATAGAACTGCTTTTACCTGAAGAGTGTGAATGCTCAGTGTCGTGACTCCAAATAGTCCTGGACTCACCTGTGAGCCTGAAGAGTGTGGCCCTTCGGAACCCGTCTGAGTGGTTGTATTTCATGAGCTGCAGTCTGGAGCGGGTGTAGTGCAGGAAGAATCCCGGGCGAGCAAAGGACTCCAGGGAGTCATAGCCACTGATCCAGGTGTTCCGGTGCAAAATAAAGGTGGACTGATCCTGGAACAGCTTGTTCTCCTCAAACTTGGCAAGCTCCAGGTGTCCACCTCGCTCCACATGGACAAAATAATTGGGCCGTACCACCGCTTCGAAGGACACCAGAGAGGTGTCTGGACATAATGAATCAGAAATGTATGTCATACATTAATCAACATGTTACACTGTAGGCCACATAACCATGTTAGCTTCACAGAACATGACATTTTATGAAATTTAGCAGACATTGTTATCCAGAACAAGTAACACAAATTGATGTTTGCCTTTTTCCTGCCATTTATTTACCTGGATATTTACTAAAGCTTTGCTGAAATCTTGTTCAAGGATAGAACAGCAGTGCCCTACATGGGAATGTAATCACCAAAATGTTGTAGTGTGGGATTAGTGAGAGATGTCTGAAGTGTGTGTAACAGAGGGGACCACAACCAGTCATTAATGTTAAAACCTTACAGCCTGGCAAGATTCTACTACCACAAGGTGACTAATGGCCCCCTTACTACATAGGCACACCTGAAAAGGACTGTGTAAACAGAGTAGGGTGGTAGTTGCAGGATTGAGTCTAGGGTGCCCACCGTATGGTCTAGCCCGGCTCAGTCCTGGGGTCATCATGAAGAGGGCTGTGATTCCTGCTAAAGGGTTCTTCCCTCTCACTGGGAAAACCACTCCACCAGAGGTATTGGCAGCCAGTGCTGTGTCCCTGTCCCTGTACGTGACCAACTTATAGGGTCCTTTTCCCAAAACTGCAGAAAAAAACAAGTCAGGTTTCAGGGCCAAAATGTATCCCATTTAAATAGCAGAATACATTTGAGTGGACTCCCTATCACAGGGTAAATAATTGACACATACTTTGTGGTAGCTGGGACAATGCACGTGACCAGGCTGCGTGATGTATTAATTCAAGCTATGAAAAATTGCTCAACTACTTGCTTAACTTCAAAATTCTTATGTGGCAATTTGTTGCTACTTCACATACTTTATTTGGAAAAAACATCATTCTTTTGTGTAAAACTGTTTTTTTTTCAGGAGTAAAATAATCCCAGGAGACATTGAGTTAACCATATAAATGATATCACACTAGTAATTTTTTTCAGTTATAATGAGGGCCATAAAAAAGTATCTCTTTTGATTTCCTGCAGTGTCATCACTGGGCAACAGTGGATTTATACATATTTTGCGCCCCCTACAGGTGGATGGTCTGCATGCACTTAAATTTTCGAGCACAATTGTCAGAAATTTTCATATTTAGAATGAATTATAATGCACTGGTTGCATAAAATGTTATGTATGATAAATGAGCAATACCTTTGTTGTAGAATTCACAATCATAAGCTGTAAAAACAAACAAAATATAGGCAATGGTGAAAATGAAAGTCTCTAGAATACTTTTTCAAAGTCAAGTCAAACACACCAAATACCCAGAAAAAGTGTAAAATCTTTTATTTATAAAGCACCATAACGTTGACTATTTACTTTTGTAGTATTCCAATGATATATAAGTGAACATGATTATGAACCTGAAATAATTAGCTGCTATTAGCGATAAGTATTGTGGCTTCACTATCACTATTATGACAACACTAAAATTCATAGTATGTATTATGTTTTTATGTCTGACTAAAGTCTTGAGCTTCATTTTACCAGCATGATCTCATGCTCTACGACGTTACATTTGATTATGGTTTGATAATGGAGTGTTAAATCATTTAAGCCTTGTGTTCAGTACTACACTGTACTTTAAATTCTATCATGGATTTTAAAACTGCATAGTCTATGATATTCGATCGGGTACAGTCTGTATATTCTGTGTGACCCATTCCCCCCACTCACGGCACACAGAGGGTGAGCGCCAGTCTACAGTGACGCCCTCCTGACAGCAGCGATGGGCGTAGGCAGACACGCTGGTGCAGAAACATTCACAGTCACCACCCCGGCTGCAGCCACATGTGTCCATCAGACAGTTCATATAGAACCAGGTGACATCCACCTGCATAGACAACACCACTGTCAGTGGCTACAGTAAACTGGAATATCTATATCATTGTGTGTGTGTGTGTGTTTTAGACAGGGGTGTGTATGTGTGTCGGGTTTTGTGTTTGTATGAACATGTGCATATGTACATGCATGATTTACCGTATGTGTGTATTAATGTCTGTGTATGTGTAAGACTGAGTGTATGCATATGTGTGTGTCTATGTGTGCGTATGTGTATTTGTGTATATGTGTGCATATGTGTATGTGATTGTGTCTATACTTGTAGTGTATGCATGTGTGTGCAGGTGTATCTCTTTGTGTGTGTGTGTGCGTGTGTATTTGTGTGTGTGTGTGTTAGTGTGCTTATGGGCAGCAGAGTGGTTCATAAGATGGTGTTACAGGTCTAATCTTTCTAAACACCCTGATTCAGCCCCCCTCTTCCAAACCCCAACAGCTGAACTAGCAGGAGCAAATACTGCCCTGGGGCACAAAGAGACATGACATGAAGACAGACTTGAGGCCAGAAAACACATGGTTCCAAAAGGAAATATATACATGGTACACAAATACACATATGGGTACAAAGAAATTGAGAATACTTACACTGACTTTTTTATTTCACAAACAAAATAAGACCGTAATCTTATTAAACTAAATCATATTAAACTATCCTACTTTAAAGGTAATTTAGGGGAAAATGTGTGTGCTTAAAAACTGAACATTTCACTATTGATATTTAGGCATGACAATACAAATAACAACATGTAAGTACAAGAACAACTCTAAATGTATGATTTAAGAATCAGAAAGAGGTAAATGTCTGTCCACAGTTATATTACTAAGGCAAAACATGACAAGAGTTGCACAATGGATGCCAAAAAATAGCAGCACTAATAACAATTAAAAACATTTGGGGTGGTTTTAACACAAAACAAAACTGACTGAATGCACAGTGAGAAAAAAGCAACACTGCAAAAAGTTACAGAATGATATCCATTAAGTGTATCGACATTTCTTGTTAGGTCAAATATGATGCTATTTTACAAAAAGCAAACACTAGTATCAACAGCGAAAGCATACTCTCCCAAATGGTTTTAGTAGATAATGGATTTAGTCAGCCCATGTGATCAGAAGCTGTAATGGCATGTACTCACCACAGGGTGGCACATCTCAAAGACCTCACTCAGCAGGATCCCACACTGCCTCTTGGCGAAGGGCTCTCGGAGGGGACTTAGGCTACAGGGATGTCTGATGTCTGGACTGTTGACACACTGATGACACAAAGCAAATGGCTACTCAGTAACACATCTGAGAACTCCGCAATGGTGGCTTACAGCTTTATTTGAAATTTTTGAAACAGTATCTACATTTTCAAGACAGACATTGTGGGCTTGGGCGAATGCATGGTAAGAATAGAACATATTACTTCAATAACTGCTAAAACTATGCGACAGTTGAGTTGCTGCAGTAATTACTTTCCAGACTGCTAGTATATGACTTCTGACTTTGACTCAAATATGACTAGATCTGGATTTTCAAATAAATGATGCACCAATTATTCACACTTGCACAATGAGTTTGGAAAAACATAACAGAGCCCTTTGCCTCTTTATTATTGAACATAATAATAAACTGCAAACATGCAATGCAATTTCATAAGTTTCAAAGATTCTCCCATTTTTTCAGGATGTGCAGAAGTAGGTAAACATGTGGTGCTACACTAACCATTTTCTGAATGCCTTCACCTTTTATTTTCAGTGAAACTTTCTTCTAAATAATGAAATGCAAAAGGTAATGGAACTTCTCTTATTAATTATCTATTATGAATAGTAGACACCCAATTATGTATTCTCATTATTCACACTGTACTCCAGCATGTGCTCCTGCAGAACATTATTTTTTTCTTGCCTCTGCTGCAGTCCAGCTGTTCCCAAACTCCTGTGGTGTAGGAGAGTCCATGTTATCCGGTGTCCTCATCTCATTCACTGTCTTCGTGTCAAAGTTCCCACACAAACCCGTCAGTTTGCCCTGAACATAGAGCATTTAGAGTCATAGCAATTCTATGCTACAAATAATATTAATAATAACAAGAGGTAGAAGAAGAGAAAGAAGAAGAAGAAGGGGAAGAATGTGTAATATTGCATTATTTCACAAACTGTGCAGAGCCACCCACATCTAGCACCCACGCAGCCCTGATCCCTAACTTCCGCTGTGGTCCAGCCCTCTTACCTGCCAGCTTGGCCCTGCCTGAATGTGGATCGTGGTCTTCCTGTCCCACAGCACAGTGATGTCTTCCTCGGGGAGGTGCAGGATTGTGAAGTACCCCGCCCGCCATATCAGAACAGTCTTCGTCCTATCAATCAAGCTGGAGGGGTTCTGTGCAAGATGAAGTGTATCACAGTTATGGCATGAAAATGTCTTTTAAACAGATGCAAGTAGAGGAACAAGCACATGGTCCATATCCTACTTACCGGCTTCCCACTGTCATCATCAAAAACTATGACAGACTTTCCAATGTTTATTAACAAGGATTTTCGACAAATGACTCCACTGTCATAGCAATCCACATTCTCAGCTGTTATGCTCATTGTTAAATCAGCACTGCTCTGTAAGAAGCAAATAACAAATCATCCTCAGTGAAAATGTGCAGACCAATTAAAAACAGGTGAATCAAACCAATCAAAAATAGGTCAAAACAGCATGATAAATGTGTTGAGTCAAAGTAGCAATGACATGTACTCTTCAGGTCTACACATCAAACACAATGAAAAACATACCCAAAGGTTTGCTTTTACAATGTAAGAAGTTGGGTAGAGCAATTGCACATAAATGTATACAGTACATTCACAGTATACATTTTGATTGTTTCAGATGAAACACCAATGCTTGCTCACACTTACCTTTACCAAATACACCTTGCAGGCCCCAATATAGTCAAACAGCAGCCCATCAAAGGTCCTGTAGTGGCGGTCCCCATATGCAGTGCACATGGATGGGCAAGGGTGGAATGTGCACTGAAATGACCCGTGCTGGCAAACACTAAAAGGGAAACATTATCAGCATCTCCAGCACTCTCTCCCTTACTCAGAAAAGTGCAGAATTTAAACCAAGTAGCCTCACTAGAAATTCTGTCATTTTTAATGGGCTCCATTGTGGTAGGATGCAATTATCTACAGAATGAGGGAAAGTTTAGAAACGATTGCCAAAGGTTGAATCACCTGCTCCATGCATCATTAAGCTGTCACTCGTATCTTTCCAGCCAATGGTGGAAGAGGCACTAAGAATGGGGGGAGGCAAAATACTGCCCTCTGACTGAGATCATTATAACAGCATTCACAGGCTAAATCAAGTATGAAAGACAGTCATACAAGGACTTTTTCTATAAAGCAGGCTGTGATTTTTTTTCTTCTTCATCCATAAACTATGAAAGGAAACAGTATCAGGTGACTTGTTGCACTGCACAGGCAGTCTGAGAGCTTGTTTGCTCAAGTTGGGGGAACAGGAACATTTTTAAAATTAGCACTGCTGTGAGAGGTTTGCATTGATTCAGGTCATCATTCTTTGGTGTAGATGAAATATGGTCACTTATCCAGTAAGTGGACAAAACACATATGGTCTAATGGTGTGGGATGTTCTGTCTGTCCTCTGGAACTCAATAAGACAGACATGTGATAGCTGATTTGCTTAAATGCAGCTGTGTGGACTCACCAGCGGTGACATGGAGAGGTGACTTTATCTCCAGGGTAGTACTCTTTACCCTTCCAAAAACAGGGGCATGCCTCGGGCTGAAAGCACTCATCCCCATGTTTCAACAACCTGAAAAAACACACATATTATTTATTACTTATTTATTACTTAGTTTTTATATTATTACTTATTTGTTTCAGAGATGCCCTCATCCTGTGTGATTTCCATATCCTTATAGTTTTAACATACGATTTTATTGCATTGCTGCATATTTACTGAAAACAAAGTTAGATTATAACAATGCTGGTCCAGCTCCTTCACACAGCACAACATACGCAGCTTGTTCCGTCCGATTTGTCAATCCTTATTAAGATCAGACCACTAATCAGCAATAAACAGATTTCTCTTAGACATTACCAGATATGAAAAGGCAATGTTTTGGGAACAAATAGATAATTTGAGGATGTCTTTAGAAAATACACATGGGATTTATCATTGCTACAGGATGAAAGCATTGTCCTATCATTTTCATGTGCCTGAATCAAAACCTTTTACAAAATTTTAACAGTGTGGAAACATTGTCTTTTTTCATGTGATTTATCATTGGTCCAGTACCGGGAGAGAGACTTTCTGGATGTGCACATGTTCAGACAATTACAGTAGATCCATATGTAATTTGTGTCCCTTACATCCCATGCCATGTGCCATAAACAATTTGAGCAGTAAACATAACTACACCTTATGCACTATTGTATTACTCCTGTAGTTGTCAAAATGCCATGTGTTGTAAATGGCATAATTGCTATTCATGTGTTTTTATACAAGTTACAAGAATCTGTGTTGGTCAAGTCACCTGTACAAGCCCTGGAAGAAAGAATATCCCCTCAGGTGGACAATTAAGTCAGTCTATCTAAAAACACACAGTGCTTGGTCAGTCCTTGCTGGAATCAGATCTGTAGCATGTACATTTTTCAGTAACACAATATCAGCACTGGCTGCCATTAACACACACATGAGGAAAAATGCCTGCCTTTTCATAATATGTTGATTTGACTGAATTAATTTAAATTATATGATGGGGTTAAAATTAAGAGGGAACAAAATCAGGCTGAGAATGCAATCTGAAAGACAAGGAAATAGGCTTTGTTTCTGCTCTCACTCTAGTTCCCAAACTGTTAGACATACTAGATAAGAATCTTGTAATATTCGAGAGTGAAATATTCCCACTGCCGCGTCTGTGGACAATAAAGCGCCACACTGAATGAGCGGAGGATAAACCTCAGGTTCATCTGCGTAATATTACACCCCTGATAAAGTGCTGTTAACAGCTTTCTTTATCTGGCCGCCAAGGCGCCCTATCAATTACTCTGATCAAAGAATCCATAACAATCTATCCTTTCGCTCTCCATACTCCATTTACAAACAACTTACGCATTAGCATCATTCTGATTTAATTAAATTTCAGTTGTGAACAAGCATGAGCAAGACTGTTTCAATGCATACAATTCAGCCATGTAGTAATGATTAAATACTTGTGGAAGCATACAAAAATGTAATTAGATAGAAACTGAGTGGGGGGAAGTGTGGGGACTTCGGGATATGAATAAGCATGAAAAAGTGAGAAAAGTCAGAATTACATATTCAGCTTTACTGGATTTTTCTGCTCACTAGAATAACCATGGCAGCTGTCTCAAAATAATAACTCAACAAGGTAATAACCCAACAGGAACAACCACACTGAGCTGAAGGGCACCGTGCCACAGTAATAAATTAATGCCATGGGCAGTGTTCCCTTAATTTCATGCCTCAGGAGTTTTGCAATTGAGGGGTCAGGGAAGAAAAAATCCATCTAGCGCTGATATTTTTGTTAATCTTTGTTTTTTCTGGCTCATATTTCTGCCAAGGATGCAACGATATGAAATCGGTTTTTGGGCATTTTCACAAGAGTAAAATGGACACAGCGGGACTGCCAAAACTGGCACCAGCATTGTGTCAACAGCATTGCAAAGACTTTGACCAGGTGAAATCTCAGCAAGACAAGCCATTTGTTCCTCTATCAGGTAAACTGCAGAAAATATCTGTCAAGAGGATATAAAGCCTATTGCATAATTCTGTACCATAAACATATGCAATTGGAATATAAAATGTTTTAAATCTCAAGTCCAAGAAAATGTAAAATTTTGTGAAACTATTTTTATATGTTGATATTCAGCAAGTATTCTATAATTCTACAACATCAAACCCATAACTCAATATTCAAATGTAAATACAGACTTTTTAAGAAAACTTTTCATGTGACAGTGAATGGCTGTGTTTCCCTGAATACATTTTACTCTGTGCATTGCAAGGGTGTGATGAAATAGTACCGAAATGCAATGTGCGGTCTCTCGGATAAAGCATGCACCTTTTACTGTGGGTGAAATTAAAATGTGCTGATGTTCTGAAACAGGTTGCAGGAATTCCTTTAAGGAGCTTATCAGTCACATGAGCCTACAGTCCACTGTTTATTACATAAATAAGAAAATTACCTAAGTTTATACATTGAAAAAAATAAAAGCTATGGTAATTGCCTTGGATACATTACAAATGTTCATTACAATTGGAATGTTATTGTAAAAAAAAACAAAGAGAGAGAGAGAGAGAGAAAGAGAGAGAGAGAGATTTTGATTTTTGCAAAATCGAGAGAGAGAGAGCAAGAGAGAGAGAGAGAGAGAGAGAGAGAGAATGAAATAAAAAGAAGCCTACCTTCTTTAAGAGGTATCTAATAACACAAAATAATTGTGTCCCGCCCATGTATCTCCTGATCTGTTTTGCTGCAATCTTTGAAAAGTCATAAGCAAGACCACAACACAGGCAGTGATGCCACACTAGCTAAATCTAGCCTCTATAAAGATGGAACTTAAAAATTGCTATTGCTGGTTTATGGATGAAGAAATGTCTCCTTTAATCACCAGAGAATGCATCTGAATTCCTTATGAAATAGGTCTGAAAAATCTAAATCATGTCCAGCCCATTAACTTTGAGTTTTGTGTCAGTTTTATGCTCAAAATTATATTACAGTGAAAATATCCAAAACAAATGTGACTACATAAAAATATTTTCTCTAAGCTCTCAGTTTTGGCTGTAGTATATTTTAACATAATTCTGATTCAACTTGCCAGATCTATGTTGAATGAAGCCATGAGTAATTGGTTGTTCTGAACACCCAAAATTAAGTTTTAGGGCATATTTTTCTCCATCATCCTATCATGCATTCCAGAGCTCTCTGTCATTAGTGTATACCTCTCTCATTGGGGAGAGGTAACTGTGTGGAATTTACTGGGGATTTCCACACTCTAAGAGAGTTTACAAAATCAAGAAAAAGAACATAAGGTGGTTCTGTACGATGGAAACATTCATCTCCATGGCAGCCTCTGACTCAGGGATTCTTTACTACGTCACTCCCTGACCTGCTCAGCCCAGCACCAAGTTAGCGATATCTTAAATTGTACGGCCAGAATAAGGTCTGTGATAGAGCTATACTTTACCTGTAAGGATTTTATCACGCTTGCTATGTGCACCTGCCCTTCTGAGAAATCCTTTGAAATAAGTAATTGTTAAACTGTGGATATTGACTCTTATTTTTATCGAAAATAGTACAAAGTCCACCTTTGTAAATGGAAAAATAAAATGAATTCTCCTGTCAGCACTTTCAGTAATGATTTCCCATAATGGTCCCTTAAGACTTGTCTTCAGATGAACCAGCTCTTTTGCTTTCTGATTTCCAAAAGGTGGGGAGAAGGAGGGGGGTGGGGTAATTACAAGACATGCTAGGCAGGCTTTGGTGCTTGGATTTCACAACCATGAGCTTTGACATGCGTTCAGCTCACTCATTTTTTCCAATGACGTTTGTTGTATCGGGTCAGTGATCATACATTCTAAGAACTTAATCCCTTTCTCTCACCTGGTTTACATTATGAACTTTCAACCAGAGCGAACATTTTCCCTTCAATATGGCCCCAAGGGTTTTCGTGTCAAGAAGTCATTAATATAAAAGCCTGTCTGATCACAGACACTGTTCTGTTATACTTGAAAACACGGACCATAGTGAGCCTCTGGGCAACTCTTACAGTAATGAAGCTAGTGAGTGAAAGCAGGCGTGAGCCCTATGACTGCATGTTTAGGTTTAAGTCCCAGCTATGCCATGGATAGAGGTCTGCATTGGCAAAGCCGGTTAGGTTTGTTGGGCTCATCGCTCACAAGCAGCCACACCTGGTCAGACCAGGCACCAAAAGATGCACAAACGTAGTATATGCTGACTTTGTTATCGTCCAACAACATAGGCCGTGAATATATTATATTGTAGCTGCTGTGTGGAAAGAAGCGAGTTTAGGCCATTATGTCAATTGGAGAAATAACATGCCCATGACTCCTGCCTCTTTCTTAGAATTGGGTCAATTGTGGGAGATCATCCAGTTGTTTAATTTAGGTGGGAGGAAAAGGGGGAAAAACTGGGGAAATAAGAAAAAAATGGGATATTTTGTACAAAAGCACCATTACAGCAAGCTTGACCAGTCTTCACCATCATTCCATGCAACATTTTTTTCTTTTGCACAGCCCTTTCCCCAAACTTTCTGGTGTGGAACAGAAGTTCCTGGCTCTCAAACCACTGTACTACCCACACTAAATGCAAGTTTCTCTGCAAAATGTCTGGTTTGCTTTAACCCCCCAGCACCCGGTAGTATAGATCCAATTGTGTCTCATCACATCTCATTGCGTCTGATCACTTAATTTGAAGCCAGACTCAAACCTGCCTCGTACCTTGCTTGTATTAGTGGCAAGCACCTTTTTACTAACTGAGTGTCTATTGTTTGGTTAACCTTTGGCTTCTATGAATAGCATGAGGTGGGTTGCAATACAACAGATCCAGACTCAATGGTACTTTTTAATCACTGCCCTGCCACTGGAGTTATCAATACTCTCATCGCTGTGTCTCACTCTGTCACATAAGGCTGCCTTTGTATCCATATTTACCACAAACTAGACCCTAACCTATCAGGTTGCAGGAATTTATTAAACACTCATGACAGGATTTTCATGCTGCAAGGGTTTTGCTCCCATGATGGTCAAGGTGACTAAGTGTGTTCCGTGTTGCCTGGCGTCTCAAAGGTCAGTGAGTGGGCGTAGTGGAAGTCATGGAAGCTCGGCCACAGTCTGTTATCTTAAATATCAGTTTCCTTTGTGGTGTCTAGACTGTTTTGTCTTTCAAAAGGTAACAGTATCACTTGACTGAGCAAGACTGTTGCTATGTTCTGTGGCCCTATGAAGAACATTATATCAAATGTAATAATTGCTGGGTATCCAGGTTCCATTTATGGACAAGCAAAAGTGAAAAAAGATGGAGCAGCCATAGAACTGAAATAAGAAGGTTTATTGAATTCAAACTGACTTTTTAGAGATTATCCCATTATTCGCGGACCATGAGCTGAGTATGTGTTCCAGCTGTGAAATGTTGTTTAATGGTTTGGTAGTTAAAAGAAAAGATTGAAACATATAGACAAACAGCACTCTAAATCCTGCACAGATCTGTATATGCCTAATGCAATGGCTGTCATGCTGAATGGCAATGAACAAATGAACAAACACAGCACACTGCACAGTCATTTTGGTGTAGCCCCACAGAGATTGTGGTTCTTAGGTTTCAATTCATAAAAATCCCACTTAACCCTAACACCGACTCACAGACATTTGGAATTAAGCGGATCAGATGGCCTAAATTTGAGCTGTATGTCCTATAGCTGGGCTCCTGCCTTACGTAATGAGTGCCTCCTTTTCCAGAGAGATGGCTAAGGAGACTAAGCTCTCATCAGATGCTGATCATAGATGAGGTAATGGGAACGCTCCCTTTAAAAATAAGTTCTGGGAAACTCATATTGAGTGTTTACAGAGGAAATCTCAGGTTACAGACAAAATTATATCATAGCACTACTACTGAGCTGTGGTTGCTTTGATGCAGACATAAATCATTATTTCCCACAACCTACAAATTCAAAAGCAGCTAATAAGGTACCTTGACCAAAAAAGGTGTCCCAAATCTTGAAAAAAATAGATGAAAAGATTATCCAAAGTGAGCTGTGACGCCACTCAGGTATTTCCACACAGGATTACCCCACGTAACTGCTGCCCTTCCTGGGTGACTTACATGCATGGATCAGTGATGCTTGGACTGACAGCCTGTTCTTTCATTGAGCTCACACATCAATGCTCTTACTATGCAGCACTGCCCCACCTTCAAATTGGACCCAAACCAGCTCTGACTCCAGCTGCCCCCACCCAGGCCCCTATCCCCTCCCACCAGTGAGAAAAACACCTGCCCACCTGGAACCAGGACAGCAATCTGTGATAGAAGTCACTGAAGAGCATGAGGTATGCTAGCACAGTCTATGTCTTCACAGCATTTTTCATGTGAAGCCGTAAAATGTCCCAGTTGGTGAAAACTATAACATCTACAGAATCCTCAACATTTGACATCCACTACAGGCAGTATATTGAAGCATATTTATCTCATGATGTCAATGTATAATGAATCTATACATGTAGCTATTTTAGTGCAATATTCTAGTTCTTACAGTGTTCATTATATTACCCAGGATTTGTCAGATCTGATTATTATATGTTTAACACTTTTCCCACTTTGCTGAGGACTGCCTAGAATCCATAGTCCATGTGGTTTCCTTAACTCCTGTTTTGGAGTCCCTGTCATCATTTATAAGGAGTGGTACAAAATACCTGAGAAAACCAACACCTCACCAGAGAAAAATCCAAAAACCAGAGCGCTTTTCACAAAACAATATTGACCGGACAACTTGCAGTATTTTATAAAAATGAGAAAAAAGTTATGGGAAAATCATGCTTAAAGAAACCTAGTGAGGATATATGACAAAAAAGATAGATGAAAAACAAAACAAGCAAGACAGTCAATGTTGCATTACACCTGAGGCAAACTGATAATGTCTCCAAGAGAAACAGGAAGCCAGACCTGAAGCAACGCTTGGCTCAATAACAACATAGGACACATAAAATGGGACAGGTCTTCTGATGAATCTACAGCATGGTAAAATGTATGAAAAATACTGACTGTAAACCATTATAGACATTTACAGTTTTGCAATATTGCATATTGTGTGGTATACCAAAAATATTATAGCATCACAAAGTCAGTACAATTCATTCCCTCTGGCTACACATTATGTGTAAGTCTTTTGCAATTACTGCAGCTTTAACCCTTTAGTGTCCCCTGCAATCTACACAAAACAATAAGCATCATTACTAAAGACTGTGGTCAGGAAACATGACAGACAGAGAGAGCCAGAAGACAGCTACTAAGGAGAATATTCACTGTATAAAGTCACAGCCCATGTTTGTTACAGTATATGCTCTTAACTGCATTCAAGTCAAAGGTCCTGACACTGAAGTTAACTGTGAAACTGACTCACCCAGGTGGGCAGGCACAGCCAGGTACGCAGGGCTCATGAACTGAGCAGGTGAGGTTGAGCAGGTGCGACTCACAGGTGTGCTCACACGCTAGCCCCCTCCCCAGCACAGGTGTGTCAGCAAGGTCATCACAGTCTAGGTAATGCTGACCTGGAGGGCACATCTTATCTAGAAGGACATGTATATCTTGTGATGGGTTTTTAAAAAAGTAAATCTAATCATTAATTATTAAAAAGTACCTTTAAATCAATAAAAGTTTTGATGGGCTTTTTAGTAGCTTAACTGGCTGTTTTGCTAAAGGTCACAGACCTGTCAGTAATGTAATGCATTGCTTATTGACTGCAATCATTTTCAAACTCAATGCAGTGTACAATGAAGTACCATACAGTACCATAAAGTACCAGAAAATAAACTTACCAATAATGGTGTTTTGAGGAACTATTTTACCATCCTGGCAAACTCTGTAAAGAACAAAAGGGTGTTAGTGCAACAATGACTACTTCTGTTTGAGCTGCAAAAACTGGCTATTTGATTAACATGGCAGATAGTCTGTGCAAGTGGAATGAGCAGGAGGATCTTACTGTACACCTGCTGAGCTCATGATCACGTCTCCAGGAGAGTACTCAGCACCCAGGTAGCTGCATGGACATTCACTTCTGGAGAGAATGATACAGAACACATCAGCTAACATGCAGAACATCGAAATAACGCCAGATTACACACAGTGAATCTCCCACTTACGCGGAGAACTCACTAGCTCACACAAAGAGCACAGCTTACGCAGTAAATACTGTACCTTTTTAGAGCTAAAAACTGACTTCCCTTTTCAATCCAAATTTGAATGCAATCCTATTGCATTGTGATATGTTGTGTTACAATATTAGGATTGATGTGGTTTTGTTTCATTTTCAACTAAGTCTACAACAGGTTCACCCTGCCTGAAACGGCATGTTTGAAGAACTGAGAAGCAGCACTAAACAGCACTTTAGCTGAAGTTAAAAGTCCTTGTAACATATAGGCCATTACAACACACCCAGGTTCTGTATAACAAATTCTTTCTCACTGGTTATCAGATATCTGTGTCATCCGTAGCTTCCAGGAGAATGAAAGGCTGTTTTCACAGAGAATTCCTTGATGTAACTCTAGCACATGTTAAGTAAGGCACTGAGCTACTGTACGATGTAAAAAACCCTAGGACATTTAAGGGAAATAAAACAGCAGGTCTTTCGGGGCAAATGAATCTCTCACACTGTTTCAGAGGAGATTATGCAGCCTCACAGTTTAATGACTGTGTCCATGTTTCAGGGAAATTATATGGTTGAACGATTGAGGTCTTATCTACTCTGACTGAACACAGTTCTGCCACAAGCAGTTTTCCTTCCAGTATACAGCTTCCAGAAAAATATCTAATTTACAAAAAGTAGCATAGTTGCTGCATAACGTTCACAGCCAAAGTTAAATGGTACACAAATTCATTGTTTACTCTCCTTCTGAAACTTTGTACTGTAAAAAAGACAACTGAATGGATTCTACTATGGTATGAACAGGTGTGTTTCAGAGGTAGTTTGCCTTTGCACATAGGTAAGGGTGACCATGTATGTGTAATGGTGGTAGTTTACCGGTGAAGATAGGTATGGGTGATGATATATAAGCTAAACTGGTAATTTACTTATAATTTATTTATAGTTTACTTGTTTTTACTTGTGTACTCACTGGTATGAGTGATGTCATATGTGTTACAGTGGAGGTTTACCTGCGCACACAGGTGTGAGTGCGGCTGCTGTAGAAAGTTCCGGCAGGGCAGACACAGCCCTCCTCACACTCGTCTCCACACTGCTGAGGTGTGGACAGGGCAGGGCAGCGGCGCTGGCAGGCTGACACGCACGTCCCGTACTCCATTGTCTGCAGGCACTGAACAGCTGCAGGGTGACACAACAAGCAAACACTGTAATACCCAACACCAACAGCAGGTGGAAACAGCAACACCTTATAAAAACCAATGCCAAAATGATGGGCAACATCTTTGTGTGTATTATATGTATCTTATATAATACACAAAACCAAAAAAGAGAACCTTACAATAACCACATAACCACTGTACAACTAAGATCAACAGACTATGCATGATGATGATGATGATGATGATGGTGGTTGGAAACATTACAATTTAAGGTATACTTTGTCACTGACTATCCCGTTAAAACCCATAGCCCTGAAGTGCAGACAAAGGAAGGAGGTGAGGATGTGTGTGTGAGAGAGCAGGCGGTCAGGACAGAGTAAAGCTCACCACACTCAGACACATGAGCCCTGAACTCCACGATGACACCATGCTTTCGGCACTGCCGGACATAGTGAGCTAGGGCAGAGCACAAACAGGGTTGCCCACACTTGCAGGTGTCACCCCGGCACTGGCGCAGGAATGGTGAAGGGCTCACGTATTCGTGGCAAGGGGCAAAGAGGTCCTGGTTTAGTATGTCACACATCTCGGCTGCGTAGGATGCTGGCAGAAGGAAGGTTGGGGCGGAGAGAGACACAGAAAGAGAGAGAGAGGGGTGGAGGTATTATCACGTTACACATCAGTGCAGGCTGCTATCTGAAATTCAAGAGTAATGCCAACAGAGGAAGTGACCAGTCAGCCAGCGGTTGGGTTATGGCACATAGCAAAACAGATTAAAATGACTTGACCTTCTATAATGTCAACTTTGCAACTGGCGCAGCAAATGGTGCCCCTTAAATCATAAAGGACAGCAGGGTTTGTGTGAGTCCACATGTATCACTGATCACGCTGGCAGGTTTCTTTACTTAGCAAAACAAACTGTTATGTGAAAGCTAGTCTGATTGCAGATTATCATTTTATGATGTATAGTGATCTGATCCAGTCACTGTATGGGAAATAGCTTTCCATGTAAAGATGCTTATAATTAACACTGCATAGTCAGAATGACCGGAGATTAACTTATACAGACATTATCAGGACATAAACATGCATAGAAACAGCAATGGCACTTTGCTTGCATGTTTACATGCCCTTTACAAACCAATTGTAGTGCATTGAAAGAGGGGATTATAAACCAAACTTGAGGACCAAACACAGGCCAGGTCCAGCAGAGCCAGCCAAAAGCAGATTCTCTCTTGTTCTGCTTGGCCTGGCCTCATTTTGGCAGAGTGGAGGGGGTAGAGGGGCCGTGGGAGTGTTGGGGTGGTGGTGGGGTGCACTGCATGGGTTTGGCCAGCCAGCTGTAACTGAACACATGTGCAGGACATAATGGGACAGGACAGGCTGGGACAGGGCTTGGTGATATGGCACAGAGGGGCTGTGATCTCACCGGCCTGCTGGTGTGTGTCACACGGGTCGAGCTGGGGCAGGCTAGGGCCTTGGACACAGGCTGAAGATAGTCTCCAGGAGTTCCCAAACAGCTGTGGAGTGCTCTCTATCATCCCTGAGGGGGAACTGGAACACAAGGGGGATGGAGGCAAGCAAAGTCATGTGAGGTGTGAAAACACTCTGGCTAAAGCAGCATATCAGTTAATGGGCTAAAAATTTAAATAACATTTGTTCTAAACTTTGACTTAAAATGAAATTCCAGTGCTATGCTTTTTTCAAACCAATAGTTTAGCAAGTTAATTTCAGTAATTTCTCAACTATCTAAATCTTGTTAATGAAGAAAAAAGTTAAACTTGCATTTAATTGGAAACATTTTAAGCACTACTGCTGATTCAATTAAGACGAAATGTTGTAGCAACTTTATGTATGATCACCATTATCAAGAACAACAAAAACACACTATAAATAACAATGAAACAACTCATTAACTATTAAGTATAATAGCACAAAAACAAGATAAGCTGACTGCTAAGAGCAATATTGTCAGTGTGGTATGTGTTCTGCACTACAAAGACCGGGTTTCTGCAGTGTGAAAGGTGGTAGTTTGGTTTTTTGAGAGAGGCTGGAGTTGTCTTTCACTGCCATTCGATGCGGTTTGAAAGTGAGTGGCAAAGCACAGTGCCAGGTAGAGAGAGACCAGCCGTTAACATGGGAGAGTTGGGGTGGATAGGGGGTCAGGGAGACGAGGCTTACAGGAAGTCATCCTGAATGTTCCCATTGAAAGTCCCGCACAGTCCCACGGTGTCCTCCTTCCACTGAGCATCCACCTGCAGGTAGAGCCGAAACTCTCGCCAGTTGTATTGCAACCGCAGTCCTTGAGCTGCCACCCTCACCTGCAGGAACATGGATGACAGCTCCTGGATGTGAAACACCTCTAGGGACAAACAGAGGGGTAGGTTAGTCCAGGAGGACCTGTGAACACACAGTCCCAGACAGTCATATGGGTAACACTCTGAGATAAGATCTTTGGCATAACAATCAATTACGAAATAGGGATTTTAAAGTACATTTTGAATGTTTGTGCAGCTTTATCTAGTAGGCCAAAATTTATTCATATCCCCGGCTGCCTGACCTCCAAAGTTTAAAGGAAAAAGCAGTCATCTTTACATAAAGGATGAGAACAAGGGAATGGGTGAACATGAAATGTTTTGTGTGGAGAGATAATGCATTTTTGTGGCCTGTTTTGTTCCATTTATTCCTTCTGTAAAGGTACTGTAACCCTATACTTTCAAGCCATTGCTGCAGTGCGGATGACCATGCAGGCTGTGGAATACAATGTTAAAAAGTTAAATATGAGGTTACCATCTGAGTATGGCAGGGAGATTCTGTACTGGCTGGATATGAAGACCTCGCCGGTGTGACTCATTGTGATCTCTGTCCTTGGATCCTCATCAAGAATCAAGTTAACTGATTGGATGCAAGCCCCGTCCAGATTCTGTAGACAAGACACAGAGGGATTTGATTGAGGACTGAGACAGGTGTTTATACAAAGAATTGGGACAGGCCATTTTGATTTAGACAGATAACTGAGAAAGGGCATTTATAGACAGAATTGAGACTGGGTATTTATAAAGAAAATTGATATGTTTTGATAGAAAATTGAGAGAGGGAATTTATATTAAGTATGGAGACAGTGTGCTCATACAGTGAATTGAGATGGGGCATTTTGTTTAAGAATTGAGACATGGTGTTTATAAAGATAGGTAAGACAGGGCATTTATATTGAGCACTGGAATTGGGCATTTTGACTGAGATTTGCAGTAAGGTGTTAAAACAGAGCTTTGTTATTCCTTGCCTTTGTTATTCTGTTGCCTTGTCTTATAATTTCACTCTAGCAGTTTGCAGCTGGAGTCATTTACACAATAACTTTTAGTTTGGAACCATATGACTCCAGCTGCAAACTGCCATATTTAAATGAGGGATTAGCATCCTACAATGAGTTATGACAAAAAAGGGCTACTATTGCACTGAACCAACCAACAGTTTACTAAGAGCTGTTACACTGTTGCATAAAATCACAAATCCACGAGTTGATGGCTCTTATTTAGATAAACGGTTTGTTTGATTTTTTTATTCACTGTTTTGGGAATAATAGTTAATTACTTTGAGCAAGTCAACCCCTATTTTAACTACAGGCTGTAAAATGGAATGGCAATATGTATCTAGTATTTGTATGATATTCCAGAGAGATTTTCAGTTAAAAAAACACCCATTCTGGGCTTCTGGCTTCTGGTGAGATGGAGTCCAAAATAAGTCTGTAAGAAGTGAGACACAAAATAAGTCTTGCTTCTGCTATCTTTACATTTTTAACTTTACCAATCCCCACAAATGTATTTCTTACCATTGTTAAGTGAATGATAAAATCCTTTAGTAACAACAAACCACTGAAGATATGACTACTAAGAGGACCAAACAAGACAGGAACAATTGCACTACAACCGCCACCAATGATACTAGCAACAAATCAAGCATGGCTACCATTGCAAACCTTCTGGAGGATCATCGAAAAGCCCTCTTCGCAGAATTCAAATCTGTATTTACAGCACTGAAAACAGGTCTGGATCGTATTCACTACATGGTGGCAGACCATGCCCACAAATTCGCCTCACTCGAATCCAGCGCCAGTCAGCAGGATGAACGCTAATTAACTTTAGAAGCAACTTGTACCAGCTTAGCAGATAGCAATGCTAAGTTGCTAGCTAAAGTGTCCAACCTTGAGTCCCACAGCTGCCACAACAACATCAGAACAACCGGCTTACCAGAGTCCATTGAGAGACCTCAGCCCACGACTTTCTTTGTGGAGTTGCTCACAGAGGATTTGGGCAACAATGCTCTTCCATCTCCACCTGAATTGGATAGAGCTCACAGAGCACTAACTGCTAAACCCAGGTCTTGGAGAGACCCAGGGCGGTCATCGTTCATGTGCACCATTACCAATTGAAGGAGAAGATCATCTAGGAGGCATGAGTGAGGAGCGGTAAGTCGCAGTACCACTGCCATATAGGACGGCTATACCCCCAAGGTGATGGAACAATGCAGCAAGTACCGTGAAATTCTGGTGGACCTGTACAATCTGGACCTGTACAATCTCAAGCCATCCCTGCTATTCCCTTCTAGACTAACCATAACAAGGAAGGAAGGTTTTTATTTTATAGGATTTGGGACCAGTCCTGGCTTAGTAAATCATATCTGCTACTGTAATGTATTTGCATGACCTCTGCTACTTCTTCACAAACTAATGTAGGCACATCCAGCTCATATTAATGCATGCTAGCCCACAAAAAGGAAAACGTCTTTCAATTCCAACACATGTAATCTTCTTTGCATCTCATTATTTGATCATGTCAGACATTTTTTGCAAGAGGTAAGATTAATCCATGACTTTGTCCATGCAAACATATAGTATGTTGACTCCTAAATCTGTTTGGTTTTTATTTTTCCAGGATGTTAAATCCAGGTTACTGCTTACATCTCCACAAGCACATCAATAGCAAAAAGCACAGTGGAAAAGCAGATTGTTGCTACAATATAATCTCAGATTTATGCAGCAAAGAGTTATTAAACTATTCTGCAAGTTATGCTAGTAGATTTCTAACTATGGCTTTTACATATCAAGTCCAGTGAGCATTGTGAGAATCTAACAAAAAAATACCCCATTTCATTAGAAAGCAAACAAACAACAAACACTAAATAGAACTACAACAATAAAATTAGACAAAAGGACATTTCCAAGCATGATTGCTGGGGAATACAATTACAGCTATTAAACATGACTAGCCATCCTGAAGACTTGTATCTGTAAAAAGCCACTGTATGCGATAAACAATTTGTTATCCAGATAGACAGATAGATAAAAACATATTAAGACAATTACTACGGCAGCTATCTACATAAATGAACTTAAAATAGAGTTCCTTATGATCATTATCATCAATGAGGCAAAATACATTATTTCTCAAGTATCAAACATATTGAAAGCCCCAGGGCAAAAAAAGCAATAGTCATCATAATACAACATTTAAGCAAGACCATTTTATACAGTGTAAGCTCATTATACAAGGAATGCTGTATATATTTCCATTTCTCAAAGTGACAGACAAATTTCTATGCACTAATTCTGTTCAGAGAAACAAAAAGACGCACAAATCGGCTGACTTTTTGTGATAATGCACTGCAAGCCCAGTTTCTAAGACGTGGTCTCGTAAACTGGAGAAATCTAAGCTGACAGTGAATTATCTGGCTGTATGAATTGTTTCTTTCATAAGCGGCAGGTGCTCTCACATGGATCACAGCCTCTTTCAGCAGCCGGTTTACAGGATCTTGACTTTATCCAGCACCACTCTCTTCATCTACCAACTACAAAGACATTCAGTCTGTCACTCAAGACCCAGATAAGGTAATCCAAGGCAATTGCTTGTCTGAGTCCTTGTCTAGAAAGTGTCTGACATTTTATACAGGGCCCACTTCGCTGCATGTTGAGTTTTAATATCAGCGGCTCCGAAGCGCTGGGAAATTGGCGTCTTTGTAGAAGAGAGGATCTCTGTCTTTTGTACCTTTTTCATGTTTTATCTGTTTCAGCATTTGATGGTTTGATCATGACACAAACAAATTTCAGAGGCTCCTTTTATCTGCTCTTGGCCATCAGGATACAGAGCCAAAATGACTGAATGGACCCTTTCCATGTAATTACAGCAATTGCAAAGCTACAAAATGTTTCCTATAAATACTTAATTCTCTTTTTGTGTCATAATTCTCCAATGCCATATTGTAGGGAATACTGTACATAAAGCAATGGTTTGAAACAGGATATTTTAAAAGAGAGAGGGGCCAATATTTATCAAGCACTTTTTACTGTGTGTAAGAGGAAAATTAATTAAAGGGGTTTTGAATTTGATGCTGTAATCTATTTGCTCAAGTCCTACTTTAAGACTGTAAAAAGACCATGAACAACTGTAATATTTTCTCTATTTTGAAGATTTCCCATAGGTTTTCTATAAATAAATCAAATACCTATGGTGTAGTTTACTTACTGGTCCACAAGGGGAATTTTGTATGGTGATTGTAAACCTCCCGGAATTTCGGCTTTTTGCCAGCACGTACTGGCAGGTTGCTGGGAAGGTGTATGTATGTCCATCAAAAGTCTGAAAATGAATATCTCCTGTGACAGAGCACTCTCCTGAAACACAGCAATAATGAAAAGAACACAGCAATAATATGTTTGCTTATCAAGCCAATTTATTTCGAATCACACAATAAAGAGGACAGTCTGAGGATAGTTTACCTGGACAGCTGTATTCTGTGCAGTTCCAAACTCCACCCAAACATGTACTGAAAAGGGAAGAAATCACACCGACCTTAGCAGTGACTTGACAGAAAAAGCTGCCTGCTTTTCAAATGTTCTGTGATATTTGAGAGGTCAGCGAATGTAAGTAGAAGCCAGATATAACAATACAGGTACAAGCACTCTCTACAAAACCTATAACTAATCATTTTAGGAATCAAGGGCCCTGTAGAATAATTTACAAATAACACTGTAGCTTTTGAACTGAAAACAATGTATGTTCTCTGTTAAAGCTGGTACAGGGTGATTGAGATAGCATCTACCAGTTGTTGCACTCCTCTTGGACCATCTGTCCTGAGGGGTAAATCATGCCATGGTATTCACATGGGCAGTCTGAGGCTTTCACACAGGTCCCACCCTCATAGATCAGATCTACAGAAGAGAACAAGATCCAGCCTGAATACGGTGCCACTGCATGACAGGGGCATTTAGTTTCCGCCTGGGTTCAGGGCTAAGGTTCAGGGGCTTGAGATTAATATTTCTGATTAGTGGTTGAAGATTACAGGATAGAAATCTGGACCCGTGGGTTTTGATTAAGAGTTGATATTAGGGCATCTTCCATTTACCAGAATATGTTCCACTTCCCAGAGAAAATGGCTATAAAGAAAAAATCTGTAATTGTTTTGGCTCCTCCCCAAATCCTGTTGGTTCTTACAAAACCTCAGTAGTTATCAAATCTATGACCATCACTTGTCCCTGCCCAAATTCCTCACCCTGCTCCACACATGTTATTTTCAAAAGTTTGGCCTGCCACCTAGACCAAGCAGCTTGTCATGGTGTAGCAGGATGTAGCCAAGTACTGTAAATAATTAATTGAGTTTGGCTGGCATGTAGGGTCTGATGAACTTTTTGATATATGCAAGGGATTTCCCCTATGCAGCCAGATAGGCTAGCCCCAACATTTTAAATTTGATGAAAGCCATCACAGGCAACTAGTGGAGGGGAGGGAGCTTGGACTAGAAGCTGGGTGGAGTTGGTGGTGAAGAAGGGGCTGATTCTCCAAATGCTGATGTTTCCCAGTTGTCCCTGTCTTACCTTCAGGGCAATAGCAGCCATCCAAACACTGCAGCTTGCTATCAATGCACAGTCTGTCCACATTACAGGTTGCAGGGCAGCATGTGATGCATTCTCTGTATACCAGGTCAACAGGGCAATCAATCGCTAAACGGAGAGATGGACCGACAGAAAGACAGGCAGAGAAAGAGACAGAGCAATCAAGAGAGAGGGAGAGAGAGAATGAGATTTGAGGTCAACACTGTGTAACTGCCAAGGTGCACAACATACAGTAATGTATGTATAGTCCTGTGCATACCACACTGCGGTATGTGTTTTCTCCAGCCATCAACAGGATGCTCTGCATGGGCACACGCTCTGGCATACTCTGTCAGCACCCGGCACACCACATCACCGTTTGGACCAGATCTGGTTGGGGCAAACAGACAGTACGCTGCATTTAAACACAAATATGGACATATGTTGTGTGTTGCCATATTGCTTTAGTTCATGAATTCCCTGCAATAAACTATATGCCTGAATGACAATATGCATTGCAAAAGCAAGACAATTAAATTAAATTAAAGTAAGAAATTAAATTTATCCTCTCAGTACCAATGACTTTGACTGAGAAATCTCCACTACACATTCTTGTGCTGTCAATTGAATAGTTTAGGACATATAAATGTATAATCAATTCAATTGATCTATTGTGCAGTGCATACAGGTTAAAGTGTATGATTGTGGCTATAGGCAATAGCACAATGCTTGCAGGTTCTAGTGGACAGTTGATTGAGGTATAGTAGACATTGCTTACAGGCAGAGGTCATTGGAGCAGCTGGCCATGTAGGAGAGTGGGCTAACAAACTCATGACATGCTTTAAATGGCTCCTCCAGTAAAGTTGCACACACCTCTCTCACTTTCTGGAACAATCATAAACATTCAAAGGATTATATATACATTACATCATCAGACATCATCATTTTGCTCCAAAGTCATTTGTTAAATAAAGACTACATGATTAAATGCATATGATACTTGTTAAAATTGAGTCAGATCATTTAGTGGTTTTTGATACAAGTTGCCACCAGCGCAGGCTGAGCCCCTATATGCAGCACATGGGCAGTTAGAGTCTAGGCAGTGTCAATAGCGTATGGGTCTGTATCCGAGGGGTGCAGTTGGCTTTATTAAATAGAGGTTGGGTGAGTTTTCAAGCTGCAGAGCTCCCTGGGGCACAGACATGACCCGCAAGCACAGAATAACAAATGGAAGAGATTGATACCACTTAAAAATCCAAATCCCAGTCCCAAATGCAAGGAAATAAAGTCACAATAATTGACTAAATTAAGAGAGGTGAAAGGAAAGTATTACCAGCAGAGTGTGGGGGTCCTGCATGGTGCAGGGAGAGGGGTACTGGGATGGCACTGTGGGGCATTGGGCCTGCTGTGGTTCCACCTCTGTCCAGCTGTTCCCAAACATGGCCAGATCCTGAGTGTACAGCCCTGAGGAGCATCACACCACTACATATTCCAGAGCAACCCACAAAGCTTTCCATGCATGATACATGCTGCATACAGAAAGTTGCCACAACAATGGAACTATTGAATAATGTATGGATATGTGACTAATAAGGAGTTGGTCAGTTGGTTCAGTCTTCCGTAGAATGCAGTTGTGCAGGTTTTGAACTGGTTATAGTGTGATACTGATACTCTAGTGAGTTCCTTGATGGTTCATGTGTTAGATAATGCTTAGATCTGGTGATTTGGGAGCCCATGGAAGGTGTTTGCTCTTATTGCAATTCATATGAATCAAATTGCATGTGCAAACCTTTTAACATGTGCAAAAGACTTTCATAAATCTGTCTCATAGGGTAGTCTGGCCTTAATTCAGAAAATGAATATGTAAGCATACAGTAAACATATAAAGGATGAAAAAAGATTACCCTGTAATTATGACCATACAGAGGGTAAAAGACCACAGTTATAACCTGAACACACTTTCATATTCATGTTATTGAACTACAGCAACAGCAGCACACCACACGGCTTTGGTAGCATGTTACTGTCATTAAACCACACTTTCACAGTATTACCCAATTACATGCATGAACAGTAAACACATACAGTCAGGTCCATAGGTATTTGGACAGTGATACAATTGTCATCATTCTGGCCACCACAATGATTTGAAATGAAACAATGAAAATGTGCTTGAAGTGCAGACTGTCAGTTTTAATTTAAGGATTTTGTCAAAAACATATATAAATAATACTTAGTTGCAAATCCTTTACAGTCAATGACTGCCTGAAATCTGGAACCCATAGACATCACCAGATGCTGGGTTTTTTTCCTGGTGATGCTCTGTCAGGCCTTTACTGCAGCCACCTTCAGTACCTGCTTGTTCTTGGGGTGTTTTGCCTTCAGCAAGTGAAACGCATGGTCAGTTGGATTCAGGTCAGGTGATTGACTTGGCCATTGCGGAACATTCCACTTCGTAAAAAAGTCTTGGGTTGGTTTTGCGGTATGCTTCGTGTCATTGTCCATCTGCACTGTGAAACGAAGTCCAATGAGTTTTGAATCATTTGGCTGAATCTGAGCAGATAATAAAGCCCTTAACACTTCAGCATTCATCCTGCTGCTTTCTTCATTAACATCATCAATAAATACAAGAGAACCAGTTCCATTGGCAGCCATGCATGCCCATGTCATAACACTAGCTCCACCATGCTTAACTGTTGAGGTGGTGTGCTTCGGATTATGAGCAGCTCCTTCCCTTCTCCATACTCTTCTATTCCCATCATTCTGGTACAGGTTGATCTTTGCCTTGTCTGTCCATAGTATGCTGTTCCAGAACTGCACTGGCTTTTTTAGATATTTTTTCTGGCCTCCCTGTTTTTAAGGCTTACCAATGGTTTACATCTTGTGGTAAACCCTCTGTATTCTTTCTGGTGAAATCTTCTCTTGCTTGTTGACTTTGACACAGATACACCTACCTCCTGGAGGGTGTTCTTGAGCTGGCCAACTGCTGTGAAGGGAGTTTTTTTCACCAGGGAAAGAATACTTTCTTTCACCACAGTTGTTTTCCATGGTCTTCCAGGCCTTTCGGTGTTCATAAGCTCACCAGTACATTCTTTCTTTTTAAGAATGTACAAAATATCACACCTGATGTTTTTGCAATCGCTCTGATGGTTTTGCTTTCATTTTTCAGCTGAATAATGGCTTGCTTCACTGGCAGTGACAATTCTTTGGATTTAATATTGAGGGTTAACAGCAACAGCCTCCAAACGCAGATGCCATAATCGAAAATCAACTCTAGACCTTTTATATGCCCACTTTTAAATGAACTAATGAGGGAATAACACACACCTGGCCATGGAATAGTTGAGAAGCCAATTCTCAAATTACTTTTGAGCCCTTAAAATCGGGGGACTATGTATACATATGGTTGTAATTCTTATACAGTTCATTCTGTATTTTTGACAAAACCCTTAAATTCAAGCTGACAGTCTACATATCTTCATTATTTCATTTCAAATCCATTGTGGTGGTGTACAGAGCCAAAATGATGACAATTGTATCACTGCCCAGATACTTATGGACCTGATTGTATGTTACTATCCTACCATAGCTGGTTTTGAGGTCGTCCTGGATGTCAGCATTAAAGTTGCCACACAAGCCACAGGTGCGGCCCACAAATTCAGGGCTCATCTTGATGTAGATTGAGGAGGTGTGGACATCCCAGGCCAGTGTGAAACCATGCTGCTGGGTCACCAGGACATACTGTGATATCCTCTCCATTTCCACATCATGGATACTGTGGGGAAGCTGTACACTGGACAAGCAAAGTGTATTGCATTAACTTAGAAAATAATGCTGACAGTATTATCAGTTCAATATTATACTGCTAGCAATATACATATGGTGTATAATATCATCATTAGATTATGCAGCACTGCAGGTTAATGCTGCCCACCCAGGCGTTAAACTTTGTGTGCACAGGCCACAGAAATACATTGTGCCAAGACAGGAGTCAAAACTAGCAAAAGGGGGCATTTCTGTCTGCATGGAAGATAACTTAGGGGAGTACTCTGCAGGATTTACCTTTGACCTTTGAAGGTAACATTGTTTTTCTGCAACCTGATTTCTCCCTCCCATGGCAGGAAGAGACTGACGGAGCGAGTGCAGGAATATGGTGCAGAGCTGCAGTGCGGATCATTGTGCACCTGCGTGGCCACAGAAACCAGAGACACTGTCACCCGCAAGCACACTTCCTGGCTAAAGTATACAACCCAAGAAACCTACTGAGCCAGAAGGAGACATTGTCCCCATTTTATTTTTGCAGGGCATATCTCTACTGGCAGACACACAATATTAGCACTTAAGTAAATACCCACAATAAATAATTTGCTTAAGCGGTTCCTCTTCTTTCTTTTTCCCAAGGAAACAGCCATTCTAGTTGATACCCTGAACAAAGTCAATTCTGTTTTCGGACGTGGGAGCACCAAACCATGCAGGTAATTACAGCATTAAACTGTAATTGACATAAATGACTCTAATAATGAGATCGTTTTCCTTGGTCCTCAGAGTAGATATTTTCCTTGGGCAGGGACTGTACAAACACTATTACTGGAGTTGCCCAAGAACAGGACCTGAGAAACAAGATCCTGCTAAGTAAAAACATTCACCTAAATGACATAAATTAAATTTAGGGACAAAGTCATTCTGTTTTGTACACTATAACAAGTAAAGATAATGATGCATTTTCCACTGATGATCAGTCCACCTGTTAATCTATTGGAATAAAATATAAATCATTCTAAAAACAACACAACTACTTCTCTATTGTCCCTTCCAGAGCCAGGCTTGGCCAGATAGGTAGTGTAGCTATATCTCTTTAACCTATCAGCTGTTCAACAAAAAAATCAAGAGATTTATCAAGAAACATAGTGCACAAAATACAGCAGAAACCCCGCAATACAGTACTAAGAGTTATCAACTCAACAGGTATATACCTAGAAATAGTATTCTAATCATAACTTTGAACTCAATTTTCAACTCTAGTGTAAAAAGTAAACATAATTAAAAGCTAGCACAATTCATTTTCATATCCCAGTCAAGAAACAGATGTAGAAAAGACCTAAACAAAGGGAATTTTGTTTTTGACAACTGTAAAATGGAGAAAATTATTCTGTTCTGTTCTTAAAGTAAATGTCCATCTGAGCTTGTTTTGTGCATCTGATTATCTAAAAGGACATCAGCTACAAATGAAAACTGAGTTTTGTACAAAAATAAACTAATAAATGTAAAAATAGCCACAATGGATTACAACTAACAGTCCAGCTCAATCCCTAGTATTGATTAACAGACAAGTTTATATATGTGATTCAAAGCTCACCCCAGTAAAACATTAGGGACAGACAGGCAGTTTTACCTGTATGACCACGCTGGACTGAGACGTATCCTCACAGTCTCGCACCAGAGTGTAACTGCACTTTCCCGGGAAATGGTAGTAAAGGCCATCAAAGGTCTCATAGTTATATTGTCCCCATGTCCGACATGTCATCTCTCTCTCAAATCCTGTGTTGGCAACTGAAAAAATACATGCTTTTAAACAACAGCATGTGCTTAATAGAAAAAAAAACATGATCAATTATTGTCTATTATGTAGAAAACCTTGCAATTTAATATATATATATGTGTGTATTTCTCTACATTTATTTACATATTTAAGTCCAGTCCATGATTAATAATTTAATTTACCTAGGTGTCATGTTCAATACCACTCCTTATCTTTTAACATCACTTGATTGATCTAGTTTTTCATAGGTAAAACTGTGATTCAATCTTACAGCACAGCAATTGACTGAGAAGAAATTTAACTTTTACTCATTTCCACTGAATTAAAATAGATTAACATGAAACAAAAAACTGAGTAAACCAACAAAACTTTCTTAGATCTAGAATTGAAATGCAATTATCTAAAGTCCAGAGATTAGGAATGGAAGATAAGTTTCTTTAACCTGTTTGGCATCGACTTCCTGTCGCTTGATATAAACTGCAGTTGCATGAATCAGGGTGAACACAATGGCCTCCATTTAAACAAGGAAATGTGCAGGGACCTGAGAGAATGATTCAGTACATGAGAATACAGCACACCCTACAGTGCACAGTGTATTCATGTAAACAAAGGCAGTTCGTTAAAAAAATGTGTCATTCCAATGTTTTTATCCACTAAGTGCCAGATTCAAAGATGTATATTCAACATCTTACCACAAAGATGTAAATTTAAGAGAAGTAGGACGGAAAGTTTCTAAAAAGCTTCCTAACTTATTATTCAAGATTAATGGTGATTAAATGTAAATAAAGTCTACTGAACAGATTTATAAAGAAGACAATTACAGTAATGTATAGACACACATTTGATTACACTGCCATGAGCAACATAATTATACAAATGTTCTGCAATTTAGTTAACTGCGAGATGTCACCTTTCATATACAATATACCTTCCCTGAAACAGTCATGTGAGTCCCCCACCTGTCCATCCCCAATCATTGATCCTTTCTACACTGGTGACCTTTGAGTCATAGATATGTGTGGCAGAGGGAGTTAAAGGCTGAGTGACTCAGGTCGTCCCCCTGCGCCCAAGCTAATGATGGCCTCTTATCTCACTTTTACAACATATGGTGAGTGGTGGTGGGGAGGGGGAGCAGCGGAGTAGTGCTGCAGTGCCCCAAATGTCTTGCCAGACTGTGGTGACATATGACATCAGAGCCTCATTGGACTGAACTGATGCTCAGAAGATCAAGAACTACCCCTCCACTAGTCCCTGCATTTTCAACTATAGCCCATGGAAGGGCAGGACAGAGGGGTCAATTGTTCCCCCTCTGGAAAAAAAAACACTCAAGAGAGAACTGTGATACTGCCTTACACATTTCATTTAGTCACATTTTAATTAGGAAACAATACTTATTGTATAGACATAAGCATGAGAGAAAATAACATTTGTCTGCAAGTTCAACTGGACATTCATCTTGAGTGAATAATGGATCCATGCATAACTATAATACTGCAGGTGGGATTTCTGTAATACTGTATTGACATACAAGATCCATCAACCTCAGAGGAGACCACGATGATGACAAGCACTGATGTTTGTTCCATGGGAAATATCTTTTCTTGATGTAGTTTTTATGAGAGAGATGAGGTGGTGTCCATGCCTACCTGCTCCACTGCGTAGTAATGGCTTTAGTGCTTCTTCTGAAGATATATTGGCAGATAATGGAAGTGTTGCTATAAGTGCTTCCTTATATAAAAATATTAAAAAGAGAAAAAAGAATGTTAACTTAAATCTGAAATCACTTCACATCATTGGTAAGGTTAATTTTCCTCTTAGTTTCAGCTGCAACATGTAAAAATGCATGCACTAAATCTGGGTCAGAAAACTCCTAAATAGTATCAGATTCATATTACATTATCACAATAGGGGGTGAACAACAGAGGAATGCATGAGATACAGAGGAATGTGTCATTTTCAGCAAAGCAAAACTAAGCCCTTGTAACTGAAACGCCATCACTTTAATTAATTGTGTTAACGTTTGTGCCCTTTAATCAAAATGGAGAAAGCCCCCGCAATCTACAGAAACCAAGCTGAGCTCTCGGGTGACGGATTAATAAAGCAGCTGATTAAATCCGAGAAATTGAAACGCCTAGTGTCCCTGTTTTTTCTCTTTAATTCCTCACAGATTTAGAGTCCTGACCAAATCAAAATGCTGATTCAAGAGTGTGATGAAGAATTAGACAGGAGGCTGCACAGTAGAGATAAATATCAATTCAACCCATCTTTATATCACACTTGTTATTGTTCCGCTTGATCATTAGCTCTAGGAAAGCACAATGTGCGTCATTTAAAATTTCAGTTCAGAATTGGTAATAATTTCTACATTTTAAATCATTTTTAATAACCCTGCCACTCCTGCACCACCAGAGTGCGTGTTAAAGGCAGATCACACACACAAGATTGTCTCTGAGCAATAGAAGCAGCACAGTGAAGCTGTGGGCCCCGGGCCCCTGGGCTGAGCCTCCCAGTGAAGGCTCCTCTCTCTCCTCTGCCCCAAACGATGCGCTCCAGCTGGGGTGCACACACAGCCCAGCACAAAACAATCCCTCGTTTTCAGCACTGGACACCTGAAACCTGCTTGGGTGGAACTGAAATGCAGGGCGGCTTTCATCCCACACCCCCAGACTCCCAGCGCCCGCCCCCCCCCCAACCCACACCAAAAAAAAAAGACAACACTATGAACAAAGTTCAGGAGCAGAGAGCCGAATTTCAGACTACTGCATGCCAATTACTTCATATTCACACATAATACTGACTAGGACACAATATCAACATGCAGTTTTTCCATAATATTCCTTTTTATTCCTCATTCAGTATTCTGTGAGATAAGATGGGAGATCTTCCAAAGAATTCCTTTTTTTTCCTCCAGCCTAAAAAAGTCATTAATAGGCCTCGCCCATTCTGTTCCTCCATTATCTTTTTTGTTGTTATGTTTTCTCCGAAGAGATGTTAGTTCACTGACCTACATCATAAACCACCCCTTTCACACCTCACTCCGATCACTGAAATTAAAGTACATGATCACAATGAAGATATCTAGGCCTGGCCTGATGTGATGAGTGATAGCAATGAAAGGGAAACAAAGGCTGTGCGAGTTTAGATTCCGGTGAGAAAATATCATGAATCAACCCAGGGATTGAACAGTCCTTCAGCATAATAAATAGTACATTGCAAACTGTGTGCCTTACATGTTATGATCACTAAAATATAAATAGAAAACAGTGACAACAGTATTATCCTGAAAACTAAAAAAAACCTCCCAGATGACAAAACGGTCAGGTCTTTCCACCTTGCCCTCTCTAAATGTCATTCAGGCAATGTAAATGTAAGGCAGGGGAATTCATTTCCTTCATCGTGTTTCATGCACAAAAGCCTTTATTTTGCTCTTCATGCATTTCTACGTGTTAAACATCACCCCGTTTAACACTATTCCTGGTCTAGTCACGCCTAACGTATTTAACGTGCTTTCTCAATGCTATGTTTCATATCAACGGCTTTACTCTCATACCTGCGCTGCATGGGAACGGGTATCCCCTTTCGGCAGCATTATACTGCTGCTTTTGCTGTTGGAAAAAAGAGAGAACAAGGCATGGTTTGTTCTTCACAGGTAACAGGCACTTCTGCTGCGCAGGAGACACACATACTTCGCTAGAAACTTTACTGGTCAATGTGTTCTTACCAATACAACCGCATAAATAAATGCGCAAAATCTTATAGCCTAAATAATACATTCGATAAGAGGTCATTTCATTTTTCATATTTGTACATTTTTCATATTTTATCAATCCTTTTATAAGATAAAAAAAAAAAGTCTTAAAGTTGCAAAAGAAATGTCACATATAATTTTTGTGTGAAATAGATGTTTATGTTAAAATTCCTATAGCCTATGTGTTGGTAATACATTTACTATGTACAACTCTTAACAGTAGCAATAATTACATAATAATTAGGTTGTTGTCGTCATTTCTGCTATATCTGTATGCATATAATTAAGAAAATCAAGCCACATCGGATCTCTTGAAATAACAGCTTGACAATTCTTATATAGTTTGACTTACTTCCAGTTACCATGCCAGTTAGTTAAGTTCACACGGTCAATGCCCCGGGAAATAAGTGCTGCAAATTTAAAGATGGGACAATTAAATAGCAAGTCTGTTTTTAACTTTTATATTCTCATGCCAATTCCTATATAGTCCATGATAAATCGCTGTTACTTTAGTACATGTCTGTAAGCAATATTTTAACTGTACAATGCAAAAGTCAATGTAAATTCAAATGTCTTTTTATTAAACCTAACAAGTATTGCAGAAGCCTAGACAAATAAAACGACACAAACAATGAATTATGAACTTACCTTGATATATTAAGACAAAATAAAATAATAAAAAATGTTCATTTCGTTTTATGGCGAGACCTAAATTAGGATCCATCCGTGATTCATATGTCCCACGTCTTTAGCGGAATCAGTTTCTCCCCCGCCAGTAAGAAAAAATTAGCTGTACCAAATACACATTTTTATAAATTATCAGGAGGTTGGTTTGTCACATCGCCTCTCACTAACTTCTGTGTAAGATCTGAGAGCATCCTTGCTCCTAAGTTAAAGAATGACTGCTCCATCTTATTAGCATAATGTATTCAGACAGGTAAGCGCGGTGTATGTAAATGAGCGGTTTCATTGCCCTCACTGGGGACCATGAGCACTTATTTCTTCTTTTGAAAAAAAAAAAAATATATATATATAGTATATATAAATATATATAGGCTATATATTTGTATGAATCTGTTCCTTATGTTTCAGTTTTGCAATGTTTAAAACGGTCGATTAAAACGTTGGTAAGGTAACGAATAGAAGTTTGAGGGCAAAATATTACGCTGATGAGGTTAGCAACCATGTTCAAGTGATGACGACTACCTGGTTCAGCTGAACAGACACGGTTTCATGATTTAGTCAGTCTGAACACTTATGAGATGAAGCCTTGTATATGCCGTGTTTAGATGCCAAGTGTTAAGTTTTGTCTAAACTCAAAAAGATTCAAATGGTTGCGGTCAGTAATTTCAGCATAGCGTTTACACTAAGACTTACCTGTCGCAGTCCACAGCTCGAGGATGTGCACGAACTGGTGGCTTCCTGTAGCGATCGCTGATGTATTTATTTGTTAAAATGTTAGGTCCTGTCCTAATGTAACTCCTATATCATTTATTTCATGTTAATTCAGCGAATCTAATTTTGTCTTGTAGCAATGTCGTAGGCTACAATATGGCGAGACTGGGTCTCCATCGCTAGATTTTAATTGCATGTGCACCTAATGAAATTATTATGTTTATGTGTTCCCGCCAACAACTGAGAATAGGAGTTGTGCAGAACCAAGGGCCATAAACGTTTATGGAATATACCAGCTGATAGCTGATAATTAAGCGTATTTAATAGTAACGGACTTTCGCCTGCTCTTGCTGCTCCTGAAGAACAGGAACAAGAACGACGAGATGACAAAGCATGTAGGCTATATGTATGAACATCTCTACCAACTATATTAACACAATTTTGACGACTACGACTGATAATTATATGAATTTGTAATTACAATACAATCAATAATGTATTATTATTATTTTATTATTATTATTATTATTATTATTGCGGTTACTATTGTTTTAATAATCCTTTTGATTTAATCATTTTGATTTCATATTTTAAAGATAACATATTCGTTTATTACCACCACAGTATCGGGGGAAAGGCAAGTGTAACACTGAATAAGTGAATTTAAAACAAGTCGTTTTTTACACTGTTTCCAACTTAATCAGACTATTAAATGTGTTTTGGATGTGAATAAATGTGAATGCATAATAAACTACTGCAAATTTGAACTGTAAAATAGAAGTGGTGATAAATAATTGATGGTTATGATTCACAGAAATGGTCAAAATTGGGTTTAAGAAAGTACAACATTGTTGCCTGTCCTTCAACATGAGACAAGATTAAAAATCAAACAGATGTATAACTGTAATTGTTGAAGTTTTAAAGTTTACATGGTATTTTAGTTTTAAATAGTGTCAAAAACAGTATAAAGTAGAATATTCATCTTTCCAGAGAGAGAAAAAACATTTGTTGGTAAATTGCAGGTGCCTGGTTGACCAGAGGAGTCACTCTTGTAAAATGAGGTGAGGGCAATTCCTTTAACTGAAGTCCTTTCTCGCCTAATGAAGCTAAGAACAATTACGTACCTCACTGTGAGGGTTCTCTCCACAGTCTATACAAACATTTTTAATAACTCACAAAGACGCACCTTTGATCTTGAAGTAATTAGTAAGTGGCTTCTTCAGTTCCAAATCCTAAATATGTGAGGAGATTTACAGACTGGTACTAACAATATACATCATAACAGCATAGAATAGGGGTGACTCACTCTGGTCCTGTGGGGCCACAGATTCTGCCATTTTTGTTTTCATAATAAAATAGGCAATCATTTCAGACCCAAAAAACCAGGTTACATAATCAACAGTGTAATCAAAAATGTTAGCATTTCACTGTTGTCATAACATTCCACCTTAGTCCAGTTTTGCAAATGGGATGGGGAGCCAGTTCAGGCATCAAACTTCATCCATTTTGGGGCAAAATCCAGACCTATGTTACACAGCACAAATATATTTTCTCCATAAATACACAGATTCCACAAGTGTATAAGCTCTATGTGAATCTAGCCCTCACCTGCTTAAACACCAGTTTGAGTGTTTGAGGTTGACTTTGTGGAATGCAAGTATGTCTCATTGTTTTTTGAAGTTAAACTTCCTGATTTTATACTTATTGTCCATTGTATTATGGCATGAAGGTTTCATGAATTTTTATGTTTTCTTTCTTTCAACAAAAGCAATTTTGCAGTAATCTGAGCATGAATCACAAATGCAACCAATGTCATAGTTTCACACTTAAAAGTTTTGTAAGATTAAAATGTTTATCAAATGAATGATTTTATTCATTTTGACTTTCCATTGTAAAAAGCCAATATTATAAATGTTTGATTGTAAGAGAAGGAAAGAGTTTTTTGACGATTAGTGAGTAGTCTGTTGTCCAACATGATGATGAAAAGTTCTCTTAAATTACATCGGTCCAACTGTGCATATGTGATTCATACCTGCTGGTTGCCGGTTTTGAAAAGAGCCTTTTCATATTGAGTTACTCAGCAAATTCAAATATGAGGCAACACTACTCCACCTGAAAGAGTGGTAATTCTGAAGGTGGGACACAATGAGAGTATTTGACTCAAGAGAATCAGTGAGACAAGCTGGCAAAAAGTACAGGTAGGAAAAAATCAGTCATGTTGGCCTAGTGTTTATTTGCAGTGTAAATTGCAACATGCATATTTTTTTTCCATTGGAGTGCCAACATGGTGGATGCAATTTTCATTACTTATTGTAGTATGTTAAGGTTGTGTGAAGAACTTCAACAATTAATTTAAACTTCACTTCGCCACCCTCAACCTATTGGCAGGAATTATGCACTTGTTAACAGCCTAATAAAGAGACTCGGAATAGCAATTCCTCTGTAAGTGACCTTTTCACCTGTGGCTTAGGATATAATCACATCAACATTAAGCACCACATCACTGCATAACTGTAGAAGGCAGTATGTTGAGACATTTGCGTCTTTGGCCTCATCATTTTTTAAACATGTTTAGTATTTGTTTTTTATGAATATAGTGAACTGTATGTGCAATAAATCCAGAGAAAAAGCAGGAGCCCCCATAATCCGGTGCAAACGGTGGTGTGGTGCGAAGTGGCATTTGTGGCGTTAAATTCACCACTTTGGGATCACAGGGGTGCCTGGGCTCAGGTGGGTGACCCTCCCAGACAGGCTCAACTCAGCCCAACATGAGGCAGGGGATAGACAACCCATTGTCCCACAAAACTGCTGTTTCATGTCCTGGCCAACTCTTTCTGAAATTTCATCCAGTGGGGTATTTGCAGGAGAATTAGTTTGCTGAATCTCTTCATGCCTTTTGTAATCTTTTAAAAATGCAGCTAATCGGTCAAGATTTGAAAGGGGGAGGGAAGGAAGGGGATGGGGGCAGAGGAGAGCAGCTTTTAAAGTAGGGTGTGTTTTGCTAAAATGATTGTTTATTTCCTTTCACCATGGTTAATGAATTTCCTGTTGCTACTGTTCACAGAATTGTGGATGATTTCATAACCTTCAGTGTAAGCCATTTTTGGCAAAGGGCATTTGCTTTGATCTGTGGCTCAGAGAAGGCAAATTTTGTTGCTGTGCTGGGCTGGTCAGAATCAGAGATGATGCAATGCTGGAGGGATGCAGTAGATGGCGCATACGTGCTATCTGTGTGGTGTAGGAACACAGATCCACATTTTTTACATATGTTTCCTACAAAGCTTTATTGCTAAAATATAATGCTTGTATATCTCCTGAATTATTTACATGGTGCTTTAGAACTCCCAGCATTGATGACATCATAGCACTCTAAGATGTGTGTGCTGTAAAGATGGAAGTTTGACAAACATAACTCCTATTTTTACAATTAACGTGATTGACTTGGAATGATATTTCATCATTTGTATGGTATAAATGCTTGACAATATGTTTATTTACTGCATTATTAAAACGAGATGCTTAATGTTTATTATTTTTGTACATATATTTGATCTATACTGGTGTTTATCTACCTTTATTCTTATCACCATTGTGTGATGCAAGTACCTGGATAAAATGTAAACACAGCATAAATGTGATTCTATGGTACAGCATAGTGAAAATATGTCTTTAATCTTCTGATTTACCGATTAAGGCTTCATAATTGAATATCTCTCTAAACTAGAGGAAAATAACTTTTCTTTGGTGAACTGTGATTGTGGGAGGTGTGGTGAACACTTTGGTTGCTGCCAAATGTCTCTACTGCCAAAACCTGAGATACTTTCAGTAACCTGAACATATTAAATTACATTATAGCAATTTAGCAGATGCTCTTATCCAGAGCCACTCAAAGTGGCAGAGCAGTAGTCCATCCACCTGATCAATGTGGGCAACAGTGCCAGACCTGGCTAACCATATGTCCAGATCAGTTAGCATAAATGCAGCACCACAAAAGCATCAATATAAGTTAATGATGCCATTCCAAGTTAAAATATAACTCATTAATGCAAACAAAAAATGTATGATGACAAAATACTCATCATAAGACAACATTCCATATCCAAAATCATAGAGAGCAATAAGCTTAATTAGGACCCAGATGCAGTCTGACAAGGTGAGTCTAGCGACAGTATCAGAAGACAAACAATGATTCTATCATGACATCAGTGGGAAGTTCATTCTGTTCCATCACTTGGGGGGCAGTGACTGGGAGGTACAACTACAGAGGGAGGAGACATCTGGCCAACGTGAAGGGTTTGAAGATTGACTGGAAGTATGGTGAAGCTGCTCTATTGTCTGCTCTGTGGATGAGCACCAAAGTTATACACTTGATATGAGCTGTAACAGGTCACCAGTGAAAGGAGATGAGGAGGTGTATGGCATAAAAATTCTCAAAGATTGAAAACAAGCCATGCGGTAGAGATCTGTATTAGGAACAGGGGTATCACATTGCTGGCAAGGTGACCAGAGGGAGGGGAAGTAGTCCAGACATGAGAGTTCCAGGGCCGGTGTAGGAGCTGCATAGTGTAAATGGTGAGGAGGAGGCAGAGACTTCAGACGTTATATAAAAACAACTGCATGCTTGACTCACTGCCATTACATGGGAAGGAAAGGAGAGTTGAGTATATAGTTGATTTTTATATAGCTTGGTATTTATACAACATAATGAATATAAAGATTGACAACTGCTTCTTTCTCACTAAAAAAGAATAATTACCTTATAGCTGGTGTTTTTATTACCTCAACTGGTTCTATATAGGTTTTTGTGGGTCTAAGGCCAACTAATGACTTGAGGTGGTTTCTCTGGCTTGCCAACTTGTTGCAATAGCATAGAAGTGTAGTTAGAATAGCTTGCAGTCTAATACCCACTCTCTAATAAATGATAATATAAAGTATTGGTCCTTTTGTTCATTCACCTTGAGTACTCAAGTGAAGTTTTAAAGTAAAGTACAGGAGGTGGAGAAAACTTTCAAGTGTCCAGTGAAGTTAGTATCTGATCGCATAGTTGTCATGTACTGCTTACTAACAGAACAAACAATGCATTTTACATGATTAATTACAGACATTTTTGAAGGGAATTAGTCTTCTTGTACTAACTGGGTCTATTTGACACGCAGTAGAGATACATGAGTGTGATGGACACGGCAGTTACAGTGAGCTATTTGACTTTTAGTTTTTGCTTGCAGAGATTCTCTTTTGTGATTAAGATCTCATTCTTTTCAGGTGTTTAATGGTTCCCTAATGGCAAACATTATTTCTTTGTCTCTGATGCAAAACTTTTTATATTCATTTTTTAGGAGGCATACCAATAAGACATCATTGTTGGGAAAATGAATGGAGGAAATGGGGAACAAGGAACTAGTCTATTCTTATATGGACATTAGCCACAGAATTCATGTGCAAATCCATGTCTACAGGATAAGGTTCTCATAGTGGAATGCCCCCATATGCCCTATGCTCTAGTTTCCCCCAGTGCCTGTATTCTCAGCACTAAAACGAAACAACCATGTACACGAAGCATCTCTGGTCACATGTCAGACAGGAAGTGACCTGATGCCTGGACCATGTGAGTAGGACTCCCGTAGAGAGTCACTTGATAAAAATCTGTGTAGAGACAGGGCCTGGCATTGTGTGGCCAGTTTCATTAGTGGTAATGTGAACTAGGTGTGAGAGACAGAGCAGGAGGAGGACCGGGAGGAGTCGGAAAGGGTGCAGTGCAGGGTACAGGGGCATTGTGAAGCTTTTGAGTGGGGTCCCCAGGGGTGTGGACCAGCCTCTCAAATAAAAGACCTGAAAGGCCTCTGACGCGATTATGTGTACGCATTGTATATAGACAGCTCTTCCCTTTTGGAAAAGCCTGGCGCCTGCTTTTGTGCTGGGCCAGCTCTAAGCAGACTGATCTTTCTGCAGCAGGAGAGATCTATAGGAGATGCATAGACTACAAGAGAATCTGTAAACTATGTGCTTTGTTATTTTTTTCTTTCCATTCCAACAGTGACTAATAGGAATGATATTACCATTTTGCCCTTAACAGTAGACTGTCTGCAGTGGAATTTTGATGTAAGCTTGCAGATTTATTTGTATGCAAATTTACAAAGCAAATATTCCTATTGTGAGCTTGTGTTCAATAGATAGTCGAACTGAATGGGTAAAAAAAAATAATAAGCCTACAAAACAATAAAGAGGCTGGCTCATTCACACTCTGTGAGAGTATTTCTCTATGCATTCTATAACACCAAGCTATTAAGTGTATGGTTGTTTTTGAGAACTCTACTGCTCTACAGGCTTAAATGTGGCTTGTGGGAGAGATAAAACATGCAGTGAGTGAGCAACAGGTCACATAGCACTCATACAGGTATGTCCTCTTAAATAACTACTGAGCACAACACATAAACATGACCAGCTGCTTTCCAGAGACAAGATTAAAAATGTTATCAGCTGACATTTCACAAGATCTGCTATTAACCTGCAGTTCTTTTTGGTACCTATAGAAGACAGTGGTGTACTTACACCTCCACTTCCATAATTATGTCACAGGGTGTGGACGTACGTTTGTTCAGCCTTAATTTACATATAATTTAGGTGTACCTTTACCAAAATTTACCTGATGAATGACATTGCATATTTTGAGTCTGGTATTAATACCTGGTCATTGAGGTACAGCACTGAAGCCATAATCCAATGGGTGTAATCACTGGAAGCTTTGCTGTGAAAAGAAAACCAAATTCAAACTTATCCAAAAATAAAAAGTAGAAGGAGTCAAGGGAATTTATGAAACATCTAAGAGTGTCTGTAAACATTTGGTGTGTTGTTTTGCGTAGCACATGATGAGATGGCACAGAACCACCTGAGGCTTTTGCAAGTCAAGCTAAGTACAAGCAAAGGGAAATCGCCCTGATAAAATGTGACTTGCACTTGAGTGGCTCAGATTTGTATGAAGGAACAAAACACAAACACAGTGGTCCATAGACTGAGACTTGTCAAGATTTGATAATATTTTAATTCAGCAGGTGGTATATTCATCATTCAGCATTCTGTAGGGGCTTTGAGCTGTTGGAAGAAAGTAGAAGAGTTGCCAGGAAGTCCGGGCATACAGTGCCAAAGTAAAGCAACTTCCATCGTGAGTTGAGGCAGCGAAGTCCGTATTTTGTTTGTTTAGAATCAAACTATAATTTGTCTCTTCTGAGACCTTTACTGTACCAGAGGGGGAAGATGAAAGCTGTTTGTTATCATCTTTATGAAATCATTTATTTACACATGCCAAGGCAACAGATTAGCAGGTTCTTATCATCTTAGACAGTAATTCATGGTCCATGAATTACTTCTTCCTTCTGCGTATAAAATGATACAAATAAAAGTGGTACAGTGTTTTGAAAAAGCTGGGTAATAAGGCACATGACATTCATCATCTGAGCCTCATTTCTACCAAGTAGACAGTTATTCCATTCCTACTATGTTGTTGATGTCTGTGTCACGTCCCATGGAGGAGGAGCCATTGCAGCTTATTATTTATTTAAGCAAATTGTTTTCGTTTTTTTTAACACATAATATTTCTATTTGAACCTCATAATCGTGGTTCACTACTTATGTATATCCATGTTATCCATGTACATGTGTTTAAATCCATGTGTGTTCTGTGCTGGATGTGTCTTTGTGTGTGCATACCTGCATTGATGTTAATGGTGCAATGAGGAGCACCATTTAATTGTGAAAGATAAAGATACTCTCTGCACTGTAATGGATGGATGTATTTACTGCAAAGGCGAGGCTGACTCATTCAGTTCTACCCCATCTGCATTCTCAGTGCCTCAGGGGGGTCTCTAGCCAGACATCAGAGGTCATCCATTCTGCACCAGTTCAGCTATCTAAAATCCAATTAACAGTTACTCACTGAGCACATATGTCAGTCTGCCTTTCCTTTTATGGACAACTTCAGATGATATGCTGTCAAAGAGCTTTAGTTGTTTCTACGTGTTGAGTTGCTGTATGTGTCTCGCTGCCTCACTCTGTGTTGTTGACCTTTGTAGCTGACTCTCCTTTCCAAGGCTCTCAGGCTCCTTGAAAATTTAGGGCATTACTGAAATGTAGAAAAGTTAAATAACTTTTGAAGATTTTTTGAGAGATTCTTGTTTACATTATTACAACCGCACCAATACCAGCTATGACCGGAAGTGCATATTGGTCAGGTAACAATTGACTCAGCCTCACTGGGGAATAATAGGGGTTAAGCCACTCAGAATGGTTGGCTGGGCACCTGCGATGGATGAACGAAGTATATACTGACTTCATTATCCTCAGATAAAATAAGCAACATGTAATGGGTGGAGCACATGCATTGTGAAAAGAAGCAAGGGCTCAGTGTTCCATGAATCAGAGGATGCACATGGCAGAGCTGCCTAAAAGACATCATCCAGGGACAATATTTACTTTCAGAATATCTTGAGCATTTTTATATGGCTTTATTGATGGTCTTTTCTTTGTTGTACCTGTGTAGTTTTCCTAGGTTCTTGAATTAGTGGCATAGATAAGTGTGGGAACCATGGCGTTGTCCTGCCAGGCTAGTGATCTCTCAGTGAGGAGAGAGAGAAAGTGTACTGTAAATCCCCCACCCCAGAGCTCTGTACCTGCCTTATCTCAGGTTTCAAATGAGTTGGGTGATTTCAAAGGTTGGTTAACAGTCTTTTCTCTCACACGTTCTCTGTGTACTTAATGGAAACGGGACTGAATAATTGTGATGTTATCTTTGAGCCATATAAGATCTGTGACTGGATATGGCCAGCTGCTTGGTTTCGTCTCTCTGTTATAGCAGGTGTTAATGCTGATGAGAGAGTGACATCTCCTGCATCGCATGCAGGAATCTGCTTCTCTGCAGCTGACTCAGAGTCTTCAGTCCATTTGGAGCTGATGAAGGGTGTTGCGCTGTTTCAGCAAATTGACACACTACCACTAAAAGCATCTACTTTGCATTATGTCCTCATACCTTTGTGTCCAGGTCCTGTATGATTACAGCAATGAAGACTATGAATGCCCCACAAAGAGCAGGATAATCATTATATGCCATATTTAGGCAGAACAGGAATGTGGATTGAGTTATTCTGGTAGGAGTGAATACTTTAAAACATGAGCCCTATTAAAAGACATCCCAGTGACTGCCCTGTGTAAGGTCAAATTTCACTTACATCTGTGTTATTCTGTCCATTGAGCGAATATAGGACTGTAATTATAATGTGGTAGGGTGAGAGAATCAGTTTGGTATTATTTGTACAGGTCAATCATTGCCTTTCTTCAATGGCCAAAATAACATTGTCTTCAAGGCATGAAATTAAAAAGACCAAAAGTTCATGGCGAGATAACATGCTGTCTTCCTGTTACACTGAGACATATCAACACTCAATGTATACTGTTTAGACCCCTGCTCAAAATGTTCCAGACAAACTGCATGCAGCATTACTGTAAAAGAAATGTGGAACATATTTAAAAAGGTTGTTCTTGATGTGCAGTTCTTTCCAAAAGTAAGAAAATACAACAAAGATAATATATCAGTGAATGAAAGTGTCATTACAAGTCTGAAACAAAAAAGGAAATACAAAGGATTTTTGGACATCCCAGAAGGTAATATGAAATATGGTAGAATTTAATTAGATGGGTAGGATGAGGTAAGGTGCATATAAAATAAAGATGGAGTTATGCTTTATGATAAAACACCTACTGTTGATACAATTAAAAGGTGCTTTGTGAACAGCTTCACTAGTGAAGAGGTAACAGATACTTCAAGTGCAACCATTTTTGAGAAGGTCACAGAGGAATCTGAAGTTATGAAATGAGACTATATATATATATATATATATATATATATATATATATATACTTTGCATATGTTGTTATGTTGTTATTCTTAAGATTGTTTTATCAAAATGAAGTAAGTAGGAACTACAGGATTTAGTACAGGCTGGGTTCACCATTGGCTGAACTGTACAATACAAAGAATAGTTTTAAGAGCAAGTTTTTAGTTTAGTTTTTAGGACCTTTATCTCTTCCTTACAATTTAGAATTTATAAGTTCAATGCAGAAAGCTCTAATCAGAATCCAGAAACCATTTATGATGCCCTTAATATTGGATATTGGTGATAAACAAGTAGCAAGATAATATCAGGATCACACACACTCATCAATAGTGTTATTAGACACGTCATTGAATCAGACCTGCAGGAAATGTCTTTTTTGTCATTTAAAAACAGATGATATTGGGCTGTAAAAGTCTTTGCCACAAAGTGATATGCATAATAGTGGAAAAGGTAATGTAAAAGGTAGAGGGGGTTCCAGACAGCTGCACTGGCAGACCTGCAGCCTGGCATGGGGAGCGTACTGGTTTGATTATGCGTGAAGCAGTTGCTTCTGTGGAAACGGCTTCTGCTACGGCAGCAGATCCCCGTGGCATGACCATCATACAGAGACCCCTTTCATTCCGTCACGCTGTCCGCACACAGACATGGGCCCCCTGTGTCAAAGCAATCTCACATTCCCTTTAAGTAAATGGAGCATGTCTTCATGTAATGGAGGTAGTCAAATGGAGGTCCGTTTCCCGTCTATCATTACATACATTTAAGTGTTAAAGGAAGAGCTGAGTATGCATTATAGTCATGCATCAGCACCTTGGACAGAGATCTCTGAACCTGTGCAGTTTGACTGAGGAGACTGGAGTGAGGACCAGGTATCTCCTTACAGCCCATTTACAGTTGGCTTCATAGGAAAGTAAATAATTCTACAGAATCAACTACAGCACTTCGCTTCACAGCACTAACAGCTAGCACTTAATTTCAGTGTAATTTTACTGTGCTATTAGCTTTTTGGAACCATTCATACATTGAATTTTGTGTAACTGCAACTGGACACTTCAACATTAGTACATTCTGCCAGTATTAGCCAGTTACCCCAAGCTGTAAAGTAAATCGGTCACAAAATAATAGATAAGATATAACTTTCCATATCACTGTTTTACTCTGTGTTTGAACACATTTCAGACCAGAATGGAGGTTATATGAGCAGCAACCAAAATAAAAACATTTCAGACAATAAGCCAGGGCCATTTTGCTTCAAAACCCAGACTGCAATTTCCCTGCAGTGCAAAGTATCATTTGGCATCAGCTCCTTCTGTTGAAGGATACTACATAAGGAACCCTTTGCACCTGGTCCGATCATAGTTGTCTTCAGTAATTATGCTTGCTAATTCCAATAGGATATGACCTCATCATAATATGCAGACCCCTATTATTCCCCAACTCATCCTATATCTTCCGATTGCAACCAGGAAATAGGTAAATAAGTACATTAGCCAATTAATTGGTCTCTATTGGATGGTTGTTGTGCTTGGAGTAGAGTGTAGAGGTTAAAGAACCCAGGCTTCCAGAGCTTAAATTTCAGGTGTTACTCTGCTCTTGTACCCTTGTCACTGTTGCTGTACTGTCTATCAAGGAACTTTTTGCCTTTAATAGCCAGCTGTTCAAATTGATTACATGTGTGATTAATAAACTCAGTGACAAAAAAGTCAGTCTGTGCAATGTTTTTTTTTTTTTTTTGTCAAATTGTCTACATGTTAAAAATGGTAAGAAGTGTGCCTGCAGTTGTAGCAGGGTTCATAGGGCTATGATTTGTTAAATTGCTCACAACTGGAACTCTAGGCTACATTCTGACCAAAGAATAAGACAATTTTCAAAATTAATACTTACAATACCTTTACCTCTCTCTGAGGATAAACACAGGATAATGTAGTTAATGAATACACGTACTGCTGGATGGAAACATACGTGTACTATGCCAGGACTATAAACTGTAAACAGCACTCCTCCTGTCGGCTAATTTAAGCATGCCAACGTTTTGTAATATTCCAAATTATTTCAAGATGTGTCATTCTCAATAGAGCTTATAAGGGTGTGTTATTTTTCCTCTCCTTATCCCATGTGAGCGGAGCGCGCCATCTCACATCTCACACACATGGCTCTGAGCCTTAGACTAACTTTTCTTCTGGGTATATCACTGAAGGTTGGCTGACACGCTCTAACGTTGTTGTCTGTTGACGATGCAGTGTTACATTTTCTGCAGTCTTTTAGTTTGAAATTACACCATTCTTACGTTTTATGAGCACGATCTGTTGGTTTACCTATATGTAATCGATTTCAGCTGCTTTGATCCGGAGGGTTTCCAGGGAAGAGCGTCTTTTTATGATCCGGCTACTATGACTAGCAGCGACAGCTGAAATATTTAAGGCGGTGGATTCTCTTGGACACACAGCAGAGCTGAAGCAAGCGCCTGACCTGGCGACAGAAACAAGGCACGTACGCTCAGAAGATACACTCACCTTCAAACAGCTATGCTATCACAGATGAGTTACCTCTGTTTAGAAAAAGTAAGAATCGGTTGCCCATACGGTTTGCAGTCCACGTGATTCGTAAGAAAGTGGTGTGGTGTATAGAATGGGATCGCTATGTTGTCCAGAAAGGGACTTATTCCTGAAGACTACCTGCTGACACGTTTGGCGGAGGATGTTCTACAGCCCAAATTCAAACCTAAACCAAGAAAGGCCCGGTTTATCGCCAAGAGCGGGAGATGCAATGTGGCCCACACCAACATCAGAGAGCAAGGACGGTTTCTACAAGACGTGTTCACCACACTGGTAGATTTAAAATGGATTTATACACTTATAATATTCACTATGTCATATTTATGCAGTTGGCTGCTGTTCGGGATGATTTGGTGGCTCGTGGCGTTCGCTCACGGGGACCTAAACCAGTCAAATGATGATTCCGTCCCGTGCGTCACAAGTATTGATTCATTTTCTTCAGCGTTCTTGTTTTCAATAGAGGTGCAAGTAACTATCGGTTTCGGGGGCCGCATGGTCACCGAAGAGTGTCTCTCTGCAATCATAATACTAATTGTTCAGAATATCGTGGGTTTGATCATTAATGCCATTATGCTCGGGTGCATCTTCATGAAGACGGCTCAAGCCCGTCGCCGCGCGGAAACGCTTATTTTCAGCAAGCACGCAGTGATCGCCATCCGAAACGACAAGCTCTGCTTCATGTTCCGTCTTGGGGATCTCCGGAAGAGTATGATCATCAGCGCTGCTGTCAGAATGCAGGTGGTCAGAAGGACCTCCACTAACGAGGGCGAGGTGGTCCCCCTTGACCAAATAGACATTCAGATAGACAATCCGATCGGGACGAACGGCATCTTTCTAGTTTCCCCTCTCATCATATGCCACGTCATTGACAAAAATAGTCCTCTGTACGACTTGTCAGAAATGGACTTGCAACATGAGGATATAGAAGTTATTGTCGTGCTAGAGGGCGTTGTTGAAACAACCGGCATCACTACACAGGCTCGAACATCATACGTATCTGAGGAAATATTATGGGGACAACGGTTTGTGCCTACAATCTCGGAAGATGACGACTTGTACGCCGTGGATTATTCTAAATTTGGACACACTATCAAAGTGCCAACCCCTAGCTGTAGCGCGAAGAAACTTGATGAGGAGGGAGGTATGGCTCAATTTAAACAAACTATGTTATCATACAGTGGATTCGTCAGGAGACGCAAAGAAAAACACATGAACCAAGACAAGTTTTGATATTTTTGATTATTTTTGTTACATGACTCCTATATGACATGTGCTCCTTTACTATATGGTGAATTTTAAAAAGGAGCACCAATCATATTTGGAAATGCAGAAAAGCAATATCGTTGTCCTCTCTCATTTACTGATTAAGGATATTCATTGGTATACTCGTTTACCATTACGTTCATTGTTGTAAGGTAACGAATGCATGTGTGCACTTTATGCATAATTCCAGTACGACTGTGGGGAGAACCCTCGAACCTTAAGGTACGTGCACTTAAAGACTTCCTGGAATTATGACATGTACACATCCAGTTCATTGTATTTTTACATTGCCTGATATGGAGTAAATGCATCGTTTCACCTGCACTATAAAATTCTGGTGGACAAGTCTACATTTAGTAAAAAAAATATACAATCGTGTTTTATAGATGAGACTAAAATGCATATGGACATTTAAAATGCCTCTCACTAATGTCTGCATGTAGGTAGAAGCCATCCAGCATCTCTGTAGATAATGCATTGCTTGAAGATTCAAAAGTTGGAATAAGGGCAGTACTTAATCACAGATTTCTAATTATCAACAAGGTGGTATGTCGATTCTGTTAGACCACCTATGTAGTACCTGGGTCTGTGAAATATACAGTGTAGCATTCTTTAAATTGTTTAAATAAAATGTATTTTTGCCAGACATTCCTTGGGTCAATTATTTTTTCTTGACACTGTAACCAATGGGAGGCATGCCAGGTACTTACAACTTCAATGGTTTTTTCTTTCTTGGAAAAGCGCACTTCGCAACCCCAGATAAGTTGCACAAACTTTGTAGTATTTACATCGGTAATTAATGTCTGTGTTACGGAGATTTTAACAAAATATTTTAAAATACACATGCTGTCCAACATATGACTAATATCTATATATGTGAACGCTGAAACTATCTTTAGATGTACGTTTCGTCTTCAACAACTGCACAGTGTTGATTCATGGTGATACAGCACTTGGAATCCTTTTACTTTACCTTTATATGCTGCCATCTTCTGGGTAAAATTTGCAAGAACAGTTCACTTCTAAAGATGAGCATTACAGTGAGCTGAAACCTTTGGAATTAAAGGGCAGTAACTGTAATACTCTCTCACAAACACACACAGCACAGTACAGAGAGCATCAGCTACCTTGTCACAGCTCATAACATCAATGATTTAACACAAGAACTTTAAGTGGCATTTTTCTTTTATTAGGTTATAATTTGCAGAGCTTAAAATATTAATTTGCTTTTTTTTAACTTAGATAATTAAAATACATAAAAATGAAAGCCAGAACTGAAGAACCCTGCAAATGTCAAAACAAATAAAAAATAAATAACGGGAAAAGAAATCAACCCACCACAACAGTGGCTATCCCAACACAACCCCAACCCTGGTACAATCTCCTGACACAACCTATGAAGGATGGTGGGGGGTCTTACACAATACAGGACAGTGGATTGATTCAAACATAATTTAGTTTTAAGCAGCTCCACTACCTACTCCTGGCACCCTATACCTGGTCTGCGCAGCGGGTAAATGCTGGGGTTTTGGGGTAGAGGAGGCAGGATTTTCTCATGGAGGAAGTAGGGTGACCGGACCTCATTTCAACATACACCACTGGACCTGGACCGCAGCACAAGCAGGCCCTGTCAATCTGCAGACAACAACAATGTCTTTGTCCTTGAGTCTGATCCATGTTGAAGGTCAGGAATCACTGAAAATAAAGGAAAAAAAGCCCAGTATCCACAGATTATAGAACTGAGAACCTCACCATCCCTATTCCCACCCCTGGAGGGATCAAATACAAAAACTCCTCTCCATTGCTGCAATTTTCTCTACTTCCTCTCTAAAGTCACAGGTCAGCTGCTAAAAGGGGGAACCGCTTTGTAAGCTAGAGCGTTAGGAACACAGCTATGCTACTGCATAGCAATTCTAACACACCAACACAAAGAGAACAGTGCTACTGACAGCATTTCTCCCTGTCCCATCCATAAACCACTCCCATCTGAGAGGGCCCCTCAGAAGCATTGTGACATTCCCAAACAAAAACTAATCAATGTCACTCCTATGGGGAGTCTTTTGCTAGGGGACAAGATGCTGTTGGGGGTGGGGGTTGGGGGGTACTCCATGGACACTACCATTAAAACATCACTCTTTTCTCTTTTTTAATAATACCTTAATAATACCATTACATGATAGTATGTTAAAAGAAGCGGTGCCACCGTCCCGATGTTGGATGTTTGGAAGTGAAAAGAGGGAGAGTGAGAGTGGAAAGAAACTGCGTTCCCAGAAAACCAGAAAAAACACTGTAGCAAGAAAGAAAAAAAACAAACAAACAAAAAAAAAAAACAGAAAAAAAACACCACATGGTTTGTTCCTACTTAAAGGGCTGGGTAGGCAGGCAGGAATAGCCTCAGGGAAAGCTCACACCAATTCCTGCTGGCGTGACTGACCCCTGCTGGCGGGTCCTGGTGATAGCGATATTGTGGGCATGGGCGGTCACAGAGTCCTGGCCATGCCCTTGAGCTGGGTCTGTCCCCTCCACGCTGGGTGGTGGGCGGTGGCTCATCTCTCTGTCACATGGTTGTGTGCAGTGGGGGAGGGGGGTGCACTGAGGGCCTCAGAGAGGTCATCCATGATGGTGGTCTCCTTGGGGTCCACCAGGTTGAATTCCCGAACAAAGACCATGAAGTGCATGTACAGAGTGTTCAAGTGTCCCTGCAGGTCCAACGCAACTGTCTGGCTGAAGTGGGCCCAGTAAATGTGTGCCAGCACATGGAACAGGTACCTACAGATCTTCTTCACCAGAGACTCAAATGAGTTTGGAAACTCCTTACCTGAGACAGAAAGGGAGAAATGATGATGATGATAATAATGATGAAACAATCCAGCAGTAAACACTTCATCTGGAGTAAGCTTGAGTCTTTACTTTAATACACTAAGAGGTGAACATGAAATATTCCATTTTCTGTCACTGGGTTGCTACATGCATGCTAATCAGTTCCAGATATCATAATGAATTTGTGCATTTCATTAGTGCTTGATGCAACATTTTTTAGACTGGCAAGGGCATCTGATTTAAATAGATCATAAAATAACTAACACTTTAGGTGTACCATTCCCTAAGAGACGGTGTTAACTTTTTTTTTTTTTTTTTTTTTTAAAAGAGTTCATTCAATAGGTGGTTGAGTTGTAAGTCTGTATAGGGCCTGCAGTGCTTCAGACTGAACACAAGAGGGCAGTACTTCATTAAACTCACCGTATTTTGTAGGAAAGATCTCTTCATCTGTCACAAGCTTCTGCACCATACTCATAACGAAGTCTACATACTGTGGCGCTGTGCACTTTGTCTTCTTTCCCCTCTCATCATACCAGTAGTATATCCTGTGAGAGGGAGTGAGGCATCAGAGGGTCATGATACTTCAAAAAAAAATCTCTGAGCCTGAAGACAAACCATTCACCCCCACACTTGGCAGAGTCTGCATGGTAATAGAGCTTAGACAGTCGAGAGGCTGCGGTAGTTACAGAGTGTGATCTGAAAGCAGTGCCTGAAACACACTCTGACCAGATGGGTTGAGGGGCAGGTCCCCAGTTGAGGGCGAGAGCCATGCTGAACAGGGACAGCACAGGAACAGCACACAAGCTGCCGCCTGGGGCAAAGAGGCTGGGAGGAGGAGGAAACTGACAGATCTCTGCAGACTCTGCAGAGCAATTATGCCTGGGTGGCTCTTATCAGATCTAAGTCCTGCTCCAGTAACTGCGCCCAGGCTGGCCGATGCTATCGCTGAACCCCTCTGACTCGAGCCATAACAGTCCCAAAGCGCCGAAGGACATGCCCACTGACCAGGACCGGTGCCGTCCCGTCTACAGCCATCCAGGCCCCTGGACCTGGTCCAAAAAGCCCAGTACAACCACACCCACAGGGAGGGGCTGCCCTGTCCCTTTATTTCAGTGGTGAAACAAATCCCTCTTTCAGATGTACTCATAGCCCAGTGAAAGGGCAAACCGAAAATAATACGATTGCACTTTAAAGCATATCCCCCTTTTCCCAAACTGTAACAGACAGAGAGAAAAGACAGAAACTTGATAAGTGAGGTGCTGCATTTAGCAGCTGTTTAGTCCTGTATTTATATTATATAAGAGAGTGGCTGGTTGTGGGAGGGAAAGTGGAATCTGAGGACCTGCCCTAGTGCAGAAGGATGGAACAGTGGGATTCCTCCACCCAGTGCCAAACATGGGGTAGCACTCTCTCTCTGTAACAATTCATAAAGATTGTGGATGGAGCAAGGCTTGCCTGAGCAGGATAGGGCCTCCTCCACTAGCCTGGGGCCTGCTCCAGTCGCTAGGAATGATGGAGGCTGTTGCATCCCCAGACACCTCCCATTCCCAGCCCTGCCCACCACTCCTGCCAGCTACACTATGACAGGCCAAACAATGCCCTGTCTGCTGTTCTGCTCTTTTCAGTTTTCTTTTCCTGCTACTGCTAAACCCTCACCCTTTCTAGGTTCCTTCATCCATTTCTCACCATGCCTGGAAAAACAAAAAGGCATGCTTTCACTGAGCTAACCCTACTCCTGGAGTTGAGTATAACCCAAACGTTTCATTTTTAACACAAATTTCTTTGCTCTGTACAAGACAGTCAAGAAAACAATGCATCTGCATCGGTGATGTCATGAGGACATTCAGAAGTCTTACAGACGTGATGCTTGCTGGCTTTATTTCTCTGTTCCCATCTCTCACTTCCTGATGACTGTATGGAAAGTGTGCACTCAATTTGCAGATGATCTGGTTTTTCCAGGTCTTAGAAGTTCATACAAACAGGTTTCTCACATCTAAAGCGACCGCATCCCTAGCAGAGATAACCAGTCAGGTAAAGAGGCATAAGTAAATATTAAGCAAGCCACTGGCGATTGCAGTTCACAAGGAGCAGTACTTATGGGATTAGCACTTCCATCAGTGTTCTGCCACCTGGAGTTTATGCCAGAATGCTTGTTATTAGCACTGGATAACACATGAGAGAGCTGTAATTCTGACTCTCAAACAGAAAGAGGAACTTGATATGGTTTGTAGTTTCTATGATGTTGACTGATGGGGGGTGTCCCTTTTCTCTCTCTTTTGACTGCCTATGCCCCATTTCACCATAGCACAGAGGTACTGGACCAAATGCAGTCCGTTTGATGGCTGCTCTCCATGTGTAAACTAATCCTGTCCACACCCATCTAATGCCCCAGAGATTAAATAAACCACCAGGATGTGAGTGAATACATTTTTGAACTGTCTTCATTAGGGAAGAAAAAAAAAAAAACAGCTCATTGTCACTCATGAGGGTGGCAGAGACATGTTTAACAACCTAGGGAGGTGGAGAGTGTACTGCTGGGGGGTGCATTCTCAGAGTCGTTCAGGAATTAGAAAAGATGGGTGAACTCACGTATTGCATGCTGTCATGGCTTGACATGTATCTCCGGTGCAAAACTCTGAGATTGTGCTGTACTGCAGGTTTATAAGGTTGAAGAAAGTCGTTGCTAGAAGGAAAAAAAAATGATAAAAATCAAATGGCAAAATGAGACAGTCATGTGGACATTGGCCAATCCCAGCACCATGACTGGGGGGTGGGGTGTTGGGGGTTGTCTCACAGATATGTGAAATGACACTGTTTCATACAGAACACACTACTGTGAGAAACCCCACTTTAACACCATGGCGGCATTACAACTGCGCACAAACATCACTATGGCAGAGGCCACTGTAATGGGGCCAAATATACACATGACCAGACTGAAACACTAACTAATGTTTAGATTTAACTGTGTAATCTAAATATCACTATGCTTGACTGTGTGTTATTACAAACCTGCAGCAAAACCCACACTCTATAAAGTATCACAGTTATTATTAAAATTGCATGCCATCATTCTCAGACTGGACATCCCAGAGAAAAGGTAAATGGTCTGAACTGTAACAGGATTACTATGATCATGATTGTTCTTGCCATAATTTCACTCTTTCAAAAGCAGCTTCACCGCAGTGTAATGAGAGACCAGACATGCCGCATAAAGTCCTTTAGCCACTCTGGTTTGCATACTGGAGCGTGACATCACCTCAGTTAAATACATTCATGGACCTGGTTTGAGCTAAACCTTTAGGTTTTGCATTCAGAATATAATCATGACACCACAATACGCAAACCAGATTAATACTTGACTTAACAGAAGACAAGAGGGGAGAGAGAGGGACAGACAGCAAACACAAGTGTTGAACTTATTACTGTGGTAGAAGTATGAGAACATAGTTTGAGTGTTAAAAATAAAAAAGAAAACAAGCTGATGACGTACTGTTGCTGGCGAGCCATTCGTTGAGATCGATCTCTGGGGGCAACACCACCAGCTCCTTGAGTTGGAAGTCAACAACGCGTACCTTGGTGTGCTCAGGCTCTAGGTACGGCTTCTTCTCTTCTGTTGATGGCTTCTTCCCATTTGGCTTTGTCTTTGACTTCCTGCATGGAATAAGAGAAGTAGGGAGGAATCATTATAATAGAAGGGAACAACAATCTACACAGTAACCTGAATTTTTCTATACAAGGATACACATACCAACCTTATATTACTAACTAAGAACATACACATTGGATTATTTTTTGCTAGAATATTCTATGGCCTCCCAAAATCTGGAATTCAAAGCAGTTTTTCTCATCTCCAAGACAGTGCCTGAAACTATGTGGAAAGTGGGCCAAAGACTGACCCCTGATGAACCTCATCAGTGGTAGGTGAGCTAACCCCACACCTACTGAGAGGGACAACAGAGTGAAAAGAAATCAGTGCCTCTTTCAGCAGCACATTCCCTTTTCTATGAACATGTCTGAAGCTGTATTTTTGATGCTTTGGTGACACCTTGCCCAAAAATAGAGGTCAGGCAGTGCTGCCCAAGAGTAGATACAGTTTTAGCCATGCTCCTACAAAACTATAAAACCTGTGATGTGTGTGAAAAAACTGCAACTAAACCCACCAAGTCCAGTTGTATGTCATTTTTAAACAAATGATCTGGATGTTATATTATATGTGACACAGAAATTACAGAGAGCAGCAGTGGAGATGTACAGCACTTGAACTGGGCCCAGATTGTGGCCCACAATCCCCACAATGCTCCTCTGGCTCTTCTCCCAGCTAGCTACAACTTGGATAACTCTACTTACTCCCTCCTTTGGCACCCCTATTCTTACTCCCCGTTTCTGCATCTGCTACAGTGTGCAGGTTGTCTGAGGACAGAGGCATTGTACAACGCTCCCAGAATTCATTTGTAGCACTTTTGTTGACCCACTTTCCAACTTTCCTGTCCACATCGTCTTCTCTTAACATAAAAACCCCCTGCAATGTGGTCTGGGGCGGTCATCACCCTTTCCTTGTTTGTTAAAATAAATTGTCCTGCATCTTCAAGACAGAAACCACACACTGGAACCAGGAAGAGACCGCTCCCCAAACCTTAGTCACATTAACAACCTCATCTTTCTGTGGGAGCAAACACACATGGCAAACAAGCAGGTTGTAGATGTGAGCCTAGCAGTACTGCACAGGATCACATTAGGATTTTACACAGGCCACTATCAGAGGCAGGTGGGCCAGGCTGCATTTGGAGAGATATGCCATGACGTGGTTCTGCATGGTGTGCGCCATGTACCTAATGCCTGCAATCCCTTAGCTTGCTTAGGAAAAAATTCACTCAGAAATCTCCGCGTGACGAGGAAACGCTTTGACCTTTCCCCTTAAATGCCAGAATCACTGTCTGAAATGTCAGGAGTCTGAGCCGAGCTGAAGGTCTGCAGGGGGAGGCAACCGTCAGTGCACGGGTGCTAGCATGCGTCTCCACAGCTGCCATGTGGGGCTGGTGATGCAATGAGAAGATTGGCTAGAGTCAGCTGCAGGCCTATGTGCTGCCAGAGCTCCCAGCACTGACTGACAGCCACAGGTTTCTCATTCACATAGAAATACTGCAGCACTCAGGTTCCAGCACAGCTCAAAATGGTGAAAGTCTCTCAGACTTACCAGAAACACATCCTTGTTAACAGGCACACTGCCCCTACTGCTATGGACCACTGACAGTGTGCTGAGTGCTGATGCACATTCAAGTTTAAATCCAAACATAATGGGGAATACATCCTGAAACTGGAAGCTATTTCCTGTTTAGGCCTATTATGTAAAGAAACCAAGGCAAAAAAGATGGAAGAGAAAAATTTCACAGCAATGCGATGCAAGTCCTGAGTTAATAAAACTCGCACAGAAAGCAAAAGCCGCTCACATTCCACCAGGATTAGGGCAGACTTTCTCTGCGTGTCCCACTCGGTCTGTGTTTCCACAGCCAAGGTCTCTGGAATTCATGCTCTAGCCTCTGCTGTTGGGTGAAAGGCCTTGACATGCAGAGCAGACAGAGATAGTGTCTACCTGACTGTACCCACACATGGTATTCTGCAACTGCCACAGCAAAAGCTGCCTTTCAATAGTTACAGAAGGTCTCCAGGACACCAAGTTTTGCTTTCCCATAGTTCTGCTATCACTGTAACACTCTGCTCAACAGCTTCCCTGCCAAATCTGGCCCGGTCCGAAACTTGCCCTTGAGATGCTTGGATGTTTTTTCACTGTTTACAGCCCTCTGTTCAAACCAGCAGGCACACTATACCTTTTATGGCCAAGTTTTCTCTGTCAGACACTGCTGCTGGGAAAGAGAGCATGAGTGAAAGAGTGAGGGCGAACAAGGGCGGGAGGGAATGAGAGCCAGACGACTGCTGGCAGCAGGGAAGTTTTTCTTTATCCTAAAATACACAAACGGTTCCAGAATTCACCTCCCACCACACAATTTGCCAAGGGAGGTGGTTTCTGGGAATAAGAAATGAGGAAAAAAAGGAGCAGGAAATTACTTCATAAAATAATGATTGGGGGAGGCTGGCATTTACTAAAGATATTATGCCACAATGAACACAAATGTTGCTCTTAAGCAAAATCCAGAAGTCAGTGCTGGATTCACATGTGTGTTCTGTGGGGTGAGAAAGACTCCCCCAAAATCAGGTAGCTTTGTGACTCTGGTAGAGAATAAATGCTACTCCTTCAGGTCCTGGTACTCTAAGTGAAACGCCCTCCTCAGTACTGGCTGAGGAGCATGCATGCATGTGTGAAGATGAACTCAGAATCAAAAGAAACAAACAGTGAAGTAAACATAAAAAAACAACTTCTAACATTTTACTGCCTCCCATGCCTGTGACAGAAAAAAGTGAAAGTGTCTTAGGCTTCCAAACCAAAGAGGGGGTGGGGTGGGGGGTAGTGTTATAGTACACTAGTGTGCCAGGGGAAAAACAACATGCTCTTTGGAGAGTAATAGTAGGTGTGGCCCAGTGTTCTGCCAAAAACCTACAGCCTCTGTCTAGAGATGCATGTGCAGGAATAAAGAATCCCAGAGACCACCATCAACATGTTCCCTGATCAGTCAGCTGGCCCAGGAACATAATGTCTGAAGACTTTGAGACAAGGGGAACAGATGTTAGCCACTCTACTAAAATTAACTGTCAGGAAGGTTTGCCATGCGGCAGTGGAGGTTGTATCTTAAAGCTCCTCCCATCTTCACCACTGCTTGTGTTCTGGTGTCCAGCACTCACAACACAGGGCGAAAATGGAAGCACAAGCGCCACAAAAAACACGAGACCAAGTCAGCCACAGGCTAAGAGGTCTATGATTAAGATCCTTGGGGTTATTTTGATAATCTGCTGAATAAGCAGGGGCTAAAAATAGCTACCCCACAGGAACTCAGGGCCAGAACGCATCGAAAAACAGGCTCCATCCAGGCTTTCATTAGGAACCTGCTTTTAATTATTTCAATTGCAGCATCTAGGATCAGGTTACGGAAAATACAGAAAATGTCTTTTAAACATGTCCTGCATACCTTGTGTTTTATTGGAAGGACACAAAGCCTTCTCTCAAATGTTAATGTAAAGTTGGTGTCTGTTCTTCACATGGTGCTTATGGTCATCACCCCACTGGGCACCGCCACCGCCCATCCCCAAAAGGCCAAGCGCCATTCAAACCCTCAAACATTCACTGCTTCCATCGGCCGTGCTGACATACACTTCCCTCATTTAAGTGTCAGGAAGCAGAAATAATCCAGATTCCACATTTTATTGCGGTGTTACGCAACCTCAGACGTCTGGCAATGTTTCTTTTACTTTTTAGAAATGCCTTTATTAGCTCCTGCCTTCCTGGCAGTGGCGCCTGCCGCGCCCCTGGATCGCAAAAACGGGAAAGGAGTGAAAACATGGGGGGGCGTTTAGGCTGCCTCTTGGTCTCACATTGAATTAATCAGGTCCCCCATAATAAGCACTGTTCCTCAAGGCCTCAGAGTGGGTGCTGTGACCTCATCGTTGCCACAAACTCCACCCTGCCATGTGACCATGTGCCAATAACCTGGAAAATGGGTTCTGTTTTCAAATGCAATTGCTATTTTTCCTGGTATGCAGAAGCACATTCGTGACCGACGTCAGTGTTTCCCTTTGCCCACATGGCCTAAATTAACATAGCCTGCTCTCTTTAAGATGATTAAAAATAGAACTCCGTGTTACGGTTAAATGCAGATGTAAAAAGTGGGGTAAACACACTACCAGACGGAACTGAATGCGAGATAGCCTGTTTTCACATTCAGAATGTTGGCTATTTAAACAATCCTGATAGACTGCAACAGGCATGTACCAAATTACTTTTACAGCTAAAACAAAACCAAAAAAAATGACAAAACAGGACAAAAATAAACAGGAGACTGTTTCCCAAAATAGAACTGAACAATGTCGATCAACCAGAATTCCTACCGATGAATGTAGGTGGTTTCACGGGGTGGAACATTTTTTTTCCCCAGATTAACATACAACATTGAAAAATTCTATTCTATGACACATGGTGCCATTCATTAGAAATTTCAAGTTATTACCACAGGCTTTCCTTGCAGCTAAGGACAGACGGACACAAGAGTCAGAAATAAAGCCTTAGAGTTTAGGGTGAAACAAAGAATGGAGGCTGGATTTTGAGAGGACACAACATTGAGTTTTGTGGGGCACTGTTTTGCATGGATTTGAATTTTCAAAATTTGGATGTCACTAAATCCAAAACTGACTCTGGTGCTGCTGTTTAGCTCACCATTTTAAAAATGGTGCACAGGCCTTTTCCATGAAAAACCACTGGGCCAGAAGAGATGCCAGAATGTCATTATGGAGCTAAAAGAGGTCTGGACAAGCTCCAGAGACCCTTGCAGCACCAGGCAGAATGCAGTCCACTCTTAAGGCTTCTGCACTGCTTCAAGTGTATTGTTTCTTAACCAAGTAAACACAACGGTGAAGTGAGGAGCAGTCTGTCACAGACAGGAGTAAAAGTACCAGTAGATCAAAGAGTAGTTGTAGGTAAAATGAGTGTAATCACATTTCAATTTTTTTTTTCTTTTCCATGGTACTACATTTTTGTCACATAAAACAAAGAGAAAGATCACCATCATCAGCAGAGTTTCTCTCCTTCCTTAAAGTAGCTTGACCAGAAGAGAGAAATGAAAAACCAGTTTGAAGTGAATAAACTATGATGTTGCATTTTTTCTATGCCCTTGCAACAAGTGGACACCATTAAATGTTTCAATAGTTATGGACAGGACATCTATGATTGATAGCTAAATCATTATTTTACTTGGATTTTGATAGCTTTGTATATGTGGTTAAGAAATTATAAAGATACATGGTACAAGCTTTTATTCCAGATATATATTTCAGCTATAATTTGTAGTCTTTGTGCAAAACTTCCTAAAATTCAAGTTCACATAAAAACCAGATGGATCCCCCCCAAAGACCTTCAGACGGTGTTGTCAATGAACAAAGCAGTCTCTCTTTTACTGGAACACACCTGAGCACGCTGCTTTGGATGCATTACGGTCACAGACAGAGGCACTCAAAGGCCATTTACTGCTTGTGAAATATTTTTTGGAACTTTTAATAGGAGACAAGCCTTGAATGAGATTTAATTTATGGCTGCTATTTTCTCAGGACAAGTCTTCTAGATTTTGTTTCACCACTGACTTACTGGTTCATTCTCTTCTAGACTGAGAAAGTACTCTCTCATTCATGCTGCCAACTACTCCGTGTGAATGGCCAAACAATATTTAAGATATGAGAACCTTCCTCAGCTTCCATGTCCTACACCTGACAGAGTGGCTCAATCCTGCATTTTGACACCATCATGCAAAAACTAATGTATCCTCAAAAACAGCAACAGCACTTCTGTTCATTAACAAACAGCATAGAGAAGTATGGTCTTCTCAAAAGGAATAGACTAGCTGATAAGTTGATTCATTTGTGGTAGAGTCGAATGAATGTAGAGTCGTGGTAGAGTCGTTTGTTTTCCATGAAAGATTTGATTTACCTCCTCTGTCAAAGTTCTCAGTCTACACCCAGTTTTTACACTACCACAATTTAGCCAGCAACACACCTCAGTACTGCCCACCTGTGTCCAAGCACAAACACACCTCTCAGTGAATGAACAGGGCTCACTGTGCAAATTGTCTTTCTCAGGTTATTACAGCCATTTCAATAGTGAGTCTGAGCTCTCTTCCATGATGCCGCACTGATTTTGAGAAACAAGTCATGTTGATGTAATTAAAGGCATGGTGAGTCAATTACTGACAAAGAAAGAGGCTGTGGATTTACAGGCAGGACAAGTACAAAAGAAACATGTGACATGGAAAAATGTGGTGATTCAACTGGCCTATTTCCTTCTCAGGTAAACAAATGTATCTTTAGCACCCAGTCATAACTCCCACCACTTTTTCTTGAAGGCTTCCGATTCCAGGGTAAGTCCTTGGACACTGGCAATGCAACCAGACGTGGGGGGGGGGACAACAACTTCCAAATGACAGCAAATAAGGGGTCACTGCCGATGATTGGTTGTGATTTTATTTGCATTGTCAAAACATTTTCACTGGCTCTTTCAATAGACGTATATGCCATTGGAAAAATAAATATATTCATCAAATGCCTTAAAATAAACTAACTGTGGCCAAGATTCACATTTACCATTCCTAGAGTCAGGGTACTGACAAATCATTCGCAAATTATGGAGACGGAATTGCTTATGGTGATATGGTGCAGCACTTACCCAATGATTTCAAAGTCGCACAACACTGAAGACACTGCCGACATAAGCGATGCCTGAACTTCAGGCTTGGTGGTGAATATGAGCACCGAGATCACAAACAGGATCTGATGTCTGATCTCATAATCTCACATGAGAACTGTTCTCTGAATTACACTCAAAACTGCCAAGCTAGTCAAATTTATAGATGTCTGTGATCATCCTGAACTGCAGATTCATGTGTACAGGTCACAGTGCCCTTACAGGAAACGGAGGAGAAGCCATGGGATGCAGTGAATAACAGCAAAAACCTCATCACAAACTGCCTCATTTCAATTTCCATAACTAAGAAACTGCAGCTTTGAATGTATTGTTACACGCAATAATATCTAGTAAAGATAAAAACCAAGCACCACATAACCTTACTGGTTTATGGGAGGTGGCCCTTCAGGTTTTAAGAGCTTAAGTATAAACAGTAATAATTAAGAGTAAAAATATAAACATAGCCATGAAGCAAACAAACTTCTTCAGGAACAATACACATTTGCATTGCATGGTGTAAAATAAGATTTAAATAAGATCAATGCTGTCATTCGATGCAATAATTCAAAACAATCCCAAATAGTCTGACGTGTTTTACATGTTCACAGAATTTGTCACAATGTTACGAGAATTCCTTGTTCGAAAAGCCAGGATATTTAAAATGGAAAAACAGCCTTCTGTCCTACGATTTGCGTAAGAGACGCCTGATTTCGCTCAATGTGTAACGATAACCGGTTTGATATTTTAATTGGCTTTCTCATAATATATAGATGAGATCAGACGAAAGCGGTCGTCTGCCCAACCAGAGTAACTTGTAATTTTAAATGGAAAGTTCCACTGCGCACGTTGCGCTGCCATGCGCTGTAGGGATTTCAATAGTTTCCGAATCACTGAGTTTAATAAACCTTACTATCTGACGACAGTAAATGAATAAAGCTTAACCATTACTATTGACATTTACCTCAAAACTTTGCCGACTGCCTGAAGGACCATTTTACAGCTCAATCCGCTTTTGGTGCTCCTCTGGGAGTGCTTCGCCGCGCTGTCTCCTGAAAAGGTACAATGATCTCCAACCATGGTTCACTGTTCCTGAAACACCTCCCCCTGTCTTCAGCTTACTAAGTAATAATGAATACAAACGTTTCCTTCTTCCCCCTTTTCCTACCGATAAAAGGCTGAGTTTTCCCCTCTGTGTGGGCCGTCCTAGTCCGCTTACAGCCTATCGTTGGAGGACAGGCGGGGCTATAAAGTTTCTTAAGGAACTTTGTCCCGAGGCATATCCTATGGAGCTTAACGTAAGTAAACGCGGAAGTATCAATTCAATTCGTTACAAAGAAACCACAGCAGAGAATATGCTGTACTACAACAACATCTAATGAGAGAATTGTCAAGAAAAAAAAGGTTGACGGAGCCAGAGAAACTAAAAATGTGCAACTTCTCTATCGAAGCTATATACCGATAATGAGAATAAAAATAGTGAAACAGGTCTTTAAAAGTGCAATTTTATCCAACGAACCTACACGTAACAATTAAGTAGTCAATACTTATCATATTAACATATAATATTTCAATTTTTCTCTTTTTTTGTCATAGATCAGTGTTTACAGGCTTGCACCCAGGAAAAACTAAAATTATGAGCGCGACCAGGAAAACTACAATAAAACGTATGCATTTTTAAAGCGCGTCAAATAATAATACCGCATGTGGTGGCGACCAAATGGTTTACAAACAAATTTTACATTACATTCCCAACATAAGTTCGCAACTGTATTCATTCATATCAGGACAGCAAAAATGTACGTGCATTAAATAATATTTTTCATTTTCATGCTATACATTGGTTGAAAGCATTTTAACAGTCCGTAATTTATATCTATCCATAAATCCGGATTTAAATCTTACAGGTCTTTGGGAACATCACATTCCACAAAATGCATATCCCACTTTCACACTATGTTCATAGACCGCCACTATTAGTGCTGGCAGCGGCTGATAGCCAATAAGGAGCAGACGAGTTTGGATGAATCATGCATGATCCTAGAGAAACAGTCAGAATCCTTTTTAATGCAATTGGTTATCATGTTTCCACATGTTGTGAAGTGATGACAGATTAACCGGAGTCAAGGTAGCTGTGCTATATGCAACACTGTTTTGCACAACATTTTTAGGTGGAAGAAAATCATAGTAAACATGAAAATAGTTATATTTGCAGTCTAATCTGTCCCAGAGCACTTCCACTGTGAAGTTTCTCCAGTGCACCTTTTATATTCACAGTTATCTCTCATCTCTAAGCAGGACTGTTGGTATGGCTGTAAAACAAATTGCCATACCAATGTTCTCAGACAAATTATAAAAAAAGATATGCTAGCTTGTTACAACTTGACTTGCTACTCTGCAGATGTTGCAACATTTCTCATAAACTTGGAAACAGTTTGACTGCATCTGTGTAGGCTTTGTACATCTCCATTACCCAGGTAAAACTAGATTGCTGATTTGGCACTAGCTGGCTGATGATTTAATGGGAAGATTTGTGAACCTCAATCGAGGGTTAGGTGCAATCAAGTGAATCTACCGAAGGTCTTTGCTCTACCCTGTAATAACAGCAGAAATGGAGGACCCTCCTATTCTGGGGCTCCTGAAGCCGTGATAATCACTAGGTTTACAACAGTCAACAGCTGCCTTCACTCCCAAGCAAATACTCCTGTCCTTGCCAGTTCTAGCATATTGTTGCATGATATAATTCACAGGCCTCCAGGCAGCTCACACAGTAAAGGCACGTGTTTGTGGTGCAGATGTGAGTCCTAGCACTGGGTGTCTGACTCCCAGCCACACCAGCTCCAGCTATAGCCAATGGTCTCAGCCGTAAATCCAACAGATGGCTGAGCATCACTGGGGAGAGGTAAACCGGTTAAAATTCATCAATCTCATCACTTTCTATTGGCTACTCCTGACCACTTAAAAGTGCCTGCAAGTATGTGAGCGGACTCTATGCTGACTTGTTGTTAGTCCACCAAGCTATAGGTAGCATGTGACTGGTGATATACTGTAACTGCAGCCCAAAAAAAAAAAAAAAAAAAAAAAAAAAAAAAAAAAAATTGGATGGCTTCACAACACACGAATCAGAGAAAATCATGTGGCTGGCTGCTGCTTCCTTAATGTGTCACTTGTGGGCTTGATTAATTTGATTTAAGTGGGAAACACAGGGTGAAGGGAAATGTAAAGAGTCAAAAAGCCTGTTGAAGAAAGATAGATACCCATTTCCAGCAGAGTATAAACAAATTTTCTGTACTCTACAGCTCTGCAACATCAATCATGTTTCATGTGTTAACACATCCCTAATCAGCTGCACTGGGCCTTAGGGCACTCTTTGTTTTTCAGAGGCATCACAGGGAGAGCCATTACGTAAGCATACTGAAACAATACAACTTTTTAAAACAATTAACATCATTCTGGTATGCTTTCTTCCAATAATCACCTGTTACTGCAATGAAACATGGGAGCTGAATGTGTTCTTATTCGACAAGTGGCATGAAAGATCTAGCCTGTCTCTGCATAAAATGTATCTTCTACAGAGCATTGTTAGTTTAAGATTTTTTAATTTTACACCTTGTTTGCTCAGCAAATGATATGGAACTATAAGACAGACAGGAAGCAGGAGACAGGTCTCCTCTGAATGCTATGTAGAAAAGTGATACTCAGCTCCATGCAGCAGTACTCTGCGTTTCACCTGGAGAGGTGAGAAATACCACTGGGCCACTGCAAAGTTTGCCTCTGACCACCGTTATTCTGGGCCTCTGAGCAGGGGCCTGTCTGGAGATCAGCTGCGCAACCGTGTATGTGTGTGTGCGTGCGTGTTTGAGCCACAAGTACCAGCAATTGTGTGTGTGAGTGTGAGTGTGAGTGAGTGAGTGAGTGTGTGTGTGTGTGTGTGTGTGTGCACACATGCATGTATGCACACTTGTACATCTCCAGCACACTGGAGCATTAGGCCCAGATGTGTAGTCTTGTCTCCTGCGTTCAGGAGTATAACTAGGGCTGGGCAATACGGTCATACTGAACTATCAAATAGTGTTTATTATCTATTCAATATTGATATGACAGCCATTCAGCAACAGGGCCATGCTGCTTCCATGCGGTAGGTAAAAACACACCACCACAAGGGAGTAAAAATATAAGCAATGTGATTTTCAAACCCCAACACTGTATAGATACAAGCATTGTTTTCTCCTTTGGAGGTGTGCAACAAGATCAAATTTGATCAAAAGAAACTTAACACTGCATGCCATGAATAGTTATTGTGCTAAAACAACTATTAAAAGAATGTACCGGTATGGCTACATCATTCAGCTGGGGGAAACAGTACTGCGAGCCACGCTGTTATTAACTGTTCAGTTTCAAAGGGGTAGAGAGCTTTGTTCCACTCTGCAGTGTGAAAGGGGTAGAATGAGTCAGGCTAGTTCCAGCTGTTTAATGGGGAGGAGGTATAATAAAACAGGCTGGCTCAAGGTCTACAGTGGGAAAGGAGTACACAATGCTGTAACTAATGAACCCTCCATGACCTCCAGGAAAAGGACACAGACAGTCCCATTAAAATCATCAATCTGCTCCTGCTGACAGTGGGGACACACAGTGCCAGCATTCCACTCTGGGTGCTCCAGATTCACAGCAATGCTCAGAGGGGACTGGCAGGTTTGGGTGCTTGGTTTGGGAGGCATGCAACAGGAGCCAAGGGGCGTACTCTGACTGCTCTGCTGCCCATGTTAAAGGCCTGTCTTTGCATAGCAAAAATACCAGCTCATCAAGGCTGTGCTCCAGAGAGGCTCTGCCTACATCCTGACAGCAAGAGCCATAAATCCACTGCGTACACATGGTGCAGCAAAGCCAGAGACCTTTTTCTAAGTGTGCGCAGTCCAGCATGATGTAGACCTGATGGAGGAGTTGGGGAGGTGCAGAGGAAAGAATACATCTCTGTGCACCACGATTAGCAAACTCATCTGCTTTCAGACCACTGCCTAGTGCACACAGCCTTTTCTGCTTAACTGCACGTCCATAACACATCAACAACATGCACAAAAGCAGTACACGCATGCATGCAAGCGTGACTGTATACCAGGGAAGGGGAGCTGGGCATCAGTAGTAGCTGCAGGAAACCATGTCTTTCAAGCAGAACGGTTTGCCTTTGCAGAGGGGCAGTAGTTGATAAAAGGAGCAAATGTTTACATTGACAAAATATAATACAAAGTAATTACATGAGGAAACTTAAATTCTGGGGAATGTCCTTTTGTGTTTTCAGGTAGAGAGGTGGTTCTCTTAGTAATGGTGAAGGAGTATCTACCCAAATCCTGACTGTGCCAATTCAGTATGACCAAGAGCCTCACAGCAAATGAGTGGCTGTAGTCTCATTTACACATGAATGAATGCAGCTGGTTGCATTATTCATAATGATGCACAATACTGTGTATCATTATAGGAGGATATGACAGGAGGAAAATTCTCCTACAACACATGTGGCAGAGCTTTAATTGCAGTGTGATGAAGGTGTTATGTCTAGCATATTTGAAAAGGGTGAAAATCTGGCTGAAACATAGTCTCTTTGAATGTCGACATCTTTATCTATGTTTGTTTGCAATTCTCCTCCGGGAGGCTGGAATGGTAGGTATGTATACTGTTTACTAGATTTAAAAGATGAAAGCTTGTCCTTCCCACAAACCCCACAGCAAGAACATGCCATTCATATTTCACACCAAATCAAACGCTTTTTATGTTTTCCAAATCACCAAATCTAAACATTGTACATTTATGGGAATTTCTTTTAAAGAGTACAAAGTAGTGTTCCATCTCTCAACCAGCAGTTCTTGGTGAACTGAATAAGATCCAAGTAGACTTGTCTCAAAATTTCTGTACCAGTATTTCCATAAAGGAAGCTGTTCTTAAGCATTTGCATAAAAAAACGGATACTAACATTGAACGAAACCTTAGTATAACCGCATGTTATACTAGTGTCCTAAATTTTGACCTCTGTCAAACACAGCCTTCCTCTTACCACACTAATTTACTGCACACAGAGATTACACTGAAATCATATTTTGTATTCAGTTTTGTTATTTTAGACAGTGGAATCAAGGCATGTAATCTGCAGCTTTCCATAATTCCCCACCAGATATGGCATGGAATCAAATGGTCACATGATAGGAACTGTTTTTTGGAAACAGCATAGCTATAGCATCAGAGAAGCACCTGATCTTAACCTTATGTCTTGGCACCTGTCATTGGCAGATGCTTAGACCACGTTAAAACCCTTCTCCTCATTTCACTTTATACAGAGGGATCCTTCGGTTTATTTAACATATACAAAATTAGATTCATGCAACTCGCTAAACAGGTATCGAACAAGACGACTGCCTTCTGTAGCAGAAACAGAACAGCCCTCAAAGACAACAAAAGGTCTAGCCACTTATTTGCCATTTAGAATTATTTGCTGCTGTTTACCATTCTACAAAAGCTACCAACCTTTCTAAAATGTACTTGTCAAACAGGACTGCTGAGACATTCTGGAAGACCAGTTAGGCCATATCTGAATCTCTGTGGTTTAGGAAGGTCACTGTCCCCTGGCCATGTCTTCACAACAAATCCTCAAATTGTTTGCACGTCAGGAATGAGAGATCATGCAGCTGGAGTCACACACACACACACACACACACACACACACACACACACACACACACAAAGGTATTATGTAAAATTCCACGATTTCACTAGACAGTCAGGACAGATGAGAAGATAAGAAAAAAACAAGTTCTGATGCATATCATATGTAAGAAATCTGAAACCTCACAGCCTAACACATGTGTGATGCACAAAGCACCCAGCTTAACTAATAATCCATCTGCCCGTCCCTCTTCTGTCACTAACAGTCACCTAATGGGAGGTAACACAACATTGCTAGCCCATAATTCAAACCAATTAAAACAGTTTAAGCCAACTTTTGGCTTTTTGCAGAAAGATGGGTTTTTTAATTATTTGTCCAAAAGACAAAACCATTACAAAAATGGAGGATGTGGGTACTCTATGGAAGGAGCTCATAGAGGTACACACTTGTAAACACACATGTAGCTATGGAAATTCAACATGCTGCATAACTTTCACCCTGGAGGGTAGGGGTTCCCATGGTGGTGAGGGGTTAAGGTTGGGCCACTGCAGAACAAGGATTTCACTGCTTCCTCCTCTACAGGGAAAGCTGCGGGAATGTACTCCTGCATTGTTGCAAACTCCGGAGCTTTGTTTCCTTCTCCAACTGTTCCTGTGTACACACACGCTCTTCCTGCATTTATGCACGTCTGTGATAAGGTAGAGGGGCTGGGCGCTGAGCCCCCTGACCCCACTGGGACACCAGGCACAGTCACCCTCTCCAAATATTATTGTTAATAGAGGCAGCTGCACCAGAACTCAGGCCTTGAACATAATGTCTGAGTCTGGGAGGACAAGGGCTTTATGGTGGAGCTTGTCCATTGTTCGGCCTATTTTTTCTACTTTGTACATTCCAGTACAGCAAAATCCACCTGGATTTAATATTACATATTAGCATTACAATAGATAGATTTACACATTTTGAGATCATCTCTGCTGGAGACCCCCTCTGCCTCACTAGTGGCTATGGATATCATAATTGTCCATACTGACGACTAAATATCCCAGAGTCCTATTCTTTGATGCAAGGACACCATCAACCCTCACAAGATCACTATATTCGCTTTCACTGAAATTAAAATGCCCTGTATCACAGCTCTGGCAGGACAAACAGTTCCAAAAGAGAGAGACAGAGGGCAGACAGAGGAGGGGAGAAAGTGGTGCCCTTTACACAGACTGCCATTCTGCCAGAACATCGGGAGGGTCCCATAAGCCATTAAGAACCTTTAATTAGAGGGGATGCTAGGAGAAAAAGCAGGAATTTATGAAGGCGACCAAGCTAATGGCTTGCCTAAAAACTGTTAAAATGTTTTGGGAGGAAAACCTTACAAGTCAAAAGACACCGATGACATCATACAGGCTAGGTGCATGGCTGGTGGAAATGCTATGTTGTTATTAGCTGACTGCTGCAGGCCACCTACAGCACAAACTGCACAGGCCTGTGAGGCTCCCACCATGATAACATCATATAAACATCCAACTTCTAAACAGCCAGGTGTGAGAATATTCCTGAGCCGCTAATCACTGCACCCCCAGGGGCCTCAGTGCACCCTACGCCACAGAACAGTGATGGAATCTGGTTTTGCAAATGAATGACATAAATGCCACAGAAACATTCAGCTTAAACAGCACAACAGTGCTGAGTTACTGGAACTACAAACATGTTTAAATAGCATGCACTACTTCAGGACAACACAGAGTGAGGCCTATAAGAGATGTGGTCAACCCAACTGCCAGTGTTAGCTATGGTGCCTGACACAGTCAAAGCATCACTTATAATAGTTTCCAAGCAGAGGCAGGACAGGAAGACTGGGCTGAGCAGGGGTGGGGGACTGCATTCTTCCATTGTTCTAACTCAATGCGTCTTCCTCCAGAAGTAATGCTCTGCCACTTGCCAGCATTTTCCTCTTTGTTAAACATAAGTACAACAGTAATTATCTGGAACACCATAACAATAATAAACGTAGCACAGCATGCAGACAAATTCAAAACAATCAAGGAAGCTAGGAATACAGATAAACATCTGATTACATGAATAGACTTAATCTAGCCAGTGGAGGACGATTAAAATCCCAAGTATCATGTTGAAAAAGAGGCTTTGTATCACATATAATAATGTAATGGGGTATAAAGCCCTTCTGATCCAAGGTATATGAATGTTTTTCAGGCTCAGAAAAGCAAGATTAAACTAACTGGGAAGACATGTAAGTGAATAGTTCTGAACAGTAATCCACTTTCTAGTAACTTTTCACAATGATTTATCAGAGGAAGAATTTATGTAAGTCAGAAGTTTCAAACATAAAAATACATTCTTTGTAAAGCCCAAATCTAACCCACAAATTCGCAAACAACATAACCCCCTTCCTATAATTGTGAATACCCAGGTAGATGATTTATCCAAGCCAAATATTAGATGATTCAAAAATAAATGTATTTTGGGGGGAAATGAACTGACATTGTAATAAGAGAATGATTGCACAGGAGTCAATGCACAAGAAAGTGTCTTATTTGCAGGATACATTTTCACTTTTTGTGGGGATGTCTGAAACATGGCCAATCACAGACATCCGCAAGAGACGAGTACCAAACACAGACTACAGTTCTCACTGAGTAATTACTGATCTCTGCTGTGAGACAGTGGCTACACTGGGCTGCAGATAAGGCCCAGCTGAGATGCACGGTACGCCTACCACCAGCAGAGGGACAAGAAACAAACTCTTTAGGTGGAAAATGCTCTCAAACTTTGAGATGATAAAGTACATTATTCACCACTAGACCATCTTTCTGAATTAAAGCCTTTTAGGATGTAGCTGATTCCAGACAACACAGAGAACAAATTGCAAACCTCAAGACCAAACAAGATAGCATGAACCAATGTGTGGAGTATCAGGCAAGAGCATTATATAAAAGAAACTTTATGCAATGAACATAAGAGGGAACACAAAAAAATGCACTAAAAACTAAAACTACAAGGAATTCTTTCATTTCCATTTGGAAATTTGTATAGTGGCAAAAACATTTAAGTTCTGTGTGCAGATCATCCAGCACATACCAACTCAGTTGTTTAAGAGCTGGTATGAGGCATTTGCTGAGAACCTGTTCTTCCCTCTAATTCCTATGCTTCAGAAGCAGAAAAATGGCTGGAGATTTCAGAAACCTACTTCTGCCCATACCCAGAGTCTTCCTACGGGAGGAGGCAGAGTCTCCTCGTTAGGGGAGAGAGCTGTGGCTGAGGGACATGGGTGGCGGTTTTTGTGTGAGGGAGGGGCACAGGAAACCACAACAGAGTCTTATCTGCCACAGACACGCCCATGCCCTGCCGAGGAGTAATGAGAGGGAGCATTTAAACTCTCCACTTCTATTTTTGGAGTCATCTGGCTGAAAAAGCAGTGGGTAAGGAGGGGGTAAAAACAGCATCAGAGGGATTGACCCCATCATTCCAGGTGGTTTGAACCCCAAATCTGCAGCCAGATGCTGACCCACTCTGTTTTAAGATGTCCATCTAGAGAAAACACCACTACCGAAGTAGGCCAAGTCCTCTATCACAGAACCTGCCACCTGTACAATACATGATCCTCCTATGAAACTTTGTCAGGGCCAATATCTCAAAGAACACTTGTTAATGACAGGTTACCAAGTAAGCATATCTACTTCACTAAGCCCTGACTGCCAGATGGTCTTTACATGAACCACGTCTACCTTTGCCTCCTTCCTTTTCTTCTTACTGCCCAGACTCTTCTCTCTAAACCGAGTTCACATCTGCCCTTTTCCAGCAGGAGATCAATTCAGCTTTAATTAATTTGATAACTAAAGCACAGGCATTAATCCAGCCCATTGCAGTAGAGAAAAAAAACCATATTCAGCACCCAAGACTGCAGAGTCCACTGAGGGAGCCAAGACAGTCACATAAATGGGCCCAATTAAACAGGGGGCACATGGCACCTCTGCACAGGATGTGCTCAGCAGTGCTGCACTCCAAAACAACCTGTCCTTACAGCAGCCTCTGAAGCGACAGCATGGCTACTGTGCACGGTGAACCAATAGCATTGTATTACACGATGCACCACTGCATATTATACCATTAGCAATAGTCAATTAACATGGTAAGCCATAAAAACAATGCACTACAAGAATGATGTGTCATTAAAAGGCATAGCATTCAGGTGAACTTTAAGGTTTCCAGACAAATAGGCTAATCTGCCATGGGACAACATCATAAAACATCCCCCCCACCCCATTTGCAATTACAAAATAAGATCACCCTCGATTGACTGGTCAGAAAGGGTGAGACTGCAGTAATGTGGAGCCCTGCATTAGCACTATGTGACTGCTAAATATCTAAAGCAGCAAGGTCCAACATTTTTACTGTCTACATATCTAAACCTGAGAAGCCTGAGATTCAAAATATGATGCCTACTAAGTATAATGCTGACCATACGGGCCCAAGACAGTTTCATGCAACAACATCTAAAGGCTTATGAAAAATACACATGCTATGTATCAACTGAGCCAATTCAGCTGAAATAAGACAAAACCATATGATGGCTGCTGATTGATTGACAGACAGCACCACATCAGATTTCAGAGGCAAATCTGGCCAAAACAAAAAAAGCATTTTTCTGACAGTAAACTATTCGTGACAGTGACCTTGGATTGCCAGGTCACTACCAGGTTAGGTTTCTGTATAAAAAAAGCAGACAGTGAAGGTGACCCCTTCTTGCCTGAGGGAGGATCAGACCATCCTCTAAAGCCACTGTGCGGGGAGCATTTCCCCTCAGGCTGAGTCACCTTGTGTCTGCTGGAATTACAGTCTGAACTAGACCCTGACACTGGCACTGAGCCAGGATGGTCCTTCCTGAAGGCCAGAGCACAGTTTCTCTGAGGACAGAAGCTTAGTGGAAGAGGCGCTCTGTATCTCCCTGGTGTCCAGCAGTGCACTGCATCCCCTAGAGGTCTCTTAGTCCAGTCAAACAACTCATCCTGCAAGTCAGGTTGTGCCCTTCAATCAGCACCAGATGACACTTGCACACATTCAGCTAGGAGGCAGGCACATGAAGCACAAGAACAGTCTTCATACAATCATTGGAGCCACAACCGCCTGCCCCCATCCCCCTGCCCCTTGCCCCCAGCCCACCCCAGACCACACTGGACACGTGGTCTCAGAACTGCGGCTGCAGCAGTCATGATTTTGCTTAGTGTCGATCACAGCATTGAAAACGTGGCTAGCAGTAGGCGGAAGAAAGAGATAGACATAAAACACAGGGCTCCAAGCTTCTCAAGAGGCGGGCAGACACTGGCCAGCAGAGTGACAAAAGGCGGACTGTTCTCAATGTTAAAAAAAGGAGGGAGCAAAAATAGAAGCATGAATCGCAGAGCTCTGATGGATTAATCCAATGCAGCTGTGAGAGCTGCAGTTTGGCACACATCAGCAAAAACATTAAGCTGCTGCAAGTCCTTATACTGGGTCTGTGTGTGTGTTCATTAAACTAACACAAAATTGTACTGCAGCATGAAATGAACAAAAACAAACAATAAAGTCTGCCTGGAAGAGTGAAAAGAATAAACACCAAGGAACTGGTAAGACCAACACACTTCACCACATGGTTCTAAAGTAACTCTGATCAGCAAATATTATTTATTCTGTTCCCAGGCAACAGAGACTACAGACTACAGAGGTCGCACCTCTCACCGAACAAGCTGAGCAACACACGTGTCCCATACCAATCATGCAAGAGGGGCATAAAGTACAGCCAGCTGTGCCTAAACCCAGCTCTGACTAGTTGCTCTCTCCTAAACCAACAAATAACCAGAGATATAAACTACCCAAGCACACACCACTGCCTCCCTAGAGGAGACACCACAGCATACAGAGCAATGCGAGAGAGCCTTACGTCCTTCAGAACAGGAAGGAAAGAGAGACCAGTACCTATAGAAGAAGCAGTCACAACAGACCAGCACCCCCATGCAGGCGTCTGGAGATGGCAGAGGTGAGGGTGGAGGGGTGGAGTCCTCCTGCCCTTCCTGGAGTCTGTAGCAGAGGAGGACTGCAGGTGTTCAGGTGTGAATTACATAAAGCGCTGCATGGCACCAGCTGTGACACCAGTGTGACAGCTGCGTCAAGAGCTGGCATTCAGAGCTGGACACAGCAAAGCCTGCTTGCCGGATGTTTGCTGTACTTCGGCTCTGGCTGCAGTGGTGGCAGCAGTAGCAACAGGAGCAAGCGAACGCAACCTTCACGGCCTGAGTCTGTCCTCCTGCTCTTCACGCTCCCAACTCTGCACTCTCTCTGGCTGCCTCACTCCCGCCCTCGGTCCCTCCTTCCCCTGCCTCTCCCTCCCTCCCACCCTCCCTCCCTGGCTGGCTCCGGATGAAAAGTGGGAAGATTATATTGGCAAACAGTCCTGCATAAATAAACTGCTGACTGTAGGGTTGGGCTTGCTGCTCACTTTCTAAGCACTTTCTCCAGTCAAGGCAACAGCCACAACATCCACATTAGAAAAAAGTCCTTTCACTTTTCCCCATTTCCCCTGCCCTGAGGCAAATTAGGTTACAAAGACAAGAGGTGAGCAGATAACTCATGCTAAATAGCTACTGCACTGACACTAAGTACATAGGTCTGATTAGAATAACTTCAGAGGCAACACAACAAGGCCAAGGCTTGAGGGGTATATTGTCCAAGCATTTTTAATATGATATTTTAATGCTACTCTGGCCACACAGAAATGTATAAAAACACCCTTCATCTAGTGCAAATAGTGACTCTGCAAACTGATAGATCTGCTTTCAGTAACAGTTTCAGGCAGGATATTTAATCACACCAGTGACCTCTGATTTTATGTGGATGTCTAAGGCTCCTCTTTATAAATATTGCTGCAAAACACCATAATTTGTGCACTGGCAAATGGACAGCTATCATTTTTCTGTTAGTGAAAATATATTTTCTTCAGTGGCGACAGCCAGGAATGTCCCAGAGCTATTCCCTTCACTGAGGGAATTATTCCAGGGATGCTGCCCAACTAAAGCATAGACCTTCACATACTCACACTGACACACACACTCAGAAAAACAAATGACTCGAGCTTTACAGTGTAAACAGAATCAAGCTGCTATTTCTCCAACAATGCAGAATGCTTTAGGGAACACATCAAGAGTCAGATCTTCAGTGTCTCACCCCACTGCCACACAGTCACTGCTGCATTAAGTACAGTACACTCAGTACACCAAACAGGACAGAACCCCATGTCATTTACACCATGGAAATGCCACAGTGGGGTCTCTGAAGGTCATCTTAACAATGCATTTTAAGTTACGCTAGTGCATGAAGAGTCAGACACAGTATTGTGTTTAACAGCACATTCAACAGTGCCATGAGGGAAATGTCCAGTGCTGATTGATAGTGTTGATTGGAGATAATTGCACTGGGGGAACAATGGTGGGATCCCTGAAGTAAGGAAGGAAATGACTGTTAGCACGTGTCTTTAACAGCAGCAACCACGACTCAGTTAACAGAGACTTGGCGCTGAAGGACAATAATTCAACCCTGACGGTAAAGCTGAGTGTTGCCTAAATTATTGACTTAAAGATAAGAGAGGGCTTAAAGATGAGAGGGCACTGGGTAAGAACTTAGGGTCGTCAGTAAACTTTTACCCAAAAAGTAGTCTTGCAATAATTTAGTTATGAACATGATCTTCACTGCAAACAAGTAAAAGAATAGGGCAGGCATTATGCACACCCGACCAGGGCCAAATAGCAAAGTGATGAGACAAGACGAAAAGGGAATCCCAATGGCCTGTGCATCTTCGAGCTTTGTCCTCCAGCATAGCGCTGCGTGTAGACACAAATCCTTTACCTGTTCGTAGTGAACCTACATTAAGAAGCGAGCGAGAATATGTGAATTTAAATAGTCATACAGTTCCGAGTCTAAAAACGTGAAAATTGTACCCAAAGAAACCCGTTTCGTCTGAGAATACCTTACCGGTTCACTGTGTAGGAGCCGTTCCTCTTTAATCTCATTCTACCGTATAAGATTCTGATGAAGCAATCCAGAGTTGAAACGATTTCCTTCTGTATTCACCATGAAACGACAGCTCCCACTTGTTATTTGCTCTCCAAAGTCTGTCGTATTGGACTGCTCACGTGTTATTAAAATATTTTTTGCGGTAAGGTTTAAATGAGAAACAGCGACAGGTGCGTGTTTTTATATTTCTTGTCAACTTCCATTGAGGCTGAGCGGATGCCACCTTAAATGGCAACCACGAAGTTTTCAAAAGACTACCTTTGTTCTCCGCCAGTTGTTACCTTCTCAATCGCGGCAAAGAATCAATTTATTCAGTGTGGCGTGTTTACACAAACGCTAATTCCATGCTGTTGTCGGTCAAACAGATGAATCCTTGTTCGCAGCTTTCCTTAACTTTTGCTAACCATTTAATTCAAACATGCGTTAACTAACATGGATCGTAGGATATTCTACTGAGTGGAAAAGTCAGGCCCTCGCTGTTGAATGAAACGGTATCAGATCTAGACAGAGGTCTCCTCAAATGCAGCCATTTCCTTTCTTTCGCGCTTGAGTAAATTGTTAATCAGACGAACATACTGTCTAATTTGTCTGCAGATGGGTGTCAGTCATTTGCCAGCTACAGAAAACAGCACAGTATATAAGACGGAGCAAGACCTCTAGCCTCTGGCGCTCCCAAAAATCGTAATTAATTAACAAATTATCGTTAATTGCTTGCACCTACCGATTTTTGTAAAATCTGAAAATTGTTCGCAGCTCAAAAAAGCTGATATATGGCGTTTCCCCTGCCTTGTGCCGAAGTTTGTTTTCCTAATGAAGTCAAGAACTGACCTCTGTCCTCGCCGTCTGCAAAATATGCATACGAGGTTCAAAAAAATGATATGGTCCTGGAATGATAGAACATTTACGTTGGCACCATTTTAATAACCTCTGTACACATCAACATGTCACAATACCAACTACTGGCAAAGCTGCTGTATTGTAGTACTCGGCCACACAACGAAATAGCACTGCATAAGAGAAATCTTGCGTGTGCCATGTGAAAACTACAGGGGGACTGAAATTACTTATTACATACTATACTGTTCTCAAATACACTTTAACATATTTTGGCTGAAAACCTACATATTTTTGTAAGAAATGTTTTTTGTATCACAAGGGAGAAAAAACAACCATGATGAGCAAATGAAGTTTCTCTTGTCTACGATCTCTGAGATGAGACAGTCCCAGGAATAAGGTTAAAGTGGTGAAAATGAGGGAAAGTTGAAACACGGAGCAAATGTAGAAAGTTAAACCAAACTGAGTTTTACTTGTACCAATCTTAAATGTTCCAAAGGGCCACAAAATACAAACCCAATGGTCCACTTCAAGAACTCAACCTCTACCTGCCCTAATTGAGAGCAGTGTGCCACTTTTCTAAAACGCATCCTCTTAGAGAATTCTGCCTGTCCAAAACCCTACCTACAGTGTTCTGCTTTCCCCAGTCACATCCACAAACACACAATCCTCTGTATGGGTGATATGACCACAGTGCTGCAGCATCGTTGCCATGGCAGTGCTGCATTCACATGCCCACCTGCCAGACCTGCTGAATGGCAGGCTGCACTGTGGCAGGTTAGCATGAGTATCAGGAGTCACAGCGCTGGACTGCCTCAGCGCTCCCCACTGTTTATAAACAAAACTGGGCAAGCGTCACTCAGGCCATTGATCACCCTCTGCAACATTCTGCACGGTTATGCAACCAGCAGCCCCAGATCGCAGAGCCCTGTGGGCTTTGGGCTGGGGCAGGAGTGTAATTATCTGTTTATTTATCATGTGACCTCAGACCCTCTCCAGTGGCCTTGTGTTGTATAAGAGCAGCATGCTCCAATGTAATATCAGACAGAAACCAGACCTGCTCACCTTCCTTATCAGCAGTTAAAATGCTGAAACCTGTTTTAGTGGAAACCTGTTCTATTCTTTAAAAATAACTGTACAGCATGCAGGCTTGATATAATACTCAATACCTACTCCCCAAAGCACACACCCATGACATGGATATAAGACTAGAATGGAGTGGCTACTTCATAGCAGTTCCTAAAAACAGGACGGTATGCTGGGCATCAGGCAATGAAAGCCAGCAGCGTTTTGCAATAATTTAGCCAGTGACTACCAGGCCTGACCTGATCACATGGGGACAAAAAACTCCAGCAGCTGCAGAGGACTGGACTGATTGTAGCATTTATTTATCATTTATGATTATTCATTTTCACTGGTTTTCAAAGGTGGAGTGTGTGTTTGAATGGGTGGAGTGTATTTCAACGAGGGTGGAATATGTTTGGATAGGTGGTGTCAGTGCCAAAACTGACATCATCAGAGGGTCAGTGTTCAGCCGCAAGGTTCTCAGTCAGGTGAACGCTGGCAGCTCAATACAGTCCTTTTTAACCGGAGAGTTCAGGTGCTCCATCATTGCCTACCCCCAGACAGCTTCTGAATACAAACAGAACTGCCCTGTCTGCACCAAACAGAGCAGCAGTGTGGTTCCCGTCTCATGGACAACAGAGAAATGGAGTCCTTTTGACTGACTTTCATCTCAGCTCTGAGCAGGCAACAGAAGCAGAACAATTTTAGTCACCTTGTCTACTGCCTGGGCAGGGCAGGCGCTGCACATGAAGTGCCCCTAATCTAATGCAGAAAGTAATGCAGAGCTATGAGTGAACAGGTTTGTTTTATTGCAGGGAAACAGATGATTGTGTTCCAAAACTTGACTTAAAGCACAGTGTCAGGCGACAGTAACACCTAGTGGCCAAAGTCAGTATGGCACCAAGAGAAGAAAACATCTCTATTGCAGGCTGCCTGACTGCTAATCTTGGGGCAGGCTCGTACTTCAAAATTGTTAAAGCTGCGATGCTACACCTGCAGTCTCAGTTGCAGTCACAGCTGCTGTCCGTAAAAGCCATAAAACACATTCAAAAGCATGCAGCCTGAATTTTGTCACCGCATCGTCTTCATTAGAAGTGGATTGTCCAGATAAGGCTAGCAAATACATAACACAGGGCACTTTAAATCATGTGCTCAATGCAGAATGTATACAAGTGCTCTAATGACCTATGAAAAATATGATGCTGTGGGGCTGTCAGTGAACAGTAGGGGACAGGGGTATGGCTTATATTTCTAGCATGTCCAAGCCTTCAGACCTGAAAAAAAACCTGAACTTAAGGAGACATGATTGGTGAGCTGATAGCAAGAACTCAACAAGATTTCATGTGACATTAGAAACTGCTGCAGGAGCACTCTGGGGCCCCAAGGCTCAGCAGTCACTCTTACATAACACTCTGATCTAATTTCATGGTCAGCAGCTCTCTGCTTTTCACCCTAGACTTCAGTGGGACTGAAGTCAAGCCTCTGTTATCATCTCCCCATACCCCACGTTCTCAATAATGCACACTCAAAGGCACAGAGATTTATATAAACCTATACACTGCCCTCCATAATGATTTGGGCATTTTTTTCTGGAAATAGCTCAGTAGTTAGTAGAAGTAGTACTAGTAGAAGAAATCACAGCACTTTTTATATAAATTACCCATACTGCAGGGAACCATAATGTTTGCAACAAACAGTGTTCTCATTGGTCAGACATGTTCAATTGCTTCCTTAGTGAAGGTATAAGAGACCTGTCAGTATCCAGTCTTGAGTCTAGGCTTTTGATTTGCTTTGAAGTATGTTACTGGCATTTGTCAACTTGAAGATCAGAGTTATGTCAATGAAAGTTAAGGTACAAACATGAAAAATGTAACTAAAAAAATATAATGCACTAAACAGAGAGATAACTTCACCAGGATTCGTAGTTTATGATAAATGGAATAAAGGAAACTTGAAGGGATAGCGCCCCACTGTGGTTACAAAGTGAGTTGCAGCCACATATCCTATCTGGCTCACATTACACATTAAGACTGAGTGTCTTCATTACAGTAGCAAGGACCTCTGTAGCTCAAAGCTGTAACAGTTGAGCTGAAGTACTGCACCATCAATAATGACTTATTTCCAGCTCCATTACAATACAAACATTTTCCAGCAAGTGGCTTGTTTCTTTCAGCTAGCCAAGTAAGTGATGGAAACAGTGGCCAAAGTGCAAACAACTGCAGGCAGTGCAAGCTGCCCGAGAATGAAACTAATGTTTGCACTCAGAGGTGTCATCTTGTTCCTGTGTGCCAGAAAGTTGAAAACTGGGCTCATGTGTTGTCTGTTGGTGGATTAAATATTGTATCTTCCCTAAAAATCCACTGCAGTCAATGCCTGGTATGCATGCCTTGCTGCCCCTACCCAATAATTTTATTACCAGCAAATGAGGCTTACAGGACTTATTCCTTCATGGCTTTTTAAAATGCACTGTTCTTTTTTAGCTACTATTTTGTAGGACTGTTATGCTTGCTAATCCTGCTGGCCCTGGGATGCCTCTTTGCAAACACAAAAAGATGGCCTTGCCTGTAACAGTGCAGCACCAGATTAGCGATGCATTTGCCAAAGCACCCCTTCCCTATTGTACACTGCAGCTATCTTCACTTACATAATGCTGAGATGGTGCTGATGTGTGTGTGCAGTATGTGCATCTGTGCATGCCCTGTATGGTGGGTGTATGACTGCATGTGCTTAATGGATGTGTGTGTGTGCATGTGTGTTTAAACATGCGCATGAGTGGTACCTTCAATTTTATACTACTCTTGTTTTTTGTGACTGGAAACAGGATCCATTTTGTACACCTAAAGGAATGAACACATTACTTGGTTTAAAACACCCTGTACTTCACCATTCAGCAATAAAAAATGTTACAGAGTCTTTTTTCTCAGTCAAACACTGTATTGAGCAATGTGCCATAGTCTCTCCAGCATAAGGAGAGGTGCTGTACGTTCGGTGAGGTGCTGTACGTACGGTGAGGAGTTGTACATATGGTGAGGAGCTGTATGTACGGTGAGGAGCTGTATGTACAGTAAGGTGCTGTACGTTCAGTGAGGAGCTGTATGTACGGTGAGGAGCTGTATGTACAGTAAGGTGCTGTACGTACGTGTGAGGAGCTGTACGTACGGTGAGGAGCTGTATGTACAGTAAGGTGCTGTACATACGGTGAGGAGCTGTATGTACAGTAAGGTGCTGTACGTACGGTGAGGAGCTGTAGGTGGTGCTGTACGTGAGGAGCTGTATGCGGTGCTGTAGGCTGTAGTGACGGTGAGGAGCTGTATGTACAGTAAGGTGCTGTACGTTCGGCAAGGTGCTGTGAGGAGCTGTACGGTGAGCTGTGCGTACAGTAAGGTGCTGTACGTTCGTAAGGTGCTGTACGGGAGGAGCTGTAGGTGAGGAGCTGTACGTACGGTGAGGTGAGCTGGTGAGGAGCTGAGGAGCTATGTATGGGTGAGGAGCGGTGAGGAGCTGTATGTACAGTAAGGTGCTGTAAGTACGGTGAGGAGCTGTACGTACAGTGAGGTGCTGTACGTATGGTGAGGAGCTGTGTGTACGGTGAGGAGCTGTATGTACAGTAAGGTGCTGTACGTACGGGAAGGTGCTGTACGTACGGTGAGGTGCTGTATGTACGGTGAGGAGCTGTATGTACGGTGAGGTGCTGTATGTACAGTGAGGTGCTGTAGTAGTGAGTGCTGTATGTACAGTAAGGTGCTGTACGTTCAGTGAGGTGCTGTACGTACGGTGAGGAGCTGTACGTACGGTGAGGAGCTGTACGTACGGTGAGGAGCTGTATGTACGGTGAGGAGCTGTATGTACGATGAGGAGCTGTATGTACAGTAAGATGCTGTACGTACGGTGAGGAGCTGTACGTACGGTGAGGAGCTGTACGTACGGTGAGGAGCTGTATGTACGGTGAGGAGCTGTATGTACGGTGTAGGGTGAGGAGCTGTATGTACAGTAGTGCTGTCGTTTGAGGTGCTGTATGTACGTGAGGAGCTCAGTGAGGTGCTGTACTGTGTGACGGTGAGGAGCTGTACGGTAAGGTGCTGTACGTACGGTGAGGAGCTGTACGTACGGTGAGGAGCTGTACGTACAGTAAGGTGCTGTACGTTCGGTAAGGTGCTGTACGTACGGTGAGGAGCTGTATGTACAGTAAGGTGCTGTACGTTCAGTGAGGTGCTGTACAGTGGTGCTGTACTGTACGTACGGTGAGGGTAGCTGCTGTACGTACGTAAGGTGCTGGTGAGGAGCTGTATGTACAGTAAGGTGCTGTACGTACGGTAAGGAGCTGTATGTACGGTGAGGAGCTGTATGTACAGTAAGGTGCTGTACGTTCGGTAAGGTGCTGTACGTACGGTGAGGAGCTGTACGTAGAGCGGTGAGGAGCTGTATGTACAGTAAGGTGCTGTACGTTCAGTGAGGTGCTGTACATACGGTGAGGAGCTGTACGTATGGTGAGGAGCTGTATTTACGGTGAGGAGCTGTATGTACAGTAAGGTGCTGTACGTTCGGTAAGGTGCTGTACGTACGGTGAGGAGCTGTACGTACGGTGAGGAGCTGTATGTACGGTGAGGAGCTGTATGTACAGTAAGGTGCTGTACGTACGGTGAGGAGCTGTATGTACGGTGAGGAGCTGTATGTACAGTAAGGTGCTGTACGTTCAGTAAGGTGCTGTACGTACGGTGAGGAGCTGTGTGGTGCTGTATGTGAGGAGCTGTATGCTGCTGTACGTTCGGTGAGGAGCTGTACGTACAGTGAGGCTGCTGTACGTAGGTGAGGAGCTGTGTAGTGAGGAGCTGTATGTACAGTAGGTGCTGTGTGTACAGTAGGAGGTGCTGTAAGTACGGTGCTGTACGTACGGTGAGGAGCTGTATGTACAGTAAGGTGCTGTACGTACGGTAAGGAGCTGTACGTATGGTGAGGAGCTGTATGTACAGTAAGGTGCTGTACGTACGGTGAGGAGCTGTATGTACAGTAAGGTGCTGTACGTACGGTAAGGAGCTGTATGTACGGTGAGGAGCTGTATGTACAGTAAGGTGCTGTACGTACGGTGAGGAGCTGTATGTACAGTAAGGTGCTGTATGTACAGTAAGGTGCTGTACGTACGGTGAGGAGCTGTATGTACAGTAAGGTGCTGTACGTACGGTAAGGTGCTGTACGTACGGTAAGGAGCTGTACGTACGGTGAGGAGCTGTATGTACAGTAAGGTGCTGTACGTACGGTGAGGAGCTGTATGTACGGTGAGGAGCTGTATGTACAGTAAGGTGCTGTACGTACGGTAAGGAGCTGTATGTACGGTGAGGAGCTGTATGTACGGTAAGGAGCTGTATGTACAGTAAGGTGCTGTACGTACGGTAAGGAGCTGTATGTACGGTGAGGAGCTGTATGTACAGTAAGGTGCTGTACGTACGGTAAGGAGCTGTACGTACAGTGGCCCAGATTCAGAGGTAGGTCCTTAGTGTACATTAAAACAGCTAGAGCTAACATTAAAACCTCTTACCTAAATGTTGATGTTGTTGACTATTTTGTTGATGTTAAAACCATTTGCACAGCATTCCAATCAAGAATCATCTTATTACCATCACTGTAAAGGGCCAAATCTGTTTAGACACTTACTGGAGCTAAATGCACCTCATGGCCTTATGCCACTTTCACACGACTGAGGGAAACTTCCACTGAGTGAAACATAGTGAAGCTGTACTAAAGTCACCAACAGAAATAAAACCAATTAAAATGTCTGATTTGAAAAAATGAAATAAAAATCAACCATTGCATTTTGTGCATTCATGTTACATCAGGTAAAAAAAAAGAATCACAATGTTTACATTAATCAATTTATGTCTTAATTCTTCCATAATGACCATATTATGAAGATATTTAATAAGTGAGTGCAGAGAGTGGCTACACTGAGTCTGTCCCAGAGTGGGGATCAGAGGCTGATAGGGGATAAGCAGGGCTCTGGCCTGAGGCTTCAGTGGTTGTGGGTGATATCATGGGAACAAGGGCTACAGTGTGCTCTAAAGCAGAGCCTCATGGGATCTATCTGCAGTGAGGGCCTTGACTTATGGTGGGCTGTGTACAGTGTATACAAACAAGGGACCAGCACTAGGCTCTGTGAGCCAGGGGGAGGGGCTTATATAATGCATATGTGGGGCCACTCCAGCTCGTCATCTCAAGCCGCCCACACCCCCCATGGTGACACCACCAGAATGCAAACAGGCCTGACCTTTTGGAAGCAGCCCCCACCCCGCCTCCTTCAGAGCACACATTACAGACCACACCACACTGCACATTACAGCACCAATGCAAACCACACCTGCAATATTCCTTCAGATTTATAGCATCTCCTATTTTAACCTACAGCAGTAAATACAGACATGGAATTTAATATTGAGCTTTAATATTCCGTGTTTAACGGCCCTGTCTTTACTGACCCCGCACTCATTTATCCTGCTCTGAAACAGCTGGTAAAGTGAACACCTTTCATAAGCCTTCCACACCAACTTTATTTTCATTGATTGCAATAAAATAAACCACAGGCTCTGTTCATTTCTATCACAAAACTAGTGAAAATAGGTAGGCCAGAAACATCATTGAGCCTGAGGACCCACCCATACGCACAGAGGGTCTGTTCAAAAGCCATCATAAAAAAGCCTTCTGACAGGAGAACTTGGGCGCATGGCTTGGGAGCTATGTTCCAGTGAGACAAAGTGGCCTTACATCTTGGGAGAAGAGCAGTACAGTACGATAAGAAGGAATTTAGCACCTCAAAAACAACATTAACTTGTAAACATGTGCAGGGGAAAAACATACTGTACCCAGTTAGCCTTAATTTACTTAGACATAATGAAAGCATACAGAGGGTCACACACAGCCCTGTTGCAGCACACTGGCATACATTACCCTACACACACACATGCACGCATGCATGCCACAGATGAAGCTGTCGTGACCAAGACTGATGGGTGTCAGTGACAAGTTCCTCCCCTTCCTGGCTGCGGTAATTAGGTAGGAAGTATGTGGGTCCCCAGCAGGCCGATAACCCAACAATGCCAGTTCCCTCATAGCAGAGTTACACACAGGACAGTAATCTCATTTAGAGCTCACTGTGAGGGGAGCTGGGCATGGGATGGGGTGGCAGCACAGCTGAATGATAACTTAAATATCCACAAGTGGAACACTGCATTTGGCTTCATTAAAACAAGCAGGAGATTATGATATCCTGAAAATATGAAACATCAAAGACCACTGAAATCCACTGGGATTCATCTCTATCAACCCCGCGCTCCCCCCACCCCAGCTTTACAGCTGTGGAGGCTCTGGTAGCAGTAGGCTGGCAAAAAGGAGAAAAGGAGATCAGATGGGAGGGGAACAGGTCTTCACTCACAAAGATATGGCTGGAATTCTCAGCATGATTCAATCCCTGATGTGAAGGGATTTAGAGACGGCTGTGACCGGCCTGATATAACGCCATGTAATCCAATTAGACACCCATCCTGCTCCATACAAGGGCAAACACAGCACTTAGGCTAACTTCATCTGCTCCACAGTGTTATGCTAACACTGCCAGCATTGCAACACTGAGCTAAATATTATTATTAGGAAATGTACTCTGATAGTAGGTTGTACTTTTTTTACTCAATCTAGTGACAGATGCCATCAAACGCAATCTTCAGCAATCTGTCAGCATTCTGCCTTAGCACACCTTACCGCTCACTGATTGACTCTGGGGCCTCCAGGACAAGGCGGTGCTCTGTCTCAATTCTGTGGAGCTTCGAAAAGGTCTATAGCAATAGTGTATTTAACAGCTGCAGTTAGCCTGTTACTCAGTGACATAAGCACACTTTTTGAAGTGAATCAACCTAGTTGGCACACAGACACTGCAGATGATGGAGGAATATGCAGTGTGACTTCAGCTAGGGGCAGATCAATGATTTAGAGCCAAATAGTCCCTATTCAAACACTATTAAACATGGTCATCCCGTATATCAACAATATTGTTTATACCTTTACAAATGCATTTATCACACTGAATTTATTCATCACATTCAATCTTGTTTTTCAATATCTTTTATGAAAGTTGTGCACAATCTCAATCCTGTCACAATAGTTGATGCCTGCTGACAATGGTGTAGTTCCAACTTTCCTTCCTTAACCATTGGAAAGTGAACATTAAAAGCTGCCCCTGGAACAGGCATAAGGGCCATTTCCACAATGTGAATGAGAATCAACATACATTTACATTAGAACAGCTATTTATTGTACTGTGATGTTTACTTCTCCCAGGCACACTGAAACACTGCAACTGACACTCAAAACAGACACAGACAAACATAACTGTAGCTGATAGTCAACATACATACATGTGTATTTGAACACTGTCTCACATATTTACCAAATATTATAAGTGCTCTAAATATTTGGTAGTTTAAGGCTGTATATTGCACAGTTTATTGTTAAAATACACATCCATAATCCTAAAGCAACTTCTCATGTAATCCGCTGGTAATACTGCTACACATAGCAGATGGAGGGGGGCTGACCTGCATACTTTACATGTATTTTTCATGCATGTTTCATGTGAGTACATTCATGTGTCTGTCATTTGCTTTTCCCCCAGGACACCCTGTGGTCACCAGTCTATTCCAATTAAAGCATCATAACAGCCTGTGTCTCTATTGCCAGGATAACAATGTTGGTCCTCAGGATGAAAATAAATAATTAGGGGGTGAATGCTTTTCCCGTGAAATACCATGGTGGCTCCAGCTGTTGAAATGGCAGGTTTTGCATACCTTGTACGCAGTTTCAAACTTTAATATTAGGAACATGAGTGCCTTTATTTCCGCAGAGCTACACGGCAGATATACCGTGTGGGGTTGATATTAAGGTTGGAATGTGTATGAGTGGGGTCATATTAAGGGGCAAATCATTAGAATTCAAACCAACCAACAGCAAAATCAGACAAATTCCATTCCCAGTCAGTTCCTGGGCATTCCCCCTTCAGCTGACATTTGAAAGGAAATGCGAGGTGTCGAAACATGACTCCTGAAATGGGCAGGATTCCTTCCAGGCAGCGTTTTTTAGATGGCTGTGTGTAAGTAGCATGGAGGCCAACAGGCTAAACCTTAATTCATTACCTCTGCGGCACTTTGCTTCAGCTCCCTCCGTCCCACACAGTCAGAACAAGTTAAACTGTGACCGCTGCAAAGGCAGACTGCTTTAGACCAGAGATGTACATTAAGGTGTTCCAACAGTGTTAACTTGGATCACTACCGCTCAGATCCACTGTATACTGTCAACGGGCTCTCAGCACTAGACAGAAACAACTGATAGTCTGTATGTGGAAAAGAGTGATCAGCATTTGGCTAGGCTTGACAGGGAGAGAGCAGGCAACCTCTTCCTAGAGGGAACTAAACACCTGCCAAACTACCCACAGCAAGAGAAACATTCAATTATCTGTCGTAAAAATAATAACAATGTAAGCTGCTTCAGAAATTCTTCACTATGCATTTTCTGCTGTTTTTACTGCTGCCCTCAATACTAACTTTGCACTTTCCTCTTAGATAAATAATGGCAGCTGTAAGGGGTGGGCCTGGTGCACCGCCTGTTCCGGGGTGAGGCATAACCCTGTTTCACCAGCAGGCCCATTCAGGGGGCCACCAAAAAGCGGATTTGATGGTGGCTCAGCTGGCTTAATGTCTTTTGTTCCGGGTACAAAGCTGATTGGTCCACACACGGATGTAGGCTAACACCTAGCTTACTGTTGATGGAGCAGAAAAAAAACAGTCCCACTCTTCTGCCGAATGGTCTTCCTCTCCCTTTCCCTTTCCTGATTTGAGTTTCTCTCTTACCATTTTCCTGTACATCCTTGAGTGCTGAAGTTTGGAAGGTCTGACAGTTAAGCTTGTGCCTGCTTACAACTACCACTGTAAGGATGTAATGCTGATCTTTGAGTAAAATTAGTAAAAAAGCAGGAGCATCCTATGGTGCAAACACAGAAATGGCAAAATGTGTCAAGTGGAAATAAAACAATGTACTAATATAACAAATATAATAAATAACAAATACATTAAAGGAATCATTTTAATTAAAAGCCCAAGTATACAAGTACGTTTTCAGAAACCTTTTGAAAAAGTAAACTGAGTCCACCTCTCTGATAAATTTTTACATTTTAATGAACTGCCTTCTGGTGAAAGATCTAACTTCATCAAGCACAGTCTGGCACAGGTGATTTCTTTTCTGTGGGATGGGCTAACATTAGGCTATCCTATCATTAAATGTCTATTTTAATTGGAGGGCTACTTTGCACCAGATGAAAAATATGAAGGTGCAAAGCCACTACCAGATGAAAATAATGCTCTAAGGGAAATACTACGATATGCCAAATGTATTCTCTTCATGCATGGCAATAAAACAACCTAAATTCTGGTAAATTCTACTCTGTCATCTCCTGATATAAGCTAGCTGGGCTAATAAGACTCACTTTAAATAGCAGCACTGTGTTTCTTTCTGAACTATGTAACATTCACAGTCGTGAAACCTGTCATGTTGCAGAGAGGAGTTAGCCTCACTCATAGCTTTGCACAGTTCTCTTTGGCTAGAGAAAGAGTCTTGTGGAAGAGATGCCGGGCCCTCTGGCCCAACGGCTAACACTGCCCAAGACGTTAGCATGATGCCATGCTGCCAAGCTCCCATAGCAGTCGTGTAAAGTGATGTAGGCCCAGAGTCAGTATGTTGGCTTTGGAATTCAGCCTAGGCCAAGAGTGCGAATGTCATTATCCTGCTGCAGAGAAGAGCCGCCTGCCAGCTCCCACTTAATAAAATGAAAACAAAAAACAAACAAACAAGGAGAGCCTATGGTACAATGTAACAGTAAACAGATGTACAAATGTACAATGTTTTGTAAGTGTATGATAAGAAAAAACCATAGCTCTGCCCTCATCCACATCTATGCTTTCATGGCAATTTATTGCTACCTATTACTCATCACATCTCCTCTGTCCTTCATTCATTTCCAGTTTCAGGCTAAAGGTTTACACTTACACCATCTCTCCCTTCAGATGTAACATGACCATATTGTATAAATGAAGGAGGTCTGTGTTTGCAACAGAAATTTCTGTCTGCCCCAGCCATGCATTGGCTGCGCAGGGTTTGTTGATTTCATGTAAGCCTCAGCTGTGCTTGCCCAGGATTTGCTTCCATTTGGGAGCTCCTGTTTGCCTCAGACTTGTATTTGCCAAGAGCAACCTTGTTCTAGAATGTACACCAAGTGTGAACTGGGACTCTGTAACTGTGGTTGCAATGCAGGAGAAAGCAAAATAGCCTACATGAGGATGTTGGCTTCTGACCAGATCTTTGCAACATATATTGTGTGGCTGGCAAAGCAGCCCATTAGGTTAAAGTAGCATGATATATTCGCTGACATCTCCAGAGCTGACAGTCCATTCAGACAGGTGAATTCATGCAGTTTTTCTGCATACTAACTCATAGGTGAATCCCAAACATAGTTTGCATTACTTTGGTCACTGTCTGTTCTGTCTGCTCCAGCTACAGTAATCCAAGGCTGGAAAACATCACATAAATAGGACAAGACATATCGTCCCTCAAACATGGCCGTGAAGGGGATTTTAATCATGCGGAACTGATCTCTTAATTCAGTTAAGGTGTCTGAAGCCAGCTCTTGGGCCAGCACCACAAATTCTCCAGTTAAGGGGCAATAATCCTGCAGTTCTTTCATCTGATTAACATTTCCAAAATAATCATTCTTTTTTTCTCTCTGATTTGGAAGCATCAGTTGTATTTAACACATTGCCAGAGCACAAGTCAGCTCCTCTCTCTAGTCACCATTGCACCATGCTCACCAGCACAAAAAGAGCATTTCAGGTAAACCCTATGTACTTACCTAGGCCTTTAAAACTACTGTCCATACACCAGGTCAGAAATAGAGAAGTCTGATGAACAAATCTTTGAAGAAAAAAGATAGCAGTAACCCAGTGGAAGCCTAGCTCACTTCAGTTAAAACATTAAGACATAATGCTGATATGCAGGATGACCAACTGCCAAATAACATCACTATTAGTGTGCTGCCTACAGCCCACACAGAGCCATGTTCTTTATTTTTATTCATAACAGCAATCCACCGTCCACAAGAAATATTAGGTCTTAACAATTGATTGAGAAGAAACATTACCAAATCTCCAGGCCACGATCACCACACTTATGAAATCCACCTTACAAATTTATCACACTCTACATGAGTTTTTCCCTTCTTCACTACGCTCTAGACAAACCCCCCTCCACCATGATAAAAAGGTGGTCCATTGGACTGAGTCATAAAGTAATTCATTTCGAAAACTGGACATAAAGTACAAAAAATGAACAAATTATGACTGTGTCCACATAAGTGATACTCTCAATGCATATGTTCATAATTTTTGTGTAACTGCTTCAGTTTAAAGGAGAAAAAGAGGACAGAAATGAGTAGATCATTGTGAAATGAAGCATATCTAATAACCAACTTATGTAAGCAAAAACATTACATTCTAAAGGGATTAAGCAGACAGTAAACTGCTCAAAAGGTCCACAGATCATTGTTAAGGGAGTCTTTTAAACTCTGTATCACATGCTATTTCAGCATATAGCCAACCAAAAACTAACTTTATGTATGCCTACTCATTGACCACAGAGTAGTTAATACTGATGCATGGGTCTTGGAAAGTGATGCTTTCTTCCTCTAGGACAGTTATATTGGTAAACAGGGAACTATAGAGGGAGAGTGACAGTGGGGCGGTTTATCTTAAATGTAAATAGAATGCAGCCAAGCAGAGAGTAAGCTCATGATTAGCTGCCCTGCAAGCTTGTGGTGAATATAACAGCCTCCATAAATCACCCAGATGAATCTGAGTGATGGTGAGCACCCCCAAGGTGTGACTGTGGCTCACATAGATCACATGAGGGCACAAGAGCTAGCAGTTCTCAAGTATTTTAAATATGAGGTAGAACTGAACAGGGAATGCGTTCCACTGCATCAGGTGATAACAGTCTGGTAGGCCAATACCACAATGACTAAACAAGGAACTTCATGAATGCTCCCTCAGTCCCTTCTGGTTTGCACAAACGAAGATGCAAACACAAAAGCTGTTGTTGTTGGTATTATTATTATTACTATTATTATTATGACGCCTAGTGTGCAAGTTCTAATCTCTGTAAGTTTAGTCAAATGAAAACCTGTTCAATAACGTATGCCTAAGGGTCTCACTGCATCACGCGTTCTTTAAATAGGTGGCTATGATTAGCCAATTAAATTAACAGTGAATACAACTTTCGCAGTAGTATAATGAAGGCCATTCAGATTGAATTATACCAATAACATAATATGAAAATATCAAAACCAAGTAATTTGAGTATCAACGAGAGAGTTGTGTTTCTAAATTGTCTGGGATACGCAAGCTGCAACATTACTGCATGGCTGCTCTAAATCTTACTGACGTAGAAGCAAAGACGAAAATAATTTAATTAGTTTATATGGAGATAGTGAGAAATTTCTGAAATGTCTGTGCACGTGGCTACATGATAAACCACTGTGTTATAAACGCTGTCCTTCAGAACTTGATAATGCGGCCAGAGCACGTAGTATGACACTGATAAGGGCTTATGATTTTGCCTTCACCGACATGTGAACTGCTCTGGTCAAAATGCATACAAATAATTGTAAGCTTACAGAATGAAATCCATAGTGGTTTGCTAAAAGCAACTGCCTCAATGTATTTTGGCTATCTATTATATATTCGAAAAGGAAAAATACAATTTACAATGCTATTTATGACTGCCATTAATCACAATCCGTATAATAATTACATGCAACCGATAAGGACCCTGTTAAGTATTCATATTTTTGGACCAGAAGTGTTTTATTCACATGAACAGTACTTTTATTATGTTTTCGTTGTGCTTAAGGATTATCTCCTCAGTTCTGCTAATGCTGGCTTTGGAGCTGAGGGAAAGCGGTACGAAATACAGTATGCTTCATAGGTGGAGGGCTTCTTGGTGCCCTGCATATTCTGCGTCGATTTATAGCGGTCTACTTTCTGCTGTCCATTTTCTGCACAACCAGCCCAATCATAATCACATTTAATTACATAGTCCAACACTCAATGAATGGTCGAGTAAACTAATTATGTAATTATGTAAACGTTAGAATGACTTTTCATGCCGCTCGACAATCACGGTAATACGGTTTTTATATTCTCATCAGTAAAATCTGCATTTTATTTGGTGTTTACACATATAATTGCATTATACACATGCGATACCATGGCACTGAAATAAACCTGTTTCCCAGCCTGTGTCGCCTCAGAGCATGCGTAACATCAGTCCACAAAAAGCTCCGTGCAATAGCAACATTTCACGCCCAAATGTTAATACCCCAGCTATGAATAAACGGTGTCAAACCTAATTGAGCTAGCTTGCTAACCAACGTGACTGCGCACTATATAAATGCATTTTAACAACCTCATCGCGGACGCTGTATATTCAACAGGGCAGGCCACATAATGCTCATTTGATTTGAATGAGATGGTCTCTGGAGTTGGTGGACTAAACCAAGTAATGTTAGCTAGCTAGCTACAACCTTATGACATGAGGTGGTGTCGATGGAAGTCTAAGAACATTGCATTTCGTTATTTGTTTGTTTACCTCGGAAGCAAATGCCATTGCTATAGAGAAAGGTTGCGATAAAATATGAACCGTGTGCAGTCCATAGTACAGTTCTGTGTAACGTTACTCACCCCATTAACCAATCCATGGTTGTTGAAAGGATAAACCCACCAAAAACTGAAGGCGTCCCCTTACTGTATCCGGGTACCCCCAGCAACACTTTAGTAAACTTCTCTCCGCAGATCGTCTCTGACTCGTCAAACCTCAGCTTATCTGGAAATTCCTTGTTCTGAGTCTGGGCTCTGCTAATAACAACAGCATGGATCCGAGCAGCGGGACCGGCGGAGCAGTTCTTCAAGAGGACGAAGCAGGGCTGTATTGACTTTGAGGTTAGGGAACACGGGGGACAGAGATGAACTGTTTAGATTCTGACCGGCTAGCTTTAGTCTGTCGAACACCTGATAATCGCTGGCACGTTCTGTCTCCTCGTTCTATAGGTTCGGGACCCAAATATAAGTCGTGGGGTACCACTCGTCTGCCCACGGTCATAAACCTTTGCATCGGGTCCCGAGCTGCCTCACTCGCGTCGCCAGCGACCAGCTCTGCCACATACAGGAAATCCGGAAGTAAACACGGGTCCGATGACGACGCCCCTCCTTCGCTCCCCGGAATGTATTCTGTTAAAATGCACAAACGACCTAGCCGCAAACATCTCTGGGATATGTAGTTGTTGCGTTTGACACAAACCTAATTTAACTGAAAAGGGCTGAAATTAGCATTTTTACAAATGGTTTATAGTAATCTGTTCAAAGACCAAAATGTTTTGGTATAAAACACTTGCTGTTAGGTAATATTGTAAATGTTATTTTTCGTCAAATTTGTTTATTTATTTATGTATTTACTTACTTACTTACTTACTTACTAACTAACTTACTTAGTTGTTAGTTCGTTCGTGCGTTCGTTCGTTGCTTGCTTGCTTGCTTGGTACAGAGTCTATGGCATTCCATACACTTGACACGAGGATAGAGACCAGTCCCAGATGTTAGGATCAGGATATTGGTCCTCCCAGGTCCACCAAATCTTTTTTCCAATAGATTACTTGACTTAATCAGTGGAGAGTGTCAGCAGTCCTTTTTTAATTTTTTTTTCTATGTATATTTTTTGCTTCTTCTCCCACATCAATTCACCTCAATTCAATGGAAGAAGACAACAGATTATTATTGTTGTTGTTGTGATAGTTATTAATTTTGTTGTTGGTGGTGGTAGTAGTAGTTGTATATTAGGTTTGTCGAGTCGCTCATGATAGGGTCTGTAAAACACTTTGCATTATTCTTATTCTACATGCAGCATGATGTTCAGGATGAGGAGGGTATGCCCTTCTTGGGCTTCTGTATCACATAATTAAATTTCTATAAATAACACTTAAGCTAAGAGAACATCCAGAGAACATCAACAGCAAAATCTTGGAAAAAGGGGGATAGTATTAAAGTGCCTTTACCAGCTATCTCAGCTTTTATCAGCCCTCCATAAGGAACTACATTAGGTCTGTGCCTGACAGCAGGGGTGGAATTTAGCAAAAAGCATGTCGCACCCTGCTGAACACCAGGGAGCGCTGTGCACTGCTTGTTGGAATAGCTTGCACTCACTTCATTATCCACATGTTGAGGAAGTACTGTACTTTTATAAATTAATCATGACCAGCTGCATATATGACATACAACATATGGCACAGCAAGAATCTTGTATATGATGTTGACTGTCCATCTTGAAAACAAGATTCATTCAATAATACTGACAAAAGCAGAATCTTAAGTTTTGATTTTATTATATAAATACATATGCATTTGACCTACTCATATTTTACTCAGGATTTCTAGTACATCAAGCACAGGCCAGCCATACTCTGCATACTTTGATGCTAAGCACCATAGAATACAAATATTTTATGTATGGATATTTTGGTACTGATTACGATAAAGTTGTGGACAGTGTTGGGGAGTTGTGAACTACATGTAATTGAAGTAGTAGTTTAACAACATTTTGCAGTAGCTTGCTGGTAGTTCAGCTACATTCATATCTGCATAGTGATTCAAGAAATAAAATTATGTTTTTGCCATTTTTTGTGTAGTTAACTACTGAAACTACAAACAATTCTGGGCCATAAAAAGTAAGGAATGATTTTTTTGTTTTATTTTATTTTATTTATCTCTACTGTAATTGAATCCCCTATGACTAGCCCTGCCCCCTTGTTGCTCAGTACTCACAGTAACAACGTCAACATGGACAAACCCCCTGAATCTCAGGCTGAGCAAATATATGACGCTGACTAGCTCCACCGACAAAACCTATGTTTTTACTTGTGAGCTGTGCAAGCCGAGAGTAAATACACTCTCTACTGCAAAAACATCAAACACAAATCTAAGAACACTTATAAAAGTGAGTGTATTAACATTGACTTTGCTAACCAATTTAGCGAAGTTTAGATAAGTTAGCCACAATGTAATGTTACATACAGGTACGTTATTTAATTAAGCGAAGGTTAACATTAATCTAATTAAATAAAATCTGTAGTGTTAAGGATACATTATTGATGTAGATGTATTAACAAATGCTCAGAGAAGTTGTTTCATGCTATTTTAAAAGTTACCTGGCTAACTGAGTAATCCTGCTTGGTGCAATACTCCCACCTGGACTCTAGTTTCTGGAAGGCAGATGTGTGACTGATGGACATACAAAACCAAAGCTGACATTCCTTGCACTTCCCCATCAATAGTGGGGTATTTTATTTTTTTGGTTTATGTATGACCTGTGACAAGTGGGCACTTTTTGCAATACACTCAATTGAGTGGCATTATTTTGCTGGCATGTTGCATTTTTGTGTTATATTTTGTTATAATTTCATAACACATATACATTGTCAATTTGATATTTTTTTTTACAAAGCAGTAAAACGTCTTATTCTAAGTAGCTTTAATTAACCAAACTGGACTTCTCCCTAGGGTAGTTTTCCTGTAGTTCAACTACTTCCAGCGCGAAGTAATTTGTAGCTTGCAAAGCTATGCTTTCAAAGTAGCTTCCCCAACAGTGGTTGTGGAAAAACAATTCTGCAGTTGTGTCCATATTATGCTGTAAAGACACTTAAACTGTTGACAGTAGACATGGCAGTGGGTATTGAAAGTGACCTACAGATGAAATAATTCCACTGTTCATTAGAGTGACTTGTGTCTGCACTCATGCCATCTGCCTGTGTTTGGCAGTAGGCTGTTTTATTGAGGTCTGCTTCCTGTGCAGGTTAACCATGTGAGGTTTGAGGGGACCAGATCCTGCAGATCTAGTCTGTCAGCTGGATAGTGAGGGGAAATAGTATTACCATTATTACCTCTACTTATTCTTTCATTTTATTCATATTTAATTGTTTTTATTGAAAGCCTGTTCTGTACCAAAAACATCTTTAGAAAAACACTGATGTGTTTATGTGCGAGTGTGTGTGGAGTGAGTGAAAAATTGTGGGTGTGTGTGTGTGTGTGTGTGTCGTCTCTGTGGCCGACCCTGATGACTCATCGAGGCTGGTGCCTCTCTGGCGACCGCAGAGCACCCAGGCCCTGCATCTGCCCTGGGCACTGAGGCTGTTATCTGGGGCAGACAAGGTCGCTTCCTGAAACCTATCCTGCTACCGATACAGAGACGCTAATCAATATGGACACATCTGCATCACCAGTGGCATTCTGGACCCAGCAGAGCTATTTTTGAGGGATGACCTCATCGGTAAGGGGCTGGGTTTCACTTAGAGAGCACATCCCCCACTCTCCAAGCTGCCTGTCCACACTCACTTCCTACAGACTGTTTTAAACTTCTGTTCCTCTTTGAATGAGCACCGAAGGAATTAGGGAAGTGCTGCAAAAAATAGATTTTATTAATCGGCAAACTGGTGAGTCTATGATTGTGAAATGTTCATTAAATCTAACCAATGTTTTTATTACTATTTATTTTTACATTTTAAATCAGAGATTCCATATAAAACAGCTTTCACACAGCCCACATACCTCTTCTGTGGACATCCGGCAAACAATGTACTATAAGTATATCCACGGATTGCAACTGTCAGCTTGAGGGATTGAAGTTAGCATAACTCTCATCATTTATTCATACCTGATGGTTGTTACTCATGAAACCATTAGGGGACATTAAAACAAGAACATCTTACATTACTCTTGCATAAATAATAAATGCTAACTTGAAGAAACCCTCAGTCCATGCTTTTATTGGAAAAAGAAAATAATGGAACAAAAGCATGTGTGACTTGTCAGTTCACACCATAGGTTCAATGTTATTTCAGCTTAACTTCAATAAGATAGATGTACATATCAATCAGCATCAGAACAGTTCTATCCTCGGGATGTGTATGTGCCAGTTTGAAATGTCTTTATGTGTTCATTTGTTTACACACATTCTGTGTTTTTGTGCTTGTCTGTCTGTTAGTATGATTGGGTGTGTGTAAGAGAGAGAGAGAGACTCACAGCTTCCATATTTGAACTGTGTATAGATAAAAACCTGCATCAAAGATGTAATTTATAAACTTGAATCTGACACAAAAAAGTCCCTAGCTCTATGCAAACTTTTGAGTCAACGTATAAACATTTCATAAGGGGCTTTTTGCTGAATTGCAGGCATTAGCTAGAGGTGAGAAGCTCACAAGTCTATAGCATCGTCTGTGCACTGCATTGTAAACGCTGGCATGGCTGGCTTGTAATACAATGTGTGTAAATGTAAGAGTAGAACAATGTTACAGAGATATTGAGAGAGAACACTGTCCATTAGCTTGGAATGACCCTGATGTGAGTCCTCCACCCACAGAGTAGTATATGAGAGGTTATGTGCTCACAGACATCCTGTCTATGGAGAGTTCGATTGACTGCAGTTCAGGCGTCAGGAAGTCACCTGCTTTTGTCAGCACCCTGTCCTTTATTCTTTGCTGTATGTGTTTTCTTTTTTCTTTTTTTTGTGGTAACTTTCACATCACATCCTCACCTTGGGTATATCTCCAGTATATTTTGTACAGTTTTGGATTTTGCTTGATTTTACTGTAATTCATATATGGCATTTTTTTGCATGTTTTGTGAATGGTCACAAGCATCAAATTAAATTTGTAAGTCCAACTCTAGCCCAATTAGGAACAGCCAGTTCATAATATTTAGTCATATTAATATTAAAAATAAAATGTACTCATATGGTATCGCTGTTGATACATTTTTGGTTGATATTTTTACGTGGTTCTCTATATTTCTCAACAGTTTTGCTGATCTGCATTCTATTTTAGGCATGTTCCTGAATAAGTACAATAAAAGCAAATATTGCATTATAGAATAAATATGTAGCTCTTTGTTTAAATAAAGAATGTTAAAGGACAAAGGAAGGATAACCTTGTAGCACAAAACCATATTTATGAATGATTTCAAGAACTAACAGTAGAGGGCAGTATGAAATTACTCAATTAATGGTCCTGAATATTATTGGTGTTGCATTAACCACGTTGTTTAGACTGACCTACTACAAAAATTTAATGTCATCAATTACACAAGAAAATATAATTACAGAACATTAGAAACAACACACAGTATAATCAAGTGATTATATAATACATGTATATTATATATGTAATTAAACACCCTGATGAATGTGGTATAGCGTTCCAGAAAAATTTGAAATGCGTTTTCTTTCATTTGCATTGTTTAGGGTGTCCACGCACATCAGCTAGAGAAGTTTAGTTTTAAGCTCAGTCTCACTTTACTTAAGGATAAGGCTGATGCTAAGCCTCCTTGCTCAGCAGTAAGGAGAGTGCCCTTGCCTTATAACAGCATCTGTTCTATTGTCTTGCACAGAAAGTGATGCACTGTCAAATAGCAGAATCAGCTGACTGGTAAATGGTAAGATTTATGCATAATTAAAAACACATATATGCTACCCACTTAGATTTGGAATCAATCCCAATCTTCCATGGGGGCACCTTCCAAGGACTTGTTTTAGAATATTAAAAACAAAAAACTAAACAAAACAAAGCACACATACATGTTATTCAACATTCAATATTATATATATATTATTCAATGTGTTTCAGAATAACTTCATTTCATCTCCACTTACGCATTACACATTGATAGTTTAATACACATGAAAAACAAATAAAAGGACATGATCATTCTTTATTTTGAATGTAAGCATATTTTCAAGAACATCTGTTGTTCATTCATGTAAGTGAATATTTTGTTTTTATAAACATGAAATATTTGTCCTTTCTGCACAATTAACAAGAGCCCTGTGCTGCAGGCCAAAACCACAGTGTGATATACCCTGCTCTGAGTATATTGTTTTACAGAAGGGAGTCGTGACATTAACTCAATGATTCTCTGTGATTCAAAACAAAGATTTATGTCACTGGAGGAACATTGTACCCAAATAAATGACACTGCACATCATAGCTGGTGAGATTTTGCTCACATCTGAGATAACTCATGCTCTTGAGAAACAAAAACACGAGGAAACACCAGAGCATTTAAGGAGGTCCAAATACATTTAGAACACTAACCTTTCCACCATTCAGCAGGTCTCAAAGCACTGGTCTCACAGCAAAATTCTGGTTTATTTCCCATGAAAACTTTAATACAACCTATTTGCAGATGGATTTTACCACATTTAGTTTAACTTGGGTTATTGGACAGTTTGATTGAACATTCTGCTTGTTCAACCAAAAAGGTTATTTCTCCAAGACTTTTGAGCCCTGCTATTGTCCAAGAAGATCATAGAGGAAAAATGTGATTTTGCATGTGGTTAGGAAATGCAGCTAGTCCACCACACTGTAGTACACTACAGTGCAGAAGTTGTTACTGTTGCCTCTTTTTGGGGCTACAAATTTTGTAGATTATTCCCATGTCAAAAGAATCATAAACCAGATTCATTCAAACAAGTCATAGGTTATTTTGAATTGTTACTGTAACAGACTGCTTTACAGTTATATTTAGATTATTTTGTATCTGTTTATTATTAATATATAAATTCATATACACATGCATGCAAATGAACAATATATCATCTTATGTACACATTATGTCACATCATCCAGTTTTTTTTTTTGCATATCTCAGTATATCAGCTTGTCTGTAGACACTGAAGCAAAATCCGGATAATGAGTTATTGTGCATATATATATGTATATATATCTGGTTTATTTTAAAAAATATATATTGATACGTCAAAATGTATTGTTCAGTACAGCCTATCTGGAGTAGGCACGTCAGAAAAATTGTTTATCCCGTACTACTGAAATTAAGCACTTACTAATTAAAATGCTGCAGAAATAGATTTCACTGAACATAGATCATCTGATCTGATCTAAATTCTATAGATCATACGCACACGACTTCACTGTGGGGAAGCTGCAACCACACATCTGGACGTACGGCAGCATTCTTGGGAGTATCGACGGAAATTTTAAAAAGATAATGTCACTGGGATGTAGAGTATCGTATTTCCTGAACAAACGCCACCGCCAAGATGCGTTCCGATTCGATCTCGATAACGTCTTTATTTACGATAACATTTTCTCGATAACATTTAATTACACATCCAAAACTTCTGTGCGTACAGGCCTTGATGCTGGATTGGTGACGAAGCGTGACGTTCGCGACCGGCTGAATTTACCACCGCTGGTCTCACTTTTCTGCGACTGAGGAAGGAAATGAACATGCAAGACGCCCAACTGACGAAAGTGCGCGTTGTGCTTCTACGTGTGAGGAATTCCTCAGAGGCTGCTCTCAAAAGCTATTCTATATCGCACAATGGTATCTTAATGGGCCCGATACGCAAGTGAATACGAAAAAGACCGAGGTAATGACATTACGTGCCGAAGCAGCTGAATTTAGATTCACAGAAATGGGCTTCATTCAAACATCGCTCCGTGATTCTTGAAATAATGGAGATTGGCTTGGAGCCAGATGATATTTCTGTTGTTAAAGCCATAGTCACCCTAATATGGAAGCTTTTCTTTAATTTTCTTACAAAGAGAAATAATACTTAACTTTCATCCAATAATAACGGCATGTTTTGCACATTAGTTTATAGTAATTTAGCAGATGCCCTGATCTGTAAGCTCATAGCTCACCAAAAAAACCTTAAAAAGTTTGCTGTTTTTAGCCAGCACTTACCTGCACATACCTGTATCCTGTAAGCCACAAGTGTACTTTTTGGGAATATTTTCCCTGTGCATATTGGGTTTGGTGCACTGAAGATGACACAACCTCCCCTTGTAGAGTGTTCCCATCCTTCTCAGAGAGGCAGGTACAACCAATGCCTCCCTGACAGCAGGTAGCACAGAAGAGATGACATAAGGTGTCTGTTTATACAACGTTGTGCTTTTCACTGGATATAAACCTCAACTTACACCTTGGGATGTTCTTCACCACAGCATCATATAATTTCATCTATTCACCTTGCATTGTAGGTAGTCATGTAGCTAGGACATGGTTTTAGCCAACCCCATGAGAAAGCCTTTGGAGTCCAGTTCCTGGAAAAACATTGTATGAAACCATAACTGACATACATCTTGCCATTGTCATGTAAGGTCAATCTCATGATACAGTACACATATGAGGCCTGTATTCCATCAAAATGTACCTTTAACTTTGTCAAACGCATGAAAAATTACTCATCTGATAAAACTTTGACCAGATAAAAAATAGTCTCAAAGCCCTTTTCCTGCCATGGTTAAGAATATGGGTTTGGGTCCAAGCTTCCAGGCCTTAATAGTTGATGTTTAACACCCAAGTCATTCAGTTCCTTAATCTGTTTTTTTTTTTTTTTTTGTAAGGGGTAATAAGCTGTACATAGTAATTTATACCTGTCCTTTACATTTAGCTGTATCTGTACGCACCAAACACATATACCTGTACCTGACATTCATGGCATTATGAAGTTGCCAACCACATTAACAATTAGGTTTATTTGTTTCTTTGCTATATTTGCCATGACCTATACAGCTGACAGATACTGTGAAGTACACATATCTGTCATTCACTCATTACGAATTTGTGAACTGCATAAGCTGCATTTGATATGAGGTTAATAGCAGTCTTTGTTGCATTTGCCATAGCATATTTGCATTAATTTCACATGATAAATATAATTTATACATATATAATAGAAAGCTCTCAAAACTGAATAATATCCCCCATAGAAGGACTGGTTTTGTAGTTTTTTTGTGGTGCTGCAGTTTCATTTTAATTAATTGTGTAGACAATGATGCATTCACATTAACCTACATCTGCTAATGACTCTTTTTCCATATATAAAAACAAATTTTTCACTACTCATGTCCCCTATTGCAGAGACTCAATCTGTTTATGTGTGAAAAGAGACTCTGGCTGTTAAGACACAGTGGTAGACACAACACCAAATCTCAAATCTTGTGTAGTGTGTGTGTGTGTGTGTGTGTGTGTGTGTGTGTGTGTGTGTGTGTGTGTGTGTGTGTGTGTGTGTGTGTGTGTGTGTGTGTGTGTGTGTAAAAGCTAAAGCCAAAACAAGAGTTACTCATTAAGAAACTATTATTGATGGTGTAAATGAAACGTGTTGATGTCGCGACATGCTGAGTTAGCAACCTCATTAAACAGCATCCAGTGCACAGTAGGAAATTACATTTTGCATTTTTTTAAACCAAATGTTCAAAATGAGCCAGAAACATGTAAAGATAAAAATTCAACAGAGATGAATGTTTTTTTAACTTATATTTTTGTTTCATTTTCACAAAACAAGTACAAGGGGAGGAAAAAAGCCTTTCAAATGAACCTGAGGTATTTTGCATCAAGCAGCCTAAGGTATATGAATTTTATTTCAAAATGTCAACTAATGTCATAAATTTGTAGATACATTGCTATGTACAACAATTTACCATAATAATAATAATAATAACAATAATAATAATAATAATAATCAGGACAGCCTGCATCTTTTTATTACATTTTTTTAAATAGCAACAATATTTTTTAAAATATTCAGAGGAAAATGAGAGAAAAAAGTTTGAAAAAGGAAAAACAGAACACACAGTCAATCCAGGTCTGAATTTACAGTAGCACAAAGAGGTCAAAGGTCACTGTATAGAGGAAGAACAACCAAGTAAAGTTGACACTGCAAAAGGAGCAATTACCATTTGTGCAAACACATATTTTCTCCTGTTCTTTGTTTTCTTTGGGAAGATTTACAGTGGGAGAGAGAGAGAGAGAGAGAGAGACCTATGTTGTGCTAGTGTGCTCAGACTGCCCAGCAATGGGCTTGGCTCACTGGAGATCCCCTGAGATCAACAAATCTTTTTGTAGCTTCTTTCCTGGGAGGTGAAGTGCAGGATGCATGGTGTATATTGTAGTGGATGTTACTGTCTGGGTTTCACCTTTACAATGGCCACAGCAAAGCATAGTGGGAAGGAACGTTTGATGTAAGGCTTCCAGATTACATCCTCAAGATAGGGTTTTATTTCATATTTATTTTAAATATGGAATCTCAGAAATACTGTCTCAGTTCTCCCTGTATGAATCTGCCTTTGTAGTCACTGCTTTCTGAGAGCATTTCTACAGGGGGCTAGCCAACTCAGGGACTCTTGCCTGAGGCCATTTGCCCCCAATGTTTTTGGATGTGTTGAGATATTATGTTGTTTTGCTAAAGTTAATAAGTTAAGGGTTAATAAACTAGGGTTAAGACAAACTTTCACATACTATCAATACATTCGTTCCAAACCAGGACTAAACAGGTCAGTTTGTTTACATGGCTGTTTGCTTACAATTTGGCAGAAATGCATCGATACATCATAGTCTGTCTTAACACTGTCTTAATAACCCTGGACTACCCCAGGAAGTGCTTGTTTTATGACTCATGTCATCTCATATGGTCTCACTTAGCTGAGCTCAAAGTTCATAAAACAGAAAAAGAATAAAGAGCAACAAATAATCCCATATTATCCCTGTGATCCCTCCCCTTTGTCTTGTAAATTGTAAACACAATACAAAAAATGGTATAAAAGAAAGTTGTCGTTTTTGCTTCTTTTGCAAGCTTACACCATGCTTATTGGAACCTTCCACAAGGCCAAAGATGTAAGGTTTAAATCTGCAATGTGATATTAAGGCTAACGCAGGGTTTGAGGAACCAGTAGTACCATGGGAGGTGTGCTAGTTTGCTTTAGGCTTTGGAAACACCTGTGAGCAACAGATTCACTTTGTTTTTTAAGACAAGGAGATATTGGAATCAAATATCAGATGAACACCCATTATCTCCACTATCTTTGCTGTTAAAGAAGAGGAAAAAAAACAATTAAACAAAATAAAAACACCTTGTATTGCTTGAAGTTGTACATCATGTGTTCATGTTTGTTTCATAAATACCATACAGTAAAACTAAAAAGAAATCCACAGATGTTTATATTATTTCTCATTGCCAGAATGAACAGATAAAATAAATTAAAATATAATGGAGTAAAACATTTTAAAGTCCATGAAAATTGCAGTAAAATTCATAATGCATGTACATATAAAGCTTAGTGCTGTTTGGACACAGCCTGTCTGTCTGTCTGTCTGTCTCTTGGGTAGCAAGCCGTTCTAAGCATGCTGAGTGCACTCTTGGAGTCCTGCAAAGAATGCAACATAGATGCTGTTCTCACCTACATCACAGAGAACATTTGCATAACCTGAAATTTCACACAGGTGTGACATCATTAACACTTGGAAACAAAGGTGCACTGTGGGCAAAATTGTCACTGCTTGCTTTGCTGAAACACGTGCACAGTCTGCTGTAGCTCAGTGTGTCTCATTAAAAAGGGTAATAGTATAGAGTTCCAAACTGAGAATCCTTCATCTCTACAGTACCACCAAGTACCATAACTGAGAGCCTGCAGAAACAGATAATCTACATCACCCTCCTGGGTGGCAGTATGGTATTTGGTCCATGTCATGAGTCACAAACTGAACCGAGCCATACATGACCCATGCTACTGACTGAGACAGTGTTACACCCAACTCCTCCTGATAGGAGTGCTCTCACTTTGCATTGTTGCACAGCGAGTGGCATCTCATATGTCAGGCACCCTCTTTCCTTGGATCGGGGGTTCTTTTTGATCAAGACGTGCCAAAAATGCGCTCCTTCTTCCATCAATCAACCCAGTTCTCCTCTCTAAAATCCATGCCTCTGCCTTGGTGAGATGGTTTCAGTCCACAGACCTGAATATCAGGACACCTCAATAATCTCCATGCTCCCAGAGAAGCTGGACTGCTTGCCAATCTTACCCAGCTCCTCGCGGGAGCGTGTCTCCGACATTCCCTCCTCAAACTCCATTTGGCAGCTGCGTCGGTTGAACTGTTTATCAGTGCTGCTAGCACCACCAGACGCATCTTCGTGCCAGCTGCCCCGTCCATCCCGCCGTTCCTGGGTCTTCTCACGTAGCCGTACCCCCTCACGGCCGCCTGCCCGACTACCACAGCCAAACGACATATAGGACGGACTGTTCCCAAAGCGCATTGTGCCCCCGCTGCCTGAGGATGAGTCCACAGCAAAGTACCAGGGTGTATCCCCCGTAGGCGTACTGGGGGTTGTGGCCTGCGCTGGGTCCCTGTGCTTGGTCCAAACCACACCTGTGCTAACGCCCACACCGGGAAGTGCAAGCAGGAGAGAGGCCTTCAGGTTCTCCTCCAGGCTGGGGCTCTTGTGCACAATCCCACTCCCACCGCCAATGCTCCCACGACCCAAGCTCAGGCTGTGTGAATGAGCAGGGGAGCTGCCCGTGCTGCTTGTTGGCTTCCCTTTCCTCCTCTGCCGTGTCCGTGCCTCTCCTGTTACGCCGAGTGGCTCCACCGACCCTGGGCTGTCTGCTGGTGGTGAGAACTGGCACACACTAGGGCTGTCCAACTTGCACAGTTTGGGAACGTCCTCGGACTCTGGGTCTGCAGGGGTAACGGCCAGAGTGGGTGGGTCCTGGGGGCAGCTTGTGGGGGTGTAGGCTGACCTGATGTCCAAAGAGAAGGAGCGCTTGAGGCGATTGGTGTCCTGGATGCGCTCAGCGGATAGGTGCAGACCGCTGAGGCTCTGCTGCAGCGACGTGGGCAAGGCTGGCTTAGGCTCCACCTCCAGTTCCCTTGTGTTATGGCTGCTGTCTGGAGTAGGACTCACACAGCTCTCCTGAACTCTTGGCTCCTCCTCCTCCTCCTCATGCCGCTCCATCATGGGTCTCCCCCCAACCCCTGTGGACAGGGCTTTCCTCAGACGAAGACCTTTCTCGAATTCTAGCAACTGCCCCAGGAAGTTGAAGTTGGGTGAAATGGAGGGTCGACGATCTTTCACAAACCTTGGGAGAGCACAACAAACATATACAAGACTCAAGATCACCATTTCCTGAACGGTCATATCAGAGCTCAACATGACTCATTGGGGTGATACACATTTGCTTCAAGTTAATATCTTTTCATATTTGTAGAAAGCAGCTATCTGACATTTAATAGGCATGATATGCTCATGTAATCTAATTTCATTTAGAGTGAAAAGAAATATAATCTGAACAAAAATACAACATGTATTACAAAGAATTTAGATACTTCCCAGATAAATATGAAATACAAACTACATATCTGTACAGTACGTCCAATACACTGAACTGTATGAAAACTAGTCTGTGAACTCTTAACACTACCATTATGTGTAAAAAAAATATGTAAACTTGGTGGACAAAATTTCACATGATATTGATGACACTATCTGGTATTCTAGGACACGGTTCTACAGCTGAAGCTGAGGGTGATGTTACCTGTAGGCATCATCTGATGACAGGCCCATCGTCTTCATAATGTAAGCGATGGCAATGGTGGCCGAGCGAGAAATTCCCGCCAAGCAGTGGACGATGACTCTGCAGTTTGACACCTTGGCTTTATCTACGGGGGAGAGGTAAATGAGGTAATATGGTGAGATGAGGCAAGTTCTATCATACCATTTCTCATGTTAACCTCCTGAAGTCAAATCTCCATTTTTACCTATTTATCAACTACATGAGAACTGGCTAAGCGTCCTTCTGGTCTATGGACCTTCTGGTCTATAGGAAATCATAAATCATAGAAATTATATCAAACTGAAGAAAAAAAGAAAAAAAAAAGACTTGTGTATGAGCCGTGCTATCCACCTGCAGCTATCGCGGATGGGGGTAGATTGGTGGCATGGTCAAACTATGGTTACAGTGTGTTTCTCCTTACCAATGAAGTCATTAGTCTTCTCCAGCCAGGGCAGCAGCTTCTCGCAGTAGTTGTCATTGACAGGAATGCGCATGAAGTGGCTCTCACAGATGAAGTCAGGCTTCGGGCAGGTGTTACTGGCATTCAGTACATAAGTGATGTCACTCTGGGCCATTAAGTCCTGGGTTTGAGAGAGGGTGAAATGTAACAAGTCAGTGTTATTCCATAAAAGCATAAAAATATTTGATGTTTGGCTTATCATTGACCTCCTTTCGGGGGAGAATCTTGCGGCGTGTCAACCAGAGTTGGGGGCGTTTTTTAAAAATTGCAATGAATTACAGACTGTATTATTCAGTGCTGCTTTAAAAAAGTAATGCATTATATTACTCACTATATTATGTTTTGTTATTCTAACACTCTGAAAGGGAACATATCAGACTAGAATCTGATTATTCTACTTTCAAAATGATTTTTATTGTATCCATTTTGCATCACTTATTAGTTTAACTTGTGCTCAAGTACAAGTAGATTGTTTAGCAACCAACCTTTAAGAGATACTCAAGTTTCCTATAATGACATGGCCGTTTGACTGGAGAAACCAAGAAATCCTCAAGAGGGCGCATAATGCCAACAGCAACAGACAAGACAGTTGTACCAAAAATATTTCACTATGCTTGTTTAAACACACAAAATACATATTTTTGTGTGTTTAAACAAGCTGTTTAAATGAATGTATTGAAATTTGGAATAGAAAATGATAATTCTATCTTCACAGTAACAAAAATAGCATACATAGAATAAATGGAACTAAAAGAGGATTATTAGTCGATTCACTTCTTGGTCATAATTCTGCAAGTTTATTCACTGTGTGTATAAGGAACCACTTTCACAAAAAATCATTTATTTGCATATAAATGTTTTGAGGAAATACTTTGTTTTTGCTGTAAAAATGCAGGTTCATTGCTACATTTTCCTTTCTCTAACTTCCACCTATTGGGGTTTAACTGACAGAACTCAAAGTGAAAATCTATAGTAGTCAACTTACAATATATTAATACCTCAGTGAAATCCCTGTCTCCTTAAGACTTTTGAAAAACTTTTGCCACAGGGGAAAACAAAGAGAAGAATCCAGACACTTTTCATTTTAAAACACAACAAACATCCAATTTAGTAACGACTAGCCTGTCATGACGAACACATCATTTAGTGAGACGACGATGAGCTTATCTGTTTTAAATCAGCCCAAAGTATTCATTCAGAGGGTGGCTGGATCACACGGTGATAAAATGCTTAACGCGGCAGTCTGTCATCACCTTGACAGTGCTAGTTTTTAAAACAACCAAACATCAAAGATATGGCTGCTTCCTGTGGTATGCATGCTATGCTTTTTTAGTGATCTCACTGAATTCCACAAATGCACATGATGTCTGTACCTGCCAACAGCTGGGTGCGCGAACGCAAGTGGAGATACGTCTAAAATTAATGAAAATAGGACATTTTAAGAACCTCATTCTATGCAGTGTAGAATTACCATCATTTTGCCTCCGAATTTTATTTAAATTACTGCTAAACTGAAAAGTTTACACCTGAGGTTACACCCACATGCAGGATTCCTTAGTTTACCAAAACGTCAAAAGGTTGCAATTTAGCTGCAAAGCTACCAGCTAAGTAATACCAGGTAAGTAATTATACCGTTTGCCAACGATCAGTTTAAACGTTCAGTAAATTAAAACACCACTGCTTATCAACTCCTATATCAAAGCCCAACCACTTCTAAAGCAAACCAGACAATTTCATACATTCAGCATATTCTTAGTCTGTTAGCTAGCACATTGTAGCATAGTGTCCTGTGATCATGACTGTGTCCCATACAGCTGTCACTGAGTGGCTTGCCCTTGCCCTCACCTTATTCAGCACGTCCTTCTGGGAGCCCAGGTAGAGATGGGGCAGGATGCGGGTGGGGCCCATGTTGGCCACAGGCAAGCAGGGCTGGGAGAGGCTCATGGGAAGGATACTGGCCGGCTTGCCCTCACATAAACCTGGGAAACAGGAGGAGAAGGCTGCAAATCCCCCTGTGGAGCAAACAAAGACAGCATGCTGTCAATCATTATGGTGAGAGAGAACTTTTATCCACAAACATTCCTTGCTAAACTCAATATTAATAAACATCATAAATATTCCACCCCATCAACACTAACACACAACTGTCCTTCTAAGACATCTCACCCATAAAATATCCTCATTAAACACTTCTCAATGAAATTTGGAGGATGCTACAACAGCAGTCAAGTCTAATAATCAAGTGACAGGCTGGAAAGGCCATGGAACAAAAGCACAAACACCATACAATGCAGAGCATGTCAACTGCATTCTAAATACAGGGACTTAACATAATATAAGCTCACACTTACAGGCAGCACATATTTATTTTCCCTTATTGGAAACTTTTCAAATCACACAGCCAGTGAGGGGGTACAAGCTGGAGATATACATACAGTGGCAGAAATTACTGTCACCTTGTCTTCTTAATGAGTTTACAAGGAGCCTTTAAGGTGTGACAATGAAGAGAGAGACTGCATGCACTGAGGCAAAAAAAATTAGTGACAGTAAACACTGTGTAATTCATTGCTGTATGGCAGTTGGCTGTTTAATGTGCACACAGTGCCCCACAGGAGTAATCAGAGCTAATAACAGTTTGAAGAACACAGGGATTCTGGAAGTAAGGGCTACAGGCACAGTGCAGTAAACCTGACTGTACTCCACAGAAACAGGAAATCCAGCTGATTCAAACTGCTCAAGACCTCACTACTCATTCCACAGGGACACTGCTAAGAAGATAACATCCTGTCCACACCATCTAAAAAGCAACAGGAACTCCAATGGCATTCACTCACAGGCTTCTATTATCTGGTTACACTATGACCTTTCACACTGACCATGGGCACCAAGCATGAACACTCAAACCAGTAAGATTAAGCTTGGAGTACTTGAAGAGGGGTGCCCCCAGTACTTGTACATTTTGAGAGTAAATGTGAAAAGCAGGGAAGAGCTGTGAAAAGGGAGCATGGGCCCTTTAAAAGACGAGTGGATCTGGTTACAGTGGAGTCCGTTTCTGCAGCTCTGTTTCCTGCATGACCTCATCTCCTCTCCTGGACAATTGCATCAGGGAGAGAGAATGAAGCAGGACACAGGTGCCGCACCTCTGTAGAGCTCCACATTAACACGTACATACTCATTCATACCAACACACAGACACACACACACACATACAAATACACATACCCACACAGAGACACACACACATATACAAACACATGTTCACACTCACACATACCAACATACAGCCACACACATACACACGCCAACACCAACACACACACATACAGACATGTACATGCTAAATCATACAAACACACATACAAACACAAGTACACACTCACACATACACACACATACATCCCACTTGCGCATACAAACCCACTTACACACACAGACATACTCCCAAAAAAAAAAAAAAAATAGACAAACTACACATAAACACAGAGACACACTGAAACATATACATGTACACATTCACACAACAAACACACTCACACATACAAACACAAGTACGCACTCACAGGCAAACACACATACACACACGCAAACACACGGACACACTCAAATATAAAAACATGTACTCACACATGTAAACTCACATATGCAAACTGTCACCATTGCACCATGGTGTCCTTAGAACATATTTTTGTGTATTACTTAGTTGGCGTTTTAATCTCATATGATAAATGAACACACTTGCAGACACACACACACACACACACACACACACAAAAATGCAAACATGCAAATATCACATTTGTGAAAAGGAAGTATCTTTTGCCACAACAGAGAAAAAGACGATTTAAATAACTTCAGTTAGTCAGGGAAAACTTCAAGCAAAATACAAGGCAAACACATCCATTAGAATCTAATCTCATATCAGCTTCTCAGATCTGGGACACATTAGCTCTGCTGCCAAGTGAGGCAGGTCGCTGGAGCAATGACATCATCCTGGATTACAGCTCCGTATGGGCAGTATGTCTCTGAGACACCAAAACCACGAAGTGAAAAGAGCTGGGTTAGGTCTGAATAGAGCCTCTGAGAAACAGAGAGGAGCCTGACCGTTGAATATAATTAAACAGGGATGAAAGACAAGACAAGTTAAGGCCAGATAGAAATGCATGAGCTGAGAAAGAGATGAGGAGCTAAAAGGAAAGAAAAGCTGAAAGGGAGAAAGTGGGATAAAATCAAAAGCAGAGGAACAGAAAGGGTATTTTATGCCCTGTTGTGCCATCAGAGTGTTGCTCTGTGCACCTGCCCAACTCCCCCTGACCCTTAGCCCTCCCATCTGCCTCAGGCTGCCCCCATCAGACACCCCCCAATTCCTTCCCCATCCCCCAAATCTGCCAGCCCAAATAAGAAAGAGAGGCTGCCTCCAGGGCCCCAGCCTCTGTCCCTGCTCTTCCTCACTTATGTTCAGTGGCCTGTCACCAACTTTTTAACTTTCATTGAATCCTCCATCTCACCAGCTCTGGATCTGACCCTGTGATAACAACTATGGTAAGGGTATAATGCAGACAGTGCATGGCTTTGTGAGGCAGGTGCTCCATACAGAGCACCTCCCTTTTAGGTAATCACATGGGAATGTGCACTGTGTGCTGCAAATCAGACAAAACTCAAAAGACTGTCCCACAAGTCAGTTTGTGTAATAGTTTGTGTAAAATCATCATGTGCTCCAACAGGCCCTGCATAGGCAACATCTTTCTCAATCAAAAGGGACACCTCAAGCCCTGTCTGTGAGGAACTGCTGTATATAGTGAGGGATCTCATACCAAAGTGCTGAGGATCAGATATGTGTTTCCTCAGCCGCTGAAGTCGACTGTGATTAAACACGCATTAGCACAGGCCTGCAGACGAGTTCTGATGGGGTTGTAGAATCTGTCTTTGGACAGTAAGATCTCCCTGCAGCTGCCTGCTATGCCTGGTGACCGGCCCTTTAAGTCCCGAGTGAAAGGCTGTCTGTTTCCAGCTATTAATGGCAACGGCTGAGCAGGATGACATCATCTCTCTGCAGGCACACATACAGGATGGCGGGTGGGCAGGCAGGGTCCTGCCTGTCAGTTTTTGGAGAGGGGCTGTACTTCCCACAGCTAAGTTCTGCCCTCCTGTTCAGCAGCTGCTGGCTACCTTCATACAGACACAAGCTGACACCCTGTCAAAGTTCACCCGCCATATGGAGCCAAACCCTCCCAACCCCCACCCCAACATCCCGCTCCCAACAGTCATCCCTCTCTAACCCCACTCACTACGACCCCCCCCCCCCTAAGTCACCCTCTTTTCAGCAGCAGGGCCCAGTGACATCATCGCTCGGGAGGGCCTGTTGTCATGCCGATTTGTGTGTTAATCCTGACACGGGGAGTTTCTGGGGCTTTGACTCAATTAGCCCCAGCATGGGCCGCCATCCCCGCCACTGTCATTCCTTAATGATGATATCACATCCTTCGGGAGCGGCCCCAGGGCAGGCTGGGAAAATGATACCCTTCCCCCGGTGGGCCCTGAACAACCCAGCCCTTCTGTATTCTGGCTGTTCATCAAGGACACAAAACAAAATAATACAAAAAATAAACCAAGCTTCTAAGGCTTTTTAGAACTAGACTTGTGTACTGCGCCTTTACTTTTTCCAATGTGAAAAATTCTGCTTACATTTTTCTGGTTAGAGAGATGGCTGTTTGCTCAAGACCATGCTGTCCCTTTAATTGGAGGAGAAAGCCACATATGTGAGGACAGAAAGGAGGGGTTGTGCTCTGTGGAATGAAGTCATCGTATATAAATGCCCCACAGGCCTCCCAGGTTTGAACTGTGCAAAGGCTATATACAGAACAAGAGCGAGCCAGGCCTTGTTTCAACCTATACTACAGGGACAGAGCATGAATTATTACAAACTATAGCTACTAAATCTGGATCTGTTGTCATTACACAGCCATGACAGAATTAATTATCGATTACCGGACTGTTCCACAAGATAAGAAGCCTTGAGCTTTGGACCACAACTTGCAATGAAAGTGTCAATCCCTTAAATACATTAAGGCAAGAAGTCCCTACATGTTTGACATTGTTAAACCATTAACACAACATAAAGGAAGCATTAATACCATATCTATGCTGTGTTTGGGGCTCCCTACTTTTCACTGGCAAAGGGGCATCTCCAGACAACGGGGTCTCAGTCGCCACACTCTGTCACACATCACGTAATCTCCACATTCACTGTCACCATGGAAACAAGGGAGGACAGGACTGCCACTTTTCTCAGCAAGAGAAAGCAGTCATGCCAGAAACAACAACAAAGCATATATACAATCATGCATACACATATACACACAAAAAGACACAAGCTCACACTCACACAAATGCATGCATTCAGACACATACTCACACAGATGCATGCAGCCATGCACATACATGGTCCACTTCCTCTCATTTGCATTTGGCCCATCAGCCATGTTAAATTTTCATTCACAACATGAAAGGGCTAGCTTTGAGTTTTTTTGTCAGTTTATATTGAGTAGCTATATATTCAGAAAACATTGTTGCACCTGCTGAATTTATAATGTACTCCTGTCATGGCCAGAATAGAACATAATGCATGAAACCTGTATATCAAAAAGCACTGCAATGGAAATAAGTTCGATGACTTTTCGTGTTATCCTTGATGTTTGTAAAGGCATAAGGAACACTGATGACATGACGTCTGAGCTCCTGCTACACTCTACAATAAGGTCAGGCTCAGAGACAGCTCCTCAAAATGGCTTTAGTGAGACCTGCCAGCTGAGGCAAAGCTATGAGACTGGAGCACAGGTAAAAGCCACCCAAACAAGGTTCTGTTCAGCCCTCATGCCTGCTCTGACCCTCTACGCAGTCACAGTGTGGCCCTGTCCCTGCAGAGGGTGGGATTAGGAACCCCTCTCCCCCTGTACCTATGGAAAAGAGGGCACTGTGCCGCGGAGGCACAATTCTTTTTTTTTTTTACAGCTTATGTAATCACTCGATCTACTCTCCTCCCCTCTTTCCAGCCAACCCTCCCTTTGCCTCCCTCAGTCGTTTGGCTCTGAAAAAAAGAGAGGAAAAGAAAAAAAGGGAAAGGCTCTCTGGGATGAATGGATGAGTTCAGCCACAGTGGCAGAAGCAGGCAGCTCTGAGACTCATTAATGCATTAGATCACTCTGGTCAATTCTCAGCCCTCCCTCTGCAGCCAATCAGCACTCCCTTCACTTCATTAATGCTCACTAACGCAGTGGGCACATCCCACATGGCCAGAAAACTCCAGGGAACACTGGCACCTCTCTCATCCCCCACCATCCACCATCACCACCCCAGCCCAGCCCAGACCACCTCCCATTCTGGTGGCTTGCTCTACATAACCTCAAAATTGGAGCACTGAAGTTAAAACATATAGTGCTATTCTTTGCTAGGCTATGCTATGTAAAACTACACTGTTATGATTCCTTTTTAAGGACATTCATTTACAAAGGGTTTTGTTGCCACTGACACTGAATCACTGAACACTGAAAATGTTTCATTCATATTTCGCTAAAATCTAAGCAACTCATTTTGTCTTTTGACTCTTGTGTGATATAAAACAGCGCTACTATCATCTGCATTACTTTATTCCCCTAGGGTGCTTTTATTGATGTGGCTGAATAACTGCCCCTGATTCTCTGCACCCATTACTTTGGGATAGAGGGCCAGGGGTTTTATGTTCCCCATCTATCAGACATCCACTCATTCAATCTGCAATTTCAACACCTATAAATACATTATCACATTATGGGCCAAGAAAAGGTCAGCACCCTTTCTAAAACTGATACATTCACAATAACGTAATGAAAAGTTCAATCAAATGCCAATTGGGCCTGTGTCCTACTGCACCTGAAACAGAATAAAAGTGACTCTGTGCAAGATCTGATTGACTACCTGCCTATGTTCACTCAGTCTACTTGGCAGGTACAGAAACCCTAGGGTGGTGCTGCCTAAAAATAGATCTACACTCTAACAGAAGCTGCTATTTTTATGCAATAATGACGAAATCTCAGTCTTTTTTCCTCTAAGGAAGTCTACTGTCAACACACCACAATCACTACATGCTCCAAACACTGGAAATCTAACTCAGAGCCACTGCTGTTTCAACGCAATATGAGTCATTTTCAGGAGATAGGTCGCAACTGAGGGAAGGAAAGACGTACAAGTTGACAGGTGAGTCCCCAAAAAGAAGAGAGCTACCTGAACCCTCGCACCATCCAATTGGTAGTTCAGCTGAAAAGCCTATCCATAGTGACTATCTGCACTAAGGGTTGTGCACACCTGAGTACTAAAGACTGTGCCCTCCCCCCCAGCCCACCATAGCCTTACAGGATGTGCCTCAGAGCTCCTGTGCCCCTTTCCTAAGAGAAGAAAAGGAAATGGTGCACGCCAAAGAACTTGAACATACGCATGTACTCACAAACACATATACACACTCACACTGAGAGGATCTATACTCTGCCTCTGAACGGATGCAAAAGGAAGAAATCAAAGAAACATCATCACGGTTGAGAGTGGGAGAAAAAGAAGAAGAAGGCAAAAAGATGAGAGGGAAAAAGAAGGGAAGCAAAATGAAAGAGAAGCCTTTGTGCTCATTTTATCTTAGTGCTTTAGCCCTGACAGATTGCGTGAGGCAACAAACAGAGGAGGTCCTCTTGCCTCCTCTCTCTGCTGTGAGGCTAAAGCCAGGTCTCCACTAGCAGTCTTAACAATTATAAATGCCTCTGACAAGCTCTTGAGAAACCCAACAATGCTCCCCCACCAACCATTCACAAATATACAATTTACACCATGTACCTCTGTCACCTACAACAACAGTAACCACCCCCCCCAGGTCACACACCTCTGAGCTCCCGCCCCTCCTTCATCCTGCGCACCCTGATCTTCAGCTTCATCTGGCTCTCCTGAGTCTCCTGCCAGAAGCTGTCCTCCGGGGGGGCTATGACCATGTCCACGGGCATCTGGTCTGAGCAGGGGTCCCAAACTCCTGCAGTCCCCACTCCGCGGGACCCAGCAAAACCAATTTGCTCCAAGAATAATAAAAATAAACCCTCACAAAAAATAGACCCACAATACCTAAGGTAATTTACAACAAAAACTCTAGTCAAATATCCCAAGCTGTAGCGGTGAGAGAGGCGCTGGGGGAATAATGTGCTGTCGACACAGCAGGGTCACGCAGTAGGAGAATGTCTCTGCTGCTGCAACAGTTCTGTTCCTTCCTTGTGTGTGTGGATCTCCGAGTCTCCAGCTGAAAATGCAGATTCCTATTGTTGTCAGGCTCCACACTCTTTCTCTCTCTCTCTGGTGCTATGCTCCTCCCCTTTTCTCCCTTGCTTGCTCACTTGCTCTTTCCTTGCCTCACTCTCTCTGTGCAGTGACGCTCCGCTCTATTCCAGCTCTCAGAGAGTGAATGAGCTCACTTGCCGTGAGCATGGACTCTTGCTCTCTCTCTCTCTCTCTCTCTCTCTCTCTCCTCCCTCTCCCTTGCGCGGGGAGCCAGGGATCAGTCATAGCTAATGTGTACGGCATGTAACCACATTCCTTACTCACCACACAAATATGCGGCCACCTTTGAGGCCTGCACACAGGCCTGTGGAGAGGAGGCAGAACAGGCTCCTGTGCTCACTCGCTTGCTTAAAGAGGGTTGGTCAGGAGGGGACTCCTTTTATGTCTGCTAATTTCTGCCTTTTTGGGAAAAATTACTGATGTTGTTTTTTAGCTTCAGCGCTGGCCCTATCACCCTGCAGCTAGGCATAGAGGCATAGGACACCTTTCTCTGACATGTTAGCTTCACACTTGCTGAAAAGCAGTATGATAACAATAATAACAGTAATAACAACAATATTAATAATAATTTTCCATTTCCAATAATTTGCCATATCCCTCTCACTGTCACCCTTTCCCAACAATGGGCCCCCCAATCACTATGACGTCTCTAGTGATCAAACAATAAACCCTGTCACACTTGCCCCCAAAAAGAAACCACTGGAAAGTTCCACATCATGTAGTGCTGGCCTAGGTACCAGAACCATGCTGGAGGAGTTCAGTCTGGCTAAGCTCAGTTACACTGTTTGCTTCGGGGTGGGGGGATTTATGATAGGGGAACATGCTGTTTCTCACAGGGTCGCTGGCCTGAAAGCTTTCTGAGGGCATGGAGCTCCAGCAAACGCAGCTTGAGGACCAAGGTCCCTTTGACTCGATCCATTCCCACAGAGCGGGTGGGAGTCATCCTGGAGCAGCACAGAGTCACACGACAGTGGCATTTTACTACGGAATGGTAAACATGCAGGGGTGGAAAGCACTACAGGAACAAAGTATCACATTGTTGACGGTGAATTAAGACATGGATGAACACCAGACCAGGCCAGGCCAGGCCAAACTTACTTTCTAAGTCCTGCAGATTGAATTGCTTTCACTCACATTCTCTTGTCATACAAACTGAATGGTGGCCATGTCAGGCATCCAAGGAAGGTTTTTTTAATGCTTATACTTTATGTCATTGTATAAAGTTTTCTTTCTCAAACTGGAGATTGTTCAGCTGTGGATTTTACATCAAAATCAAGCCTAAGGCTAAAGGCAAATGTTTAATTTTTTTATGTTGATTACACAGTCACTCTGGTCTCCTCTACAGTCATGTGCTGCTGAATTACTGGCCTAATGAAAATGAGCACTTCTGGGTTTGTGTTCTGTGCTGGTGGAGACACTGAGAAAGAGAAAATGGGTCACTTGGAAACACAAATGCCTTCATTCCAAGCACAGTAAACATATCCTCTACTGTATCGCAAGCCCTCAATTACCACCAACCATCAAAAAGCCGGATGAAACCCAGTGAAGTCAGAGCTAGGCACGCCAGCACCTCCTGCTGGCCACCTAACCACACTGCTGAACTCAGCTATACTGTTATTTCATAACGATTACTTTAACTATACTGATGAGTAGTCATGCCAATAAAGCTTTTTTGAATTAGCATTTTAATTAGTGGTCCTCTCAGGATCTGAGTGTCATCTGTGTAGATCTGTAGCAGTGGCTGAGCAGGACCTTGACCTCCCTGCCCTCCCAACATAATGTGGGCTGATTGTCCGAGGGCCAGAGCTCTGTGGTTAATTAAGAAGTTGTGTGGGCTGGCTACACACGTGTTTTTATTTGTTTGGTACAGCGGCAGGCTGTCAGTGCCGTAAATAGGTGCGTGCGTCACTGTCCCTGTCAGCCTCTATTCCTGGGTAGCCAGCTGTAGCCCTGCCTCCTCTATGTGTACAAATAAATGACAATCAGATCAACAGCTGCCAGTGAACCTGCTGCAAGCTGAACACAAAGGGGAAGAGCCGCAGAGACACATCTACCATGCTTCCTACTCCAGAAAATGACCAAACAAGCTAGCTATGAGGGGAGACCTATGGGTGCTGACGCCGATTAATGGATGTGCCCAAGAACCCTTCATTTTGAGCAGAGATATAAATTCTTTTCTTCTGATACAAATCTCCTTTTCTTTTTTCAGAGTACTGAATGCAGAGCACACCCCATAGATGCTTGGAGGTCAAAAGTAAAGAAGGGTCTCAATGTGGCTGTTTAGAGGTTGTAAAACCAATACATAAAACATTCAGAATGGGGGTCTTTTCATGTATATACAGAGTCACCTTGTAAATGATAGGTCATGAGGAGCTCCCTGTAGTACATTCAGCTCTACAGAGTCATGTGATAAGTAGCTGGGAGGTATTAAAGGTCAAGGCCGATACACATGTTGTGGGGATATATGATTGTGCTGTGCAGAGAGTTGGGCCACGTGGGAATCTAGCACAGTAAAGCATAGCAAACACCTTTACAACAGTCTTTTGATTTTTGCAGAGTTCAGTCTGACTGCCTATGAAGGCCACAAAATCATTTCCTTGTTTTTCCCCAAACGTTTTCTTTTTCTATCTGTTGGATTCCATTTGGAAAATTATTATGTGGCTCCTTCCACTGTAAAGCACTCTGTGACAACCTGCCTGCAATTAAGACAAAGCTACAAAATAAAGATTGACTGATTTTATAATCTGACCAAATGCTCAATTGGTAAAAAAAAATAATTGACTGATAGTACCCCTTATTCACAGGTTGGAATGCTCCCTCTCTCGACACTGGCTAGCAGGTGTATACAGGAATTGTGATCACAGTGAGGCAGCATGCTGGCAGGAGGCAGGTGGTGGGAGGGGAGGTTGCAGAGGATGTGGACCCAGCCCAGAAAGGACACAGCACCCGACACCCCCAGATCCACTGTCATGACATCAGGGGAAAGAAACGCTGCACCCCCAAATTTATGGCCTCGGTTAAAGAGCAGCGGGTGAGAGAGCTGAGGGGGGAGCATCATCCCCAGTGTTGACACTCCTTGTTGCCACGGTATCAGTAACAAGCAATTAATATGTAATGGCATCAGCGGGGCGACGCGTGCGGCCTGCACAGCTGAAGTGCCTGGGGTGTGATGTAGTCACCCCGTTGAGGGGCTCGTCTGGGGCATGCTGAGAGAGAGAGAGAGAGCTGTCGCTGAATGATCTCATCTCAGCAGGGAGAGCCAAACTACAGATATTGTTTTCTATTATCATAACAAATACAAACCCAGCAATATTCATGGAAATTCAATATAAACACACTTACATTTTCTTTTATTATCATTTGAAACTGAATCTTTATTATAAGATTAATACTGCATTTTCCAAAGCTAAATTACATTTCAAACATTTGTCAAAAAAAAACAAACATGTACTGTATCTACCCAAAGATTCACTAGACCCACAGAAATACCCACACATGCACACACAGTTGTACAAATACTGAATATATGTAGAGGGGGAATCGCAGGACATCAGCAGAAGCTGTGGCTGACTTGGCTGTGCTTGCTGTGACTCACTTGTCACACATCAAATGTGTCATCTGAAATCCCCATGTGGCAGCTCCATTTTTGTCTGATTGTGCTTGACAGGTGTGGTCCTGTTTCCTCATTGCTAATGACTCAGAAAACCACCTAGACAATAAGCAAACCTCAACAGTGAGCTTCACTGTACTACAATACTTGCAGAGCAACAATAATGATGCTACTTTAACACAAGCTAATTCTTGAAAATGATTCCTTTTTGTGACCTGCCTTCATTATGCAGACTGAAACTGTTTCATCCATACTGGAAAAAAATCATTTTAACAGACCCACACCCACATGTTTCACAGCCTTTTCCTGCTTTACAGATATGGCAAAGATGGAGGAACAAAAAGCAACATGAACTGACAGATGACAGATCACCTGCCCTCATCACTCAGGTCTGATGGAAGAGAGAGAAAGCGCAGAACACTAGATTTAGACATTTTGTTTAAATTATTCCCTTCCACAACATAAAAAAGTAGCATGTGGCACCAGGCACTCTGCACAGCTAGCTGATGATTTTTTCTTATTCATGGCTGGGGTTTCAGTTCTTGGAATAACTGACCTAGGGCTTGCCCAGAATATCTCCACAGACCTGCCCAGAACTGCTCCTCTCAAAGGATAGGTACAGGAAGAGGTACTGACACTGCTGTTTGTACAGGGCAATGAAGCAGATGAGTGAAATTTAAAACAGGGGCAGATCTGATCCATGAGCTGAGATGATCTGCACACAGGTTAGGATCATAACACAGCTTACATAAATATATGAATATATAAACAACTAAAGAAAAAAGCAATGAATGTGTCATTACAATTTAGTGTTCACAGTTCCAGTGGTGGGCCCTGAAATCAGGCCCTTCAGAAACCACTAAGAAAGAAGCCAGCACCAGGCTGCACTAATTATGACACAGGCTGATGAGATCACTCCAGACACTGTGTGAAAGGTGATGTCATGCCAGACACAGTTTAAAAGGTTGCTTTCTGAGAGCCCTGACATATGTAATCTAAGGTCAGTACAAGCAGTAGCTTTGTGAAGCTGGTGGAGCAGGGAAAGGGCAGTCTGGGAAAAAACTGATGGTTGTCACACTGCCGACACACCAATAATCCCAGGCTCTATGGCATCACACCCCTTACTCAGGGCGGGGTTAGAGGAAAGCATGACGCCTCCATGGACATCAGTAATGCCTAAAAAAGGGTAGGATTGCTCATACAGGGAAAAAGTCAAAACACATCACTTCTTTGCCATTGATTACCTCAGACACCAGGTAATTTCGCTGTAACAGGCACTATGGCCTGTGTTAGAGGAAAGTGTAGGACCAAAGACAGGCAAGATAACAACTGAAAATAACATAAAATTCTAAAAAAGGCAAAATACTTATGAATGGTAATTTAATGAGCTCATTCAGAGGGTTGACTGTAAAACTACAAGAAATATGCAAATAGACATAAAAGTCTTGATTAACAAGTCTCAGTAAGCTATGCACAACTGCAAGTCACATTACATTCTCAGCATATCTCAGCCATTCTGGACAATGCAAAAAAAAAAAAAAAAACAATCGAGTGATATAAATTATTTTTGCAGAAATATATTCATAGTAGGGTGTTGCTCTGTCCTTGGTTAGAGTTGGGAAGTAGGGCAGCTGTGGCGGCAGCCAGACAGCCAGGCCCAGTTATGGCAGAGATATACTCTCCTTGAGCCATCAAACATCACCACACTTAAACCGCACATCCAGCTATTTTTCCTCCTTCAGCCATCCTTACCTACATCTGGGGACAACCATGTGCTCAACCAAGATAAACATGCAAAACTGATCCAGACTGCAACAAGCAGCATTGCCTGTTACACACTAGTCCCTTATTCTGCCAGCCATTCACAATCCAATCAAGCAATCATTCAACTTTGCTGAGAAAGGAAACTTAAGTTCTGACTGGACCAGTGCATCAGCAACTGCTTTTGATTGTTCAGTCTTTCTGTGTACCTTATTTGAGTTTAGGGCATGGTTATCACAAGACATGATGTCAGACTTGACACGTATCGAGCAAGGGAGGCTACATGGCCCGCGGATCACATTCCATGCACTTGACTCTGTAACATTATTGTAAAGGCTGGTCTCCAGCAAATGGCTGTCAGCCTCTGGGCATTCCATTGGACTTACACTGTGCGTATCTCCCAACTGCAAACACAGAATGCCTGTCATCTATTAACATCAAAGCAAAGTCCCTCCAGGTAATTGCTGTTTGAATAGTTATAGTTCATTCCATGTGGTGCCAATCACTGATCGCTTGGGGATTAAATTAAACTGTGACATATTTGGATCTCGGGGGCCATGATTCTCTTCCCCCATCTGACATAATTCCATTTATGGGCAGAAAAAGAGACATGCTGTTACATCTTTAATTGGCACCGCTGAACACCATGGCATTGTGTCCTGCAAAAATATCATATTATAATATTCACGGAATGCTGGAGGGTGAAACCCCCACAATGATATTCAGAAAACACATTTTACTTTGTAAAAATTGCCATTTTCAGACAAAGGCCCCATGCAGGCTGCCCAAGGCAAGGGGAGCAATGGGATTCAGGGATCTGAGGGAAATGTCTAGGGACCTGATGTGGAGATTAGGCAAGCCTGAATAATACAACCCCCCGCCTGCCCCAAGACAAGGCTATTAGGATACAAGAGGGGCCAGGGGAAGCCAGCTGAGCCAAGTCCATTACTACTGCCCTTCATATGGACTGGGACTGAGGTACAGCTTCTTTGTCTCCAAAAAACACAGTATCATTCTCTCTCTCTCTCTCTCTCTCTCTCTCTCTCTCTCTCATTCTCTTTCTCATACTGTTTGTTCCTTTGTCTCTACCTTTCTCTGACTTCTTATTGGTAATGAACAATGGAACCAACTTTAACTGTTTCCATTTCATACATTAATCAGTCAGAAGTATTCATACAGTCCATGCCATGGTAAGGAACAAGAAGGACATCTCTCAAACTGCACATGAAGAAGTCTGCCCACTGGTTCAAAAATGTTAAGAGCCAATAAGTCTGAATAGAATGGAACCCAAGGTGGCAAAAGGGTAAATGAGTATGCATTGTGTTCTAAAAGAATTTTACATCAGGAGATTAGAGTCAGGGAGAGTTCTTTGTGTCTCCATTGTGAATGGGTGGCCCTGAGAAAATGATGATGTCATTCCACTGCCTGTTCAACAGGAAAGGAGTCACCAGATGGATTACACAACAGGGAGGAAATCTGTCGCTTCTGGGTTCCGAGTAATGAATGCAGAGGAGAACCACATTAACCAAATGGCTTTTTATTTAATCGTTCTAATCATTTCACTTCACTGCTCTGATTTGGTTGCCTCAAGATAGCATTTCTACTAAAAGAAATTTCAAAGACCCAAGGAATGAATAATTGAAATTGGCAGCATAACCTATTCTAGCTACCATGTGTAAAATGTGCTGCTCATATATTAGGACAAACCTCAAAATGTGCCAACAAGTCAACCCAAGGTAAGAAGGAAAAAAACCCTAAAAGGTAAATCCAATGATTAAAAAACAGTTTCATGAAATACGTATTTTAGCTTGTGTAGCAAATGTTTTGGGGAATTTAACAATTGTAAGAAAATGTAAAAGCACCAGTAATATGTTGCTTGCAGGGCTAAAAATCTGCCATTGGTGGAAATATGCTGTTTATAGCACTAAATCTTTCCCAGCTGGGTCAGCAGACACACCTGGGAGATACTGTAGACAACATTCAGAGAAACACAAAAATCGCCTGGCAGGGAGGAACAAGACAATTTGAGAGGAAAGTAGCAGATAGTTTATTTATACAGTAAGGAATGCTGTGGGGGGGAGGGAGGGTCAGAGGACACGGAAAGGAGGTGGAGCAGTATGCATGCGCTCATGGGTACAGGATGAGGCAGAATAAGGAACGCTGTCGGGAACACTTGAAATGATGACAAATCTGCATTCTTCACACAGAGGCCTTGGACTGGGATCCCAAATTTAGCCTAGTTTAAAATGGAAAATCTGAAGTCTCAATCTGGAAATGAATACAGGACTGCATCACTGCAGAGGGGTGGGAGGATAGGGAGAGTTTTCAACAAGGAATGGTGACATTCTCTCTGAGAGAGAAGCCAACTAGGAGAGAGATATTTTTCCCCATCTTGGCTCACTTTTAGAGGCCTCTGAAAAGCTGTGTCTCCACTGCAATCCCACATTTTGCTCAGTCCAAACTTCTTTGGACTTCCTCAGAGTGTAATGAGCTCCTGAGCATACATCTGTGCCCTGAAAATCAGCCTTTTGCAGTATTAAAGGGGAATAAGGGAGGAAACTGGATACTCCAATGAGTCTGTGTTCAGCTACTTGGACATCAATGACTCAAAAAAAGTGAAGAAAACGTCACAGCTTTGCATAATAATCTTTCTTTTCCATGCAAGAATGAAAGGCCTGTTCGACTTCAAGAATGGTTCAACATTTTATTTGGTGGCAAGAAATTAGACAAACAAAAAACCAAACAGAAAAACAGACAGTGGGCCTCTGCAGACAGCTGGAAATATGTGCCAACAACCTGGTGAAAAAAGACAGCATCCAGGCCAAACAAATCCAAAACAAAGCAAAGGGAATATTCCAGCCTGTATTTTTCTCTGTTGAAAATAGTTTGGATAAAGTAACAAATGGAATTTGCTGGGAAGGGGCCAGGAAAGAAGACCCTCGTTGTGTGGTGACCATTGTGTCAGAAAGGAACGCAGGATGGAGCACAGCAGCTTTGTGTTTAGTCTCGTTACCATGTTGGCTAGAAGAGCTGAGGGTAGAGTGTCAGAGTTGGCAACCACCCCCAATCCCCCAACCTCCAAACCACCAGCAGCACTCACCAGTCACTCCCATGGCTCAGCTGCCAGAAAGATTCTCAACTCCATATTTATGATTGAGCGATAACCATGTTTGTATCACCCCAGCAACGGCGCAGAGAGCAATTCTTGGGGAGGATGCCTCACACGAGGTTTGGGTTCTGCAGATGTCCCTCTATTTCCAGCCACCGGCGAGGTCAGATTCAAGAGATGTATAATCTCTCTTACACCATCTTCAGTACAAGATTTCTATTCTGTGCCTTTTCATCTGGCAGTAACACACAGCAACACATCCAGCTACTCTTGACCCCACCCCCCCACCAAAAAAATAAAAAACTCAGCAACAAAGTGTTTATGAGATGAGATTAACTTATTATCAGATCCCACTAGCTTTTTTGACTCAATATAAAAATGTAACTCTGAATGGATACTGTTAATTTAGAGCATTGAATATAGTTCATATGACTTTATATTAAAATGCTAGAGGGCTTTCAGGCACTGAAGTATTACATAAGCATTTTCATGTCTTTAGCATGAACCCTGAGGGATTCAATATTTGGATGCTACTTTTAAACCTAAAACACCTCAACATTGGATGTGCTTGCCTATGTTGCTGCAACTGTTTCAGTCTAAGGGGTGCTAATTTTGAGTAGTACTGAGCATGATGCATGCACAGCTCTACCAGCCACTCAAAATTAAAATGCTGATGCCAAGGCTAACTAAAAAAAACACTATCTTTCATCAGGGAAATTAGCAGAGGATTTGAAACATGACTACAGAGTAGTTTCACTACACTGCTAAATGAACAGTGATTTATGAAAATGGATTCTGAAAATACACTCATGCTAATTTGCACAAATCTGCAATATTTACAATATTTGCAGAATTTAAAATGTACGACAGATGAGTATAAAGTATTGTTTAAAAAACAGTGGATAATACTACATAAGCTTAATTAAAACAGTAAACAGTAACTGTATGGGAAAATAAACTGTATCCAAGAATGCTCCTCAAAATATTAAATTTTACAATGATTAGGTACCCGAACACATGAAGCAAAGGGCCCCCTTTTTATATGTTAATCATGTGCATTTGATTCGGGTTCACCTGCCTAGTTATAAAAATTGGTATGGTGTTATTCTATCTATTCTCTGGCAGTATTGGTGGGTAATTCAAACCTTTGCACACTGTACCAATTAATTTACTATGTAATTATTCATTGCAGATAGGGAGGAAATAAAAATGATAATAAGGAAGCAAATGAGGAAAAGGAGGGGCAAGCATTCCCCTCAGGGGCTTTGATTTTGGGGAGGGGAGCATGAGTCCCAAAAGGCAATCAGGTCTGTGGCAGTGTGCTCGGTCCCTTTAAGACAACAGAGGTTAGAGAACAGTCAGCTCTACCCCAGAGAGAGCAGCAGGAATGCAGCTGCATTACATCATCCTAGATACACACACACACACACACACACACACACGCACAAACATATCTGTACACTCATACACATGCACTCACTCACATATGTGCATGCACACACACACACACACACACACACACACACACACACACACACACACACACACACACACACACACAAACCAACATATCCGCACACTCATACACATACACACACACACACACACACACACAAAACCAACATATCCGCACACTCATACACATGCACTCACTCATATGTGCACACACACATATACAAATGCATGTACTCACAAAGGAAGTGAAGAAAAAGACACAAATTTATGCAAGTACCTGCTGTATTTTTATGACACAGGGAGAGAGGAAGAGATGGACTGTCATGTAAGGGTGTTCAGTAACTTCCAAGGGGAACAGACTGGTGACCCCTCCAGCCTCCTGACCCAATGAGTTATGCCAGCTGCTCTTCTTACGATCTGAATAAACCCTTCAGCATCTCAACATCTGCTGTGAGACCACAGCGCATGATTATGGTTCTTAGCGCATGGCACCATTCACCTGAAATAACACAATAGCACATCAACTTCTGTACTGTCTTACTCATAAAACTATAAGGATAGCCAAAAATGTAGAAGTAAAAACAACGGAACTGCCAAGAATAAATGCTGATATTTTCTCTACTATATTACCATTAGGTAATGCCTTGCCTGCAAATATGTAATAAAGCATTTATGTCTAATGTAATAAAACAATTTCCTTGATTATATTAGCTATTGGAATGTAACAGAAGCAATGATGTCTTATACATTAAACCATCAGAAAGAGGGATGTTGGCAATTGTAATTCTTAGCTTGCAGCATACTGCAGCTCATTCCAGAGCTGGTCTCTCAAAAGGCAAAAGAGCAGCTTGGCTTTAACGAGTCAGAGCTGCCTGGCTGCTGTGCGTGTGCTAATTAAGCAGATGGGTCAAATGGGCTGCGGCGGTGCCTGCAGAGAGCGTGAGTCGAGCCCCATGGCAGGCTGTGCTCACTGAAATGGGCCCATGAGCTCCACTGCACCAAAGCACTGGACAGGCAAAACATCACACAGGAAGTACTTCTGCCTCCAGAATCTATACAGAGGACTGTTTGCATGGCTTGTTAAAGGATGCCCTGGTAGTGGATATCAAATTTTCACCTCCACCAAGTTACCTACTCTGTCCACCAAACTTTTCTGAGACAGCTCCCAAGGTTGACTGTAACATAAAATAACAGAGATTATGACAATATAAAATGTAGAGATGATCACACGTATAAATGCACACGTGTGTGTGAGAGAGATATCAGGGCCCCCTCATATATACACAATCTACATCTACATGATCTACATCTTTGAAGGAATGATGGCCGCTATGGACAGCCCAACATCTCCTAAACTACACTGTTGTCTGTGGCCAACATCTTTCACAGAGCACTGCTGTTACTTTGTCATTCTAGTGGCAAGGTGACATCAGCACTGTGTTTTCCGAGGAGGTGCTCATCCAGTGGCAGTAACACAAGCTACTGCACAAACAGAGCTGTCCAGCAGGGCAACAGCGCTCCACACTGAGACCAAACTGTGTTTACGTAACTATATCCTCCTCTGCCTTTTCTCAGCCCGCTGGAATTATCCTGAGAGGAAGAGGCCTGCATGCAGCCAGGAAAGTGACAGAAGACCTACTTTATTTGATCGAATGCTTTACTCTTACATTCAATCCACTGAAGGCTTCCGGAAATTCATAAAAGCACTGAGAGATTTCAGTGAATTTGAGGGAATGGTGGAGCATAGGAGCAATGCTAGGACATGTCAGCACAGTGTGTGGATGCTCCTGTCCACACAGGGACATCTGATTGTGGACGCCACCTATGGACCTGGGATGGATCATGTGTCTTTCACATTTTGAATTCCAAGGGTACTGATTTCTGATAGCATCTGCAGGTAAATTACCTAAATTAAATGAGAACCACATTTTAAGTGGACACATCAGCTTGGTGAAAATATTTCACACACTGCCTGGTAACTTAAAAGATAAGATGATAAAAGATAATAATGTAAAACAGAGCAGAATGTTTTACTTCATACTGAATCATGTTGCAAAAACCTTTACTTTGGAAAAAGTTACACATAATGCTGAATTTGAGTTAAAATATAATACTGTAAGTAAAAAGGCACAGAATTATCAATGGTGGTTTTTAATTTCTTTTGCCTGCTTGACATGAACACAGGTCCAGACAGCATTCACACCCACAGGATAGCCCCACCCAACGGAAAGTCCCACCTTGCCAGGAACTGTTCTCTAACGCCGTCTTTCAGGTGACAAAAGATGATATTACATGAGCGAAAGAGATTCCCATCTTACAACTTCAGCTCTGCTTCCCCCACCCAGTGTAAGTATTTCCTCCTTGGAGATATTGTGAATCTGCTCCCAAGACACCATCCTCCCCCATTGTGTGGAGAGAGCATTAGCACGAGCATGGCAGCTACAGTACGCTTCAATACAAGGAGAAAGAATGAAGGGGAGAGAGTTGCTATGTCTCTGTACAAAGCAAGAGTATGAGTGTTAGCACAGTTGCTTGAGTATCTTATATAAAGAGAGTTAGAACATTAGCATTAGCACGGCTACTAATGTATGCCACATAAAGTCAGCAAGAGCATTTCCTTAGCACGACCCTATTCAAACATACAATCTACAGTATAACATCACAGTGGCCCTTCCACTTTACAGACCCCAACCTTCTATTCAAGAAACACAACACTCTTATCGATGTTTAACAGTCAAAAGAAAAAATCCTGACATTTCGAAGGGAAATTCCAACAACCAACAAGGTGTGGGTTTCATGTACGTCACCAGTGTGTCTGTTAAAAGTCTGACACAGAAAACACCAATCTATTCATTTTTTGTATATAAGTCAATGCAAGTGTATGGTTTGCAAGTGTGCTGATAAAGAGAATGTCCTCAAAGATAAGGAAAAATAACACTCAGTAATATCAGACAATGGGCTACATTTTACTGACCAGAATCCATGCTCCATTGCACATAGTGCAAGTGAATTTAAAGCATGTCCAAATAAATTTTGCCAGTGACACTGCCTTAAAATAGAGTGCAAATGCAGGAACAAGTATCAAAGGATTGGATTGTATAGATTAATTACTGATAGGTGTGTCTGGGGTATAAAAATGCAATAAATGAAATGCATTGTCATCTACCATTCCCTTTAAAAACCTATTCAGGTGGCGAACAATGAGAATAAGTGGCACATTTATTGAGACTGCTTGTTACACCTTGCCTATGGCTCAAAACATCCCATGACTTAATATTAAAAACTCAGCTAACTGTCTCTTGTGTAATAACCACTTATCAACACTGTGGTTGAAAACTAGGACATTATTGATAAATGTTCATATGTAAAAAAAAGGAACAGGATAGAAAGGTAAAATTTCCACAGGAATGTCAGTGCCCTCTTGCTGTAAAATTGAAGTGCACAATCAAATAAAAACAAATACATTAAACGCATATGACTAAAGACACGGTTTTGTATGTGTGTTAAGTATTACTATGCCCGTGCAGAAGAAGGGTGTATCAAGGTCATTTCTCTGACCCCGCAGGACCTCTACAGAGTATGGAGGGCCAGAGCTTGGGGTGGGGGTGGGTCACCGAGAGATGCCTATGTGACAAATGAAACCTATAAATAGAGGAACATTCTGAACCCAGAGAGGAGGTGTTGGGGGGAGCAATTCACAATAATGGGCTTTGGGACTCCAGGGAGGTTATCTCACCTACCCACGGCACATCCGACTACCTCTAAATGGAGCCAATGATCTGTGGCTCTGCCTGCAGCAGTAACAGATACAAGCCACAGGAAACAGCAGGAAAGTCACATCGGAGGGATGGGGTGGAGGTTACAGAACGTGGCCACAGTGCAGCAAGTGTTGTGATGCAGAGTATGTATCTTTATTCTAGATTTGATATCCTTGTACACTGCCTTATACACTGTGTTGGCACGTTTTGATGCTAACAGGGGAGAATCAGGTTCTGTTTACACCTACTTGGTAAGTAAAGAAAGTAAAACTTTATTTACAAAGCGCCTTTCAAAACAAGAGTTATAAAGTGCTGTACAATGAAAACAATAAAGAAAATAGAAATAAAATAGAAAGTTAGAAACAAAAAAACTAAATAACAACATAAAGACATTAAAACTGCACAGAAGGGAAACACACATTACAAAACAAAGTGCTTACAAAACAAGTGAGTTTTAACAGCTTCTTAAAACTATCCACTAAATCTGTGTTTTTCTAAAACTAAGGTAAGGCGGTTCCAAAGAGTGGGAGCTACAACTGCAAAAGCTTGGTCACCCTTAGTTTTTAACCTAGATTTCAGGACAGCCAGGAGGCCTTGGTCAGAAGGCCTAAGAGATCTCAGTGATCTCACCTTAGCTTGGGGACACAATGTAAAGTAGGGCCAGTCCATGTAATGCTTTATAGGTGATTAAGAGAATTTTAAAATCAATTCTGCATTCAGTGGGCAACCAATGTAGATCGGCCAACACTGGTGTGATGTGTGACCTACATCGTGTCTTGTTTAAAAGTCGGCCACATTTTGGACCAACAGGAGCTGAGCACAGAAGAGTGACTCGGGGTGGTGAGCAGTGCATTACAATAATCAAGATGGGAAGAAACAAAAACATGAATGATTTTTCAAGATCTTGAAAGGATAATACAGATTGATTTTGGCAATGTTTCTTAGTTGAAAGAAACAGGATTAGACCACCTTCTTTACATGCAACTCAAAGTTCATGTGTTGGTCAAAGAAGATTTTTTTGCTAAAGGACCAATACACTGCTGTATTTTATGAATGTTTTCTCAGGGTTAAGCTGGAGGAAATGATATGACATCCAGTCCTTCATAGCTGTTAAGCAGTCTTGGTAGAGAGCTTACTAAGGTCATTTGGTCTGAATGACCAGTCCAGCTGTGTATCGTCCACATAACAATGATAAAAAAAATACACTTGAAATGACTAATTAAGAGACCAAGGGAAAGCATGCACAGGGAGAAAAGAATAAGACCAAGGATTGAACCCTGGGGCACACCACAACAGTAGTCAACAGTACTACTACTCAGTTTACTCCTCCCACTTTGTGTCAGTGTAAGCTTAACTCAGGAAACAGGGAAAAGACAAAGAATAGGTGAAAAGATGCAGTGTCCCTCTATTACCTTTATCAATAAAGTATGGGTTCAGTGCAAATTTACGTCTTACCCAAACGCTCAATATGAATCGAATAAAATGTAATTAAGCAATTGAAACAGACACATCTCTTGAGCCAGTGGTTCCTACCTTAAATGATTTACTTTTTCTGCCTTGTAGATGAGATCATTTCTCAAATTGTCATTACTCGTTATTAACAACCTGCTACATAGAAAATGAGCCTCATTACCAAATGCTTAATGCACAGCCCCAAAGGATGGGTGGATCAATTTATGTGTTTTGTTTTGATTTTTGAACATGTGCTCATTCCTATTCAGCCCCCAGACAGCATAACAAAGTATGTGTATTAACCTTCTAGCTGGGCTGTCAGGGAGTGTGTGTGAGATAGAGGAGCTGGCAATGCCTCCGGCACTACCCAGATATAATGTCTTCCGCAATGTTAATGAGCTCATAAGTCAGTGGCTGGGAGTTAAGTGATATGGAAGGATCTGGGCGCTCTGGTATGATGTATGTGAAGTTCTGGCTCCATGAAAGACTGTGTGTTCTTAGCAGCAGGGAGGGAAGTTCAAACCCAAGCCCAGAGAGGAGATCCTAACCGATGATTACTTTTTTCAGCTGCACTAGAATTGCATGAACACAAAGAATGCGAACACAGGAACATGAGCGCACACACACACACACAAAGTGGTATCTTACACCATCGGCTCTTTGTTCTGCACACTTTGTGCCTCACTGGATCCTGCTCCTGTATATGTCACATACATGTTCAATGGTGCGTGTGCTTGCATGTGTGCCCCAGCCTAGGAGTGCTGACTTGTCCAGCTGAACAGTGCAACAGATTGTCTCTTAGGGTTGGGTGATATCACAGAGCAGTGCACCTCAGGACCCTCCCTGCCCTGATCCACCCCCAGCAGTGCCATGTGGCAGTGACATTCACCAAGATTATGCTTCTTCTCTTCCAGGGTCACGTTCAAGGACAGGCACCCAGACTGGTGACATCATGTGGGAGGAATAGACCTGATGTACAGGGAGGGTGTGTATAAATCAAGAGGAGAAGAGCAACAGTGGGAACAAAACAGCAAAAGGCTGGTCTTAGTGTGCAAAAACAGCAACAAATACCCATCCTCTCTCAAAACTCAGGTTATTGGTTTTACAGAGGCTTAAAGGTAAACAACAGACTAGAACCAAATTTTCTTAGCTAGTGAAAACTCTCTGTCATTTACTGTATGTACCTCCAAGAAGAAAGTGCATTACTATATATTGAATTGTGTTTTCCGTAGGCACTGTACATTATTCAAAAGCTGAAATTAAGAGGTACTTCACTTCAAAGGGTGGTCGAAATAGAGCTTCAATACTAATCTGCGAAAGAGAGGAAGCCATCATCAGCTCCATTATCCACATTTAGAGGTTTGCAGAACTAACCACATCTGTTTAGTGGAGATGTATTTAGGGTAAAATACTTTGCTAGATGACAAATACTCCTAAAACAAGGACATAAATAACTGAAATTCTGTCAGAGCAGGTCCTCAGAAGCTACGTTTCAAAAACTCTCTTACCCAGCATATGATCTCCTATCAGCATTTATGCTATAAGTCCTTATAAAAACTAAGCAAAGGGTAATCCCTGTTGATTTTAGCCATCTCCAGCAGGGAAACACTGTCTTCAGACTGGGTCAAGCTAATAACCGAGATAAACACAGTGAACATTTCAATCCAATCAGCATTTTGTTAGGTCCAGGAGTCTCTCACTTAAGTCACTCCTTGTCTGTGATGCCTCTGTCTTACATCTGAGCCCTATGGGTGCGTGCAGAGCAGGTGTGTGTCTGCAGTGTAGGCCCGTTCCTTAATCTATTACTTCTGTGTGATGATGGATTGGCACACCAAGATGGGGCTGTAAATCTAGACCTTCTGGTTCTGGGATTAAAAGCAGAAGCAGTAAGTGTCCTGGGGCTTTTCTCTGACAAGTGATCGTGGGTAATGTGAGTTGGGTGTGGCAAAGCTTGCCGCTCATGCCACTCTCCCCAACATTACATTCCCTCAGCATTGTCCTTCCTCCATATTCCCAGAATGCACTGCTCTGGTCACGTGCGGAAAGACTCTGTGAGCAGACATACAACTACACGCTGTCAATCTGTGACCTGACATTTTTGGCCCTGACACATTCATCTGCAGGGATCAGAGCTGACATTACATTATGGCTCTCCGTGCCCTCCAGACAGGGCTACAACCTGAGGTGAAGAGTGATTCTGTCACCAGATCTGGCCTGTGGGCCTGACAGACTCTTATCACATGGGAAATTGGAACCTGTCTAACTTCTACAACACCTGCTCAGAATGAAGCACACTTTACTGATGACTCTGCTCACACTGAGGTTAATTTACCAAGGTACCAAATTATGGGTGTTATTCTGCATGTGCACCCAAAGTATTTTCTCCTGCCAGGACTGGCATGGACATAACTAATTACTAGCATTACTAGCGCCATTAGTGTCACATAAAATCACAGTAATATCATTGCATTGCTTGCCTGATTGAGATACTAGTTATATATTATGTAACACAATCTGCTTCATGGTTACAATTTATTCTTATTGTTCATGATGTAAGTATGCAAAAATTCTCTTTATGTGCATTTTGAACATTAGCTTGATTTCCTCAAAGTGGTAAGAAACAGAGACAGCACAACTGGACCAGGAGAATAGCTGCTAGATCATCTTCTATTTCACCAAAAAGCTGTAAAATGGCATCACTAGATGGGTGATATGTCTCTTTTTTGCCTCTGACATTCCAAAAAGATTTACATTTGTGCAAAATGCCCTGTCTTCCACGAAAACTGACATCTTATCGATTGTGTCTGTTATGACCTGCCTTTCATTCCTACAAAACTGCACAAACAATTACCATTCCCAAAATTGCTTTCAGGTTTAGTAAATCACAATACACTTGCTGAAGTCATTATTTGCATAATTTCCTCCCACAATTGCACGAATTAAATGATGATTATTGGTTCATCACCTGTACCCGTTTCTGTGGCAAACCTTCAGTAAATTGACCCATTGTATGTGTGTAATGCAGGACTAAAATAAGGCGCAGGACACCATCTTTGAATTCAGGGCTCAGAAACCCAAAGTAACCCCTCTTCTGCCATATAGGGGCCAAACTCACAGGTTTTGCTTGTGTCAAGAACATGTTATCCTTAGTTAGAAAAGACTCCTGGCTGATGCGTAAGAGGAGTTATGTAAGGCGGGGTGGGTAATGGCTTCTGGTTCAGGTGTATATGGGGTAAAAAGAATGGAGAGGGATAGCTGTTTGTAGTGTTGGTAGGGTAAATTGTCATGTGTTATCTCTTGCCCTGTGCTCCACATTGAAAGACAGTGTAACCTAGATATCTCTGGCATGTCTTGGCAGGGCTCTGCCATTCTGTGCTGTGACATCATGCCTCTGCTGCTAAGCTCTTGCAAAGAATGAGGACAAATAAGAGCAGTACCTCATGTGAGATGCTGTGAATATGTCAGTTTATATAAATGGTTCTTGTTAAATGTGCCTTCATATTATTTGTTACTATTTTCAAAATTGGTGTGAATAGCACACTATTCAACGGAAATGAAATTCATTCATAAAATTATTATGCATTTGAGGAGCCATACATGCTAAGATGCTATAGGATTTTTCTTTTTAAGGATTGTTTTAATAGCAAATTACAGCATGAACAAAATAAAATACCTCCTAAATGGACACTCCTTCATCTTTAACTTTTATTACATTTAGTTGCACATGCTTATCCTATTTCTTGGTCTCTGGTCAAACCCAGCTATGAAAAATGTTGTTGTAAAACCATTTTTCTACATAACTGAACAGCGGTGCGTAATCTGGTTCAAACATACCACATCCACATAGCAATGAGTGTGTGAAATATTTTTAATCACCCAGGGTCATAAGACCCACCTGTTATGGTAACCACAGGCATTTTTCATGTGTATCAATAATGTGTCACAGCAAATACTCAATCACTTCACATTGTAAACTTTCATTATGCACAGACAGGCAATGTTAGGCAATTTCTCCTGTTTGATACTCTGAATTTCTGATCATATCAAAGATGGTAAATGTTTCAAGTTTCTGAACACAATTCGTCCCTACATTTTATCAGCCTACTCTCTTTTCAAATAATATTTGCCACATTACTCGTGCCTCTGTGTTTACATGTACAATTCACCACAATACAACATTACTGACTGCTTGTTTTGATTTTCTTTATGACATAAAATGATAATTTTCTTCTCAAAAATTCAAATGTATTCCATTGCCCAGTAACGGATCTGCCACTGTAGACATGTTGCAGAGAGGGAGGAGGAAGCTGAGCACAGCGGAGAGGTCTGAACCCCATCCAGGGCCAGGACATTCCAGGATGACCCCATTGCTCCGCCCCACCTCACTGAGCCACTCCCATTCTGTCCGCCTCCTGAGTCTCACAATCCAATGACCTCACCTCAGCATGACTTCAGCCTCTCATTCTAGCAACACACAGCTGACTGTGTCCTATTAGAAACCCACTCTGTTCCAGAGTCATGGCTGGTTACACACACACACACACACACACAGACACACACACACACAGGATAACAAGTATGCAGGCACACACACAATTTCACATGCAAATGTACGCACATAATAAACATAGACTCAATCACTAGCTCGTGTGGACGCACAACACTCACAAGCAGCCCAGAAGGGAAAAAAATACTCACTCTTTCATACACATACACAGAACAAGACATCCAAACTCTGACTCACATGAAGTGAGAAAACATTGTCTATGACACAAAAAAATAACATGCTGACACCTACACCGCTCCCCATACACAAACAAACACACACACAAACACAATGACAGAGTGTGACACACGGTGCCCAGTGAGTTAGTTGTATGGGACACCAGAGCTGTGTGGTGCGCTGTTTGTAATACGATTAGATAAAGCCATTACTTCAGACAAGCTGTAATCCTCAGCCCTGCACTACGTCATGCCCCGATCACAAGCCAGGGCCAAGGGGCGTTCTGTTCCTCTCACACAAACACACGGAACAGAGAACAAGGCTGCAACGAATCAAGGCGCAAAACAAAAGGCGAGACTTGTCCATGGGGCAAGGACGGGACCCTCTCTCTGAGATTCCACAGCCCTGTTATATAACCCTTTAGGCCACATTCCTGAGCATGATCCACACACGCTTTGGCTCTGCTGAAACCGAACTCATGGACCAGGAGCTCGTTTTCCTGCAGGATGAGCTTCCAAAGGAGTCCTGCAGGTGAAAGCTTTACTCACAACCCTGGAGCTCATCTGTGCAGCATGTGGGCCTCCCTGAAGGTGAGATCAGCCATCCAAAATGAGGGCAACGGTGCTGGAAAGCATGTGATGTAATGCTTTTGTCTAAACTTTTCCAGGTGATTTTATTATCTAATCTTTTTTTTCCTTCAATGTATACGGTTGTTGTTTTCTTGACAACAACAATAACTGATTTAAAGATGATAAAAGTTCATATTTTCATTTACTTAGATTTTTTATTTATATTAAGTGAAAAACTTCATCACTACTTTAAAATGAAACATAAAACCCTTTAAAATGAGACAGCCATCAAAATGTTACTGATTCAATGAAACCCACTTGGCACACTCAATCAGTTAAAGCTTCAGAACAGCAGAATGAGGAGTAAATGATGGTGTCATTGGCACCACCCACTGGCTGTACATGCATACAGCATACACACCAGTCTCTACAGGCATCCCCTTTTATAAATGGCATCCTTACGCACAGGAGACTTTCACTGGGTCAGTACTGAAGACAACAGTTAATTAACACACACTCTGTCACTCTGCCTGTTACACAACGGAGAAAAAGAAAACATGAGCTTCATAACGAATTGACATTACATTCCTGTCCATTGAGTCTTCCATACAGGCCCTACTGTAACCAGACAGTTTTCTGTTTACTTCTGCTATATCAGCTAACAGGTTATTCCAAATATTTACAGTGCTTTTTGTGTGGAAAAAGGCCTGATATCAGTTCAAAATTACAAAGCACTTTATTACTAATTCGTTTATTATTATTATTATTATTATTATTATTATTATTATTATTATTATTATTATTATTATTATTATTATTATTGTTGTTGTTGTTGTTGTTGTTGTAATGAACATTTGCTTCCTGATTTATACACTAGTAATACAGGAATCCAAATAACCTCATGGGCCAATTGAGAGGCAAAACCCAATCATATTTGCTGACTAAGATTCAGTCATGACCATGGTACATTATTCAGGGAAGGTGAGGGCCACAGGGTGCTGCTCCAGCCAGAAAGTATGTGAACAGCCTGGAGGGAAGACCTGAAGGGGTGACAGTGAAGGCATGACAGGCCAGCCTACCTGTGAGCAGGGACACCTGGTGGAAGCTGCCCTCCAGTTTTCCTAGTAGGATGGAGACGAAGCTGTCTTTGGACAGAAGGCTGGCATCCTTGGTGCTCTGGTCGTACACCACCACTTCCTGCTTTCTGCACAAGTTCACCTGGTTAACCACACACAGGGTTGAGAGGTCAGAGACACTCTGTCAATATAAGGGTCAATGCTCTGAAGCCCCATTAACAGGAAAAGTGTACCCAAGATTTTCTAAACTCCTGTGTGTGACTGTAGGCTGGCTAATTCTGGGCTGTTACACTGCTATAAATATACAGAAGCACAACACACTAAGGCTAACATTATTTATTTATCCCTTTCCTTTTTTTGAAAACTCCACAAAAACAATGACTTCATTCCCTTTGAGAAATGGGGAATCATGTTCATACTTGCAATAAACAAACTCTGCATTACCTCACTGTTTGTGGCTATATATACAGTATCTGCACACAGTCATATGTGAGAGCTTGAGAGTGAGCACATTTGTGCACGCATGCCTGTATTTAAGCAGGCTCTGTATGTGCACTGAATGTGTGTGTGTGCGTGTGTGTGTGTGTGCGTACCTCTCTTTTCAGTGAAGTCAACTTTAATGACAGGACTATTTCATAGCTTGCTGAAGTAATGAGTCACTGAAGCACAAGTTGAGCCAAGTGTGGCAGAGTAATACAGGCAGTACAGGAGAAGAGGAAAGAAGAGATGGAAGTTGAGAGGAGGGAAAGCAAGAACAGACAAGTAGAGATGAAGGATGGAAGGAGTTAGGAGAGCTGGGAAAGGTAAAGAAGAGCATAAGCAAAGGAGAGTATTGGAAACATGGAAATAGAAAAAAATGTACAGCCTTTGAGATAAGAAGATGAGTGCAGAAGTGAGGTCGATAAACCTTTGGAACTCTGGGAAAATGCCCCTTGGATTTGCCTCATTCCTTTTTTCTTGGTCACCTTATATTTTTTTCCTTTTGATTTTGCCATAGTAGGGAACCAACATACAAAGTGACAATGCACCAACACAAATTGCACAATTTGACAAATCATACACATCCAGCAAAACACTGTGGCTTATAACCAGGAGCAGTTATGTTCACCACATAGTGTGCCCCTGTCTCACTTCAGCTTAAATGAATCATGAACAGCCCTCACATGTTTCCACTGCTGCCACTGTGCTAGCTCCAGGGAAAACACTGTACCATGGTCACAAATTTCAATTAACTTCAGCAACCCTGCTGTCTGGGTACAACACATCCTCCAGAGCTGAACTTTATCCCATGCATTGGGGTGTCTTGTCCCAGCTCTCTCCAAGCTAATTGCTGCATTAGAAGGTAGCCTTGATTTCAAATAGATGATGTCACTACTATCAGTCTTATCTGGACTTTGTCTTATTCTGTCCAACGATCTGAGGCCAAAGAGAATATAGCTGGAAACAGAGACTGGATACTGATTGATCTGTGAGCAAATGGAAACACAAGTAGACAGCCACATATTGGCCTCTGATCCACTGTATTTATATTTCAAGTTTTCAAAAACTCAAGGTTCTAATCAATTCAATAGACTTTCTGAGCAATTACTCAGTTGAATATTACATTTCATATTGTTAAATATTGAGGTATTGGTGTATGGATTTTGTTTAAAGAAGGGATGAAAAATATGACGGTTGTTTTTTGTGAGTATGTGCCTGTATTTTCATATACGTGTGGTTCATGCATGTGTCTGAGTGTTTGCGTGATTATTTCTGCTCATGCATGTGTCTGCGTGTTTGCGTGATTATTTCTGCTCATGCATGTGTCTGAGTGTTTGCGTGATTATTTCTGCTCATGCATGTGTCTGCGTGTTTGCGTGATTATTTCTGCTCATGCATGTGTCTGCGTGTTTGCGTGATTATTTCTGCTCATGCATGTGTCTGAGTGTTTGCGTGATTATTTCTGCTCATGCATGTGTCTGCATGGTTGCATGTGTATACACATGTTCATGCATGTGTCTTTGTGTTTGCGTGTTTATTTGAATGTTCGGGATTGTGTGTGTGTGTGTATAAATTCCTGCACACACAGCAGTCTTATTCCGTATGCTGGCTGGGTGCCAGAGGTGAGATCATGGTCGTGCTGTCCCCAAGGTTAGACGGAGGTGTGAGATTACAGTGTCCCTGGTGGCAGGTACACCATGGGGCTTTCACTCAGACGTTAAACTGAGCTGAGTGCTTGCCCAGCATGGCTTAAGGGCTTAAAGGGCCAGTGTCTCCAGTGTGCGTCTCCATCTGTGTCCAGGCATCTGATCTGTATAACACCAAGGACCTGTCCATTACATCTAGTCTGACACCTGCCCTCAATATTTACTTTCAACACCCCACCCCGCTGCACTGAACCACTGTTGGGCTCTCCCCATCACTGGCACTTAGTCTAGAAAACAAACACTCACCCCTTTGTGCCCCCCAAGCTCCACACTTTCACCAAGCCTTTCAAAGCAGACCATGGCATAGAACAGCCCACAGGGGGCGCCTGGGGCTCCTCAATTCAAACCTGATCAATGAGTAAGGCCTCTGCCAGACTGAACTCAGTCTGTGCTTTCTAATAGCCACTCTGAAAATTCTCAGGTTAAGTCACATAGATTACTCCAGAATAACTGCAGCTACTGACCTGGTTTATCACGGCTTTCTGTTCTGATCAGTTCATGGATTTTGCTGAGTACAGAAACAGTATCACATAATTAATAAATTAATTAAGAGAACCAAAGATGGCAGCAAAACACCTTGTCTCTCTAGCAGAGATTGCTATTTCATTCACAGGAAATGTCCCATTCCTTCACTAGCTTGCAGAGCCTTTTTGGTTGCTCAATGTTAATGTAGAGCTTTGTCACCTTAATTATAGATGCCAACTTGCTAGTGACATGATGATACTAAACAGAGACTGTTGTTTTTTTCCAAGATATAACAATGCTGCTGAATGTTAAAAAAAAAAAATCAGCCCCATTTTATGGTTTTCATTTTATGGTATGTCTATATCATTAATTGACAGTGTTGACAGCTCACTCACCCAAACTGTCTACTCCTGTGTTATAGTCTGCAAAGTCAGCATATTCCTCCCTGACCCAGGGTACCAGTCTAACAGTGCAGTGTCAAGCTAATAGAGTCTGTTTATCCTGGAATGACTCAAACTCCCACTGCTACACAACCACAGCTCAGCCTTTCCAGCCGAATCGCTCTAAAATTAACACCCCAAATGGACTCCTGAGACATCCACTGCCACGCACCACACCATTCCTGAACAGACCAAAAGGCATGAAACATCTATGGCACAGCTGCACAATGATATATACTTCGGGAATACAACACAATCCTTCAAATGTAAAGGCCTTTAACTAGGCACAGTTTCCTCAGTGAGGCACATTAGCTAAGTATGCTTATATCCTTTCCTGTACAGCTCTTTTACAGTTCACATTTCCCAAAGAAACCCCCTATTACGCAAGGGGCACAAACAATAACCGTCTGTCCTTTAAATGCAAGAGCAATATATCATTCAATCATAATATTCTCCAGACAGTGAACAATAGTAAGTATGCATTGCTGTATGTGCAAGACCAATAAGGGCTTAAATAGTTACGCTGACCAGAAAAGAATTATGTTTTTGTAAAAGATTGAGAGAGAAAAAGAAAGACAAACCTGGAGAACAGACAAAAAAGAGACACGGAGGATGGGAGTGAGAAAGGGAATGAAAGAGAGAGAGGAAGGGAGAGAAAAGAGGCAGGATAAGATAAATAAAATGTAGGGGTATACAGAGGAAATATACACACTGATACAACCAGAAGTGACAAAATACACAACTCCTTGTTCAACAAAGATATCCACAGGTCACATTTTCTCTTCTTATTTCCTAATATTCAAAAGGATTTTGGGTAATCTAACTACTTCCCCTAAATGTGGGATTGTATTCAGAACAATTTAAACCTGTCAGCTCTTACACCACAAAGTCCTCTTCAGTTTTATCACAAAGACAATGAAAAGTAAGGTGGTCTACAGAGAGCTTGTGGCGATGTGTTGGCAGTGACAGCGTTGCTCAAAACATTTGGCAAAAATATTCTTTGGTGTCAGTCTTGTAAGATATGTGCTATTTTACCACCTAGCAACAGGCCTGTTCTTTGGGTAATCATTCTGACTTGTATATCCTCAAACTTTGTACTTCAGTTAAGAATGTCATATTTTCTCTGATGCAAAGGCAAGAGTATATTTATACAAACTATATCCTCATATTCATCAATATAGACAAAAACCAGGCAATTCTTGTGATATTGATTTTTACTGCATCTCCCAAGCCTTAGACAGACTAACTGTGAATTAGAATTAGGTGGAACAGGCTCCAGGACTATCTCTTTGTGTGGCCCCTTAGTCCCAAAATATGAAGCTGTCTGATTACAGCGCTGCATTCTGTCAGGCTCTGTGTTATTCCAACCAGTGTCTAAATGAACAAATTGTCAGAATTCCCCCTCAGTGACTTTTGGTGAGATGCATTCTGGCTGGCCAGCTGTTTGCTGGGAGCAGTGTGGTTTACTCAGAACATTTTGTTTGCTTCTTAAAGTAATGTAGGAATTTTAAACTAGTAAATGGAGTGTTCTGAATTTTAGTACAGATGCAGATGAACAAAATGCATATAAAGTATGACAACGACACAGTCAAAATTAATCTTTGCCTGGTCAAGTCACTTGCTTTGACTTCACTATTTAAATGAACTGCGTCACGGATCGGAAGTACCCTGTGCCACTAATTAACAGCTGTTTTTGCTCAATCAAACATCCATTTAAATATACTTGCCCTCCCTATTATTTTTCTAGTTACCGTTTTTAGTATCTGTGTTAAATTTTGATAGAAATAGCACTCATAAAATCATTATATCTGATACAGAAACAAATAGCTAATACTCACGCCATAGGGCAATCTGGCAAAGACTGGCCTGCTCCTGTCAATTAACATGGTGACGCAAGTAAATTCAAATCACAGACCGAGCTGGTGAAGCTGGAGCTGGAGATGATGAAATCCCAGACAATGGGGTGATTGTCAACAGCTGAGAGTCCTGTGGACTGAGGGGATGGAATTATCTGTGGATGGTGGAAGATGAAAACGCAGCTGAAGCAGTCCAGCTGTGCCAACGAGGCGAAAGGAAGTACTGAGCTCATGACAGTATGTCCCACAAAGAAGCAATAATGTCAAGTGATCGTATTTATGCCAGACAGGCACAAGGTACGGTGTCCCTAATCCAGGACACTGCAGAAGGAACAAAGAGGAGTGGAGCACCCAGAGGGTGAAATTCAGGATCTGAAATCAGCTTCCAGCCTCTGTGGTGTATTTTCTCTTCAGTGTCAGGGCAATGGGGCAGGACCAACAAAGCGCACTGGTCCTAAGGTCACTGCCCACAACCATATCCCCACCTGGCATGAGAATTCAAAGGAAACTCTTTTAAGAAATTCCAGCCAAATACCACTTGACAACATGGGATTTCACTTTTTCTTGAACTGTACAAGTTTTCCTCAATGGTGTAACCACTGCCAGTTAATCAAGTAACCTCCAAGAATTTAAAAGCAAGATTTTAATCCTCCCCAAAACAGAATGCAATTGTTTTAATTGATGTGGTTTTATGCTTTTATTTCACTTGGATGAACGGCTGTTTCTTTTAATTTAGCATTTTATGTGTTTTCATTTTTATATTTTATTATATTTATTCATTTATTGCATTTATTTATTGTCATTTATTATTCAAATTCTTATGTAAGTTTTTTAAGATTATTTGTTCATTAATTTTTTTATTTTGTTTCATTTTATTTTATGTAGAACAGGTCTCTCTTGAAAATTAGACCTCTATCTCAATGGGACTTACCTGAAAAAATAAATATTAAATAACTATAAAAGACAGCCTCTGAACTATTACACGTCAAGGTCACTGAAAACCTTGAGAGCTTGTAGGCATGGAAGAGCCTGCCCTACGTATGAAGGCAACTGCTTACTTCTCATTGAATGCCCGTTAGCACAGTGAGTCCCTTCAAAGTAAATGTAAATTGCAAGCACATGACAAAATGATCCTGTTTCTTTCAGACAAGTCAAACCTTCCTACATATTTGGATTCTGTCTGACCCCACTAGTCCAATTCATCCCCATGCCTAAAATGTCTGATCAGCTGATCTACTTAAAGAGGAGTCCTGAAAGTTAAGTCAATGAGAGCTGACTGTAAAGCAGGGGGTCAGGGTTTAGACAAACACATCCATGTCTGCATGAGCAGTAACATTGCACTGTAATGTTATGTATTAAATTCATGCATCAACACACTTATGCACACAATCCCACACCAAAACTGTTTCTTGTAAAGAGTTGTTAGCTCAACCTTTTTTCCTCTGTATGAATGACTTTTCTCTGATCAATTAATGACTTTTCTGTTTGCCAGCTCAAAAACTTGTGGCTTGGACATGTTTCAGAAAAATGTGCAGGATATATTTAAAATCTAAACAATAATATAAAAATTTACATCTAAAAAAGAGTATAAAACTTTATAAATGTTTGTATGCTGACTAACGTGCTAGCTTAAAGAATCCAATGAAGTTCTTGAAAAACATATTCATTACTCAGGAACTTGAAAATAATGACACATTTTACAAGGCTATGTGACAAAAATGACAGGCACCTCAAATTTGAAACATTCAACTTTTTTTTAGTCCCCTGAAATAGAGGCAGAATGGTTTTATTTCTTTTAACAGTGTACAATCCCACTGTATGGTGGAGATTATCTAAAAATGGGTCTTATTTTCAGTTCCTGTGACAGAGATATACAAGCCTACCTCCTTTGTTTATGTGTAGTCATTGATGAAAAAAAGAAACTCAAGACAAGCAGAGGAGTCGTGTAAAATTATGGGCTGCACATACATGACAGATCAGGAGTGAAATATAACCCCAGGACGCATTTACAGCTCACACTTTGAGAAAACCAGTCGCGTTGTGGGCTGAACCTAAAACACCATAATGATTTAGGCAATTCCATTGCAAAACATCATGTGCTGTCCTGCAAAATGTGGAAATTGCCACCCTCTAACATTCTCACAATGTTTTAGCAGGGTTGTTGTAATGCTACCTTGTTACGGACATATCCCTTTGCCAGTGGGTGAAAAAGTAGCAGCTCTTAATTCATCTGCTGTGAAACATGACAGACGGCTCCATGTCTCCACTTGAATTTCCAACAAAAATGCCTTTCAATCCCACAAGGTGCCTTCAAATACTGTATTGGTGCTCACATGCTGGCGAATGGAAAAAAGATATCATATTCAATGCACAGGTCTCAGAGAACTGAGAGCTCTGGTTTCAGGGTCGCTGATAAGCAATGAACCCACACCAGTGTTCCTCATATAGCACAGAGAGGATCAAGTGTGGCGATAGGCCAAGGGTGTGAAACGACAGAGGCGTTTTTAACACAAGAGCTCAGTGCTTTTGAGAAATAGGCCAGAGCAGTGGAGATCAACTCTGAGTCAGACAACCAGGAAATGCAGATAAGAGCTGGGAAATTCCAGTATCTGCTGTACTTACATCTCACGTAATTTTGACGTATATCACGTTATGACCAACCACATGGTGAACACAAAAAATGGAATATCTGGTTTTTCACAAGCCCAGGAAACCCCACAGCCCATAACTACAACTCTTTACAAAACTGAATGTCTTCCAGTAACTGTTTATCTTTAACCCTGAATATGTGTTACTTTTTGTAGTTTGACACGTTTTTGAAAAGGGAAGTGCTAAGAAGACCATACCTTTGCTTTGCCATTAGGCTGCAGGAGTTCAGTAATGGACACCTTGTCCTGCTGCAGTCTTCTCTTCACCAGCTTGGAGCAACATATATTTACAGAGCTGAGCACGTGTGAGGCATTGTACTCGGAAAAGGTGCGGCTGTCGATGACCAGCATACGCCCCACGCCTCGCTGAAGCAGTGCAGCCAATCTCTGGGCATCCATCACCTTGCGCCGACACCTTTCCTTTTCCCCAGCCATGGAAGTGAGGGGAGATGGGTCTCGTCTCTGTAATGGTTGCAGTTGGTGTCACACAGAGAAGGGTGGACAGGACCAAGTGGTGAAGAGGATGCAAACCACAAACGGAGAGGCAGTGGAGACTAGAGGCTTAGGGTATCCATGGATCCCTGTGGTACACAAAGAGGCATATGATGAGTTTCACAGCAACTTGTCCCCAAACTTAACAATATCATACGGGTAGTTGGTGTGCAATGTGCCATAGCTATACTACTGATAAGACTGCTCCCATCCTAATGTCAGTGCTGCCAACTCTTTTCCACAGGCATAAGCACAGGTATTGCCAAAGAAGGGATTGGGGCCCTACCCCTTTGCCCCTCCACACTCATAGTGCTCAAATGACTCATGGGGCCGTGACCTTAATGCAGCATGGCCTTTTGAAGGACAGTAACCACTGGCTTCTAAGAAAGTCACTAGAAGTCCTATGCTCTTGTCGCAGGGGGGAGGCACTGTGTCCTGATCTGATTGGTGAGTACAAATTTGCACATGTTGGCACAAACAGCTCCCATTAGTCGCCAACTGCATTGGAAGACAAATATTGACTTTTTCCTTGATAAAAGTGGCTGCATTTGCCATCAATCACTTTTTACAAGTCGCTGTGAGGGTCTAACATGTAGCTAAATTTACCAACATAGTCACCAAGTTGGCAAAACTGTCTGACCAACCATGCAGGGGCTACTGGCCGTAGCTGGCACTTTCAGTCTGAAGAGAATGGAATATCGAGCAGTCCCGTTATTTATGTAAAAAAGGCATGTGATGTCAAAGCAAAGCCAGTGCAGTGTTTAAACGATTTATGACTGAGGAAATGGTGCAACATGTTTATCTCAAAATCACATCTTTGGAAAACATTATGAAGCAAAAATAGTCACAGAAAAATGTTGTTTTGTGTAGTTATTTTGGAGTCGCTAGATGTGTGGGTATTTATTCAGCTCCTTGCTTCGTCAAAACAAACACATCTTTCAGGATGAACCATGCAGGTATTCAGCTCCACAGAAAATGATAAAGGAACAAATATAAAAACACCTGCCCTTGTACACCATACATGATGCAACTGTGTTTATTGTTAGATACATATAAAAAAAAAACTTTTGTCTGTTGGCCTTTGAAACTGGTTATTGTTGGGTGTGGTTAAATTAAGGATGAAGGTTTGATTAAAAAAAGGAAAACCGAACATGTGCAGGGATGGACTGTCAACCCTTCCAAAATAAAAAAATGTGATTAACTATCTCTTAATCTCTGCTTGTTTTACAGAGTAGCTCTGCCAACCACAATATCTCATACCGCTTTATGGCACCATTATCAGCTATTATGCAATACGGAGCTATAGGGCAGAAAAACACACACCACAGCATTCCACATTACTACTGCTATTCACAGAGAAGCTTCCAAAAATATTCAAAACTCCTTGCCTTCGACAGTAGCAGAAAAAGTTAATGTCTTAATGTATAAGTGACAGCTCATAATTAAATATCATTAGGCAACTTCTAATTTATGACAAGCTACTTCTAAACGTTCCGCAAGTCCCAATCAACTGGTACTCGAGTGGTGTCCCTGCCACAGGAATTTTTAAAACTTGGAGTAGTACTAAACAATGTGTGAAGGATGGCTGTCCTGTCCCTGATTCAGGAAACAGGTCTCCAGATTTTCCCTCTTAAAACCTATGTTTCTGGTTCATTTGCACCACCCTGCAGGACTTTGATGACTAAATGCTCACTGAATTTCTCATATTCGTTCATGCTGCCCTGCTCACCCTCTCAGTGAGACATGACACTCCCACGAGGAACTGAGCACAGAAATGGTAATACAAAAAATGTATCCACAACACTCCATTGAAGTGTAAAATATTTCTTAACATTATGTTACCCTTGAGGCGCATCACAATAGTATCGTACCTCTTCAGATTCCCAACTCTGAGTGATTCAATCAGGTATTGATCACTTCTGTCTGAGTAGGCTGGCCTCTGTGCTTTCAGCATTACATAAATCCAAATTACATCTATTGTGTCAGCCTTTCCATTGAACATCAAAGGCCAGCAAGTCTATTTGGAAACATTTCCATAATTCATAAGCACACCTATTTTTATGCTTGTGTTGCTCTAGAGTAAGAGGTCATCTATTTTGCATAGAAAATGGTCACGAATCAAGGTTAGATGCAGAATATCGTGACTGTATTAATCACACTCATTAACATAAACCTGCTCTTAAAAGGTACACTGTGCTCTAAAACCTGGGAGTGTGCAGTGGATGTGAGAGAAGCAGATTCAACAGCACTGTGACACGGCATTACACATTCACTATCCTGAGATTAGCTCCTGAGAGTCACCATGCTAATCTACTCAGCTACTACTATCAGAATCGTAGCCCCACAACAAACGTACATTAAAGCTGGGAAGAAAACAGTACAATAGTGGGAACAAACATTCTCCTTGGCTACATACTGAAGGTTCTGTAGCTGCAAAACTGCTAAAGACACCAGCAGAGAGGACAGCTGGCTGTTCATCGGGGCTGGTGTCACTATAGCTCACTATTTATCTGCTGTCCCACAAATGCAACTCTGGAGCAAAAGAGGCACAATGGCGAGAGCCAGACCCAACCCTGGACTTGGTAGAACACTAATCAGAAATACCTGTGCAGGTGAATGGCCAGATGTACAGGTGGGACTATTGTGTAAGGGTTTCTTTTTAAATCAAGAGTTCTATTCTCTCCATGATGCACTACTTCAAACTATACCAACACTCATCCGGGTATAAAGGTCCCTATTTCACTCAAAGCTATCAAAGTGATTCAGTGATAAAAATGCAGAAACAATCATTTTTATTAATATTACCACAAATTTATTTTTTAAAATTCTCCTAGCTTAAAAGTATATATAATTCAAAGCCTTGCATGGTTTATTATTAAATATTTTCTTTATGTATGAAAATCCTACGCTGAAACAACAATTCACAAAAACAGAATGTTTACAGTAATGTCAATTGTAAGGGATACAATAAAAAGAATGAAAATTAATGTAGATGAAAACCATCAATGTAGGCAATTATTTTAGAAACTGAAGACATTTTCAGAGTATAGGTTTAGAGTAAATAAATAAAAAGCCTTCAGCTGGCATGCAATCAGTCTGAATGGGAAATCCACTATCATTTTGACATTTTGACAGACTAACACCAGTTAAAATGTGTCTGTTCTATTCCTACCGATCGTTTATAAGCATTCTGACCATGGGTAATGTTTGTTCAAGATATAACATGGCTATATGACTGTATAGTTCATAGAGGAGTCTTTCTGGAAATTATGCAATTTAAATCAATTTCTGTGTAATTATCTGACTTTTTGCCAGCATCTGAATTACTACCTGGGGAACTCAGCTCTAAGGAAGGGCCATTCTTATTTGTTAAATCTAATTACAGTATTATTTCAATGAAAATTTCAGAGGGGAGACTGTGTGGGACAGACAGGAGGCTCACGGGCTGATTGTGGTGAGGTATAACAGTCCATCCTAAGCATCATTCAGCCACTCCAATCAGATTCACTGACTAACATACCAAACTTGTTTTTGCCGATATACAGAATAAGATTCCTTTTTTAATTCCACATTGAGCTTGATTATGTTTTATGATGATGTCCAATTAATTACCTTTTCCACAGATAAAGGCCTTGGTGTTATGAAAGTCCATGTGTCCGTGTCTGTCTGTGTGGTGTATATGTGTATTTATACTAGCTCACTCAGCACTCAAGACAGTTCTGGGAACAACACAGTAAATTATTCAGTGTTATATCAACACTTGATTGCTACTGAACTCATAAGCTTCCTTAAATTTGACACTTACATGAACTTTTACATTTATGGTGCAAAGAAAAGAAATATTGCTTATGTTTTGTTGAACCAAGTAAGAGTAAATTTCATGTGTCATCTAGATTACAGTATAAATTAAAATAGGACGTATCGCATTGAAAACTTTTATTTATTACATAAGTTCAAATGTAATTATTACATTAAAATGAAAACTGTTGAAAACAAAATCACCGACTACTGAGGTTAAATTGACACTGAGACGCCTCACGTACCAGCTGCTTTAATACAAGTCCTATATATCCCATCCCCAACAGTGTGAACGAGGGACCAAATGCTCCAACACGAAACGCGCGGTTCTTGAACTTACATGGTGCTGCTTTACAGGTGAACATAGAAAAAGCTTGCACAGAAAAACTATGAATCTTTAAATTTTCTCCCACCTTCAAGTATGAAAAAAATAATTCACATGCACGTTGATTTTCACAACGGGTTTCATAACGAAGACAGGTGCAGTATACTATACATTACTTATTTATTTTTATTTATTTATTTATTTTATGTAAGAACAACACAGATCATCTGATAAAGGCCCACTGATGCTATCCGCTGACACACATTGCGACGCGAGGAAATCAGGGCAAGGCAAAACTGAACCCTATTTTTAAAAACAGCAAATAAAAAAATAAACCAATATCGTATTGTTTCCGATAATAAAATAAAACCTTACCTTGATTAAATTAATGGAAACGCCGTGGTGTCACGTGAGCAAATCCCCGTGGACACATAGGCACATTTGCCATTTGGTGATGAAGGAGAAACAGTTCATCCTTGCGTTAATTGCAGCTACGGGGTGGCCCATCACTCTATCTGAATGCATACACATGCTTGCTAAATACACAGTTTATACACCCGGCCACACAGCATTCCGAGAGAGGACGGCGAATGTCCCTGGCAACGATTGGAATCAGAACTAGATTTATGTAATTCGAGGCACATACAAGAAGAAACCATGGGCTTTCATAGACCCAAAAAACATTTATAAACTCACCTTCATCTCCGTGATAACTTGATTGCGTTGTGCTCTTGTCCATATGAGATACGGCAGCCCAAACAGAAATGCTGTTCTAGGTATAATGTTTACAAAGCGTGGGTAGGCAAGCTACTGTATGGGGGTTGACAGCAGTTAGCTGCACTGCGTTTATTGTGTCGTTAGAAATTCCGGTGCAACGAAAAGAAAAAAACACGTAAAAATAGCAATGACAACAAATAATTTTCCTTGCGTACAGGACCCTGGGCGCGGTTTGAATTCGAAAGATAAGAAATCTGCATTTACAGGGTATTGGTGATCCAGGAAAACAGAAGGTGCACTTTAGCACTAAAAATGAACTAAAGATGAGGTCATGCTGTAGAAAAAACACACGCTAACGTCACCTTCAACCAATCAGAGTTGTTGGCTGAGGGATATAGTGACGTCACCATACCGAGTCCATAGATTAAAGGGACAGAGGGCCACAGCTACGAGACTTCGGTGAATGGTCACTAAGATCCATGTTGCGCAGTACTGCCTAGTGTCCGCTAACTTTGATTTAGGAAGACATTGTGCTGATGTTTTCCGGCTTCAGGTTTTTAAGGTCGTATTTATCCTTTATTACAGGCGTGATGTAGTTGTTACATTTCAGGTGCCACTAATATTCTTTTTGTTAGGTTAAATTTGTTAGGTGAAATGTTTGGCTCTCAAGAGTCAGTGGTATTTTTTCCATCGCCATTTAATGTTTCTTGGTTATTTTTGAGACCTAATTTTCTCATGACTCAACAACCTTTTTTGAGCATTGTCATAACATCCTTTTAAAGTGAATTCTCGAAAGTCAAACAACTATGAAAATGACTACACTTTCCATTGACAAAAACACAAAATATGACAAAACAGAAGACAAAGGTATAAATCTTAGCACTGTGAGACAAAGGTTGACAAAAGGTAATAGACATAGCAAGCAATATGTAAGAAAAGGAAAGGAAGCTAGCCCTTCTCTAAAGTTTAATTTCTTTAATTTAGATTATTTATTTATTGATTTATTTTGCATCATCAATGATAAAGATAATAAAAAGTAAAAAATAATGCAAGGGAAAGATTAGTTGGTTTTTGACGATGACAAAAATGTATTGAAAATTGAAATGATTGTTTTCAAATTTAAAAAGAAAACAAACTCTGGTTAGATTTAGCATTGTAATTAAATTTAGAGCTTATGTCAGTTTGAAAGTGGAGACAGATAGCAATAATAAGAATTAAATATTCCTGCATGTGGGGACCTTAAGGACCAACGGTTTGAGATTGAGGAGACTCCCTTTGAATTCTGTTTTTAAATATCTGTGTAGGACATTCAACTGTTTGAAAATTATGTCTGTTCACAAGAGGAAAAATGTGTATTTGGCAACTTCTGCATATTGATTGATACTTGATTACCAAGGCAATTTTGAAATAAATATTCAGAAAAATATTCTATGATAGTATTTTAAAATGCTATCTATTATTTAAAAAAGCAAATGACATATATAGCTGCTTCTTGTTCAGCATGTGTGGACGTGTGTATTGCCATCTATAGGTGAATTAGAAAAGTGCACTTTACATTTATCCCATTTATGTTGCAGTCCTTATTTAATGAAAGTGTGTAAAATGTACAAAGTATGTGTGCACCATTCGTATTTATTTATTTGAGAGAAATATATCACCCTATCAAGTGGAGAATCATGTGATCTTTAAAGATTTGAGTCACCAAATCAGTTAGTTGCAATGGTCACCTCCATCTACAAAAAAGCAAAATGATTACCTTTGGTCTAAATTGAAGTTGGCTTTAAATGAGCATATATTTAAGGACATCAATGATCTTTGAAGGCCCCTGGTGATTCCTCAAACTCATTGTGCATTGTAGGATAAGGCTCAGTTATGCTTTTATTATCCACTATCCTTGCTGGAGATGGCTAAACCAAATTATAAAAACAGGGGTGCCAATCATTTTGACATCAATATTTTAAACATGTATGACAGTTTAAACTTTTTATTGGACCACTACATCCAATAAAAAAGTATATTTTTTCATGTCTGAGCAAACATTGACTTATTGTAGGGTTTGATCACTTTGTGCAGCCTTTTTGTTCATCTTCATTACGTGCACCAATGATTTCTGAGCCTGTTGCATGTATTTATATACATATAGTACAATCAAAGTGTTTTCTAAAAAGTCAAATCTTTTTAATATTTTTGACTGTTATATCATATATTTAACAAAAGCCTAAAACATCAGTAAGACCAGACAGAACTCAACTCACATGATTTACATATTTTGGGTTTTAATATGAGACATTTTCCTGTTGTTAAGTCAACTCAGAGGTGCTAGAGAATCTGCCCCTGAGCTCTAATGCTCCCTGATCTACTCACTGAATGCCATTTACTATCCATACTGAATCAGCCCAAACTGACTGTGTTATTCCTGTATGTGGCCTCTGGGAAAAGTAAAAACACACTGCTAATTGTTTTGAAATCTGCTTTTAATATGTTACAAAACACAATTCATATCCATTACCATGACAAAATGAAAGGAAAATAACATAGACAGTATGAATATATTTGCTGATTTGACAGGTCAAAAACATTTAAATTAGTTTTAGCTGACTTAGCATCACCATTAACCATTTAGTCAGGATGAACAGAACCTCATGGTATGTTAATTGATATGATGCAAGTCACCCGAGAACAATTTTAAAATTTTTCCAAAGTAACAAATATAAGACAAAAATCATTTTATAGCTGCCTCTGAGTATGAAAATAGATTTTGATAAGTTAATGTAATCTTTTAACAGCCGCTACGGCTTTAAAAATCCAAGACACACTCCAGTTAATGGCAAAGGAGTTTAATCTTGACTTTTAGTCAATATCATCTCAGCAACTCCAAGATAATTGCAGTATTCCACCTTGTAAATAGTATTTAAACAAAAATATTTACTGTTTACGAGTTTATGATTCACCTATTTGGGAAATTTTAAAAACAATTAAAAGGGAGAGAAAATTTTTCACCAACAGAAACTATTTACATTCTGTTACTTTTATAAAGATGTGTTTTTCTTCCTTGCTTGGATAAGGACAGCAATGTCAACATCATGCAGGTATGGCATTAAAGAAATTGGAGAGATGCTGCAGTTAATTGAAAAGGGGTGAATCATTGTCCCCCATAGTCAATATCATTTATCATCTCTTAGGTATTTCCAGTATTCCATCCTGTAAATATATTCTATCTTCTAGCAACAACAAAATAGACATTTATAATGGAGGCAGGGGAAGAGACATGAATGGAATTCTAACACTCCAGCATATTTTTATGTTCTAATGTAAAATGAAATTTTATATATAGAGCAATACAATTATCCTCTGTGAAATTCTAAAAGAATTACTGTTCAAATTATTTGTTTTGGATATGTGGCAGTGAAATGCCAACAGACACTGAAAGAGATCATTTCTACAGCTTCCCCGGTTTTGAGCTGTACTGTATTATTAAGATAAAAATGGATGTCAATCACACATTCAACATTTTGCCTGAATACAATACAATTTCTAAAATGAGTAGGACAAGTACAAATGAAAAAAAAATGATATGCTGTACAAGGGTATGTTTACTTTACCATCTAATATTTAACATGGCAGCAGAACCATATTTCTTTGGGCATACTGTGTTCCATTCTCTAAAAGACTGCTTCTTAAAATTTCAGGAAGAAAAAAAAAATTGTTTCAGAATCAGCCTGAAGCCATTAAAACAATAATTATAAATAAACCATCATCTGTATCAGTAGTGTTAACAATATTAAAGCAAATGCAGTTTGGCAAATATTTTAAGGACAAACAATAAATAACAACAGCTATAATGCTGAAACTTCCAATCAGCAATACACATAAGCACAAGCAGACAGTATATTCATTTAAGATACATTCCATCTCTGTCTTTATGAGTAAAACTCCAGGAATTCTCCTGAAGGAATGACATCAAAAGGTATCCATAATGTGTGTTGTAGTACAAATGTCAGATGTATAAAAAGACTTATGAGATAGCATGATAAAACTGTTATAAAGAAGATGTTCAATTACTGGCTTTGGCTTTGAACCAGTCACAATTCTATGCATGCAGTTCATTAAAATCAATACAGGGAAGGTTAGAGGAAATTGTAAAATAAATTTTATAATTATCAACACTCCTTCCTGGGGTTCATAATACTGTGGGTGGATCCCTTATACTTTTATAAGTTTCATGCAGGTATAATACTGCTAAAAACAAAAAAGCTATTAACATACATTCATTAGGAGGAACACATTAAGAGCAATACCTAATCCTATGTGTTGAGTATATTTGTATATTGTCTCTAGTGTGATTCACTTTTGACCGTCCCTCACTTAACAAAAACATTGTACAGAACTGATTCTGTGACACATTCCGACTCTCTTCATATGCCACTGCTGTTGCTAACACTGTTTAAAATCTGAATATATACATAAAGTGATATAATATGGTACATGTGCATATTTCTTCTTTAACTGAAATAAAATGTATCCTTTCTGAAATGGTCATTTTAAACATGTGAAGGAGTATTATTAATCATTATCATTATGAGGGCACTGCATATGATCTGTAGGGAATGTATTATTACTAGTGGGGTTCTGAGATGTATAATTAGCAGAGTGCCACCAAATTCAAGGGACATGCTTTCCAAGTAAATCAGTGGTGAGTTCCTTTTTTTTCTTTGTACGTGTGGTTATAGTTGATGGCATTGTTTCAAGAATCAGGATTCAAGATTCAGCCTCTGACATGTAACATAACACTGGCTGAAACTTGCAAGAACAAATCGGTCTGCAGAAAAACACTGTCAAATAAAGAAACTTCTGTCCTCTGTGGATGATTTTATTCACACAGCCAGCATGGATGTCTGAACATCACAGGAGTTAATGTGTTATGCACTGTGTTGAGGAGAGTTCAGAAAACACATATTTCATATTTGGGATGATATTTGATTAGAATTAAAAATAAACAAATTCTAAGCTGAAACTTATTCTTCACTTGTTAGAAAATGTGCATGATTATAAGAGGCAACTGACACTTGGGCAGTTATAAGATTGAGCTGAGCATTAGAAATGAAACAGTGAAGGCACACACCACCAGAAACACAAGGGCTGGTGGTGTGGTAAGGGAGCAACAGATGCCTGTGGAGTCACACAGGCACACTAACCCAGTATAACAGGAAAACCTTGGAAGAAAATGCCTGTCTGGAGTTTTTAAAGAAATGATACAACCAGCATGGAAATAACATTATGTACAATCTGACTCTGAACAATGTCTTTGAACCAAAAGCCATGTCAATACACAAATTTGTGTCTGTCATTATATACTACTGTACAAGTACTGAAGGGTTGACAATATATTTATATGTGTAACAGTAGTTTTATAAACAGTATAGCGGCATTGTAATCTCTTAAAAAAAAACACGAGATGCAGCATTTTGAATATTCAAGAGTCCAAAGGAACATATAAAAAAGGAAAATATATGTACAATTTAGTACAGTCATGCAATTTTTTTTTACCGGTGACAACCAAGGAAAAATTAATCATAAGCCCTCATCAGTAATCACATTGCAGCAGGAGTGGTCATTGATCTGGGCTAGGAAACTCCTTCAGTTATCTTGTAGGGACAGAGGCTACACTCAGATACCACTGATGACCTCAGATCTAAAATTATTTCCCCTGTAGCTCATCAATAGGTTTAAATTTAAGCCCTCCTGATTGGTTAGCCTGCCTCTTACACTGAGAGAAGATCACTTCCCTCATTAACTCATTGGTTCAATTCCGTTAATTGAGGGAAATCAATAAGACCCTTTTTTGAGCTAATAGCAGTGCAAGACACCAAAAAAGAAAACTAAATATTAGACCCACTGTTAAGTGATTTGGGGGAAAAAGAACTCTAAAGGCTAAAAATACAAAGGGCAACAATACTCCTCCTTAGATTAAGAAGTAGGAATGGTTGTTCAAATGTAAGGTAAACCAACATGGGGAAAAACTGGTGCTTGGTGCCACCCCCTGGTATAGAACAAAAAGGACAGACACTGAGTAAGGCCATTTGTATAATCATGTGCTAGATTAACCTTTCCCTTGAGACTCACATCACTGAAGAAGACATAGAGATGCAAAACTTCTTAAGATGTAATCGGAGGTCTCTTCTGCTCTTGGAACGCCATATCCCAGAGATCTATGCTGATCCTTGAACTCTTCATCCCAGAGATTTCTTGTTTTGCCAAAAATTCTATATCCCAGAGATCATTGCTTTTCCATGAACTTTACATCCCAGAAATGTCTGCAGCTTCTTGGGCACCAGCTGGCAGTAATGGACCCCTGGGCTAAAGAGGAGCTCCTTAAGGATGATTCTGCCTCCAGTTACAGAACAGTAACACATTGTACCATGTAAAAAGGGCAATGTATGTGGACATCAACAGCAAAACCAATGTGAATTTATTTAATCCTTTTGTTGTAAAACAACAGTTCAACTCCACATTCAACATCACAAAGAATTATTTTAGGAGTATTAAGTTGAGCAGGTTTTTGGCAAACTCCTCTTTATTTTGCTTCCCACATACATTACCCTGTTGAGGCTGTCCACAGTTGCACACTCTCTATCACACACATACACACACACACACACACACACACACACACACACACACACACACACACACACACATACACACACACACACACACACACACACACACACACACACACACACACACACACACACACACACACACACACACACACACACACACACATACACACACACACACATACACACACACACACACACACACACACACACACACGCACACACACACACACACACACACACACACACACACACACACACATACACACACACACACGCACGCACACGCACACACACACACACACACACACACACACACACACACACACACACTCATACAGGCAGAAATATAATTACAGATTTGAAGGACATACTCCTTCTTTAGGCTGTCATGTTTGTGGTCCATGAGTGCATGAATACACAGTGATGTATTTTAAGCCTGGAGACATGCTTCTCAATGTGTCTCTGATATAAACATCCAAGCCAGAGACTACTGCCCTCCACGCATCCACCCCTACCCTGTCCATTCCCAACTAGTGACAATGAGCATGCATCTCAAAGTGGTTTTCCCTGTAATATCTCCAAAATATGGACATAAGTCAATATTGTGTGCTTCCTCAATTTCAGTCAGTGAGAAAATGAAACATTTGAATGAGTATAAACAAAAGGAAACAGAGGCTCAAGATATACTCAAGAGACAAGTCCTGAAAAGCATGGTCTCATGTCCACACAGAGTGCAAAGGTCTTGCAGTCTTGTGGAGTGAATTAATTGCGGTTCTGAAGGTCCACTTTGCATTCAAGTCCAGCTTTACAATGGTTTTGTGCTTTAGCAGAAGATCTGCTGAGACTGCAGATGTTCACAGACAACAGATTTCATGAAGACTGAGCATGTGCTCCATCAGGAGAGAAAGGGTTTAAAGAAGAAGAGCATGTGGTTTGGAGCAGGAAGGCTCTGGCTCAGGTGGAAGCAGAGTCATTGAACTTGAGTGAAGATGGGAGAGAATCTGGACCAGGGCTTACAGAGTCTGGGCTTCTCTTCTTTATTCATTTTTGTTGTTGTAGTAGCTGTTTTTACTGGAGAACAGCATAGCAGAGCTTCTACTCCTCTACTGGACATGAGAGCTGTCGGTCATACAAACTGAGGACATGGTGCACAAATTGGTACTGCTCTGCCGTCTGGATCATGCCTCCTCTGGATTAACAAATAATAGATCATTTTACCAACAAGTTTTTGGATAAACACTTTGAATACATTTAACTTGATGTTTCAAATCCGCCAAATTGGCGGCAGCATAGCTGCTACCATGTTTAGGTTTTCAAAAGAACCATGCAAGTTTAACACTGAATATACCACTCCCATGTGTATGAATGTTTCAGCCCATTCCAAAATGTTCTGCAAACAGGTTGGTATTCTCTGCACAATCCACCAGCAGATAGCTTCCATTCAGGCATAGCACTAACATTCTTTGTGTAAAACCATGAATGGTTCTAACTTAAGTGAATTGAGAGTGTTTTTTTCTGTGCTTTGTGCTATCATTTACTTTACACATTTCCTCAGAAGTTTTATATTTAGGTTATCATTAGGCTTCAGGCACCTGTACAAATTAATTTTCTCCACTCTGAGTTCAGAATGATTTATCTCTGTAAGAGTTGTTTCCATCCCTTTTGGTGACAGACACACCTGAACACCCTGTTCTGACCTGTCTGGTGCATTTCACCTACCTGTCCAGACGCAGCTGACAGGTGGTCTTCAGTATGTCAACTACGCCCTCCTTCTTCAGCTGCTTGCAGAGGATAGTGGTGGCAATGAAGCAGCCAGTTCGACCAATCCCAGCACTGCAGTAAGGGTCATAACAGAGAGTATGCCCAAACAGGTCATGGGCCATTGTGAGACTGAGTAAGTCATGTTTGAATTTCAGGAAAGGTCATACAAAGAATACAAAGCATGATGGCTGTCACATTAACTGTCTTTACTAACTTCAACTAAGGCAAAACCCAACAGCCAGGGAGAGCAACCAAGACCCACTGAGATCACTGCTGTGTGACACTCACTCTTACACTCAATCTAAAGCCTTGTGACACAATGTATACTAACAATTTGATAAATCTGATGAAAAGGAATATTCTAGAATATGAAATAGCAATTGGACAGTTTGTTTGTTTTTAAAGACTGTTGTTACAATAATTGCCATATTATTGTAATAACCAAAACCTTTTTTTTCCAAGCAAAAGTTTAAAGAAGTTGACAGTTAACAGTTGATGGGAGAACCCCCCCCCAGTCACTGGTGGGAGGCAGGGCCTACCTGCAGTGAACAATGACTGGCCCACTTGAGGGAGGGGCCTGTAGCCGTACCTCCTCTACTTCCAGCACCAGTTCCAGCAGGGGTGGAGCCTTGTCGGGGGTCTTCTGGTCTGGCCAGGAGGTGTACCAGTACTGCCTCAGTTTACGCTCCTCCCCCTCACACTATCAAACACACACGTGTGCATGCACACATGGACATGCACATACCGACATGTGTGAGCACATGTATACATACACACCAACACACATACACACAGGCACACAGAAGAGTGAAGATATGTAAAATGTTCTTTCGCTCAGCTAATGAGGTGACAGAGTTATTTTGATCCATCACAGTTCCTTTGCTTATGTCTGCAGCTTCATTGCTGTGGGTGTTAGTTGCCACGACAACAATGCTCCTTGAGAGTGCAAAGGTGGGATGGACTGCAAGTACAAAACACATTTTCTATACAGTCTGTTTCCTTCAAATTAGACAGGTATACTTATATGTCTATAAAGATAACCAAACCAAAGTCTTACTAAAGATGTACAGACAGGACGTTGATTCCTGCACTAACCATGCTCATACTAAGGATATTTATTTCACACACCTTCACAGTGAAGATCCGCAGACTGTAGTCATCTGATTCGATGACCTGGTCTACTGTGATCTCAATACCCTCATAGCTCACAGTGTACTCAGGCCAGTATTCTGTGCATTTCTGTGAGGAAAACAAATGACCTACATGAACAGAGTGTGGTGTTCCACTGTTGATACAAATTTTACTGGAATTCTGAACACTGATCAAGATTTTGACTAATATATTCAGAGTACTGTCAACTTTTATTTACAGAAAAAAAAAAATTATTATTTAAAGAAAAAAATGCATAAATATAATTTTGTTATTTTCTGTGGATTTTTAGTCTGAGACAAAAATAATTTATTAGAAATTAAGATGGAGGCCAGGATAAACTGAAGGGTTACCATTTTAATGCTATGTTCATTTTGGAGAAAAAGGCAAACAAACAAAAAAAACAACTGTTAGCAACAATGTTCACAGGGGACTAACATTAGGTCTGTGACACAAAAGAGAAGAAGTAGTTCTTACAAATAACTGGTCTAGAAATGCTGGCCTCAGAAATGGCAGGGCTAATAGAGAGCAGAAATAAAGAACAGGCACAGTAAAGAGCAGGTGTCTGACACACAGAGAGGAATTTGGCGGGACCTCACCTCATTTTTCTCTTCAATGTTGGTGATCATGACGATGATGGAGGACCGTTCCTGCCATACCATCCTCCAGAAGTCAGTGACGGTGTTGACTGTGGGGCCCTGTGTGGCAATGTACACCTTCTCCTCTCCTTCATACCCCTGTAGTGACCAGCACCAAAGCATCAAGGCTGTCACTTATGTCTAGACCACACAGCTACAAAATGAACGTTCTTATGGAGAAAAAGTGCATGTGCAATGGCCACATTTTATTGTTAACAGCTATACATCAAGGACTTGTCCCTACACCCATAAACTAATGATTCTTCTCAGGCATGGCATTGTGGTGTAGTTTTACAGAGCAAGCCAGGCTTTCAATATCAAAATATTTTACTGCTGTTGCTGAAAGAAAGTTTTATCTTTGTGAAAATGTAGCTATATAAATTGGCAATATAACTATATAGTAATTAGAAATGTGTGGTACAGGTGTTATGTGGGATCACAGTGCAGATGCCAGCCACAACAGATACACCTCAGGGTCAGTGAATACCCACCCTCATGTAGTTAGCATTAATGTAGGTGCTGAGGAAGTCCTCTTCATCCACTGCTTTAAGGCAAACTCTGCTGTGAGCATCTGTAATGCAGAAAGGGCATGGTTTATTCTAGGGATCAATTCTTCTCACATTTCACCTGCAGAGACTTCGTCCTTCAGCGTGCCCTCGTCCTCTCCCTGCACCCTGCTTATCATCCTCCAGCACGCTCAGCACGTCTACTGCAGAAATACTCACTCGGAAGGATGGTTTTGTATCGATTCTTCCTCACTACTCCAGGAAAGTTGTATTCCTTGGGGTCCACAAAATTCATAGGCGTCTCCTGTCAATGGCAAGAAATATACTGCTACGTATACCTCAAAGTGAGCAGAAGTGCATTCCGAGGAATCACTACCAGAGGACTGTGGTATTTGTCAATGACATGTGCTCAGGGACAAACTCAACACTCAACACTAATTTTTGCCTTCCAGATGCATATCATATTGTTGCATCATATGGAAGCAATTTCTGCCAATACTCAAAATAGCTGCGATTTCCGTATTCATTTTGACATTTACTTTTTTGTTCTTGGGTATTCCTTTTTTGTTATAAAACTTGCTTTTTCTTTTGACTTTTGGGAGGAACTTGCTTCCATAGCACCTTTCCTCTTACGGAAGTCCACTGCCTGTCTTTTCTGTCTCAGTGTCCTTTGAAGAACACATAGATATAGCTGCATGGCTGAGACTTACATAGAACTCAGCCTGCAGGGCGGCATCATCCAGGGCCCGGCTGTGCAGCTGAGGGGCTGTTAAGACATTGCTGGCGGTCTGTAGGTACTCCTGTGCTGACTGTTCCCGTGGTGACAGCATGGCAGCGTAGGGTTCCGTAGAGCCAGGTGTACACATGTCCAATGTCAGAGACACATTGGAACCCCTCCTGATACACATATATACACACAAAGGCACACACATACACATGCACACATACAAATATACATACACACAGGGTAAAAACTCAGGGTTTAACAATAGTGAAAAAAGCAACATTTCATCATCATGCATCAATTTATATTTAACTTTTATCTTCAAAAATAATTTCAATTTGTAATTTCAATAATATAGCTTTCATGTTTTTATTTTCATATTATCCAAGGTATGCAAGATACATACAATGGTACTAAAAATATGGGTTTAGTGATGAAAGTGGGACAGGTTTACAGATAGAGATGTATAGATCAGGATATGGGCTTGCTCTGCTGTTGACATCTTTCCTGACCTTTCCTGCAGTCCCACAGGTTTGACAGTAAGTGAGGTGGGATCAGCCTCTGCCTTCATGTCCATGAAGCAGTCAAAGACAGGGGTCTCAGGCACAGGCTCCAAGTCATAGAACTCATCCTGTTTGCCATCGGTCCACTCGGAGTATGTGAAGGAGGGCTGCCGGCTCACGGACTGGCGTCGATCATCTGGGAATGATGGGACGCTTTGAGGGGCCAACATTCTCAGACAGTACAGCACCTGAGAAAAAGAGGCCTGAGGAGTAAGTTACCACTCAAAATGTACACATTTTCTCAGAAACCCGAGGATATTTGTGAACAACTGAAAGAATGAACCATCTTTAGTAATAAAGAATCACACACAGATATCAGCTGGCAGTTAGATTTTTCACGGTAAAAATAAAACCCACCCCAATGCCGAAGATGACAATGCAAAGGAAGATAGTGGCCAGCAGGGGGCACAAGCTCTCTATCCTCCACAGATTCTGCTGGGACTGGGATATCTGGTAGAGAAAGGTATAAAGAGATAAATGTGGGTTAATATAGTGACAGAAAACAGACAGAAAAAAAGAGAGGAACAAGAAGAGAGAAGGATGAAGAGGGAAAGGTGGAAGAGCACAAAAAAGTTGGGCTGGCAGACAGAGAGAAAGGATGGAGGAAGTGGGTAAACAGAGGCACAAAGTGAGGGAGGTATAGAATAAAAGAGCTCAGGGAGAGATGTGTCTTTGATATCTATTTCACTGTCACGGGTTCTCTCTTTTTAGCACAAGAGCCCAGTGCCAGAGCCAGCCACAATATATATCTGAATTTCACAATTTAGTACATAGAGATTTTATCATTATCTATTAGCTGTCTGTTGCAATGACATTTCTTATAAACTTCTAGTGTCTATATTGAAAGGCCTGAAAATGCATTAGATTGGCTAAGATTTTTTGAACATAATCAAAATAAAGAGATGTATTAGTATGTATAAAATATTTGTAAAAAGATGTAATTTAAGCATAAAAATGGACCTAATACAAAAAAGACATACATATGGTGTGCTCTCTTTTAAACCAACATCAAAGGGACCGACACACACAGGAGATCAATTTAACTCCTTTGCTGATGCCAGTGTGTGTGTCCAGCACAGTATTCCCTTCACAAGAGACTTTAAGTTTTAACGGCAAGTCCTTCTATCTCAGAAAAAATAGGCTGGCTATTTCATCACTCTCCACATGTCCTGGGCCAGGAGAAATCTGGCATAAGCATTTTAGCTGTCAGTAATCATGCAATAATTTGAAGGAATGTTTTTACACAAAAGTAGCTTATAATATGTGAGGCTGGAATAATGGATTTTCATGTATTTTGAGCTGGCTGAGCCATTTATAAACTCTAAAAGTGATATCCATCTGTACACTACTATAGCCCAGACAACCAAATCTCTAACCAGGTCACTTGATGTATGGTGAGCTTTCTGGTGCTAAACTTTTTCTATTAATGTAACTCTACTCCTTCACTGTAAGGTACTCTTAGACTGTAAAATTCTTAAAGTTATTTTAATTAAATTATTAGGTCTGCAATCAAATGGGGTTATTGCATCTGTGGTATACTCTACCCTTGTTGTAATCCCACATGCTGAAATTGATTAAAAATCAAGAAAAAGTGAGAATTCTATAAAAGTAAATATAGCTGCAAAAAGCCATAAAAGGATAAAGCACGTGGTGCCATGTGGATGGAATCACTGATGCAAAAAGGTGAGCATTAAATGAAAATGCGTAGATAGTGTAACACAAGCACAAAATCAAAATTAGACTAAGGAAACGTTTCAGCACTATTCCTAAATTATACTATTTAGGAAAATCAGCTGGCTGAATGGCTAACACATACAACTAGCTAACCTAAACCTAACACATCCAGCATCATCATTATGAACATAGCACAGTATTAAATAACCTGAGTACCTGACTCCATAGGTTTTAGTACATTATACTGACCTCCTCCTCCAGTGTATTATGTGTTCCAAGTGGTGACAGTAGGTACTGCATGAGGTCCAAGACTTTATGTGCAGCTGGGAAAGCCCCATATCCATTGAAGATGTACAGGATCCAGACTCCCTGTTTGAAACCGCAAACAAAAACATATTTTCACAAAAACACATGATCACATGATTATTATCATGTATTTTTATCCTAATATCAGATGTGCTAAAAGTGTTTTTCAACTACTTTTTTAACAACTATATCTCTGTGATTAATGTTAGAGTTAATGTGAAGCATGAAGCCTGGCAGCTTTCATACCATGATCTGTGAAAGGACACACAGGCATAGGAAGCAGCCAGCCGTTACCACTGCCCTCCATGGCCTCTCCCAGCGCGATCTGTGGACTGCCTGCAGGGAATTCTGGGAAAGCTCCTGGCCCCTCCCCCATTCCTCCTGTGCTTCCACTGGGGCAGGCAGCCCTGTCACATTGTTCTGAGTCATCGCCCCGGCAACCTAATAAACCCCCCCCAGCAACCTACTACACCTGTCACAAGCAAAAAGAGAGGGAGATTTGTATTATTATTTTTAAACTCATTTAACAGAGGATGACAAACAGATGAAGTTCTTGCCATCATGGTTCAATGAACATTGATATATGTCACAACTATTCAGAAAGACAATGTGTTCAGTGCCCGACCACTGGGATACAGGTTACATCTGTAAATTTTATGGGTGGGTGAGGTTAGACCAGTCAGAGGAGGAAAGGGTTCAGTTTGAAGGACGAAGCTGAAAAGAAGAGGTTTCTAAGCTGGAGTGAGGTGTTGGTGTATGAGTAACATGGTAGATGTGAAATGCTCTGTATACTTCTGTGGTCGTATGGGAGTTGCCAGGGTGAATACAAGCCTTCTTACCCTATAACTCCACAGATGCCCGCCTCCTTCCCCACAGACAGAGAGTGTATATCAACCCTGTGCTCAGACAGTCTCAGTATTAAGTCTGACAGCCTCTGGGTTTCCTAACCTTGCCAAAATTACAGTGAAGCGCATCAGAAACATGAAGTACTGAAGTTGCCTTGCTCAGGGTTTCCAAAAAATTTTCAGACAATGACCTTGAATCCAGGAGTGTTGTAATGATTCTCTCTCTCTGCCTGATGACTCAGGGTTATGATTTTGAGCTCTTTATACAGGTATTTTTCAACAAAGAAGAGGCAAGGCAGGTGACAAAATCTCAGGCCATGACTCAGTACTTTGAGGGATAGAGTTGAACAGAAATGTGGCAAATGTTTGTGAAACAAATCTGCTGTATCTGATGCTAAGGAAGGGCAAAATTAACTGACCTTTGGTAACTTAAAGCAGGTCACTTTTCCAAGGAAATCTGCTAAAATTGAAGATTAAAGTTTTTCTGAACATATGAAAGCATAGAACAGATGTAGATGTAGTCTTTGTATTTCTCAGACTTTGATGGTTGAATGGTTCTTTGGTTAAAATTCAAATTTTAGCCATGATTCTAAAACTCTAGAAAGCCAAAATGGTTTAGTAGACCCATTTCATTTCTGCAGTATATCCTCATAAATTCAGGAGAGGAAAACCTCCAGAAAAAAGCAGGAAAAAAACTATGTGTCCCTCCCTCCAAACCCAGCCCCTCCCTCAGCTGTTGAGCTGGGAAGCGTTCCCCTATCTGGTCACGATGCTCTTGTGTTCGTCACACTCACAGAGGTGGGGGGTTTGGAATGAGGTGAGTCTCACGTCGAGCTTGGGCCTCCAACGGGCTGTGAGCGGGCGGGTGACCAGGTGGCCGTTGCCTGTCAGAACCACAGGCTCTGCTGGTGAGTCACTCCCTTTGGCCATATGAAGCCTTTCCAAGGAAAACACTTACTCATCCTGCCCTGTTTTTGTTCCCTTTCTCTTATATTCAGAGTCAGATATTTTTACTCGGCATCTCTGTGTATTTTAAAATATTGCCATTTAGTGTCCATTATTTGAAGTCCACATGTATGTCAGTGAGTATATGAGGGCACATGGCAGTTTTATGTGTATTTGAGTGTGTGTGGTTTTCGGAGGGATATTAGTGAAATGGAATACGAGATTGATTGTGTGTGTCACTCAAAATCAGACTCATTAACACAATCACTGAACAGAAGATCCATGATCAACCATTAATGATTTTGACTTGCATCAATTACTTTGGCAACAACAGCAGCATCCATGGTGTGCCATCTGCATGCAGTGCTTAAATGGAATTCAGATTTTATGTTGAGTTTCTGATTCATTTGCACTTCAGCATTCCTTCTGAAATCTGCTGTACCTCTCCAGTATTTTTATGGTTTAACACAGTTGTGGCTGGTGCTCTGACAACAGAGAAGGAACAAACCTCCATCACTTTCAAACTAGTTGCATTAATCCTCCCGGATTAACAATAAAACAAATGATTCAATATTTCCAGATCACTATCTTTACTGGTTTAACATCCCACTAACTTGTTCATGAGAAAATTATACTTCCTATCTCAAGGTTGTTGTCTGACTTAGATAGTTGTTTTTAATACAAATGCCCATGTCTGTCACACCCAAGGGATATTGGCCATACCTTCCAGAAGGACGGCACTGCAAGCAGGGCAGGATGTCTGATCACATGACAGGGCCAAACGTGTGTTGTATGTTGGCCAGCACTGCACGTGGTATTTTCACTGCAGAACAGAACCAGTCCTGTATGGGCAGACAATATAAACAAGCCTTACAGACCCAGTCACATCCAAACTTTAATGAAAATGCTTTGGAAAACAAACATCACTAGGAAAAAAAGACTGACAGACTTGAAATCAAATGCCCACAATTAAAAAATCAAGATCTCTTTGGAAATGTTATGCTCATGTCAAGTAGTCAATGTGCAGTAAGGTCATCTTGAGCATTGGATGATGTCAGTGACAACTAAATTATTTTCATGTATCAAAACAATTCAGGATGGTAGGGACTGGCTGGTGTACGCCCAGGTGCAAGCCCAGGCTTTGATTTGTGTGCTTTTATTAAACCCCTCCTAAATTGGGTGAAGTATATTTACCTACTGCACTGTCTGTAAAACTGGATTTACCTATGAAAATTATTTTTGAATGTGAAATAATCTTATAACCTCAATAAAATTAAACAAAGACAGAGGAGACGGATGATGAAGAAATGGCGAAACATCTGTGGCTGCAGTGATGAGAGTTTCATACGGAAAACAAGTGCAGTTTTGGTGCCTGTGCACCTTTTCAACGGCCCTTCCTTTCCTTTCTCAGCAAACAATGGCTATGAGGAGACGAAAGGTGGGTTTTTTGAAGTGTTGACGCCAAAGAGAGTGAGGCTGGAGTTTTAGTAACCATGGAAACAAACGCTGTGCTCACCCACAAGCATATGGTCACACAGAGCAAGTGTGCATATATCAGACTGGGGCGTTGTGGAAATGAGAAGTTCAGACACAGCTCTACATAAGAGCTGTGTCTGGATTAAGTTTATCCTATGTTATATGTCATAAAATCATAATACGGGTAGGACTGAATCTTGTCATGTCTTTTGAATTTTTCCCCTGGACTATAATGATATACTGAGTGATATCTTAGACACAACGCTTTTCCTCAGCTTTAGCAGTTCTCCGTCATTTGCGTCAGGTGACCCCTCTTCCCATATTGACTGCCATATGAGGCCCTGTAGCGATGGTGTATTATGTGATCTGACCTAATGACTTCACTGTTAGAATAAGGGTAGTAGTAGGCCAGGGTGAATTCTCTGAATACTGCATGTTCTGTCATTAACACAGAAACCAGACTGCAAAGACAACATGCATTTCAGCATGAAAGAAGGGAGAAATGTGAACACTATTTGATTTAACTGAGGAAAAAAATCAGCTGAATAAAGGTGTACAGTATGAGCTATTGCAGAGGTTCCCCACGTGGCTGTTGTGTTTGCTCCTGCTAGTTTTACACACAAGTTTACCATGAGACTGCACAGGCAAACAGCCTCACAGAAGTGCAGAGGGGAGGACAGCATAAATAATGAAATTTATAAAAAGCAGCCCCACTGTCCATAGGCATCTAACAAGAGATATGATTGTCTTGATGAGATAAAGACGCTGCAACTCACCTAAGGTGAACCAATCATGTTCTTTTTCAAATCTCTGCAAATGGCCTACCCCTATACTGTATATGAATGAACTCTTCATTCTCACTGCAGTCCCTCTCTTCCCATCCTCTCAGAGATCTGCACTTTGTTAAAGTTGCGGCATCATTTTTACAAAAATGAATTTTGAACCTCTTGTTGTGTGTTCTACAGACTTGTTGTCTGCAGAACAGATACACAGTTTTTCTTGTGACAAAGCAATAAAGTCATCCTTCAAGACAGATTTCCACATGCTCTCATTCAATTGCTCTCATCTGTAGCATGGAATTTTTATGGGTTACACATATCTATAACCAATATTGACAGTAGAAAATGAAAAAAGTAGAATTCCTTCTAGTTTTGAAGGTCATCCAACTCAGGCATTGTGGGAAGATAAATTACATTGAACGGCCACATCCATGAAATAAACATCCAGTTTAAATGCCCTGTGAGAGTAACTACAGAGATTCGTTTGGTTTTTAAGGCATTTTTGCTTGCTTCTTAAATTAGAGGAGGTCACACTATTCCTGACAAACTGATTTTTAGCAGCATGAAATCCAATCTGATAATGCAAGCATGTGCTCAGCACTCAAAGCCTCCCATCACAGTGCTGCAGAATAAAGCCTGGCTCTCAGCTTAGCACCAGTGAACACACACCGTTATCTTTTTTAATCTAATTATCTTGATTATACCTCTTTCACTTTTCATTCCTTAAAGTTTTTGTTACATTGTACTTAAAAAACTGAATACTGAAAACAAGAACTAATTTACATGACCCAAAAAAGAAGACTATCCACTCCCTTTGCCCATACACCTCAGATGCCCTGTGCCTCAGAACTGGGGGTTTAGGAAGTCCCCATACTCACGGTGCCCACACAATCTGCACATGCACTGTTTACACTGGACTGACATAAAGCATGTACACACAATGAAATAACATATTCCTCACACTGTACTCACATACTAAGTCCTCACTCAGCCCACACTCACACTCCTCTAACTGCAGTCATATAAGGCATTACATACACACTCAATTCACATTTCTTTGCACCCTGTAAAACACCAATGAGTTATTACAAATACATATAAATGAATAGCTTATATTTCATTATGCTTATGACCTAAATGCTTTCCAGGTTTAGGTTGAGATACCATAAACTGGACAATAGCAAGTTAATGTTAGCAGATGAAAAAAACAGCATAATAATATGCTTTACTGCATGTCAAGGTTATTTATCATTCATGGAGTTTTCAGGTGAGAGCCCTTCTTCATTAATAATGCATTTTTACTGTACAGTGATGATTAAAGAGACCTCAAAGCCAGTCTGGGCTCTATAATGTGTCACAAACTTGGAACAAACTCAACACAAAAGTTGAAACTGAGGTCAGAAATTAAAGGTTCCAGTCCAACATCAACCAAATGGAGACATGAGATTTTCAGTGGAAGACAAGGAACAGAGTGATGGTTAAAATGTAATAACAGATGGCAGGATGAGAGTCCACAGACGGACGACACACTGACTGCACAGTGGCACAAAAACCCCATCCTTTCAGACAGCTTTTTAAATAGGATTTTTAGATATCACAACCATCATAGTTTTTTGTTGTTAATGGGACAAAGGCACTCCCGTGTTACATACGTTCCCTGTGAGACACTGTACTACAATAGGTCTGTCCCTGACGGCACAGGGGCTGGGCCTTAGTTTGAATGTAGTGGGTATGATTAATTACTTTTGATGAATGATGAATGGGCGTGACATAGTAACCTTCCCCACAGCAGGTGTATGTGGGGAGGACGAGGGCTGGGTTTGAGGCCTGGTATCTTAGACTCACAGAGTCTGCACCCTAACTGTGATTCAGCCATGGCCAAAAGTCATTGGTTCATCCCACCTCCATGCGAATATAATGTATCCAGATTTAAATGCAATGCTTTTGTATGCTAAATATCCTTGGTATGTAGAATTTTTTTGAACTTGGTGATTTTGTTGAAGAGCTGATTTTTTTTTTAAAGTACAATTTAAATATTTCAAACGGTTTATTCATCACAGTCTCGCACAACAGCCCATCACTCTGACTTTAAACATATCTATTATTCCTCTGTATTGTACTTTCACAGTCTGTATCCTGTAGGAAAGCATTTATATACTTAATTTTGTGCGTCACTCTTGATAAGAGCATCTACTAAAGGAATGCAATGTAATGCATGTTTCTGCTGCAAGTTCAATACATTTTTATGTCTACCTTTATTATTCTCTGCTTTTTTGCAATGGTTTCTGTTGCTTCTCTCAGAATCTGCGACCTGCAGTGTGGAAGCAGTCCTAATGCACCACAAATAATAATCCCAAACTGGTCATGGCCGTTAAAAACGTTTTCACCTTTGAAAGGAAACATCTGTTTCAATGGCTCCCTGCTTTCAGTGGGAGCATTCTTATACCATTATAAACAGAAAAGAATACCAGACTCATTTGAATTTCTCAGAATTAACTGCCAACATTGACAGTGTCTTGCCACATCATGCACCAAAGCACAGAGAATTGAGGAACTGAGCCAATGTTCAAAGCTGCATCTCAGAGCTCAAAGAGCGATTAATTGGGGGCTTTGGTGAAAAGGGTCTATTTACATTAAATTCTTTTTTATGACACTGTATAAAACACGGTACTAAGAAAAATCAAGTCAAGTGTGGTTAAATCCATTTAGTTACTGTACTTGGCCATTAGGAATTATAATTGTTGATTAGGCAACTGTACAGAGCAACAGTATACATCTACTCTTATGAATGATCCATAGATCTGAGTCCCACCTTAAACGCCTACATCTTAAAAGGTTTCATTTACTATCCACTTCAGCAAGAGGTCATGAATGAAAAACCCACTGTATAGCTATGAAATAAACTATAAATTACAACAAACCCAGCACAAATGCTAAACAAGACACCCATGGAATCTAAGGGCCGACAGGATTCACACCTGTACCCCAGAGAGGTCACAGGCTTGAATCCCAGGCAGGGCATTGCTTTTTTATTATATTGGTCCTTCAATACTGTATATATTCAGCTGAAGCACATGTAGAATCTCTCTCTCTATCTCTCTGAGTCTCTCTCTCTCTCTCTCTCTCTCTGTATGGGTGGCCACAAAACCAATGAGAAATGGTGAGGCTCCACATACTTTACTGTGAGCTCTGACTGAAGGTATTTCAGTCTATAAGACACCAAAGAATGCAGACTATCACCCCAAGCATGGAGTAATAATATTAACATCTGCATGTGGTGCATGTGACAAACAGACATTGACTGCCTTGTGACTGTGGAGCTGTGATATTTTGGCAGAGTGGTACCACAAAAATCTGGCCCAGCAACATTAGCTAATAATGGATGGAAATGGTATAAATGATGATAAAGGTGGTGAGCACCATTTACAGCTCCGAATATCTCTGGATTTTATGCGGCACAAGGGTGGAAGCAGAAGGCAAGACAGGTTGTCGTGGTAATAAGGCTGCTCCTCACTGGTCTTCCCCATAGATCACACCCAGCAGGGGTGCCTGTACACTGACTGTTTCCATGCTAGCTTTCAGTCTTACTATATACCAGAGACCACCTGTGTGTTGTTTGCATCCATACTAGCTTTTAGTCGCAGTACATATCACACTGTCAGTGCACTGATTGCAACCATACTGCCTTTCTTTCTCTACATACCTTAGATTTCCAGCTACCTTTCAGCCTGCCAATACCACTCCATTTAAACAGCATTACTCCAAGACAGCAGGTACAAGATCACATCACTGTCTGTCTGTCAACGTCTGAAAAGAAGCTCTGTGCACCAATATAAAAGTGTATGTACATACCAGTGTTAATTGTAATGTTATCATTTTACAAGAGAATTATGCACAATAAATGACCACAGAGAAGGACAGATTAATCTCTTGATAACCCACATAGTCTTTGACGTACTGCTCAACAGATGATGTTACTGCCGACTGACACCTCGGACACTTTCACCACTACAGCATCAACAATAACATGGGAGAAAAAGCAGCACGCATGCTAGAGCTGCCCTCGGACACAAAGAGAGGGGAGAGGGGATGAGGCAGAGCGGAGGGAGAGAGGCGCACAGTCGGTCTGCTTACCTTTCCACCCGGAGAAGGCGGCGGGAATGACAGCGGTGGGTTGTACAGCATCGTTAATATTCACATCACAGAGAGTGGCGGGGAGGGGGCGGCGTCGGACCTGGGGGGCCGATACTGTGGCAGATGCAGACCTTTCCATCGGATCGCTCAGGGTGCCAGAGCACCACCTCCCCATGGCCACCCAAGGGGTAGGATCTCCATGATTAAAAGGGGTTTAGGCTGGGAGGGATGTCTGGTTCTGATTATTATTTAGGGGTTGTGGGGAGGGACTGTTGATATTGATGATATTGTTGTCTTTCTTTGTTTGCTTGCTTGCGGCGCTGGATCCGCAGGCTGGTTTAGGTAGCTAGGTGTCTGTTCGGTAGCCTTGGCAACAGGGAGAGGGGGAGAGAGATGGGGGAGAGGAGGGGAGTGAGCAAGAGAGACGGCGCTAAGTAAAGGAAGCACCCTCCAGAAAGCACTACATATCCCTCAGACCCCAACCCCCCAGCCCAGCACAACCCCTCCAACAGTATAGCGCTGCAGTCTGCACTACCCACTTCACTGATTAAATTGTGTAGGCTACATCCCATCTCTCCATCTCTGTTTCCCCCTCTTTCTCGCTCTCTCTCTCCCTCTTTCCCCTCCCCCATTTTTCCTTTCCATTTGCCCTCTCAGCTCAATGATTTGATTGACAGGGAAGATATCTAAGCCCACTCACCCACACAGACTCACACACATTCTCCTTCTCCTTTTTCCACTCCATCCCTCCCTGGTCTCTGTATTGCTCTTTCTCTTTCACCCATCCCTTTCTGAATAGAGGAAATAAGGAAACATGAATGAAATTTGGAAGAAGGAAAATAGACACCCACACACAAAAAAACAAACTTAGACATATACAAAAAAAAACACACACACACGCAATCATTAAAACGCATATATTTACTCAGACATAATGATTCAAACACCTGTCATCTCTCCTCCATGCACTACAAGCTTGTGAACATAGTGTAACCAAGTATTAAAATCAACAGCTGTTGAATTTATTTCAAGATGAATGATATGCCTTCCAAAGACCATCATTTTCCAATTTTGAGATAAATATTTGCACACTGTATACATATAAGGCAGCCAGGTTATATTTTGTTGGAGTCCCAACTCTGACTTAACCCTTAGTTTAAGAGAGATCTATGTAGTTTGTTTTACAATCAACAAAAGTACATATCTGCAAGGGAAAATAGAGAATGTACATATGCAGTGCTATAGTAGTATAAGAAACTATTTGAAAACGTATAGAAGCATGCCTATGGGGGCAGGACTTTTTTGTAATTATTAATAAACCCGAGCTGCCGCAGAGTTTTTTCATTATTCTAATTGTGTTAAACAAGTGATTGGTCATATGCAGTATGAACATATGTTTGTTTAGAGAGCAATAAGCATTATGCCTGTTGATTGCGTCTTTATGGTTGCTCATTTACAGCAGTTCTATCTTTTGGAAGCTTGCTTGGTGGATCTGTAATTGATATTGCTCATTACACTTTAGTCTTCTGTCTCCTCAAGCTTTGAAGCTTTCTCATCGCTTGGGCTGAATCATTCTGGTCTCCAGCAGAGTTGGGTAAAAGTCCTTGGTTGTCCCGGAGAGATACCAGTTAACAGTTATCAAAATGAATGTAAGTCAGTAAAGTACTTCCAGGAACAATCAAACCCCAATCAAAAATGAACTCTTCCAAGATGACAACCAGACCTAATGTTTAGAAGTCTTGCAGTTACAATTTTACCACTACAGTAGCTTGCCAGTTTGTTTCTTTACTCTTAATGAGTAAATACACCAGCTTTATAGTCAGCTGCAGAAAATCCCTTTGAAGGGTTTTAGTGTTAATCATGTACATACACTGGTACATCCAGTGATGGTGCACTGCAACAAAAATAAATAAATAAATAAATAAATAAATAAATAATAAAAGTGCAGGAGTACAAATACTTGTATGAAGCAAGAAGCCACGCATGAAGACATCTTACTGTATCCTTGAAATGACCACAAGGATAAACAAATGGGTATTCTTTATGATGACTTATCATATTTAAATAGTCACATAGACAACTAAGTCCCACAGTGATGGCCCATATTAGGAATAAACCTTAAATACTGTACATAGACCAATCATGTAGAGAAACACTGTAGAGAATAAATATAAAATAATGCCTTCACAAACATTTGAGAATGACCTCTGTCTATACTTTTACATGTAGCCAATGATGCATGAAGGTTTACCACCAGATGAGAACTAAATTAGTGATGACAAAAAGTCTTTGCAAACACAACAAATGATACCACCTAATTATCTAATTTTAGGGATACATCATCTAAGTATTCTGTCTGATTGTAAAAGTATTTTAGCTCATTTGTTAAGTTTAACGGACACATGTATTTTTATTTGAAAATTCATTGGTGATGTGTTTATTCCGTGAGAAAAGATGCCACCTAGTGGAATGAGGGCACAAGTGCGGCACTGAATCTGATATAAATCCATTCTTTTCATTTCACAGACCTTTTTGCACAAGGCTTAATTCAACCAAGGTCTTTCATAGATTGTTATGTAAAAGAACATAAAAGAACATGAGTTCTGGGTCCTACCTGCTCATGTACTCAGTGGTGATGTGCATGTTTTGTTGGTGAGCTCTTTAGACTATCAATTCTTTGTATGAGGCTTTGTTCACTAAGGTTTAATTTAATAAATAAATGACATAAATTAAGCTTTGTTTTCCACTCAGCTATTCTAACAACCCACAGTGGTTGTGGATTTAACTGGAATAAATTGTGTGAAAAGAAAAACTAGTGAATATTCTCAGAAAGTGTAAAAAAAGCCATGGTGTTAGAAAGAAGCTAAAATAGCTTTCACACATGTGACACAGAAGAAAAAACATATCTGTACACCCTTTTAATGGCTGAGCTTTTTGAGCAATCCGAAGTGGAAGCTAAACATATAGTAGCATTGCTGTCATCACAGCTAAGTCACAGTAGTGCCCGTACAGAGCAGTTTAAACACAAAACCACTATAAATCCCACATCTCTGGCATTAGGAAAATGATGTGAGGCATCTTAAAAGATTGCATATTATATATTTTGAATGTTTAAATTATATTTTTTGTATTTTTCATTTCTTTACCTTCGGCAAATTGGCTGCTGCAGGGTGTCTCAAGGCATGTTAAGGCGACACCTAGTGGCAGACAGGAAGAACTAAAATGTAAGGTGCAGCTTTAAAATTCAGGTAGGAGTTGCATCGCGTTCCCCACATTTTTCAGGGTAGTGAATTTATACATTCAAGTCATGCCACACAACACATCATTGTTATCAGTGTCCTGCCTTTAATTCAAAGTAAAGCAGGGGGAATGAAGCAGGGGTCTGCTCCAATGAAGTGGAGATAGGATAAGGGACAGTGCCATTTTCCCTAGGACTGACAGGATGCCATGCCTCGGTTCAGAATGGACGCAGAACAGACGCCTGTGAAACTGAGGGGCCTGGCATAGTGGCCCACATCCATATTTCCCTTGCTGAATGATAGTTTCAAGAGCCTGAAATGATAGGGATATTTGGGGGGTTACACACACACACAGAAGACAGAGAACATAAGGAACACTATTGTAGTTGGGGAAGGATGTGCAGCACCAGACCACATTCCAGTAGATCTTGACATAGTCTGGAGTGAATTTGGGGGTCAGGGGTAGGGCAAACTGTGCTGCTCAGGGGATATCAGGATGAGGAAGATTGAAAGAGTCCAATGACAGTTGTTCCAATGGTACATATAGACATCAGACACACAATAACAGTGTTACAAAAGCATTGAGGTTAACCATTGAACCTTACACTTCAAAAACTTGTTTTGGGCAATTCAATTTATTTTCAGAAGTCTAAAGAAGGGACAAAATCGAGGGTACACCCAATGGGTTCATAGGGACATAATACAAATTATAAGATTGGTAGGACCTTAATTTTTCATCATACATATAGAAGTAACTATGTAGGCATTAGTAGGCTAGTCATTATCTTTCCTAAGCCAATGTGCCAGTGACAGACAGGGGCAGCTGAAGAGAAATAGCAATCATCAATGTAGGTGAAAAACAATATATCCTGCCTGATAACTCACTGTGGAAATGCCAACAGCCTTTTTGTTCAATGTACTAGGTTTGATGATGTACTCCAAAATTCCTTATCACAATACAAACAAATAGCAGAGCATCTCTCCATGCTTCTGTCTTCAGCAACAGTTAATTGTATTAAAAGGAAAATGCATAATTAAATCAAATAATGTCTATCTATAATGTCTAATCTAAGTATGATTACTTCGTTTCTGCCATCTTGTAAGTTCAGATGAAAATAAACAATATTAAGGATTGCATTCGCATCTAATTGTGAACACAATAGTGCTCATTTGCTCATGTTTTTACTATACATATTATGTCTTCTGCATGCTTTAAACTTCTTGTTAAATTATGGAACTTCACTGAATGCTTCACTGAATTCTCTTGGATGGAAAATCTCAACTTTAAGAACTCTCAAAATTAAGAAGAGGAAGTTCATTTTTGGCCATCGTCCCCCAGAGAAAACCTAGACATGAAGTTACCCTTATGTTATAATAGTGGTTAGTGAAACTGAATCTCATTTGGGGTGAAAAGCTAATTTTTTAAAAATATTCATGCTAAACATTTGGCAGATGTTGGGTATAGTGACAACTGTTGAAAGATTCTGTGGGTGGGGCTGTGCTACATGCAAACCAGTTCAATGAGCCTCTCAGGCCCATGTAATGCAACCTGCAATTTAGATATCAAAAGCACAGCATTTATTTGTTGTTAAATATTTAACAATGTTTTATTCCAACATCAAACAAACCAATTTATAAACTTGCAGATGATATAAAATGTCATTTTATGCAAAACATATACATTTATATTTTACTTATTTTATATCATACAACTACACTATATTGGTCTATGCCAGAGCTAAGGTGCATGGTATCCATCTATCCTGGTCTTTCTGGTGTACTAGTTGTGGGGGAACCCAAAAATGTATGGTTTACCTGAGTCAATTTACTGGCTTACAGCACTGCAATTTACTCTTCCACAAACAAACACAATTCAATTAGCTTGCATATGCTACATGCTACAACAGAAAATTGTTGCACTTGCACCACCAGTTATATTAATTGTTAAGTTCATATATAAAGTGTCCACTTAGCCTTAGCTATTACTACTTAAATGTATAGCTTGTGCTAACTTAAATAGGGCTACACTATGCAAATGTATGATATAACTTAACTAGCACCCCCCTTATATATTTGATAAATCACGACCTCCTCCCCACAGAGCTTACCAAGGCGCAAGAAAAAAAAACAACTAAATTATTCAATTAAACAAAATTTTCCAAAAAAAAAAATTATGTGAAGATGAATATCAGTATGGAAGGTAACATTTACTGTAAGTCCTGAACATAATTACCTTCATGGCACAAATGTTCCAACACATCAACACACATCACAAACGCTAACTAATTGGTATTCTTAACAAACAAGGTATCCACGTCCACCTTGAATGCTGGTAACAGCAGGTATTCTACAGGCGATATTATGAATGGGACCAGAAAGGACCTTTAGCTGGATGTACTGCTGAACCAAAGTTGTGAATCCTGGCTTTTCATGTCCTGTGGTGTACAGAGCAGGTTGAGCTGGTTTCCACCAAACTTACAAAAGATGTATCACTACTTGCTGTCTTTTTTGTCATGTGCAGTCCACACCAACAGCTTCTCTAAATCCCATGTACCCCTGGTGTTCCATTTCAGGTTAACAGAGAACGCCTGTTCTGCCTTCTTATGGACTGGTGTCACTACTTCATATGTCACTAGCCACATCCTGTAGAGCCCCTCATATGGTCCCTGCCATTTAGTCAACAATTCACTCTCACTAGAAGGAAGCAGGAGCACTCCAGGTTGACCTGGAGAAAAGGACAGTTGTCCTGTGGCCTGGTCATACCAAGCCTTCTGCTTTTGATCTTCCTGCATGTTAACACACAGCAGCTCAGTCAGGACATCAAGCTCATCTTCAGGACATAAGACATTAAGTTCATCTCCTTACCAGCCCTCAAACGTACAGTTAGCTTGGGGAAGTCTAGCACCATCATGGGCAATTCTCTGAAAGGGCTCTCCAGGAAAACAAATTCTCCTGTTTTCCTATTCTCTATAAGAGATTTGGGATGCTATTTTGAAACACTGATGAACCAGTGCCTTCCAGACTAGTACATGTATGCATCATTTGTTGCCAGCCAGCAAATTGTGACTGTTGTCACTTCTAATTAAAATTATACAGTTTGCACTTGGACCCATGTCTAAAACCTTAATCCTAGCACCCAGACATCACATGACATGAATTGAGCTGCAGTCCTTTGCAAAGACAAAGGTGTGTGTGTGTCCCTTTCCATGTAAGGCTCATGACTACTCCTAGAAAGGAAACAGGAAGCAGAATCAAGCTGCATGCATTATATAATGCTTCAATGAGCATTGCATAACAGAATCACTGTGATGTGTTCATCCCATTCAAATCTAACTGTAAATTATATATTTGAGCATATATAATACAGAACCTCAGAGGCACCAAACTTACAGATACAAAACTATTGCTATCATAATTAGACAAAGGGACATGTCTAACACTATCCCTATTTCTACAATTTTAGAAAATTAGCAAACTGACAAGCAAATGATAGTATCTATTCTAAAGATTTCAACAAGGGATGATAAAACCAGTGAGATTTGCTGGCCAGCTCAATGGCAACATAGTGAGACACAATTAAAAAGAAAAGCACATTAGAATAGTAAGATGTACAGATATCCATGATACTGTTCATGGAGATGAACACAAAGCTGTGGCTGATTGGTTTGTTGGCATGGTTGGTGCAGTCTACCATGGTAAGGATGATTGCACTTATCCTTGTCTTATGTTTACTAAGGTTGGAAAATACATTTTTAAGGTTGGAAAATAAATTTCCATTTCAGTCATGAAGCAGATTTTTCTGCTTAGTTTTCATTAAAAGTGACTTAAAGGAAGTGCATATGTTCATAAACAAATGCAATAGCATTGAATCTTTAAATTGCATAAAATAGGGCATGCAGATAGCACAGCAACAACAACAAAAAAAACAGCAACAACAATAATGCTTATGGACAGCCCTCTAGAATTAAGACCAAATGCTTCAGTGATTTAAGTCCAGAGAATGAGATGGCTGTTAAAAAACAAAGATTTTATACTAAGTTAACTTGAAATTCTTTGTTGATTTTGAGATGTTTTTATTGGCCATTTTCATTTCGGAAGGTCATCTCATGGCCAAGTATCAGCCTGCAGATGCAGATGTAGCCTATTTTTTTTTTCAGTTTATTTACTTTTTTAAGAATCTATTTGGTATCATAACATCAATGATCCATTACCATATTTAGCACTAGGCAAGAGTTCATGCTTTTGTATGCACTCATCTTCTAATGCAGTAGATAGTGATGGGGGCTATAGTCAAACTTTTAAACTGATGGTAAGTGCCCAGAGCATCAAATCTTTAATTGGAATTGGACAATGGAAGATGTTTGTTCCACTCAATAAAGGGTTCCCTCTAGTAACCCTTCTGGATAGTCTGGCAGCACTGATGTAGCATCTAACTGTTGAATTAGAGACTTGGTAGGCCCCAGGATACAACCAAATTCTAAAGTTCTCCAGTTGTAATGCTTGGATCCTTTTTAGCCTCCCTCATCATCTTCCTCGTTGTGCATAGACACAAGATGTACCTGCGTCTTCATTCTGGCAAGTTCAACACTGTTCCTGAGGTTTTTTACTTTTTCATGATTGTGATAATAGGAGTCAGTGATATATTTATAATAAATGTTTTTCTCTTTTAATTTGTCAGTTTTTTGCTTTTTCCAATGGTGATGGATGACAAATGGCCTTCACATGCGTGTTAACTAATTTTTATACAGTAGTGAAACAAAAGTCATGGAAGGCCAGAATACAGTTCCCTGCGATTGATATGAAATGAGTACTCTAAGAATAATTAGAACCATTAAATTACAGCAACAGAAAATAGTTCTACAAATTTTTTAAATGTATTGATTAAAAAGGAGTACACATAATACACAACACTGTTTTTTTTCTGTAAAATCAACAGAAAAGTATACTTTGAACCTAATTATCAATCAAGATGCTTTTTCTATGACAAGGTTTGTACATGTGGTATTGCATATAGTTGTAGAATGTATATTTTCCACAAGGAAATGGTAGCAAAGAAAATGAAGATGAGTGGCTGCTAAAAAGAACAGGTGAACTAGTACAGAGTGGAGAGAGATCTAAGGCTGCATGCTGCATTTACTGAGCTTTTTCTTACATAGACAGAACATACTGACAGCAACATCATTCAAAGAACAAAATTATACTCTCTCATATCTGAAGAAGATTGTCAAAGCACATAATGTCTCATTCTGTGAGTGTTGTAAGTACACAATATATTTCATACATTTTTACATATATTTTGTGGTCAGAATGCAGAATGTTTTCAGTAATTGTCTTATAGATGTTAGTTAATATAATATTAATGTCTGATTTTAAAAAAATTGAAATGTTTTATAGAAACCTTGTAAATGATGCATTTTATTAGAGCTTATCAACTCTTCCGCACACATATTTCTATTGTATTCAGGAAGACGATAGGCAATATTGTCTTCACCCCTGCGGTTATGAAGACAACTTCCTGTTGCTGCTTGCATCTTGCATGACAGGCATCAGCTTTCGCTATCGTACTATATAATAGACAACAGACTTCCCCTTGAGTAACATGAGTGGTTACCACAAACACACCAGTGTTAAAAGTTGAAATACTCTCTTAAGTCTGACATTTTTCCATTTCAAAATGAGAAGGCCTTCACTATGTGCAGATTAAATCATTTTCATGAATGCATGTAAACTTTATTAGTTTGTCGTACTTGCAACAGGTACTGCCAATTGTGGGTGTAAATTTTGTATCTGAATTCATCTCAGGGTGCATATTCAGTAGTTCTATTTTTTTGCATGAGCGAATTTATTCTCAGACTTTTAAATTTCTTTTTTTGGAAAAGGTCTCTTAAAATGAATTTAAATATACAAGCGCAGAGCTTTTTTCTATGCTACATATGTTTTCGTCCATACATCCTCTTCAACAAAAAGAGCTATTCTCAGAAAATCAGAGATGGATTTTAAACATTAAATTTTGCTCTCCATGTCGATTCTCTTCATCCTCAAATTCTGTAAACCATTTTCATCTTGTTTTATTATAGTGTGGGTAACAGCCTGCCCTCCCACAGTGATGTAACAGGGGTGAATGAACAGCAGTGAATTACAGCAGTTTGGATCATGTATCATTTTCTTACTGCAACAGGAATCACTAAAGCCACTGAACCCATAAAAAGACTGATTTGTTTTTACGTTGAGCATGTTACATGATCATGTCCTGTTCAAGGATACTGACAGCTTACAGGGTAGTAGAATTTAAGGGGGCTGATATACAAGAACAGGAAGAGGCCTTTGGAGATTTAACCAGTTGTCATCCCAAAACAAAGCAGTCCATGTGTTATGTGCAAGCAGTTGTATTTCAAGCATAACACAGAGTCACCTATACTTATTTATGAAGACTAATTCTCCAAGGTGCGCCATGTAGGTGCCAGTGTATGGTATTTGCCATATTTTAACGTATTGGTCAAATGTAGGAACTCTTTTACTTACATTTATTCCCGTCCATTAGTTCTACTACATCACTGTGGTACGTCAAAAATGTGAAGTTGCTGTTGCCCCTGTGTCTAAATCAATAAGTAGCCTATGTTGCCTACACCTACAATCAATAACGTCGCGTCAAATACCTTTTGGGACGTTACCTCTGGCTTTACTTAAATGACGCTATTGATGCGTCCGAAAACAACAATTTAAAAAAATATGATGATAACAGTGAGGGCGGCACTTTCGTAAATCTGAAAATGTATTTTAATCAATGACTTTTCTACATAGAGCTTGTTCTAAGAGTATCCCATAGACCCAACACACGTTATCTGAAAACCTTTGCATTTGTTCATATATTTCGTTTATTTCCGTCGTTAGCTTATTGGTTTTCTTATACTTCTCAGTCAATGATAATGAGAATAAATCACCACCATTCACATTGCAGCGGTATATTTATCTGAACATGGTTGATAAAATGGTTAATTGTTTTCCAGCATTGTTTTGAGGCGTTGCATGTTGTTGCAACAACGTAGGACAAATGATTCAGTTGTAGTTTCTACAGCGTATTCCTTGGTTCCCCTCATGAAGTTATTGCAAGAATGTGGAGTTTCTGTTGTAAAAAAATGGTAAATGACCCAACTTCCTCAGGAGTCCGCTGGGAAAGCACACGAACGCAAAGTGAGCCATGGCGACTGAAGAAATGCGGTTTCACGTAGTATGAGATTGCACAGCTAATTTAAAGTAGACTACTGAAGACGAAGCGAAAGGCGGCCCGCGGGCATTCATAAAACAGTCGACAGATTTCAAACGTGACGCTAATGGGCAGTCTTCACTCCACCCAGAAAATGCAAACTCGAAAAACTTTCTTCCACCCATAAACCATTCTGATCATATTCTTGGAGTCGTTAGGGTGTCGCGCGAAACCTCATCATATATCTAGTGCGTTTAGTTAGAATAAAAACTGATCTCACACTCCAGGAAAAGGAGTAAGAAGTGCAAAGAAAAAGGGTGAAAGCGTGAACATAGTAGACATGCCAGGGCGAATCGACAAGTTACTCGTCTAACTTTCGCAAGCTGTCCTGCATCATGAGGCGACCGCAATCGTCCGAAAGTGTCAATTTAAAGACACTGCTCGTTGTGTGTTTTTTTGAAGGTAAGTGCTTAATGTATTTTCAGTTCCACAGTTATCATTGAAAGCAGGATGTTTTCATAGTAAAACCTGTCGCTGCTCAGTTGTCTTGCACCTGTTGCTGCAGGTAACTGTCCATAAAGTGTCAATAGAATGCACCTCTGGTAGGAAGACGTTCTCGGTGAGACGTAGGCGTCAGCGTTACAGGTAGTATTAAATGTTGGAAAAACAAATGTAAGACAATGATGCTTTCACACTGTTTCGCCATGACTACTCATATTCATTTAGTGAAAAGATAGAATAGTGATGATGATCTAAATCGGTAACCTCAGTGTTAGTGCGACGGCAAAAAATCTTCACCCTATTCAGTGCATTAACAATCGCACTGAACAATTCCGAACAATTAAACAATAGTTTATCAGATGCAATTGGTAAGAATAGCGCAATACTACAACCGCAATAAGTAGTTAGCAGGCTAACCTATACAGTTAAAACGTATTTCTTTTCGTTCATTTGTGTAACTAAATAGCGTACAGTAAACGAACTTGACAACAATGTAATAGTGCCACATGTACATAATTAAACAATGTACCAATATTTACGTACTTGAAATATGTGTTAGTAATGCTTTTCTCAACAAAGTGCTGTAGGTATGTTTCGGAATTATTTTCCTACAGCTATATTTGTGGCGTCAGTGTGTATTGGATTCTGTTATTGATACTAAAACAAATGCCAAGTTTTTGTAATAACAGCCTGCTGTGTAAATCAAGAAGTGAAGAAATAATAAAATGTAAAAGCATTTTAATGATTTAATCATTGAATTATTAATAATAATAATAATAATAATAATTATAATTTATTTGATACTGTAAGAATAAATCCAGTATGATCAAATGTTGGGATGGGGAAAACAGTATCTATATTTGCTGTAGGACACAGATACTGAACATTGTTGGAAGGCACAGAGCAGTTTGCGTGCCTGAAAATGCAGTTTTTCATGTTTAAAGTAAAACATATACATTAAGTACTGCTACGTCCTGCCATGAAACCTCTCACAATTTCAGTGTGGCAAATAAAGCTGAGATGTATATGGCCACAATAGAAATACTTGTCCTTAAACAAAGCAGTAGTACAAGAAGCTGGCATAGAATGTATTAACTTTTAGTTTCCCATGTGTTAACTGTAAATACTTAACTAGACTTCAAACAATTGTTCATTGTAGTAGCTTCACATTTGCATTTAGAGAACACAGCGCAGTAACAATAATGAAGCATCAGTCAGATTCTTTAAACTAATGAGTACCAGAAAAGACAGCAGTAATTTAATTTTAACTGAAATTTCTGAAAGCTGAGATGGCTATTTAATTACTTCTTCTGAGATTTGCTTTGTATAAGTCATAGGTGTACTCTATTAATGTAAATACTATATAGTCCAGGTTAGTACTGAGGCAGATTATGGGGTATCACCTTTACATGTGTGTGTTTGTATGAATGTGTTTTGGGGTGGATGATTGTGTGTTTGTGTGAACGTGAGTTTGTGTGAATAAGTGTATGCATTTTTACGGGAATCTGTGTGTGTGCACGCACATGTGAGATACTCCGTTGGGGTTTGGTTTGAAAATATTCTTGCATAAAAGTTGAATACTTTTTATTATTAATCACAGTGTTTCCTCAGAAGTAAGGCTTGGCCCATCACTGGTCAAGCACCTTGTAAGATAACTGTTACAGGAAAAGTTTTGTAAGTGCTGTACATGTAAAATCCAAAAAAGAAGAATTTCTTTTGTTATGTAACCAGTACGAGGACATTTAAAATGGACAGTGTATTACAGCCTTACAGTTCCTAGTACAATGGAAAGTGCATGCTAGAAAAACTATTGAGAGTATTATAATTTCGTCTCCGCTATTTGACCTTGTCAGGTCCATAGATTTAATTCATAAGAATATGATGAGAAATAGAATGGAATGCTTCATCATGGAAATAGGGACAGTGTTGCCCCTGTTGTAATCCCCATTGTGATAGCATTGTGAATGCTGTGTGAAAAGTGGTTCTGCAAAGACTGTAACTGTGAGTCAACAAATATTCTTCAGAAACTTCTTATAGCAGATAATTTTGAGTTACTGTTTGGGTGTCTATTCATCTTACTCTTCATGTGTCGCAATTGCATGTGTAGCCAGGGTTTTACATATGTGTTTTTTTTGAATGCTAATTTATCACACTAACTGTAGTACTACTATCTTTTTCTTCCCTCCTTTTTCTTGTCTCCAGTTACCAAATGTGCTACCTCTTAGCCAGCATACCCAAACACAGTTGCAGTGTATGTACTCCCATGAGTTAATTGTTTTACACTCATTACAACAGGAGAGAGCTAACGTTCATTGGAGAAAAGACATATCTCATTGATGACAAGTGGTAGCGTGTGGGAGTCTGGTGTGGTATGAAGAGAAACTGCTGTAATGTGGTCTACAGAGGCGCCCTGGCTAACTTTAACCCTACTTCCCCCAGCCAGATGTCCTCCTTCCATGGCCTCTGATAGTCATCTAGTAAAATAGTGAAGGCCAAGGCTCAAACCTGTGATTGCAGGGCTCAGCCTGCACCCATGGTGACCAAATTCACCAGCTTGGCCACTCAGGCTCCCTGGTATGCAGAGACAGGAAGTTGGCTGAAACACAGTGTACTATCTCACAACTCAATAATAATGAGCTGCATAGAAGCCATTTTAGAGTGATTCGTTGGTGGTTCTGTCATGCTGTGGACTGGATTAAGATCGTTCATAATGATAAGATGATGAGGGCTTGAGTGCCTAATGTCTAGGAAGAATTCTGTCCCGCCTCTGATTGCCTAAAGTCACTGTAGTAAGGTCATTGTACTAAGGAGCAAAGTGCAGCAATTTTGATATCTAATGAAGGAACTGAATCTTTTTCTCAATGTTCAGAACAGAACCCTAGGGTTACTCTGGTTGCATGTCCTGAAGGAGCTGGTCTGGCAGTGCGTGCAAAGCAACTTTCACACTTGATTTTCACTCAGTAATTATAGAAGCCCAGGAAAGTACAATAGTTTGCATGAACATCCTGACACAACGTAGAGTTCAGCCAGTCTGGTTGACAGCAGCTGATAGGCTGTAAACTTTACTAATGAGGGGAAAATTCTGACGTGTATATCAGCTCATCGCAGTGGTGTCTCGGAACAAGGAAGCGGCTCTTTTCCTTATTCCTTTTAAAGTGGATTCCACCCGCTGGTTGTCAAGTTGCTCTGTACATTTGTGTCTATTCTGAATAAGTGTTTGTGGGGACATGGTGCATTGTTGCTAAATAGTAGAGATCCACTTTTGTTTATGTCTTAGCCTACAACATGTTAGCACACATGTGTCTGCATACCACATGTTGTGAGATTAAATAGGCTACTTTGCAGTGAAGCCCTTAAGTCAGACCTAGAGTAACAGTCACTTCTATTTGCCACCCAATCATGTTTCTTATTTCTTAATCTTATTCCTTATTCTAGGGGCAAGGTTATTTGGCCTTCAGCGCCACCTTATTCTGTAGTCACAAAAGCCACAGATCTAAGGCACCAACACCAATGAGTTAATATAAGTAACCAGTTGATTCATTTTTCTTTTTTAATCAATGGTAATATAGTAATGTTATACAGGTTAACTCCTCTCCTCTGACTCTTTTACAGTAATATTACAGGCACAATCAAACACCATTTTGTTGAGCATCAAATGTAGTCTAATAACCTGTCTAACATAATATGATACACAGGGATACATTATTATTCTAGAAACAATGTAGAAAGTTACATTTTACAGATTTAGATGAGACAGTTTGTCTTTTGTGCCCTTTCAACTTGTGATTGCTAGGTTACATCACCTTGTCCTACAGGTGAGCTCTCTCAACATTGCACAGTTGAAATGATGTATTTATACATCGGTGTGGCCTTGCCGTCTGAAGTCCAGTATTGCTTATGCTACTCTTAGTGTTGTTGGGCTGACTGGCTGTGTTACGTTCAATGGATGTCAGGAGTGAGATGTTTGTCAGGGTGAACATTTTGATTGTAACTAGCTGCTGTTTGCGTCACAAACATTTGTAATTCATCATCACATATTACTGTGTATATGGTTTAACTTTATGTTTGCATCAAGAACAATTTGTATCAACATTACGTTGACAATTCATATGTTGTGCTGCTTGTATCAATTTATTAAGTATACCCAAGTTAATTGACTAATTGAATTTAAAATAACCAATGTTCTTTTCTATTGTAAATTAATATAACTGTAGTCTGCTCCAGTTGGAGACAACCTATTACATGTTAAACTGTCAAGAATACACAATAAAGCTCAGAATCTTAGTTAAGTTAAATATGCAAGTTAGGTAGCTGAAATATTGTTGTCCAATAAGAGGTCATTTCATTCTGGCCAAGGACACAGTCATTTTTCCTCTTAAGTTTTTAATGGTTTACAGCAAAGCAGCTCTGGTTCATAGCACAGAGGTAACTTATCTATAACATAAACAAATATGGCTACTAGGAAAAGATATAATCAGAAAAGCCTCCTATCATCTTTGAATAATATGGTGCGCTCATTGTAGATTTGTTTGTTGAAGATGATTCTAGCTGTGTTTCAGCATAACATCAACTTTTCTTCTTAGTTCTGAATTAACTGGCTTAATGTCTTCACTGATGCTCAATAATAAGCTGTAAATTAAAATAATTTGTTGATCATTAGAAAAGTTTGTTCTTATGCACTGCAAGTCACTGATTGGACAGCCTGTTCACTCTGTGTCATCAGTGACTGTGCCCTTTGAAGCCTAGCAAAAGCCTCTCAGAATGTGAGTGGGTATGCACGCTCTCCACTGCCCCACCTCTCCTGTCTCCACATGTATGTTGGACACTGTCTCTTAGAGGGACTGATGCCACTAACGATTAGTCTATTAATGAGATTGGTCTGTTAACAGTGGTGTAAGACATTGCAGATAATGAAATTTAGTTGGAAGGTACTACTGAATCTTCAGCTTCATGGGACTATGGAGTAGGGGATATTATGGTTCAAACATATTTTCAGGAGAAGCACTTTGCTCACCATAACTTATCTTTACTCTTTGTTGTAACTGCACTTGTCAAATGTTGCCCTCAGTGAAGAGTCATAATCCTATCGCAATCTTACCATAAAAATGTGAAATTACACTAAAAGAATTTGATTCCTTTATTCATCCATCAATATCATTCCTTACATACCTGATACTTTATTTTAAGTAGACTATGCTTTTTGTGGCTTGTGCTTTTATCAGTTAAACAATAAACAAATCAGCATTAATCAGCATTTTATGAAAACATGTCATTTATTGAAATATGGAACTAAATAAATTTTTTTCCTTTGTAAGCTTTATGATTTGGATCATATTTTGAGTTTTTCAACAATGGAAAGTGTGATTGGTCTAGGTTTAATGCTTGCCATTTTGTATCAGTCGAGGCTTGACATTGATAAGACTTAATTGTATATGCTACTTCCGGGGTCATGCCACGTTTTGTTGACTGGTCGATCCATACAAGTGAGAATGAGCAGATTAGAAATTATATGTATGCACAATTTTTATAGGATATTTTAAAAAAGAATACATAAAATATGTGTGTGTTTTGTAATGTTGTGCGGTGTTTCTTTCATATCGGAAGATGAGTAAATTTGTCGTTGGAATGAAATTTTGACATGAATAGCTTTAGTTAAGGGTAATTCTGTTCTACCTTAAGAGTGAGAAAATTCAATCAATATATGGCACAGGAGCTTCTGTTTGTTGTCTTCAAGCCTGAAGATTCACAGTTGTCCAGGGCCCATGTAAATGAGAGTGTCTTTTTTCCAGTGTTGAATGGGCTCATTGTCTCTAGATGGCTATCAGTTTATCAAGAGGCTCTGGACAGAGAGTACAGCAAGGGGGCAGAGATAATGATGATGTGAAATGTGTTGGCCTCCTCCTTATTGGTAGATGAGGTTCATTGGAAAAGGTCAGCAGAGCCCTGTCCAGTAAAATTGGTGCTGTTTCAGAATGGGCACCAACTTCAAGGTTTTCCTGTTTTGCAAAGGGTTACGTAAGTACAAAAACATCAAAGGACAAGCTCATTGTTATCGATTATGTTAGTGTGTGGGTGTGTGTGTGTGTGTGTGTATGCATGGTCATACCTGAGCTGCTGAATGTTCTGTTCTCAGATATAAGGGTTGGTGTGATTGCATTTGGATGTGTTTGGTTCTCCCTGTCATTACCAGCATTCTCTGCTCTTTCTAGATGATTAAAGGACCACTTGACTTATGCTTACATTTTTACCTGTACATTACATCCTAGGTGTTGCAAAATGATCCAAGCCCAAAAATGAATGTCAGTGAAAGTCAGAATAACTGTATATTAAAAGTCAATTTTCTGACTTCCTCCTAAAACATATCCTGTGTGTCAAGACTTCCGGTCTTGCAGATATTACAGACATGGTGTAGCTGTCCTGTTTGTGAAGTTACAGAACAAATATGGGGCATTTCTTTAGGTAAAATCTGGAAGTAAGGCTGTCTGGAGTGGGCCTTAATCTAGGCATATATCAGATAATGCAACCCTTATATGATCACAACAAACTCATCTTCCATGTAGTAATGGTAGAATGAGGTATCATAACAACCAAAATTTGTGCAGCAGCCATACAGTACCTGTAAATCACTGATATAAACCAGTTGTTGTGTTTTCTTCCAAATCCTTTACAATAAGTGGTAATTGTGACCCCATGGATCTTTGGTCTTATGAAACCTCATTCAGCCATTTGTACTTCCATGTTTAACCTCTTACGTCTCACTGAGACACATGGGACTGAATTAGTCAGTGCTGCCACAGTGCTGCAGAATGAATGTTTTCATTTGGGATGTGCCTTTAATCCAGCTGTTCCTGGGCCACAAATAGTGGTGCCAAATAGTGAGCTGCTGCACTGTTGCACAACAACTTTAATTGACAAATAAATAATTTGTAAATATTTTTGTGTTTTTTTTATATTTAGTATTTTAAATGATGTTATTACTTGTCATTTTATTTCATCCAAAACATTACAGATTTAAATTTTTTTGCCAATACATACGTAGTGATTTTTACATGTGATACACATACATGTGAGTTTTACATTTTTAAAATACAATATAACAGTGAGATTGCTTTATTATTTCCAGTTATTTTTGAAAGCATCGCAAGCTCTTCAATATGTCATGCTTGCTCTGTTTTCCTTATGTATTTGTTTGTTCCTCTTTTCTTTTTTGCGGAGCTCCTGGTTCATAGTTTGGTCATCATTTCATCTTATACTGCCCTTACCAGTGAATGCTTTTATGCATTTTCACCACACCATTGTCAGATTGTGTTGGATCTGAATGGAAAAATGTACACGCACAGGTATGTGCAGAATACACACACAACCCTCACACATACACTCAATGAACACACACACAAAAACATACACACACTGTCAGACACGCAGTAGATATCATGCTTTATCTCTGCCAGGACAATTTAATGAGGGGGTGGAATCAGGGCCTTGTTCTATATCAGGCCTGGAGACAGACCGCTTACTGTCCAGCCTTTTCTTTTTGGGAAAGTGTGGGCTGTAGCAAGTCGAGCCTCCCTTACAGCCCATATGCAAATGGCCTGTCTGCCGTTTGTGTCATTTTTGCATGTCCTTTACAGCAGTCAGGGCCTGAAATCTGAGCGGGAAGTGGATGGGATGACCAGTTATACAATCCCACCAGATAAGGATCTGCTATTAGTCACAGCACTCTGCTGGAGCACACAGAGCAGCTCAGCCAGCAAATACCAGCCTTGATTTCCATAGGTCCAGATTGGGTGGCAGATAGAAGGTGGCGGGCAGGGCTGCGGTGGAGAACAGAGGCTGAAGCAGGGGAGAGGTTTCTCACCTTTGACTCCCACAGAATGGAGGCTTGAGGCTTTGCTCCCCGATTATCTGCACTGTTGTGCTGATATAAGGCCTTGCTGTCATGGCAGACGTCCCTGCTGAGAAGGGCTGCTGTCCAGACAGCTTGTTTGCGCAGTGCAAGCAGTGCAGAGTTTTTAACGCTGGCCTGCAGACTGACTGTCAAGGTTTTTTCATCTAAGGATGTACGACTGATTTACCAATTATATGTTCCCATGTATATCAACTTGAGTGAGTTGTGTTGGTTTGTGAAAACAGCACTAGCAATTTCCTCTACAATTGTGTCTTTCAATGCTGTAGTGTGTGGCTGTGGAGATGTTGTTTCATCAAAACTGTACAATGAAGAGACAGTGTGAAAATTATCTTCACAGATGCTACACAAAGTCATTGTGCCCATTGCTTTTAGGTGATCCAGCCCTTTCTAACAAATCCACAAGAGCCCAATTATGTGAAAAGTCAGCAGCAAACATAGTGAATTGTCTTACGGTAATCTGGAAAGGCCCAGTATAGTTGAGTTTAACTACATCAATCATGTACACTGTGCTGGTACCACCAAACAGCATTTTATGTTCTTTTTTATTCTTGGCCCATTTTCCCATCTGGTGCTGACAATCAGTTAAAAACATATACGAGAAGGAGAAATGTTCAGTTTTATAAATTAGTATTTCTACCATTTGGCTATGAAATATTTTATGTAGTTCATGGGGTTATGTTTTTCTAAAATCATATTTATTTTAGAATCATAACTTCTGGCCAACTTTGCCACAATGACTAATAAGGATCAGTCAGTCAATCAAGCAGTCAACACTTAAGTGATTGCACGCTGATCAAGTGGTTTTTGTGTATTGTATTTGTATCAGGGGACTATTTTGTTTCATATATTAATGTACTGAAAGCACTGCACTATGATTTATGTGCATTAGGCTGTTGAACAGCATACATAGCCCTTGGGAGTGGGTGTGGTGGTCTTCCTTTATTTATGCAATGCAAGATTGGATCATGGGTACAGTTCAGAATCCTCAGTGGTAGGAGTTTTGAAAGGTCATCTTTATGTGGTCAGGATGTTCTTGGGTGTGCAGAGAATTACGAGGATGTTATTTTAGTCCTAAAGAATGGGCCATTTCTGAAAGGGCTTGAGGAACTTGGGTCAAAGGAAATTAAGAATTTAAACCATTAGGAGAAAGAGAGGAAAAGTGATATATTTGGACCAAAGCCAGCTCATGGTAGAAGTGAGAATACTCCAATGAAGAGTACATGATGAAGCCAATGAAATTATTCATACTTAAATGTAGATGTTGTGGATTCTCTTCAGGCTGTAGATTATGTTTTGTTGAAGTCTCAGTAGCCTGCTTTGCCTGTACACACAATGCCTTAAAAATGGTGATAAATGGGGACTGTAAAGTTTAGTATTTTTTTCATGCATACATTAACCAATAAGCAACTCTGAAGAAAGACATTTGAACTCAACAGTATCTTTCAGGAGGCTTGTGGTTTTAAATAGCATTAGTAGGACAAACCTCACTCTGTTAGGAAATGATGTTAATAAGGTGGCAGGGCTGTAGGGAATTGTAACACCACATACCTCAGTCTGTAGTCATGCCGCAGCAGTCTGAATGAAAAGCTGGCTGGGTGGATAAGGGCCTGGAGTTCCAGAGCAGAAGCCCCACTGTTTCCATCACAACTGTCATTGTCATGCTGGCATGTTGTCATTCACTGATGGTGTTTGTTTGGATCCAGTCCTAAACAGCAAGTCATGGATTTCATGACTACTGCTCCTTGACTGCTCTACTGTTTAACTATTCCTGCTGTTCCACAGTATTTCCACACAACCCTCCTGGGTCTGAGGCTGTTCAGTTGGCCTCATTTATCTTTGCCTCTGTTAATATCCATATCTTCCTCCCTGCCTCCACCTCTTTCTATGCCTCTCTCTTCACCTTCCTGTTTCTCTCTGCCTCCATTTACCTCCACCTTTTACTCTTTGCCTCCACTTGCTTCTATATCATAGCCTTCATACGTATCAGTCTTGTAAATGATTCATAGGGCTGGCAATCACTGGCCCTGAGTTTCCTGTCAACTTTAAAGCCTTGTTTTCTGTGTGCTTGTGTTAAGTGTCTGAGTGATTTCCTCTCCAGCCCACCATTCTCCATCAAACAGCCTTGCTTGCTTTTTTAAGGGTGAGGGAATAATGTGTTTTTCTTCATTGCCTAAAAAAGAGTTTTACCAGTTTTTTAAATTCCTTCTATGAAATGTCCATTGTCGAAATGGTCCTACAATAACAGGTTGATCTCCTCTGTCTGACACTTTTCTAAGCAATATCATTGATAATATGGTCCTAAGAGACACTCAGAAGTTGTCTGTCTTGGCCTTTGCTTTTAAGAAGATTAAAATATCTGTAATTTCTATGATCTTGCTGCTGTTTCACTTCAGTACATCTTACATATTAGATACTGACTATGCCACTTAGTGAGCATTATGTCCATGAATGCATGATTTTTAAGGCACTTCCTGTAACATTCTTAAGACCCTTCTCTCCACTCCGCGAAGAAAAAATAGAATTCTCTTGAGAGGAAGTTGGGTTCCATCAATGTGGTGTCTTAAAGTTGCTTTTGATTCCATTGCTTGAATATGTCATGAGCACATTAAATGGTTCAGATAAGCAGCTGCAAGACTTTGCAACTGTGTTTGAGCAACACTTCCTATGTTCATCCTTTCTGATCGTGTTTGTCTGATAGGTCTAATGAGTCCCTGTTATTCTAAATAAAAGATAATGACATTAATGGTGTTATTGTCCAGTTCCTTCAGAACGCATTGTAATTGGTGCCCTTGTAAAATGTAGATTCTGTGAATGGTACTTTGTGTTGATGGTAGTTGAATCACAACCACCAGAAAAATGAAATGAGAAAAATATAAAAGCATGGCCTTTGGGTGGCATGTCATTGCTGCAGGAAATGATGACTAAGTTGTGAGAATTGACTACATTAAGATATGCAGGAAAAGGAGTCAAGCAATTGATTTCTAGATAGTAGGATTGGGGAAGTGGCCGGTTTGAAATAAGTTATTACTGAAAAGGTTATTTTTGATTATAGACAAAATTATAAACACAATTATTCATGTAAACATACTGAGCAGATGTAACTGTTGGTAGCTAGTAGCTAAATTATTTACAAAAGTTTATTTTTGCTGTCCTTGTTCATTGTATTGAGGTTCTTAGAATGGTCAAGGATTTGTTTAGCAGGTGATTAGCATAGCAGCAAGAAACATATTGAATAAGTATCACAACAAATTTCACAACTGAACATCCAGTTCAAATTCAGAGTGCGTTTAGTGCAAGCTAGGATTCCTGAAATACTATCAAAGAAAGCAGAGAAAGAGATGTGTAGATTTTGACCTACTTGGACACAGAAGACAAAAATCCTGACTCGGAGAGAAGACGATGCTGACTGGCCCTGCAATTAACATTCTGGAAGATGCTAGATAAACCAGCAGTTTGTTTATGCTACAAATACATTAACATTCCCTACAAAGGCCAAGACTGTATTTGAGTCTCAGGGGATTGCTGTGAAGTCACTGTGAGAACAGGCAGGCAGCAATCTACAGAAACAGCTTCAGCCCCACGAGGGTCAAATCACACCAATATTTATTCCATCATTATGTTGCCATGGCAGCCAACCCAAGACAGGTCAGTCAGGGCCACAGCATAACCTCGTTTTTGTTTCTGCAAACTTCCTGATCTTGTGTCACCAATGAAAAAAAATCGGACACTCAGATAATTGCCTTTTCTAATGTAGAGTATAGTATGCATAAGTTACTTTAACTTGATCATTTTAAAATGCTTTAAAAGTTAAAAGTAGGGACACGGTGTAACTTAAAATCAGACTAAACTATTCCTGTTAAAGTCTTTACACCTGATTTAGCGTTGAAGAGTTATCCCTTTTAGTATGACATGCAGTAATGTTTTTAACCAGTAGTTTAATACCAGTTTTTTTTCCCCTAATTTTAAATAGACAATTAAGCCTATCACATTGCTGAAGTATTATCTGCAAATTTGGGGACTCTTCTCCAAACCTGTACTGTCAGCTGCCACATCATTTCATCTTAAGAACAGACATTGAGGATAGTAGTGCAGGCAGAGTGCTGTTGCCTGATCAACCAGAGGAATTCTGTGGCACAGTGACGGGTGGAGAACCCTGCTAATGCTGATTACTCACAGAATATAGACTTTTCAAATGGCTCCTGATAGCTCTCCATCTGCCATTGGAACATGGGCAATGTCAACAACAAGCACAACATTCAGAATGTCATGTGAAAAAAAAAACAGCAGGCTATTGTACCTTTTGGATTGGTAACCACACAGTCATCACTGAGAAATTTCATAGCCAGTCTGCATAATATAGACTAGACCTCTCTAGAATTTTCCTCATACTGGGCTTGCTGGAATTTCCAGATTCAGGTAACTCCAATGAAAATTATTGACAAGCTCTGGACAGTGTGAAATTCCAGATTCCATGTGTCACCAGCATCACTAAATCATTTCTTTCCTGGACAATTGTACCAGAAACTATTTGTTTCCCTCAAAGGATGCCAGCCACAGTCGGCATGCCAACAGCAACCGATTTTAAGATGCATCACTACACTGAACCAGTACTTTTTATGATGAGCCATATGGCTAACCACAGGTGAATATATTTCACATTTGAAGATTGCAGTTTGTACTAACCAAATTAGATCATGCCAGATTTGTTATTTTACTCCCTGCTCCATGCAGTTCAATTTTGCCATGAAAAGCAGCAGGAACATGCACATTTACAGGATCTAGTACATGAAGCTGATGGCTCCCAACATCAGAGCCATCTCAGCCTGTATGGTTATTACAACAGAGTAGTTGGAAGTCTGAAGAAAAATAACATAAGCCATCATGCCCAATACATATAGAATCCTGAACACTCATCAGGCCAGGTCAATCTGAGCCAATCAAATCGACATGTGAGCTACCAATGATGTGTTGTGGGCAGAGATGCAGTTCATTCTTGGAAGCAAGCATGAGGGCTTTAGGGGAGCATTCACCTTCAAGCCTTCAGTTTGACTTTGCATTCGTTTTGTGGTTAGAAAAGACAACATATTTGGAAATATGACAAGGAAGAGGAAATAGACCTGATTATGGAAAACTCCAAGTTATACAACTTAATACTAATTCATTTGAACAGAATGAGTTCAAATAAAAAGTTCTATTGTTTTTCTGTAATTAGTTGCATTTTTATTTATTGAATTAAACTCATTTGTCTTAATTCTGTAATGTAACACTGACTCTGAGATGACCCATGAGGAGTGGGGAAGGAGAAGTGTTGGCCCTGAATGACACCAAAATGACAATTTGTCCCAACAAATTGGCAGGCTGTCAGTTCACTCGACACAAGTATAGACACAAATACATGATGGGGGCTGTCACACTGTCACAAATCTGGAAAACTTAGTCACAATTATATTCCAGGTGTGGCAAAATGGCACATGCAAATCAACAGTTTCAGAGTCTGTGCTGAGAGACAAGGTGAGGGAGAAGCTTGAGTGGAGGTGCAATGGAGGGCACTCTTAACAAAGAGGCTCAGATCCACTGCAGCACCCAGCCTCTGCCCCTTCAGAGAGGATAGCCGGTGTCTGGAAGGAAGGTGGCAGCTGTAGATGGCATCAGAAAGGGCTGGGGGCATGTGTTCCCTTTGAAAGACAGGTCCCTGGAGAAGGTTGGGGCGTGGAGAAGCTCTTCCTGCAACAAAATGCCAGGGTTGGGCTTTGGCTGCTCTGCACTGCCTGATAAGGGTTCACTCCCAAAGACGCTGAAGTCTCTTTCTCTCTGTCTTACACACACACACACACACACACACACACACACACACACACACACACACACACACACACACACACACACACACACACACACTATGACTCATTACATGCTTGTCCTGAAGCTTCCCAGCACTGCAGTTAGTCCAACAAGCTTCTTCGTACTAATCCAGCCTTCAATCACACAATCTGAAATACATAATGATATTTTACTCTTTCACTTTGCATTCACGTTTCATAATTTAGGCACTAGAAGCTTTGAAGAATGTCAAAGCACTGTTAATTCCCTATATATTTTTCAGTCTGTTTCTTTTCTCATTATGTATGGAGTTGTTTGAGGAGGAAAATAGGATGTGAAAATTGGTTACCTTTATACTGGTTAAAAATGTCTATTTGCTGCCCTTGTGATATGTGACATGTAGGTGAAATGTAAATACCTTTTCCACTGAAATGGTGAGAGGAGGGGGGAGGGGTGATGTAAGGGCCAATGGTGAAAAGTGAAGAGATGGTTCATGAAACAGCTGTGGTATACACTTAGTGATCTCTTATTTGACTTATTCTAGTGTTGTTTTCTGGGCTGTTGAAGATGCACTCATGAGTGTTTACTCACAAGTCACTTCTGTCATGGATAAACCACACCTCAAAAGACACTGCTGTTATCCAAGTTCAAACCACACCCCAAAAAGTGATTTCGCATTTTCTGTTCTCAGGCACAAGCTGTGAGTGACTCCAAGAAGATGATCAGAAACTGGATGCTTCTTTGTTTTAAAAAACATCCTTTCCACCTTTTTTCTAACAGATTTCCTGTATCCACCAAGAGCTCTTCAGCTGAACTGCATGCAGTCCTGGACACAGTACTGCTAGCATTTCTATGAAAAATACCAGTTTTTCACCAATGACCTTTGATAGCTAAATTCAGTAGGTAATCATAAGGCCAGGCCCAGTTACTGTATTGGTAGGATTCCATGGTGAATTTGTATGCACAAGAGACATACAAAATGAAACCATTCACTTTTGATTAGTATGTTGTGTTATTGTTCAACACCACCACAAAATGTTGGTGTAAAATGTAAGATTATGTGTAGAGAAATGGTGACTGTGCTGTGGGCTTGCATGAAAGGGAAGAGAAGGTAAACCTTCAGACAACTTCAGATGGAAGCTTATTTAATTTCAATCAGCAGCCATCCTTAATTTTGCCCTGTATTCAATCAAAATTCATCCTTATCAATTGAATGAGATTCAGTAACTTTGGGTCTGACTCCTTTCAATTCAAAGATATTCTTCTTTGAATTAAAAGACTAGCTTTGTTAAGTTCAGAGATCACCAACACTTACAACGATCATGGCTGCAGTGGAAAACATGAACTAAAGTGTTTCTCATGGTTTGTTATTTTTGGGTTTTAGTATTGGCCAGTCTCAGAGAGGAAGATAGTGCTCCTGGTTTTTTTGGTTGGGAGTTTTCACTTCCCTGTTTCTGAAGTAGATCCTCAGTTTCACATTGCTGATGATGCAGGCTGTGAACCCAGCCATGGGTGCATGAGGGAGTACACTAGCTGAAAACTTTCTGTTTACACCAAATGGGACATGTCAGTTGTGTCATTACAGAGATTCATGCCTGACATAGCCGAGGGGCTTTCTTATTCAACCACTTTCAGTTTTACTGTACATGAATTTGAAGGCAGCTAAAAAGCAAATGCATTTAAATAAAAATATGTGTGAGGTTCTATTTAAATTCTTGTTCCAACAGCTCCCTGAATCACTGTAGAATAGCGGCACTTCAATACATAACATGCTCGCTTTGCTTTGTTCAGCCGTATTGTAATGTGAAATGAGGGCATACTATGCAAACAGGAACCAGTCTAGCAGGTTCAGCCATTGAGTGAACGCTAAACATTCCTGTAATTCGTAGTTCAGCTCAGATGTCACGTAAAGCTGGATTTGTGGTATACATATGATCCCTCTATGTCAGCTCTCTCTTCACAGCTTCAGGGTTTCATCAAATAGCTTGGATGAGGACACTTCAGATGGGGCAGTGTCTCTTTCTGTCCTAAGATGAATATGACTCTTTATTTCATTCCTGTCAGGATAAAGAATTACCAGTTACAGAGCATGTTCATTGCCATGCACATATGTATTTGTGTATCTATTTATTTATCAAGCAGGAATGTAAGCTTACAAAGGAATATCCTGAGGAGTCAAGGTAGACAGGGAGTCTTAAAGGGGATAATTAGGTGGTCAAAGAGCTAGGCTGGAAGATCTTTCAATCTATTGAATTAGACAGCTCTTCATACAGCACAGTTTCCTTTAATCAGGGCCTGTAGGGATCTGGTCTGTACTTGACTGAACCATTCAGGTGCCGTTTATATTATTATATTATGTTTCTTACTTTATGGCCTAAATTTATGCAACAGGGTTTTCATGGAAATGGGATTTGCATCAGCAATGCATATATACTGTATGTAATATGTAGACAGTATAATCGAGTGTTAGAACATGTACTAGATCATGTTCATTTTTCATACATTTGTCCTATATTGGTCAAAACAGGAAGGATGTCTTGAAAATGTGCCACTGTGCTAAATTGGGGTGTGAGAAGTTGCAAATGTGGACGGAAGCTCTCACACTGCGCCTCTCACAGCCTTCAGCTGTCATCTGCAGCTTCCCCCTTCCCCCAAATGTAAATGAACTTCTGCACAGTCTCTGCATCTCTCATGCACTCTTGAGCCCTTGTAGAGCTGCGATTCTGATTACACCGAGCAAACAACAAATGATACATTGTCTGTCAGGCAGCTGAAGACTTCTTCCTTACACTTCAGCAGTTATAGACTGAAGAACCTCACACTTCTTTTTTTTTCAATGGCAAAAATATGAGTCAGTAGAACAAACAGTTGGTAACTGTGATGACTGTTTTATCATTGCTGAAAATTATGGTAAAAATTCAGCATTTGCAAATGCAAAGGGGTAGAAAAGCCTGTATGTGAAATGGCAGGTATGTAATTCATATCAGGGAAAATATTACATTGTGATAGATTTAACAATTGTCTTATAGTAATATTGACAACAATTGTCACATGCACAATGTTTTTTTTTTAAATTGAGTCACATTACAGGTTGGTTTTTGCCAGTTGTTTCTTAATCACACACTGTCTTCCCCTTTGAAAGGATTAATCTGAAGTGGATCATAAAAGCGTATTGACAAACATCACTTGTTTTTTTACCCTTTCAGGTCTCAAAGGTGGAATCAGAATGTAAGTACATTAATCTCATGTAATCTCTTTGCAGTGTTTGTGAATGAGTGTGTGTGTACATTTGGAAATGAGTTTGTGAATGCATGTGTGCACATGCTTGTGTGTTGTGTGGATGGATGCACATGTGCTCTAATGTGTGTGAAATTATCGTGTGATTTTCATTTATTAAAGTATACGAACAATAGGAGATAGAATAATACAGAATTTTGTTTACCTTGTGAAACTATATTCCGAAATTAACATATGTGACAATATAGCGAAATGCAGCTTGCATGACTATAATTGTATGACTGTTAGAAGAATCAGTTCTGCATGAATTTGATTTAAAAATGCATGCACACATTGGTGGTGAAGGTACAAACAATATGAACTCACAATACAGAGGCAAAAATCTAATAAATATTTGTTTGCTCTCTTTGTCTTTTTGATATTTAGGCACCATCTGTAAATACACAGTTGGAAATATTACCACAACAGAAGTAACCATTAATGAAACAGGCAACTGCACAACTGGCAATAACAGCATTATAAGCGGTGAAGACTTTATTGTGAAAAATCTTCTACCAGGAGCTACACATTCATTAACCATAGAATGCGAAGGGAAATGCTGCATAAATTTTACAACCAGTAAGTAATGTTTTCTCCCATTCTCTTAGTCAGCCTACACACCAACTAATAGGAATAGAGCTTGGACCAAAACAAAAGTATGCTAAAGAGCATATTTCCATGAAATTCAGCTAAAGCAAGCCTCTGAATGTATCTTTGTATCAGTGATACCTCATATCAGTCACTGATATTTATCAAAGCTAATGCTCACAAAGCATAACATATGAGGATATGCTATTCTTCATGTGTGAACAAAGGAAATGTGTGCTTTTTATAATTTGTGTAGTATCCCAGCCTGAACACAGCTGAACTAGTAGGTCTCCCAGAGCAACCCTTCTTGCTGACTGCAGGAGGAGGCTGAGCACTTGATTGCTCCAATTCATGTGACAACATCAATCACCTTTTTACACACTGCTGACACACCACCAATCACAAAGCCAGCATAATCACGGTTCCTGCATCAGCAGGCGCCAGCCCGACCAGGTGTGGCCACTAGAGGCCAATGAGCCCAATAGAACTAGCCAGCTTACCCCCTATCTTTCCCCGGCAAGGCCCCGAAATGTGTTCCTAATGCATGATTGAGCATTCTGTATGAATAAATGTTCTTCCACTAAATCTGACTAAATGTAGTAGTTCTCAGTTTTGTTCTGTGAAACATGTGCCATTGATTCGACGAAATGGACATTTGGTCTCAGAATTCTAGAACCTGTTGCCATATTCAGTCACAAATGTCTTAAATCCCCCTTTATTATGCATACAGAGCCTGATGACATCGTAAACCTCAGTGTCACTAAAACCACCACATCATCTGTGTCTCTGAGCTGGAATAAGGCACAGGGAAATATTTCCTTCTATAAAGTCGAGTGGTATGCAGGAGGTCAAACATGGAATAACACCACACTTCAAGCATCTGTGGACATAACCGGTCTAAAGGCCGCAACTCAGTACACATTCAAAATTGTGGCAGTTGCTGATGATGAGGAGACTGAGGGGAAGTCTGACAGTAAGACACAGTATACAAGTAAGTATTCCACAGTCTCAACAATGATGGCATGATGAAAAAATATGTCACTTTTATTTCTCCATATTCACAAGGTAGATCTATTTGGAGTTGAATGATCATCATCCTTTTTTCCTCCCCTTGAGTTAGTAAGAATTTTTATAGTTGTTTTGTGACTTTTGAAGTTTTGTGCTGTGCAGACACAACACCAGTTACCTACTTCTCAGTTTGTGAGTGACAGGCACGCAGGCAGTTGGCCTCCCCCTTATCATTCCCACGCAAGACTAATTAGAATTACAGGCTTGTTGACCAACATAAAATGGCATGATTGTATACTTTAAGGAACTATGGCTATGCTTTGATGTTAGTTCTCATTTGATGTTATAAAAATATAATTAGATTTTTCAAACTATTCCCTTTCAGGAATTTCCTTTTAATGGCTTTCATTTTCTTCCCATAATCACGAAAATAATGGCCTTCGATAACACATTTACATATCCTCCACATTTTCCCTAACAAAATAATTGTCAAGTAATGTAAAGTGGTCTCTCACCCTCCAAAATTCCAACAATTGGTTTGCAAGCAGCTCAAGGCATCCTCTTAGCTGTAAAATAGATGTAGTGTTTTTTTGCATAAAAACCACCTTGGGATGTATTTTGTTTTGGTAAAAAAAAAAAAAAAAAGATAATATCTGCCAAGTACATATGATCAGATGTCAAAGTGGTTTTCAGAGTACGCAACCAAAAGTACCATGACACGGCCCTGGTCACTGATAAAATGAACTTTCTGGAGAATATGCAAATTAACTTTTTATTTAAAAAGGACTGGGAGGTGAATTTGGCAGTGTTCAAAATTAAGGCAAAAAAAAAAAATGCTGAGAGATAATGACTTAATGAACTTTCAGTTAGCAGTGATTGTAGGGTGCCATTTAAAATTATTTCAGTATGTGCTGTTGTAATGCAACTGAACATTCCATAGTCAACTATGCGCAATGTCTTGAAGAAATGGACAAATGAAGGTGATGCTGCAATGAAGAAAAGAGTGGGTAACCTTAAAGATTCATATTGACCCGAAGACGACACTCGTTGAGAAGACCATACAGAACCGAATGACGTGAATATAAATGGGCAAGCAGCAGCACACAAGCCATTAATTACCAAACCAAATGGAAATTGAAAACTGGCTTGTTGTAGAGCGCATTTGGCTTTGAATCAATAGAAAGCTGTCCGATAGGGCAAGGAATCACAATATGCATTTTTTCCAGATGGGTGGCCAGATGAGGTGAAAAAAGTGATGTTGGGATGCTTCATTGGCCAGCATAAAGCCCAGACTTGAATCAAACAGAGCATCTTTGGGATGAATTGGAAAATTACATTGGCATAGTTTGGAAATCACTACATTTACTACTGAATTGCAGAGGCAACTGTAAATGTCTGTATTTACATTGAGGTGCATAGAAGTTTTTATAGGAAACAATGCTCCCATTGAACGCTGTGATAAAACTGTATCAGTCCCCTCGAGGATCTGTTTGAACAGCACTAATTTGTATTATTCTTTGTTAATTTATTATCTCACCTATTTGAGTATTTATATACTTCGAGCACAGAGTTCTGTACAATGTTTTTGTTAAGTGAGGGACGGTCAAAAGTGAATCACACTAGAGACAATATACAAATATACTCAACACATAGGATTAGGTATTGCTCTTAAATCAATTCAATTATTTGAATAAAGGTGGAGTGCTTACTTTAGAGGTGTGTATGAAGTAATCCAAGTCTGGATTCAGCCATTAGTGATTATTTTGTAATTCAATACACGTATTTAAATTGGAACTACAATGAAAAAGAAAAAAAAAACTTTAGCTGATAGTGCCAAAGCAAGATTGTGTATGAAAACTGGCTATTTGAGCACTCTGTTTCACATTCATGAAATTGTGAGAGGAGGTCCTGTAAATATATTACTTTTGCACATTTCATGTGAGTCACTAAACCAGAAAGCAATTTTAGGAAAGGTAAAAGCATGTGACATGTAACAAGTGCTGTGACCTTTGATCTTTGCAGCCAGTCAGCTCACTGAGGATTAAGTAATGGATGCATTGCAGAATTTTTTCAGGACCAGGACATTTTAACCATAAGATTTTATGGCTAAGAAGAATGTATGCATTTTCACCAGTCAGAGTGGGTTTAAACAGTATCTCATCTAATATTGTTTATTCTGACCACAGAGAAATTTTGAAACTTTTAAGACTTGTTTAATGGTAAATTTATGAAATGGATGAAAAGGGCTCCACTGTTGGATATTACAACCACAATCTGACATTGTGTGTTGAGATTTGACTAGAATTCAATAGTTTATTTGTGTGTACATAGTACAATTTGTATCATGACATTACTAACAGTATTGAAGTATCAATTATGTCCCCCCCTCTCTTGCACACACAGGGCCTGGTATTATCAAGAATCTCTCAGTCACTCAAATTACCACATCATCCGTGTATCTGAGCTGGACTCAGCCACAGGGACAGATTTCTATTTATAGAGTAGCGTGGAATGACAACAGTGTAAAAAAGAATAATACCACAAATCATCTATTCATGGACATCAGTGGTCTGACCGCTGGAACTCAGTATGTGTTCAGTGTCACTGCGGTTGCTGCAGATAATCAAACCGCTGGAGAGCCTGTCAATGAGACTCGATACACAAGTAAGTCCACCATTAGGGCGTGCATATGTGTTTCAATCAAGACTCTTGAGCACAGACTCTTATATTGTTCTGTAATATTACACACCATGGCTGTAACAAGCAAACTAACTCGGCTAACAAGTTAGCTGCGTTATAACTATTTATTTCCTTCCATACTGTTTACCTTGATATCTGCCTGGGTTTCTGCACCATGTGCTTTTCCTGTTTGGCTGATGGTAGTCTGCTGGATTGTTGGATTTGGTGTTGTTTGATTACCTGTACCACGGGCTTGTTAGGATATTAATTAGTGATCAGTTGGTGCTTGTGTACCAAAATGTACCAAATCCAATACCAATTTCAGTTGGATCAATAGACAAAATTTGCTGTTGAGTTTTCAGTTCTGAATTCAACCTAAGAATGGCTCAGTAATGGGGTAACACACTTAAAACTGAATTGGTGTGGACTGTACTCTGCCTGAATCCATTTTGAAGGAATGGGGAATATGATGAGAAATATTTATAGGTTTACACTGCTGAAATCCATGTTTCCCTCCCCTCCCCTCTCTTGCACGCACAGGGCCTGATGTTATCAAGAATTTCACTGTCACTCAAATCACCAAATCATCCGTGGAATTGAGCTGGGCTGAGCCACAGAGACAGTTCTCCATTTATAGAGTGGAGTGGAATGACAACACTGTTCAAATGAGCAAAACCATAAATCAACCTTCTTTGCGGATATCCAATCTGACCGCTGGAACTCAGTATGTGTTCAGTGTCACTGCAGTTGCTGCAGATAATCAAACCACAGGAGAGCCTGTCAATGAGACTCGATACACAAGTAAGTCCTCTGTTACAAAAGAGTGCAATGTAGTATTGAGCAGTACATCAGGATTCAGACTTATGGTGACGGGTTTTGTGCTTTGTCTTTGAATTACATAACAAAGCCAGAGTAAATATATGTTGCAATTTGAATTATTACATATTTTTGATTCATCTGAACCCTTCTACTGAACAGCTGAACGTGACTTGATTTTGGACAGTAATTTCATTGGAAACCTGGAAAAACCATAATTCTGGTTCAAGTGGTTTTCGTGGACCAGTAGAGGACAGTCTTTCCCTGGGAAATCCAAAAAACTAATGCCCCAGTGCAGTATTTGCAGAATTTGCTCTTTCTTGGATACAACATTAAGCTGAAGCACTTACAAGAGGCTAAAATTATGTAGAAACAAATTTTCCTGGCATTTGAAAGTCCTGACTCACTTAGATAGCATAACACTCAGAAGATTAGGGCTGTTAACTCTAATGTCTTTCCCTATTTCCAAACCATTTTGGTTCCTAAGCTTTTCTCTTTAAATTTGATCAATGGAGCCTTTACTAAAACTAGCTGTTGGTACAAAGATTCAGTAAGTCAATGTGACACAGAACCAAATTCACTGCTGACCAGTGGGAAATTGTCTTGTTAAACAGAGCATGTAATAGCCACTAGATGGCAATATGGCCCTCTTACTAAGCTAGCACTTAGTGCTAAATTACAACAGTCTATGGAAGATTAAAAAAGTAACTAAAAACAACTTGATGAATCATACTGTGTGAATGAATAGCACACTAATGTGTTCAGTACAGAACTGAGAAGATTTTGGATCATTCCAATTTAGAATTTGATAGAAAACTGTAAAATGTTTATGGTTCTTTTATTTTTGTTACCAAATGATCTGATATCAATTTTAGAAAAACTGTTACAATTTTGTGTATATATGTCATACTTATATTGCCATTTTGTTGTAAATATCCACTATGCTCCAAAATAGTGTTCTATGCACTACACACCTCTCTTCCCAGTGAATTATATTACTTTATAGTAATGGTAGTCTACAATACATCTCACTTTCTGTTGGACTGAAATGTTGTACTCTGTTCTACTCAGTATTGTTTGTAGAGGCATGCGTTTCAGATAAGAATATATGGATTTTTTGTAATATTTTTTCACATCAGTTTATACGTCCCATCTCGGTGTTATAACACACAGAGTATAAGAGCTAACTTATAGCTCTTATACCCCCACACACACACACACAAAAATGAGAGATCCTCATAATGACCATGATTTTGAGAGGTAGCTAAGCTATTTATTTATCAGGGAGTCACCAAAAATAAAGATGAACATTTATACATTTAAATATACCATTTTCCCTCCTTTGTGCATTCAGGACCTGATGTTGTAAAAAATCTCTCTGTGGGTCAAATCACCACATCATCTGTGTCTCTGAACTGGACTGCGCCAGAGGGACAGAGCCTTTTCTATAGAATAGAATGGAAAGACAACAGTGGAGCAAATAATAAAACCACAAATAAAACATCTGTGGACATCAGTGGTCTGACCGCTGGAACTCAGTATGTGTTCAGTGTCACTGCAATTGCCGCAGATAATCAAACCGCTGGAGAGTCTGCCAATGAAACTCAATACACAAGTAAGTTCTTAATCATTGTAAGTGTGCAGTTTTGGTATTTTGCTTGCGAAGATGTTTTATCTGAGCCATGACAGAGAGGTTCATAGCTTTTTGTCTGTCTCTATGCCATTAGAGCCGGAAAAAGTAGTGAAAATGATAGCTTGGCCAATCGGAAACAACAGTCTGACTTTTTCTTGGAATCTGAGTGGGAGTGCCAGCTCCTATGAGGTGTCCTTGAGCTCTGACATCAAAAACACATCCACAACAAAAGAGATTAGCTTCTCTGGACTGGAAGCTGGGATAATCTACAATATCACTGTAATTTCAATTGCTGGACCTTTCAAAAACACCTCTGACACTTTCCAGTTTGCCACCAGTAAGTGATGACAATATGACAATGTAACCTATTACTTGAACTCATATTCATATTGCAAGCTGCAAAAAATGTCAACATTCACTGCATCAAGGTTCTTTATTAGTTTCATCAGTGATTTAAGATTTGTATTCAGATTAAAACATGGGTACTATGTCCAGTCCAAACTTAATTTAGTGCAGGAAAAACTGTCAGAAGACATGTACATCAATTAAGTTGAAACTGTGTAAATAACAGCATTTTATATTGATATTATCATATTTACACATGATTGTGAGTGTGTGCATGTTTGTATGTGTGTGTGTGTTCCTGCAGAACCTAATCCACCTGAAGTCAACAACACAATAACAACAAATGAGTCCATCTCCCTCACATGGAACACACCTCATCTTATGGAGGGGGTTACCGGGATCAGCTACTTAATCACTTTGGGTTCCAATACCCCGAAAAATGTGTCAGGGACCATGATTGAGCTCTCCCCCCTGGCTCCTGGGGAGAGGTACAATATATCCCTGCAGACTGTTGGACCCCAGGATCTGAGAAGCAATGCTGTCTTCTGCATTGCCTACACCTGTGAGTTTACCTGACCCACTGTCGGCTTCTGCTGATGTTCTGCAGCCATTTCAATAATCTTACATGGAAAATATATTATTTGATGATTGATGATTTTCTGGAAAAGATATAAACATGATCACTATTGCAATTTTTATCACCATTTCTTAATGACCATCAGCAAAACAATTAACATTGTAAGTGATATTATAGGAATAAACTTCTTTCTTCATTTTTGTTTGTTTCGTATCACTGATGTAGGTCATTATTATCATGACTGCTCTTGTTTTCCCCATAGTGCCCAATCCTATATCAAACCTCAAAGCCAGCCCAGAATCGGTCATGTCAGTACGGCTGGAATGGACGCAATCTACAGGAAATCAGCAGCTTTTATCATATAGAGTCAGCAGCTCCTCTGACCCTGGAAATTTCATTACAACACAGACAAACTACTCTTCAATAGTGGGACTTCAGCCTGGGACTAAATACAACTTCACTGTTATACCTGTCATAGCAGATAACATCAGTGGGCCTGCACAATACATATTTGGTTATACAAGTAAGCTACCACCTTCACCTTCTACCAAATCCTGCATATTTGACTTAGCGAACTAGTAAAATGTCAGTACAGAAGTGATACTAGCAGAGGAAAACTAGTTTTCAGTTGGTTTCTCCATTAACATGTTTCACCATGTCATTTTTTCCAGAACCTAAGAAGGTTGACGGTCTGAATGCTACAGCCATCAACAAAACTACAATTGTTGTGACATGGATAAGGCAAGATGACTATAAAACCGCATACTCTTACCTGGTGTCTATCTCTACGGAAGACAGTTTGATCCAAAACAAAACGACTGCAAATGAAAGCATTCACTTCAACAACCTCACTGCAGGCACACACTACACCTGCAGAGTCATCACCAATGTCAACAGCGTTCAGTCCGATGAGACAACTACCAAAGTCTTAACAAGTAGGACTCCTCAAGTTGTTACCTTTATCTATGGGTTTACCAGAATACATTATTAAAACACAGCACACCTAAATAAGAAACCAAATTTGTCGCATTTATTTACTTTTATTTATTTTGTTCTTTTAGAGCCAGAAGGTGCTTCAGATGTGATGGCCATCGGTACCACAACAAACATGACTGTGACCTGGAAAGGCCCCAGTGGAATCAGTTCCTCCTACAACATCAAGATTTTCAACAGCAGTGACATCCTGATAGACAATCAAACTGTAAAGTCCAATCAGTCGGTGAAGTTCTTGAGCCTGAGGCCAGGGCAGGTGTATACTGTTAAAGTCATTATCCTCAGCGGCCCCTTCCAAGAGGAGTCAGGAAGGGTTAAAAATGCAACATGTAAGCAACCACCAAACCACTCCAGCTGTTTCCAGTCAGTTCAAATACCCATATTATATAGGGAAGGAAGGGAAAATACTGAATGCAGGACCAGCTACATGGCTCATTTTGTTAAGAAAGTGGACTACAAATTGAATTTGAAAACAATTAAATTATTAAAATTATTTGAAAACACATTTTATGAAATTAATGCCATATAAGAGGACATCTGGATTAATGGCTAATATTATTGTTTTAATTTCTGCAGTTCCTAATCCACCCAGGAACATTAAGGTACTGGACCAAACCACCAGTTCTATTAGCATCAGCTGGGAATTACCCTTGAACATGGTCCATGGCCAGTATAACTTCACCGTGTTTCAGAATAGTAAACTGCCCATTACCACAGACAACCTGCAGCAGGATATTACTAACCTGACATCTGGAAAACAGTACAACATCTCTGTGGCAACTGTGGGTCCAATGGGATACCTGAGCACACCCGTCACAGTAACAACCACCACCAGTGAGTATCATGTGTGGGCATTTTCCGAAAATATAAACAGGCCTACCTTCCACCACCTGACATGACCTCTACAATCTGTAACATTATACAATGTCAAGAATACTTAGTAATAAGTTGTTATTATTTATTATAATTCATAATACAAGAAAACACATGGCTGAATGATAGTCATTGTTTAGATATGTTAATGAGAACTAATCTGGAAATTTCTGCTTTAACAATGCTTTTATGTGCCACCCTAGGATCAAATATACATGCCATTTTTGTACATTTCAACTCAAAAATAAAATCCAATCACATAAAATTATTCTTGAGGCAAAGGTCTGGGTGACCAGGCTGAGAAAACTTCTCATATGAGATCATATATGACATCACTGCAATGATGATTGCAGTGATAAATATAATATTTATTACTATTACCAATTATCAGCAATAAATTATAATGTTGGTTTTAATGCTCTATGATTCATAAACAATAACATACTGTGTCCTGTTATAAATAGTGTTGCACTGTAATCAGTCTGTAACAGTCAATACTACTAAAAAAGCATGGCATAAGTCCTCACTGTAACTATAACATTGTGTAAAATTTTAGTGTTGTGCTTTTACTTAAGCATTCAATTTGCAGTTTGACTACATAATTTCAGTTTTTTAAGGGATAACACTTACATTTTCTTCATAGGGCCCCTGTCTGTGAGCCAGCTGCAGGGTCTAGACATTACTACTTCTGGCCTAACACTGACTTGGGGGCAGCCAGAACCACAGCAAGGTTACTCATACTTCATCATGGTGCAGTACCCGAATGGCACCTTGGCAAACCAAACTACAAGCAATACCAGTGTGAGCATTGTGGGACTTCAGTCAGGCAGCAATCACATATTCACTGTTATGACTCAGACAGCTGATGGCACTGCTGCCTCTCCTGAGTCCTCACTGAGTTTGTTCACAAGTAAGTTAAATTTGATAAGCATCTTCTACTCTAACCTACTCAGCATCAAGCCCTACATTTAGTTACTTTAAATATTATTATTTAACTGCTTATAATTCAATTATCAATAAATGCAAATTGTTTTTTTTTCACAAACACATGTGTCTGCTGTTTGGTGATTTGGTGCATAAAATTAAAGAATACTTGCAATTTATATGGAACTCAAAGTTAAGTAATATTTGCATACTGAAATTCAGGCCCCAAAGGCACATTAGTACACAATACAGTGGATGGTATTGTCTCTGTCATTCCACAGTTTTTTCACTCCTCTAAATTGTCTTTGCAGGGCCATTTCCCATTCGTAACTTGACAGCTGTCACACTTAACACAACAACCATCTTTCTGAACTGGAGCAAACCACAAGAGTTCCAGGAAAACTTCTTTTACGGGGTGGAAACAACTGGGTTCAATGTTGCTATGAACCAATCAGAGAATAGCGAGAGTGCTTATGTCACTGGTCTCAAATCAGGGTCAAACTACTCCTTCATTGTGTATTCCAAGGCTGCAGATGGCATTGAGGGAGAGCCAATCTCAACTTCTCAGTACACAAGTATGAACTTATGTCTCTTTCAGTTTATTGCAATTCAATTTAACTGGATTAAAAACGGACTGTGTTGCAAAAGCATTTTAAAAAAGAAAAATGTATCAACAATACACTGGGCTTAAGTATGTGTAAAAAAGCTTGGTCTGCATCTGTCCAGCCCTGGCTCTCACTGTCCTTACAACTTTATGAGCAACATTATTGTCATGTTAAACTAAAGATCAACTTCCTGAGCAACAAAAGTGATATCACCCTATGTAGCAGATGTCTGCATGTTCACTTATGTTTCTATATGCTATTTACACTGCTGCTGCAGCTCATCAGTGATGAAAGTCCACATAGAAAGTGTCTGGGCTTGATAGAATTACTGCCTTCCTCAAATTCAAACCTTCTTGCCTTAAACCAGTGTCCAGTGTGTTTGTTAACATCATTAATCACACTAATTAGAACCTCCGATTCAGCTAATTGTGTTATAGTAATTGTTACCTTCTCCCTCGCTTTCAGTGCCAAACAAGCCTGGACATATCACAATAAAGAACAGGACAACCAACTCAATTTTCTTAGAATGGGGTGGAGCCTCTGGCATGGGTACTGGCTCTTTCAGCTACAGAATCTCCTACCAGTCGTCTCTGTCCAATGCCATCACCAAGGACACCCTGAGTACTGAAGTGAGCCTGACGGGCTTAGAATCTGGAACCCCATACAATATCTCTGTCACCACAGTAGGCCCCATGAACTTCACTAGTGAAGCAGTCTTTATCCACCTGGTTACAACTAGTAAGTGTTAATACACAGCTCACAGTGTGAGCATGTGTGCTTGTGTGTTTCTGTGACTGCAATGCATGTATTAGAGTCTGTGAGTGAATGTGTGTGTGTAAACACAGCCCTCTAGATGTACCACTGTGCAACAGATGGTAACGGTATATATCACGGTATATTTGATCATGCCTTTAAAGCCCTTTCTATAAACTGCTTGTTGACTTTTTTTCTCATAAGGACAGCCTTTTGAAAATGTCTGAGAAAGTGATGTCTGATTTGCAGAGCTAGTTTTTGTTTTGTTTTCTACACCCGCAACTGTCAGTTTTTAATTTTAGCTCAACAACACATCTAAATCCATAGCGTTGGGCAAATTCATACTGGTGTACTTCTATACCGTTTATGCCGTCAACCACAACTGTGAACCATGCTTTTTTGTGACTGTCAGCCATGATTTGTCCTTCAAGAAGCAAGATTTGATTGTTGTATGATATTCCTTACACATCTTCTTTTATCTCCTAGAAGTAATAGAATAATAGGTAGCTCACTGCCAACCTTAAAATAACATACCGATTAATGTCTTCTTTTTGTTACCAGAACCAGAGAGTGTCCATTCTCTGAATGTGAGCTCAACATCTAAGAACCAGATTGATCTACAATGGGAAGCACCTACTGACAAAAAAATAGAATACAGCTACAAAGTGATGGCACCAAACAACACAAGTATCACAAAAGAAACATCTTATCAGTTGAAAAATCTCTATCCTGGAACCAATTACACTTTCAGTGTAACAACATTGGCATTTGATGGAACAGAGGGAAACCAGAAATCTATAAACGTGTGCACAGGTGAGTACTTCACATCACTGAGTTTGACTATGGCATTGTTTCCGACATTCAGGTCATCTTACCAAGGCTAATATGCTTCTGTAAAAATGTAATATAGACTGGGTGGTGAACTGAATGTCAAACAGGAAGGGGGTGGCTGTTCAAAATGCTTGCTTTACAATCTCTTGCTTTGGCATCATTAGAGTTGAGTAGAACAGCTGAGAGCCAGAAATTGAATTTATCTGGTTTTTAGGAAGGTGAATGTGGCTGTGTTTGAATACTTACATAGTTTATCCCTTCACATCTTTGTGATCTGGAAGGAGTAAAATGTCTGCCATAATAGCAAACATTGAAAGTGTCTAATAAAGAAAGGAGAAAGCTGTCCTCCTTTGACAAACTATACAAGGGTGAAACCTTTGTGGAAGTGATTGGAGCTTTGCATTACTGCAGCTTTCACAGTGATTTGCTTTAAACAAAAAGTCAAAAAGATAATCTAAAACTCAATGCATGGATGTAAGTAAATAGGGAAGGAGTGAAGGAAGAATACATTTTGTCACAATTAACACAGATAATTAGCCATACAATATATGGTGCAATGAAAAAATAGCTTGTGGAGATATAAAGATAAAAGAACCCTATAATTATAAAATTGATTATTCAGAAAATGTATTTGCTATTGCTGTTGCACCCCAGTATTATTTATGAATTAATTACATTGGAAAAATAAAGGAGTTAGAGCACATATTATTCAACATCACATATGAATTACTCAAAATGACACAGGGGTTAACAAAGATGTATCCTTCCTTTATTCTCTCTGCCCCTTAATCTCTCCATTGTTTCAGAATATTCTAAGAGAATGAAGGGAATACATCAAGGTGAAAACCCAAGAAATTATTTTGAAATAACTCAATTTCAGCCACTTAGAACAGCTCAGAAATGTGCACTATGAAAGTGTTTCACCAAAACATCATCTTGCGTATCTCTGGGGTTGCACTATGGTAGCATATACGTACATCATCATTATCAGTAATATGTTTCTTGAACTCCTTCATCAAAACTCTCTGCTTTTGCTTGATGATAATTTTTATTAAAGTATGTAAAATTTCTCATATGTTTGGAATTGGACTTTAAAAGACCTGTTTCCCTTGTAACCTGAGATTACATAAACAGGGTTGCAGCATGACACTTTTGTTCACTTTTGAATGTTTTGCTGCGCTTTAAAGATATGGCTCTAGTCTCTGATTTGACCTGTGTTGGACCCGATCGTGAAAACCCAATACTCACACTGAAATGGAAGGAACCCAGAGGTGAAAACCAAGAATTTTGGGTTCAATCAAACAAAACTTCGCTTGAAAAAGTCAAGAGCTGCTGCTCCCACAACCTGACAAATCTGTCATACAATACAAAGTATGAAGTGAAGGTCTGGACCCTGGGGTGTGGGAAAAACACTTCAGTCACTAGGGTTTGCATGACAGGTATCACAGGTAAGTGTGTACAACTGACTGTGTGGCACTGTTAATGTTAATGTGACACATTGTGGCAGATTCACTTCCACAATTAGCTGGTAACTTACCTTAGGCTTGAGCTTGTGTCTATAGGGCCCAGGCTATACTGGACAAAAGTAGTAAAAGCAAAACTATCGTGTTGATTTTAAGCATGAAAAACATTAAATCACCTGACAATGAATCTGTCTGTCACAAATTAAATCGCACATTTCTTCTTCTTTAAGCCCCAGATGTTCCCAACCTAGCATATGTAACCATCACTGGAAAGGAGCATGATAAATTTACTTTACAACTGAATCTCACCCTCTTCAATGATACCAAATGCCCAATTGTAAACTACAGTGTACTTGTGACATCTGCTGAACAGGGTATGCTTCTCCCTTTTGTACTTTGTGGAAATGAAATTTTATTTTTTGAAAATTTAAGCTTTGTTTATTGGAATGAGATACTCAGTTTAATGCTGGTTGTTTCTTTTGCTTGATTTTTTTACATTAGGTGTTCATGATGAAGGCCAGTCATCATTACATAAGTATTTAAACAAAACCTATGATGACTGGGAAAAAGGTAGCACCTCTACATACCTGGCAGTTATAAAGCCTGCTGAGAACCTGAACAGAAACAGTGGAAACAGCCCTCTACATGTTGTTATAGGAGATGGCACCAAGGTTAATTCATACAACAATGGACCACTGAAGGCATCAGGCAGTTACAGGTATGACAACAGAGAAAAGGTTTGGGTCTGCTTTCACAGTTCATTCATTGTCACCATCAAGACCTTTACTGTGGAAAACAATCACAGGCATCCAAATGACCAGAGGAGTCCCTCCTGCTGAGGCAGGGAATGTTAAAACACTCCCCTCCTGAATGATACTAGGGCTGCTTACAATACGCTTTGTACTGCAGGAATACCGGTCACAGTCACCACCAGCATCCCTGCACTGAGACTATGGTGGTGCCACATGGAACTCATACAATTCAACTTTTCATTTATATTTGCAAAAATATATTGCTCATTAAATATATGTAGTACTCTAACACATTTATAATGACATATAAACATTTTTGCTGTATAGATTGTTTCAGAATTTACTATACTATGGTAATTGTAAAATGCATCCCATGTTAAAATCATACAGTTAAAAATTGCACCTAATTTCACCCATAGTTTACCCATTTTACCCATAGTTTACAAATACCTCTGGAAAATAGGAAGTTCATCTCTCCAGCTATCTATTTTTCAGTTGCCTAAATGGAAAAAGAAATTGAAAAAACTAAACTAATGGTTCATCTGTTTGTCTTAATTCTACAGTTTTGCTCTTGTTACATTTACCCGTCTGGACCTATTAAACAATGGACTTGTGTCTGTGGAAAACTCCATCTTCTCCATATCCAGTATTTCTCCTGAATCAATAAACCTACCAGTAAATCCAGGTAAAGGACAATATTTTGCATCACTTTTTCTAAAAAACATTTAAGGTGAGAAAAATGCAGTGCTTTACTGTTACACCACCTGTTGTAAAAACCACATAGGTAGGACAGCACCTATGTGCTACTGTTTTTAAAAACAAATGCCAAAGAAGCTTTTTATTTAATACCTCGGAGATTACATGCAAGAGGTGTCAAAATCTGAAACAAAAACACCAAATTAAATTCCCAGATTGCATAATGCAGTTTATTTAAAGAATTATTTAAAGAATCAATGCTTTGGAGCCACTGCATTGCAATACATCCCACTGTCTGGAGCGATGGATAGAGTATGTGCCTTTGGCCATTGACAAAGCATTGTATTCACCTCTTAATGCAGCTATCCTATCCTGGATATTTTCAGATGGATTATGAATTTGTTGATGCTTTGTAATATTCTTATATTTCCTTCCAATTCTGTATATTTCCTGTTCCTAGCAGAATTCAGTGCAGAAGAACATGCAATACATTTCCCTTTCCTAATAAAAGTTTTAACAGCCTCCCATAATATTTGAGGATTGTCACAGCTTTCCGCATTGAATTCCAAAAAATCTTCTATGCCAGATTTGAGCTATTCTATAAATCAGGAACAGGAAGTGAAGCTATGGCAAAATATAATCTCTGTCTGTCTTAAAATGTGCATATCCACTCAGTCATACCTTTACAGTGGACTGATGATGGTCAGTCAAGGAAGCATAGCCTGCTTACTAACCCATTTTCCTGCAGGAGTTATGAATGACAAATGTAAACAGCTTTAATCATTTCTCACTCTCCATCTCTCTCTCCCCAGTGGTCATTGGTGGTGCTGTGGGTGGAACAATAGCTGCCCTAGTCATTTTAGTCATTGCTGTAATAATTGCAGTAGTCATCTACAAAAGGTGAGAGCCATATTAAAATAATGACAGATCCACTTAAGCTTTGTCCTGATTTTTACACCTTTTTCCTCAAAAATGGAAAATAGGTTTCTTCTGTGAATCCTCCTCTGTAAATATTGGGTGTTACTGTGTACTAGAATCAGCAGCTTTCACAGGTATTAATGAACCCCAATACTTGAGACATGAGGGTTTGGGTAAGAAATCTTAATTCACCATTTGGGTCTTGTTCAGTTCAAGGCAGAATGCCTCAGGTTACAATAGTCCAAAGTTACAAAACTTGCTTTTCCTTGACTGTGTGTTGTGTTGAATACAGCAATTACTAAATATTTTGAACAAAATGATGTTTATTTAAAACAATATAACAAACCATTTTAGATATTGTCCAACATGTTTGTCAATAAATCAAAGAAAAAGTATATCTTCATGGAAAGTGGATTGTAAGCTGTAAATGTTTATAACATATTACCATACCATAAAACGAATGTCAGCTGAACCCTGTATTAGGTTCAAGCCTCAGCATTGGCTAAGTCATCAACTGGGCTATGGTGGCTGACAGTATCTTCTGTAAAATCATGAATGCTTTAACCAACTGTATCATTCTCTTTTTTAGATGGTCCAAAGGAGAATCTTCAGAAGTGCCTATTTACTCCATAAGGTTATTTAATGTCATTTCCTTTGCATTTCCTAACAAAATGTTTTATTGAAATCCTTTTAAGTGAATTCCATGATATAGTTTGCAATCACAACATTAATAACAGTTGGCATGGTGTATTAATATTTAGTTATAAAACCTTCTAGATTACCATTAATAAGTTATTACCATTTATAAACCTTTATAGATTACCATTGGGTGTTTAAAATGTGATGCACTTATTTACTTGACATTTTTTGGTTTTGTGTTTCTTTTCTTGTTTTACAGAGCAAAAGTGTAAGTATTTTTTGTTTCTGTTTATATCTGCCTGCCCATCAGTTTATGTTTATGTCTCTGGTACAGATAGTTTTGACTGGAAACAGACACCTTGCTGGCTTTGCAGTTGAATATAGTGTAGTTGGTCTGTGCTTAATCTGTTACTTGTTCCAGGACTGCTAACCTTCCTTCTGTAGCTACTGCTGCTCCGATAACCCTATTGAATTCAGTCACTATGGATATTTTTTGTTGAATTCACTCCAAATAAGAGAGGCTGTTCACTAAGTAAATGTGACATGATGTAATGCAGGAGTGTGCCCATAAGAGTGGAGGACTATGAGGCGTATTACAGGGAGCAAAGAGCTGATTCCAACTGTGGATTTGCTGAGCAATTTGAGGTAAAAATATCAAAGAACATACATGTCAACACTTAAAATATGTATGTAAATATGGGACTGTATGTAAGATGAAATCTTTATCGACCTCAGCCTTGGGTATCTAGGTTGTGTAGACTATAAAATCACTGTTCCAAAAACCTTCACTCGAAAAAAAACCTAGCAAAGGTAAATACACATATTGTAATCCTCTGGTGTATTTTTAAAGAATAGTTCAAAACAGTTTATTTCAGGATACATTAGGCTATGATTTACATTACTTTCAATGTGAGATTGAGGGATGTGAGTCAGGTCTGATGGAACCCCATGTTTTTGCCAATTCATTTACAGGACCTGAAGCCTGTGGGAGTGGCTCAGGCCAAAAACGCTGCCCTTGCACCAGAGAACAAAGCAAAGAACCGCTACAACAATGTTCTGCCCTGTGAGTTCACACCACTGGTGATGTGGTTTTACCCCATGTGTAATCAGCCTTTACATGGGGTAAAATGTTCAGTGTTACACCAAATTTGTGGATTAGGTGGTAAGGATAACATGAACATTGACTTATGTATATTGTTTTCTATTCTCATGTTTCCTTTCTTTTTTATTTTACTTCACAGACGATTCTTCAAGAGTAAAACTGTCGGTCCATGGTAGCCCATATGATGATTACATCAATGCCAGCTATATGCCGGTTTGTGAGAGTACTAGACAGATTATTAGCAGTCATTAAGCTCATCATTAATGCAGTGTTGGAGACTTAACAGTGATGATCTTTTACTTACTGTCTGGCTGTAGGGTTACAATAACAGGAAGGAGTTCATTGCAGCTCAGGGTCCTCTACCTGGCACAGTGAATGATTTCTGGAGGATGATCTGGGAGAAGAATGTTCATACACTGGTGATGCTGACCAGATGCAATGAGCAGGGACGGGTGAGTAGAGTCACACACACATACACAAACACACATACATACACACACATTCAAACAAGCCAGAAGCACATACATGATATACACCAACATTTATTTATACACATTTTCATTTCCACTACAACATTAGGGCTAACCTAACATGTGATACATGAGCCATTCAAGAAAGAGAGAGGCACTTGTGCAATCAGCAAATCTTCACCATGAAAATGTGCAAGTGTCTCTTTATTGGCCCCTTGTTTCTGTTATTGTGCTCTGATGTGTGTGATGTTGTGGTTCCACTGAATCTATGCTAATCTCTGCTGGCCTCTGAATATGGTTTTAAAACATAATAATCTTCCTGCAGGTAAAATGTGAAGAATACTGGCCCTCTGGGAGCCAACATTACAACAATATAACAGTGACAACTACTTCTGAAATACCTCTAGAAGACTGGACTATACGGGACTTCAGCATCAAAAATGTGAGTGATTGCATAGTTGAAAAATGCGAACAGGAACAGGTGCAGGTCAAACCAATAAAGCATGACAAAGGTACAAAAATCACAATTCAAAAGGGTAGTCAAAGAACAGGAAAACAAAGGTTGATATCAGTAAGACTCTGTGAAAGTACAAAATCAGAAGGCAAAAATCAAAAACCAGGAAACAAACACAGATAATGGCAGGCAGGGTATAGAAGGGCTTGTAGCGCAAGAGGAAACAATTCACTGAGACAAACTCGCACTGAAACGAAGAACAAGCAGGGTATAAATACACAGAACTAACAGGCAAACAAGACACAGGTGAACACTGGGCAGGTGAAAGAAATTTGCAATCAGGTGTTAGGATATTTTGCCCTTCTCCGTGGAACCAAATGCAGGACAATGAAGAACACGCTGACGACTTCTCTACAGAGAATGTTGGTTTATTACAATGCGCAAGGGAGAGACAAACTCAGAACATTCGGGCTACCTGTGCTGAGAGAATCTCTAAAGAATCAAGTTGTGTGGTGTGTTGATATACAGTTCATTGTCATACATATCAAAGGAATGAGATAAGGGGCAGGCCAGAGACAACTGGTCTTGTCCCTCCATGTGAACCCTGGCAGAGCCATTAGCAGGGGTATGCTGTGGAGACAGGATACCTTACAGAAATGCAAATGTTTGGTTGATGACTGGAGCTGGCTAGGTAAAAGGTGTCATGAGGTGGAGGTGTCACAAAGTACGAATACAGAATACAACACAGTTCTGTTACCTACAGGAAGCCTTAAATAATATAATAAAAACCTGGAACCTATCACAGGTAATAAGGCAGGAGGCGGGGCACACACAAAAGAGCAAGGAAAACAAAAGCACATGACCAGGCAAATGAATACAGTCAAAAGAAAAATGAAGTCAAACTAACAGAAAACACATAATCAGACCACACTACTGACATGGGCAGCCAGAGTATCTGCATGTCAAAATCATTTCCCTCCTCTAGATGACCAATGAAGAGTCATTATGTAAATGACTTCCCGCCACAAACAGCCATATTTAAACCAGAGATTTTGTGTGTTTGTAAGGGATCTCCTAACCAAGAAGGACAAAAAGGGCTAATGTTACACTGAAGTAGCTAGTGGTTTGCTATGAACTGTTACACTGGATGTTTCATAGTGACTGTGAGGAACATGTTTGTCAGGACTGAAATGATCATAACTACTGATCATTTCAGAAAATTATCTCACATTTCACAGTTTGATTGTGGCTTTTTTGATGAAGGTTTTATTTGTTTTGTCATTCACTGGTTATAATTGACATCGTATTACTGATTTGATTCAAGTACAAGTTGATTTAGTTTTCTGCAGCAATATTTATGTAATGGTTAAAATGTGTATGTTCTGACTGTTAATTGTGTATATGTATCCATAAATTCTGCTTTTGTGAATGTGCCTGCTTATTAGCTTCTAGTGTTTTGTAATAATTCAGTTCAGTTATGGATACTCCACACACATCCATATTTACCAGCAGTAAGAACAGAATGGAAAAACCAGCATCAAAAAGTTAAGAACCTGGGACAACACACCCGGCTTCTTTCAGTAACTTGCTTACAGCTTTGTTTCACCGAAAAGCTATAAAATAGCATCTCTGAATAGGTGATTTGTATCAATCATTTCAGCCTTCCAAAAAGGTTGAAAAAATATCTTTCTTCTCGTGGTCTTTCATTGTTACTTCATCTCCTTATTTGAACTTATTTTCCCAAAATTGCTTTTGGGTTAAATAAATTACATCACACAAGCTAAAGTAATCTATTTGTATGATCTCACCAACCGAGATATCCAAGGCTGAGGTCAGACAAAGATTTCAGTTTACTAATGTAGGTACACCCAATCTTGCATATTTATTCAAACTAACCTACAACAATAAAAAATCCATTTATCTTTTCATTTTAATATACATAGTCTTCTCTACAACTTGGTATTTGATCGCCTCAGGTGATTTTTTTGCATGTGTTTTACGCATGATTTTCTACACAAACCTTTAGTAAACCAACTTCTTAATGTTTTCCCCTCATATAAGGCATGCACCAGTTCCATTGGTATGAAGTGCAGCAAAGCTATCAATAGAAAATGTTATGACCTTGGACCTCCTCCTCACAATTGTGTCAACTCTAGAGGAGAACTATTCTCAGCTTACTTCATTTTTCCAGGTGAAGACCGCAGAAACCCGCTCTCTGCGGCATTTCCATTTCACTGCTTGGCCGGACCATGGAGTCCCTGAAACCACAGAGCTCCTCATCAATTTCCGGCACCTGGTGAGGGAGCACATGGACCAGTACTCTCGCAACTCCCCCACCATAGTGCACTGCAGGTCTGTCATCCATTGTGTTAATCTGCAGTATACATAATGACCAAACATGATGAGCTGTGCATCTGTGTGCAAGATGGTGCAGTACTACTACAGCAGGGTAGTGTGATGGAGTATTAGCCACCCTGAAGGAATTTATTTTCATGCAGCTGCACTGGCCAGACTTATTTATTCCATGGATATTTGCTAAATTAATTTAACAATGAAATACAAACAAAACTGTTGTAGTGCTGTTGTAATGTTACTGTAATCTTGTTACTTTTTTGCTGTTAGTTTGAGTCATATATAATGCTGTGCTGTGCTCTTCTCTGTTCTCTTCAGTGCTGGAGTTGGGCGAACAGGAACCTTCATCGCCATAGATCGGTTGATCTTCCAGATTGAGCGTGATAGCGCGGTGGATGTATTTGGGGTCATCCATGAACTTCGTATGCACAGACCTCTCATGGTCCAGACTGAGGTGAGTGCTCTGTCTATAAAGGCACGCCAGTATCAACATTAAACAAGCTGCAGGACTTCCTGCATACTCTAGGTAATAGCTTCCTTTTGCTCATTGGTTGGGGAGATGAGTAGCATTTGGATTGTTCTGAAACTACCACTGATTTCTCTTTGTAGGACCAGTATGTGTTCCTAAACCAGTGTGCCATGGATATCATTAGGTCTAGAACTGGGACCAATGTGGACCTGATCTACCAGAACACGGCAGCACTCAGCATTTACGAGAACTTTGAACCAATGAAGAAGTCGAAAAATGGCTACCACAATGCCTAGTCAATGGCCCTTACATTTTGCACTCCAGTAGTATCTGCACTGAGGAAAGATGATTGTTCCTAACATTTCATAAAAGAAAGGGAAATTCTTGCATAGATGCTGTTGTTTTCTACTACACTGGAAAGTATGGTCTAAGCGACTACTAATTACGTATTTTTATACCATTTCAAAGCATCAGTCTAAAACGAAAGATCATTTTAATGGAAGGAAAATGACAAGAAGATACACTGTATGTCAATGGGATATCCTCTCTCATAGAAACCTTGATGGAAGTTTGGTTTATGAAAAGAGAACACAGTGATCCTGAACATGCCATTATTCATCCCACTAAAATGACAAACATGTGCTCAACTTTGTGTGCAATATATAACTTTTACTTGTAAATATTTTATTCTGCTTAAAAGAACATTTTTGCAAAATATAATTTTGCAAAGATATCATTCTCAGGATACAATCTCTTTTTTGCTGCCTGCTATGAGATGTGTCAAGCCTCTATTAAGAGAGGATTTTTACACATGGCGTTAAATATTTTAATTAAATTTGAAGCATTTATGCCGCCGTGGATCTGTATTCATCTGTAATTATGTGAGGGATTATGAATTATGAGATTGATATAGTTTTTTATTTATAGCTCTTTCAAGGTCATCATGTAATTTCAGTTTATCATAAAAAAAACTTATTTTATGTCTGTCTTTATGTCAATACCAAAATCAATACCGGAGCTGGCTTTGAAGTATAGCTAAGCTATCATATGTTTCAAATTAAGTGATAGCATTGAATTTTTTGTTGAAATTTGTCCTGAGATATATTGTGTTATAAGGATTGAAAGCACTGTTCCTACAAATGTGCTGGCTGCATTTACTGTAGCTTTTGTATTTAGCTTGTGTGTCATTTTATAAAATTGCATAATGGTTTGAAATGTAACATTGTAAGTGTGACCCTTTTTCTAACAACTGGTTTGCTAACATTATCATGATCTCTCAAAATGTTAAGTGTGAAAACACCTCTGATGGTTTATCACACCCCTATTGAAAACTTAGTGCTGAATACAGACCTGAGTTGTATGCCAAGTGCATTTTCCAAGCAAAAATTGGGCTTCTGGGAGTCTGTTCCATCTGTGCACATCCAGAGCTCACCTACTTAAGCATTAGTCACCCAGAACACATCTAGCTCCAGATATGGTTACTACAACTATCTTACTATGAAAATTGTTCCAAAGCACTTGCACTAACATAATTTTCTTATACCAGCTTTAAGTGCCATTCATAATTTATAGTAAAAACACAATCAGAAGCCAATAACCAAATCATGCATTTCATCAATTTTGCAAACTCATCAGACTTTGGACAACTAACATGGTTTTCCTTAAACAGGAATGTAAAGATATTTACATTTGTGAAGCATATGACATCAGTTGCAATTGTAGTTAATAGTCACATTTAGGTGAAACTAAAGGTAGAGGTATGGTACATGGCTGGCATTTGAGTAACCTAGGTCTGGACTGGGCCCTTACAGCAGATTTAACATGTTACTGTGCAACCAATCTGGACAACAAACTTTGCTGTGCTATTACATATTGTGCTAATCAATGTCATAATCTGTTTGGGGATCATTATTTTCCTCCTCTGTCTTTGTGTCCCTTTACATTCCATTGCTTGACAGAGATAACATAACCAAATGGGTAAAAGCAGACCTCTTTCCAGAGTGACCTCCTCTGAATTCTGTTCATGTTCTTGTTGCTATGGAGGAAAACTTGAACTTCCTTTCCAAATTAACAAAGGAGAATATGGTGAATCATTCTCACCAATGCAATTATATAAGCCAAGAAATGTGTTTTTATTTAGATATATTTTGGTATTTGAAATTTTTTTGTTTTTAGCATGTTTCCATTTAATTAGAGAAGGGATGGTTATTTTCAACAGTTTGAAACTGTGGACATTCTGGTCATTTAACTGTAAATTATTTATCTTCTTCCAATGTCAGATGCACTTATTTTCATGACTGTGGTTTTACTAATTTTGGTAAAACAGATTATAATTTTATTTCTTTTTATAATGTAAGTCAATATATAATTCTGTTCAACATGTATTATGCTGGCAGGTACAATGTGAAGGGAAATTTACTTTTTTACTGTGCCAACAATGATATACACAGCTGTATACATAATTGGGATTAAAGATGTTGCACTTTACATTTTGTATCTGCTTTGATATTTGAGATGAGTGTTGATAGGGAGACACAGAAACAAAGAAACTGTAAAACCATTGCCTGTTATTTTTTGTTGTGTAAACTGACTCAGAGGGTAATTTTATAGACAGACAGGCAGGAAGGGGTCTCTAAGGGCACTGAATATAGGTAATATTGAAATGAACATTGATCAGCAGGGTCCCATGGTTTCTTCTGTCTAGAAGTCTCCAGAATTGTCTCTGAACTGAATTTCAATATAGTGTAGTACAGGTTTTTCCCTTGATCCTGCACTAATGTTGACATGCATTCAGTTATTAAATACAAATAATTGGGAATTTGTTGGGATGATGTTTCAGTAAATATTGCCATTTGTATTGTCTTCTTATATTCTCAGAACTTTTTTGATGTAAGATATCATAGCCTTTTCACCTCACAATTCCAAGAGTCTTCACTACCTATCTAGTGTTATACCTATTAGATTAAACTCGAAGTATAAACAACTGTAGTATTTTCAACTTACGTATAATTATCTGTCAGAAAACTACCAGCATTCATGCAACTTCTGTCATTATTTTCACTGAAAAAAATTCACATAAAGTTCAAGAGTTTGTTCCAGCACCCACTAATGTTATTTTACAGTTGTTCATTGTTCAGAATTGAGTTTTGTAGTGTACCTGAAAGGAGCTATCCTATATGACATTTTGCTGTAATTTGTCCCACTGTATTACCCATATAAAAACTCAACACATAAACTCTGTCCACCCTCTTTCATATTTTCACATCAATATTTCCTTGATCATCCACTCACTGCATTATTTAATTGCCTTCCTCAACCATCACTCTCAGTTTATTATGAGTATTTCTTCGTTCCCTTCCCCACACCCCCTGCCATAGCACGGCTCTGAACTCACAGACTGTGCACTGCCATCCCCCTCTCCCTCTTTCTCTCAGTCCCACACACTCATTCACACACACTGCAGAAGCATTCAGCGTGATGACTGCATGCTGCACAGGACCATCCATCCACAGACTCAACCCATGCACCCCCACGTCACGGCCCCCATTTCCACGGCAAGAGGGGTCTGTTTTCGACTCAGGACAGAACAGGAGGAGCAGGACAAGAGGACTATAGGGGATAGACAGATACCTGCACCACTGCAAGCTCTCCTGCAAAAGTCTGTCTGCAGATACACATTCCCCTATGCCTTGCTGTACTGTAAGTACATCCGTCCTCCATTCAGATGGGGGGATGAAATTAATATGGCTGGATTTGGGGAGGGGGGAGGCTGTAATTCAGAAACTACATTCAGTTCTCTCTCTCTCTCTCTCTCTCGCTCTCTCTCTTTACCTCTCTTACTGCAGAATTTCCTTTGCATGAGTTTCCTGTAGATTCTTGCCACTTACATAATGTGGGCTGTCAGATGAAACACATCCTGTAAAGGCGTAGTGCTATGCCCTAGTGCCTGCTATGAAATCCTGGTGTTGACTGTGGCTGATAGTCCTCTCTGTAGATGGGGGGTAACAGTAGACTTGCAATTGGTCAGTTGCACTGTGAGAACTGCAGAGTGAAAAATCTGTCCATACAGTGAGAAAATGAACTACAGAGGTCTGCATGATTTAATTCCTGTGTCATACAAAATCTGCTGTCTATAAATAACTAATGTGCTTGATCTCAATTCAAATGGGATTACAGAAACTGTGGCTCGCTTGCTTATTTCTTTCCCAAACACTTGGTGAGGAGTGTGTGTACTACCTTTCACAGGGCACGATATACATATTAATTCAAGTGGTTATTTAGAAAAAAACAATTAGTACCATCAGTATCCAAATATATAAGGACTGTAGTATCTTTTTGGGGGTTGACATTCTTGGCTTAGTTTGTTTTACTTTCCTTATAAAACCCACCCTCTTAAACCTTATTTCCCCCCCGAATCTAAGTACTTTGTCAGAACCACTGGCATTTCTACTTTTCAAAGTGCAGGTTATTAAAACTATTCATATTGACATGCAGTAAAGATAAAAATACAGTACATGAAACTATACATTCACAGAATTGAAAATTTGGGAACACATTACAGGAAGGATAATACAACATGCCATTTTGGTTCTTTCCATTAACACATTCTACAAGACCTTGCGATTTATCCTATATCAGATTGATATTGTCTGTCATACAAGTGAGTTTCATACCATAATTTTAACATAATTTTTATAACATTAGAAATTATTCCTATCAAGTGAATATGTTTTATTGCATTTTATTTGCACATACAGTGGGTACACAAAATAGTGGAAACAGTATGTGAATATGGGTCAATCCATCAGAAATGAACATCCCCACCCAACCTCTCATATTCACCTGATGAGTGTATACAGGTACTACTGTGTGTATGATGAAAAAAGTCCTAATTGTAGAATATATATTGAGCAAACATATAAAGGAATCAAAAGAAGGCTAGTGTAGGTTGGGCTAGTACGAGAGGCCTATAATAATAATAATAAGAAGAAGAAGAAGAAGAACGAGAAAAAGAGGAAGAGCAAGAGGATTTTACAGGGCATTAGCCTAACCCAGACGCCAGAGGGCGCAGTGAACTGAAGTTGCATTAACTTGTGTTATAAATGCCTAGACACCTGCAACTGATAAATGAAACAAAAAGTTTTAAAATAATCTTAATGATAATTGAATATAACTGCTATAAATATGAATATGTATAAAATGAGCATTACTGCAAATGCATTCCTGCTGCTCATGAAACAATCGTGACACAAACGTTTAGAGGGATCATCACATGTGTCAATAACAGATTAAAGTGCCAACAAAAGACGATTCATCAGAAAATTGTTTTTGTTCTATCAAGAGCCAAGAAACACTGTAGGCTATTCGTTGTTGCGTGGTTTACCTGCGTTTCTGCGTTTCACATAACTATCATATCATAGCCATCAGCAGTGAACCGCTGCTCCGCCACACTTGTCCAAACTTAAAAAGAACCTATATCTGTTCTTCCGGTGAAAAAAATTAAGCAGATGTTTGTATTATAACTACATTGCTGTCAAATGAACCTCACAACTCTGCAATGTTTAGCAAGCTTCCACAGCGAAATTCTGGTCAACAGAAATATTCAGAGGGCAATTAATTTTTTGTATTCTCATGACTTTAACTGAGTTGCTGGACAGACATAGTCCATCCATTCAGCATCTATACCATACCATCCAGTCCAGGATAGCAAACTGATCTAGTGGATGAATTCAACAGACGGGGAAAGGCTCTACCAGTCAGGTCCACATCGTTAATTTTGGGAATTACATAAATTGCGTTGAATCGTGGGTGGGGCTGGGGACCTGGTTTCACGAGTTTAAATAATAATGGCTATCAAAAGTCATTATGAATTTAATGTGAAAATAGTCATACGTTAGACAATGACGGCTTTCGTTGTAAGAACGCCTCTCACCAAACACCACTGTGCTCTACAACTGCAAGCAAACAATCCAATGGTTGCTTTCTCAGTCCTAAACATAGACTGACTATGAAGTAAACCCAGTTCCATGCTCCGCCCCACATTTAGCTTGTTTCCTCCTTTCCCTGAGCGAATAGCCACTGCTGTGGCATTTCCTGCCATTGCTTCTACTAACAGCTGCATGTTGAGCTTTCTGATGGTAACTTGCAGACTGGCCCGTTATTTGTCTCTCACCGCCGCTGCTGCGACCGTCTCCAGCATCAGAACCAGCCAAGTGTGTAGGTTGTAGTTAGCGACATTCGAGGTTGTATACATTCCTTGGTGTTATTAATGATCCTCTTTACACATTTTCATTAGGCTAAATAACGACTATATGTGGATCTGTAGCATTGTTAACTTCCCAGTAATTCAGATGTCGAAAGGACAGGCTTGATTCCGTTCTTCACGTGTTTCATGTTGTTAGCTATAACACAGCACGCTGAACTTGGAAGGAAACAGCGCAAGGAGACAGTCACTTCAATAGTGTACACTGTACAGCTCTGTACTACCTGGACCCATAATGCGATTTCCATGTGATTTTCTTTAACTTACAGTTGTGGCTCAGCCACTGCTTCGGCTTTTTTATTTATGAGGTGAACAATGCAAACACTTGGATACAGCTGACTGTGCACTACAATATCGAGTTTCTGCCCAGGATACGGTGTAATAAGCGAGTACAGGTGAGTCGTTTTCCAAGTTCCTGTGTTGTTAGCTGTATGGCGTACAATGCATTTACAGGTACATTAATGGGCTATTTAGCGTCATAAAATCAAGTTGACAGTGAAACCATAATTTGGAGCGTTTGATTCACTGAGTACAGTATTGTAATTATACACAAAGAGTAAGTCTGAAACATCATATGAAGAGCAAGGTGTTGTGTTTGGCTTTATGCGAAAGGCATGACTGCAGACTGAAAACATCGTAGAGGCAAATTTGCTACATTGTTTACAAAACAGTATCCTAGAAATTGCCCCTCAGAACAGTAGCAGTGTGAGACCGTGCTCTTGGTGTGACAAAAGTTAAATGCGAATGTATCTGAGTACTGTATATTAACTGCGTCGCAGCATTGCAAACGACAATTTTAGATTTCTTTTGCCATTGCCAAAATGTCACGTTAAAATAAACTACTCTTCACAATTAAGGATTACAGGAAGAGCTCCTGCTCCTCTAAAATGATTCGCCATGGTGCCCTATTTCTACCGTGCCATGTTCTCATGAGGATATTGTTAGGACCGGACACACCAGTGCACTGGCCTATAGAAAGGAACAACATGTTATGGTATATACACACAACTGTTTTGGACAAGTCTGGATTTGAAATGCTCTGTCTATATGCATTCGTTCTGTTTATTTACGTTATCTTGCGGAAATCCAGCGTGTGATTGTGACCAGTGCGTTTGTTTTGTGTTCCTCAGTAACCTACAGGTGCAAAGTAATCTTTTTCCTGTCCCTGTCATATCTGTACCCAAAACTGATGTTGATTAACAATCCCTGACTACCCACTATCAGCGCCCTTGTTCCTGATTTATAAACTGATTAGACTAAATCCGTTAATTCATCTTAAAGGGGTAGTAATTCAAGCATTAGTGCAGCTGTTTATGCTCCTGGACAGCGTCTCTCCATCTGGGGTAGCTATACAAACGAATACGATGTTGGGAGATAGGCAAAGTGTTGAATTAGGAAGACACAATATTTTGGTTTTAAATAACGCCTTGCTGAAAAATCAATATTTTCATCTAGATTACAGCATAAACCAAATAACAGAAGTGAATGAATGAGCAATTGTGATTATGACCCATCAAAACCAAGACTGGTTTTGACGAGTCATAATTCAGTGGGTATAATCAAGGCATCTAATATTTTGTCTGAGATTTGTGACCCCTGTAGAAAAGACATCTGATTTTGTTTTTTCTTCAATGTCTTTCTTAAGCATTCCAGTTATGTCTCTGACCTGTCTTCACCCTGGTTTTCAGGATCAGTCCTTCTTAATTTTGAGTTTATTCACAATTGAGAATAGAGAAATAGAAGAAGTCTTTTTTGGCAGACTTTTGGAAGGCTAACCAGTCGTGAATTACATCATTCACAAAGTGTATAATTTCTAGCTGGTGACCAATCTGATTAATTTAGTTTTTTTTTGTTTTATTTGGGAAAGGTGAAATGTATAGAGCTATTAAGACAATACATTAATTTAACTTATAGTATGTCTTAGTTGAGCTTATTCAAACCATCATTGACTGGTGAATGTTTTAGGCTTTGAGTCCCGAGATGAGTAGAAGCTGAACCTGAATGTAATCATCAGCCAATTTATGTTTTCTGTCATTACTGCACAGAAATGATGGGTACTGGAAATAAATATTTCTTTTACAGTCTATGAGTTCAGAGCTGTGCTATGAACTGGGGGTGTGGGGAAGGGAAAGAAGAAATACTCATAATAAGCTGAGAGTGATGGTTGAGGAAGGCAATTAAATAATGCAGTGAGTGGATAATCAAGGAAATATTGATGTGAAAATATGAAAGAGGGTGGACAGAGATTATGTGTTGAGTTTTTATATGGGTAATACAGTGGGACAAATTACAGCAATTATGCATGGACTTTCTATTTTCCACCATCAACAGACAGAGTTGAGCCAACCCCAGTCCTCGAGAACCTTTAAGTGTTCACTTTTTTTCTTCTTTTTTTTTGCACCTTAAAATAATCTGCTTATTCAGACCCAAGAAACCAGGCGGTTAAATTTAACTGTGCAGTTAACTGAATTAAATGATCAATTAATGCTGAGTAAGACCAAACTCCAGTCCTGTTTCTCTCCATGACTAGGGGTTAACTGATGATTTTAAATTGCATTTGATCTGTGGTTTGCTTGTAAAACAATTGCCTGCCAAAATATGGTTAATGAATCTACCTCTACAAAAACTAACAAACAAACATACAAGAAATAAACCACAAGGAGTCCCTGAATGCCTGGAGCAGAACTCTACTGACATTTATGAAATGGCCAGTGAGCATGAGGGGGTTCAGGCATCCCGATGGTTTGCCTCTTCTTTGTCCTTTGTTCTGTTAATAAGTGCGTCTTTCTTCTCCTCTCCTCTGTCTCATTTTTCCTTCTGTCTCTGTGCCTCTTGTCTGTGTGGACAGTTTAATTCCTGGAGGCTGGAAGGCCAGTGCAGTGCTTCCTGGACACCACAGGCTTCTCGTTTGCCTCCAAAAAGTCCTGTTTCTTGTAAAGATGTTTATCATCTCTTGTCACATGCTTTGTCCTTGTGTGCAACACTGACTATATAAACCATATGGATGTGGACAGTGCATGAATGAATCCACCCATGTACTTAAACTCTCTTACGTTAGCTGCACCGCACTGTACTGCACAAGTCCTGCGGCTGACCAGTGCTGCTGGGCAGGCCTGTCAAGTCTTGTCCCCATTTCTAAATTGTTGACAAATTTTGCTCATGAGTGAAGTTTTCTTATCACCTAAACAAAGGACAAGAAGGAATAGAATGTTATGAAAAAGAGAGTTAAAAGGAAACAGGATATTGGGCTACCTCCTCCCAATTGGCTTAATCCACATTCAATGAACACAGATAATAATGTTCCAAATGATGGCAGATTTCAGAAAGCTGAAGTTTGGATACAGAAATGGACAAATACTGTGTGGTAGTATCTTTGTCCAGGCCTGTTATTTATGTCATTTTCATACAGTCTCAACCTTGAATTACTCCACTAAAGGAGAAAAGTGATTTTGCTGTAGATATGATTATTCTGTATTAGAAAAATGGTATTGTCATAGTTTCTTAATATAGGCCTTGCTGTTTTCTTTGTACATTGTGTACTGAAGATTAATATTTAATTAAAGATTAGGATTTAAATCTTAATAAACAGCACAGTAAGCACCAATATGAATCCTGTCAAACAATGTTTTGTTTTCATGCCTTGCTTGAAACAAAGCTTCCTTTGTGTTGTGCTGCATTAGCAGGGCGACCCAGCTTAAATCCAGAAGTATGACAGCTGTGTGCAAATGTTGAATGCCTCTGACATTTCCATTCCCAATACTACATGTTCAATGAAAAGAGGTATGAGTCAACACAGCTACACAGTCTCAGCTCATCTTGAGCATTGTGTTTTTGGTTTTCTAACCAGGAACAAGGCCAATGTATAATAAAATGTTGACTGAATCAGAGAATGATTTCTACAGGTAGGATTTAATATGGATTTAATTCCTAATTCTGTTGCATCCCAATTATTTTCTCGGAAAGTAGCTGTAATAGAAGAATTTAATACTTTCTTGCTTACTGTTTTTTGAGAAAGCACCCAAGTGCTTTTTAAATGTAAGTAAATACTACTGAAAAGGACATTTACCAAACAAGATATGTGACCCTTTACATAACAGCAAAACAACATAAAACTATAGTACTAAAGCACTGAATTTTCCTTGAGAGGAACAAAGGCCACGTTGTTCCAGGAAATGGTAGACAATCACATGTATAATTGAATCCTGTCTCTTTGTAAAGTATGGACTCATCAAGCATCTCCTAACAAAAGATTTAATTTGTAAATAAATATACAATATTACTGCCTGCAGCACAGAAGTAATCTCTGTATTGATCCAGGTGTGTGATTGCCATCTACCATCTACTACATGTGTGCATCAGGAGTAGCTGCATTGCAGTGGGTCTGACTGTTCACCTACATTACATGAGGATTAATGGTGAATAATGTCACCTGAAGTGTACATTTTCATGGCTTTTTTCACCTGGACACCTTTCTTGTTGTCTTTGTCATTTAGACTCTTAGGGCTGAAATCAGATCTGCACTGCAGTGCATTTTCCATATAGCTCATGGTTATCAAAGTAAGGGACACTAAAAATGTACGTAAGTGCAGGTCTGAGCTCGGTTCTTCGTTACTCACAAGGAGAACAGCCTTTAAGGAGATTACATTTGATAGAACAGGGCAATGATTAGGGATTCTGAGTAGTAGTGTGTTTGTCATGCTTCGGGAATTATTCAAAATGTCAAAAATGTATAATTTATTTGCAATTTGCTAAGGAGTAAGGAACTCCAGGGGGTTAGGTGCTCTCCTCTGATGATGGCTGTCCCAGGTTAGATTGTCATGGTGACAACCCAGTGATCTATCTAAATCAAGGTGAAAGGTCATGAAGAAATCAGGTTGTAATGCAGCTGAAATTAATTTCTGCCATGGGTGGGGTTTATTTTTTTAAATGAATAGGTCCTCATCTGAGGATATTTGTAAAAGCTGAATACATTTTAAGGAAAATATGTGTGGTGCCTGGCCATGCAGGGACAAACAGGCTCTGTGTTTCCCTCAGAGTGATTTGCTGAGGCTGTCCTTTTAAATATGTAAGGCATCCTGTCATCTCATAAGCAAAGAGATTTTCTGGAATGTGCTGCGTCTTCCAAGGATGGTGGTAAGAGCTGCTGCTGCTGTTTCCACCACTGTACAACCTTTAGGAAACAATGGAAAATGAGCCAGACAGTGGGATTGATGAGAGAAAGATCACATGTTTTTCTCATTGCATTTCCTTGGATGCTGTGGCTTCTGATAAATATGTTGCTTTAAGGAATTTCATTGCAAATATACACACTGCTCTCAGAAACCTGTTTTTTTAGTGGGATGATTTGTTGTCGGTGTTGTGAACAGGATGTTGAACTCTAGAGGCAGTTCCACACTTCCCCCTTGCAGCTATGACTTCCCTGTGGGCTCACTACCCACTCCCTCTCCCACAGCCGCATAGACCCACAGCTTCAGCAGAGGACCTGTTGTGGCTTTACAGCACACCTTCACTGTTTTTATAAGCAATCATTCATTGACTGCCTAAAGCGCAGTGACATTTGCATTTCAGTCTTCTTTGAAATTGTAGGCTATTGCACATGGTGGAAGCTGTTTTGTTCCCTGGAAGCCAAAGTGGGCTGCTGCATGCTGAAATTTTGCTGCAGGGTATCCTGTGCTAAACATCAGAGTAAAGGGCTGCTGCTGCATATGTCCTTCTTCAAGGACACAAAGTTTCCTCCTTCAGAGGGAATATTTTCTCCCTGAATTATGAAACTTCACAGAGCTAAACAAATACTGGTGTCACAGCTATTTAAAATACAGGTCCTGCTACCAATTCATTTGTATTTTCTGTAGAGAGAAAACAGACACACCTGTGGAGCAGATAATTGTATTGATGTGAAGCCTCCAACATATTTCCCATTGAGATGCAAACAGATTAAAAAGTAATTACATACACAGAACAAGAGGCTTGTTAAAAGGCTATATTGGGATCATTCCACTGGTTGATTATTTCTTGTGGCACTGTGAGAGGTGGAGGGAGGAGCAAGGTCCTCTGCTCCTCCCCTTGAACTGCTATCAGTTCCTGTTTCACCTTCAGCCTGCAGAGACTGCAGGAACTTCAATAGCAGTGGCCTCACTAAGAGTCAGGCTCAACAGAGGATGATTGCTAATCAAGCCAGGTGCTAGCGCTTGCCTTCAATAAGGCCACATATTTAAAGCCCAGCCTTTTGACCTGAAAGGAATGTTTTTAGGCTTTTGGTTGTGTTATACTCTTTTTCTGTTTGTAATGTTTTCTACTGTTTTGTTTTGTTTGGTCCCCAAAAGGTGGTTAATAAAAGGCTGTTAGCCAGTTTTTGTTTAAATTTTGTTGTATTTTCTTGCCACTCACCACCTGGCTCAGTGGTCATGCATGGCACTGCACCGCTCTCTGTATTAATCGGTAGGAGAGGAAGTGAGAAAGATTGCTGAAAGGCTTTAACATGCATGAAGTAAAACCTGATTGTTCCCTTGAATCACATGGTTAAAAGTGGACGGTCTTCTTGGAGACAGGACATCTCCACAAGGAGCACTGATCTGTTCTCATAACCTGTTTCCTGACCATGTTGTGCCAGTAAAAACACAAATGCAGAAAAAAGTGATCAGACAGATTTTTTGAAGAGGGGGCAGACTGATTTGCAGTGCAAGAATGAACGAGGCTATCAGTGCTGTTCGAACATTTATTTTTCCCCATGGGTCTCTGTAAGCTGATTGGCCAAAGGAGAAATTCACAGGAGCTGAGAGTTCCTCCTGTGTCCTTTTGTTGAAGAGTTACATGTCACAGTTGTTTAGCTGTGTCCACCATTTGCTCAACCATTCTCTCATAAGACTGTTAAGGGAAAGCATGCCTAATTTTTATGAAGGGAGTGAATGAAGTAGAGTTTATTTTGTATACATTAAAACATTATAGAACCTTTTCATCATGCTGTTAATTGATCACCTGTTCATGACCTGGTCATTTAGAAGATGGCTTCTCAGGTACACAGTCTGTTTCCCTAAGGACCACCTTGCTTTTGTGGACTCAGCCTCTGAGCATCTGGGCTGATGTGACTGAACGTCTGTCTGTAGTCTGCCTGCACAAGCTGTACATGAAGTCTACATAAGCACTGCAGTTTAGCCAATGAAATGTGAAGAGAAAAGCTATGGTGGCTGGCAGACCACACATCGGTGAATCTCTTTTGGATTGATGGACACAATTTGGGAGGACAGGCAGACATCCTGAAAGTCTTTACGTTCCCTCCCATGACTCAAGTGCTGCTCACAATGCACCAGCTACAGTACATTACTGCACAGCTTGTGGTGACACCACCTTTACTCTTCTGCCTCTTTTGTGAGTAAGTGGAGCAGTGACCATATTAGCACATTGCAGTTTCAGTACTTCAGAGGATGGGGACTGCGATGTGCTAATGCTATGTGTTATTAACTGCATCTATTGTTAACTATTAAGCATCACTGACATGTTGAATTTCAGAGAAAAAGCATACACACAAGAGCGAGAGGAGAGAAATATAATCCTAGATCATAAGAGTTTTTGTGCTTGAGCTTGACTTTTTTGGAGTGCACTATATTGGGGGAAAATAGGAGTATTACTAAAAGAAATGCATTTATTGAGGTTCTTGGAGAATAGAACCCCAAATTCCACAAATCCCACATATTGAATTATCACTTTATGTTGATTTTGCATTCCGCAGTGACACCTGCACCCACATACATAGGCACTTCTTGCATGGAGTGTGGGTGGAATTCCAGGGAGAAATTGACATAGAGAAGAATAACAGTATTCAAAATATATTTAAAAAAATAAAATGTGTACAAGGGGAAGAAGTCAATGGTTTCTACACTGCTGTGTCTACAACATGCTGCATAGGGGAGTAGGACAGATGAGCATAAAGAAATATAGTCTTTCTAATGCATTTAATTTGCTTCAGTTCTTTGCAACTTGTCTCATAAACAAAAGTTTTCCTTGTGGTGTGATATGAGGACACTCCTGAGAGCTGGGCTCAAGCTCTGTGCATCAGAACCTGACCTACTTTTCTGCTCGTTGGAGCCATGTTTGAAAATGACACAGCTGACACAAAAAGCTCATAATTGGAGCTGCGTTCTGAGAATTACATAATGCAGGCTATGGTTCGATCCATATTTAACAGATTTTTTTTTAGGTTGCTTTGTGTAATTATTAATGACATAAGACATGCTGTATTTTTGGAGTAGCTTTATGAAAGAGCAAAGGTCTCCACTGAGTTTTGGGGTAAATGGTGGCAATAGTGCAGTCTGAATATATACCAGATTCATATATACATAAATAAAGGTCTAGAAAGCATTTTAAATGTCTTCATTCATCCCTGAAAGTGATCTGTGGACCATGATATGAATTACAGTGCAGTGTCACTAAAGGTTTCGCTGGCCACCTTAGGTGAGTACAGAGCTGTTAAGAATTCAGTTTAAAATGACCAATAAATAACCTCCAATAAATCAGTACCCTCATCATGTTTCTCATGTGGTCCATTGATGACTTAGCTTTGAAAACTACATTCATTTTCTTTGTATCTCTGATTAGGCCTGTGCTGTGTCTAGATATAATTCTGAATCATAGAGCTCTCTGCGGCAGCAGTGCCATGGGAGGAGAAACCAGCAGAGTTTTGGGACAGTATAAATATGTATCAGGTCTACAGCAGAACTACACGCTGGGTCTATCAGGTCCTTATTACAATTGAAATGGGAGCAGGCTTGTAAGGGAAAGTGTTTGTCAAACTGCCTCCAGTCAGGGGAAGGAGCCTTTCTCTTGCTTTTGAGCGATAATAGCACTTCCTCAGCACTTTGACTGTTGAGTCAATGCCAACATCACCACACCCTAATGCTGTAATACTATTATTATTACTACTGCCCTCAGGCAGTGATTTATGAGCACCTAGTATGTCTTAGGTATTATTATTGTATGGCTGCATGTTGATTAATAAAGGCTAATGAATTATTAATATAAATCTGTGCTCTCTTAAGACCCAGGGGAGGAAGAGCAGGGAGATGAAAGACTTCTGACATGTGAAGAACTGGCTCCCTGATATTTTACCTGTGGTACTGGCAAGCTTGGTTTGTTTTGCTAGTTTGTACTTTATTTAAGGTGCATTAATTTGTTATCTTACTCATGCCATTTTAGAGTTCCAGTTGAATTTTCAGCATTGAATTGCAATTATATGGCGGAAATGGGGATATGACATATTAGACTTAGCTGGGTTAAAATGCTGAAAAAACTGTTTTCAATATTGTCATTATTTTAACTTTCATCCAGTAGATGTAGAATACTTAAATAACCAGTTTTTGGTACTGTTTTTATGAGCAATATACTTCTGATTGTGAATATCCAGCATAAATCTGTTTTGGTCCTCTGTGGTCCCTGAGATCTGGATGCTGTGACTCAGTTTAACATCTCTGGTCCTGTTTTTCTCATAAATGTAATGCTTCTGTACCCTGAGGACATGCCATTACAGACTTACCCTGTATACACTAGAGCAGTGTTTGTGAGTGCATTTAGAAATTTGGAGCAGTATGTCCATGTGCTTCTGCATTCAGAGCCCTGTGTTTGTGTGTGTGTGTGTGTGTGTGTGTGTGTGTGTGTGTGCGTGTGCGTGCGTGCGTGCGTGCATGCGTGTGTGTGTGTGTGTGTGCGTGTGTGTGTTACTCTGCCGTGATTGGTTCTTGATGGTCTCTTGAGCATTGCCCAGTTTAGCATCTCTCCATCCATAGATGATGACGGACAGTATTACTGTCAGGTATCAGGCAGCTGTAGTACATCCAGTTAATCTGCAGCCTGGATCATTACATACTGGCTTGTTCTGTCTGTCTATTTCCACATCTTTCTCTCTCTTGCTTAGCTGTGCTAAGTTATGTTGCCTCTGTGGCAGGATTTAAAGGCATAGAAAGCATCTTTATGTTCCAGTATACAAGAGAACTTTCAGAGTGTGAATAAAATGGGGTGTGTGCAACACAGTGTTTTCTCTTGGGTGCAGTGTATACATGCTGCTTGTGTCTGGACTTTGATCATGTACATTGTTTGTATGGAGGGGTGTATAAAAAACCCTCTTATCGCTCGACACAGTCCCAGAACCCATTGTTAAGCATTTAAGCCAGCTTTTAACGGGAAGTAGGATAACGAAAGTGAACCAGATCTTTTGCTACGTCCTGCAAATGCAGCTTACTGTGTGCATGTTAGAGGCAAAAAAGGGCATTGTTCTGTGCCTTTAAACATTTCTGTAGTTGCTGTTGTTTGAAATCAGAGCACTAGTATTTTGACAGCAGATAGTCTGCAGTGTTGTAATTGTGCTCTGAGTAAGCACAGTACTCTGGGTGAGAAACGATACTATACTTATCCAGATTCCTGAGGAATGTTGGCTGAGGCTTAGGCATAAATGGTTTGGTATAGGGGAATTTTATAGCTGTCTTTCCACTCAAAACCCAGTTATGCCAATGCGAGGGAAGGCAGGCATTTCTAACATCTTTAGAGGCAGTTTGAGTTTGACCGTTTGTGAAAGGAAAGCTTTGATGAGCTCAGTTGCAACAGGTAGGTTATTTCATTTTTACACCCGTGTGAAAAACTGTCAAATATTCCAGCCTATCTATTTCTTCAACTGCTAACCAGGGAAACTCTGGCAGCTGTTAACAGGACTATTGTTGAGGCATTATGGTAGATAATTATGTGCAGCTCTTTTACTCAGGGAAACAGTAGGGCTTTATTCTGGTTGTTCTTACAAGGTGTGTGTTTATTGAGTGACATCCACCCTTGTTTTCACCTGTATCATTTACTTCATTTAACCCAGGATTTATCTGGATTTGCAAGATTTTGCTTTGCAGTGACTGAAGAGAAGTGTCATGAATTGAATAATGGGGGTGAAGCTGCCATGTGCTGTCAATAATCAAATCCTTATTAACAAATCAAAATACTGAGAGACATTATTCCAAATCCAAGGTAGGGGACCCGACCACCTAAAACCGCACATCCTGTTTTGATACAATGGTCAGTTATATGTTGTCTTTTGAGCCACACCCCCAGTGCGCACTGCATATCATTAATATTCTGTAGATATATTTTGTTGTTATATATTATGCATGGATGAAAATAAAGAGAGCTGTAAGATATATATAACTTGTATTTATTCAGCAGATCAGCCCTGAGAGAAAACAAGATTTGCAGGAGTCTATTCTGGGTGCCTTGTAGTTTTGAGAACAGAGAAGGTCTGGACCTGTGTATGACTGGCGGTTTGCATTTAATGATACATCAGCAGGCTATAAAAAGCACAGGAATGTGTTTCCCGCCGGAGGAGAAAAGCCTTCATCTTCCTATGTCAAAACTACAGGATAGATGTTCGTTCTGGCTTTGGTCACCAGCAGTGCAAAGGGCGGCCTGCACATTCTCAGAATGCCTCACACTCTGCAGTGGCTGTTTGCTTTGTAGGAGCCAATCAGGGTGGCAGATGATTAAGACATACATGCACACTCTACCTGCATAACCTCACACTTCACCTGCTTCATATACTCTGACAGATTATAACGTATGAGGGTGGCGTGATTTTGTTGTGTGTAGCAGTTCCTTTAATTGGAATTTTAAGTATTTATCTCTGTAATACATTAAAGTTGACACAAAATACTTTAAGTAATTTTCTACCTTTGTAAAGTGACATGACCACCTCTGAGAAGAAGAGCACTGTTATGCAGTGGGACAGGCAGTGTCAGAGTTACTAACTGCTGTTTCATTCGGCCTGCAGCACGTGCAGCATGTGGTGCTAGGAGTGGCTTGTGTGTGGTGTCAGAAATTCACAGCTCATTAAAACAAGGCTCTTCCCAAGGCATTCCTAGAGTGATCACATATATTGAGTGGATAGAAGTGTGCAAGGTGGTCATAAACAATGTTAGGCCTGTATGATTGATAGTAGACAGTGTGAAGAATACAAGATGAGTAATGAGTTGTTTGAAGCCTGTAAAAGTAGATAATGGAGAGTGTGTAAGGCAGGTAATGGACAGTGTGAAGTGAGCATGGGGGATAACAGAGAGTGTGAAGTGAGCATGGGGGATAACAGAGAGTGTGTGTTAGTGAGCATGGGGGATAACAGAGAGTGTGAAGTGAGCAAGGTGGATAATGGAGAGTGTGAAGTGAGCGTGGGGGATAACAGAGAGTGTGTGTTAGTGAGCATGGAGGATAACAGAGAATGTGAAGTGAGCATGGAGGATAACAGAGAGTGTGTGTTAGTGAGCATGGGGGATAACAGAGAGTGTGAAGTGAACATGGGGGATAACAGAGAGTGTGTGTTAGTGAGCAAGGTGGATAATGGAGAGTGTGAAGGGAGCATGGAGGATAACAGAGAATGTGAAGTGAGCATGGGGGATAACAGAGAGTGTGAAGTGAACATGGAGGATAACAGAGAGTGTGAAGTGAGCATGGAGGATAACAGAGAATGTGAAGTGAGCATGGGGGATAACAGAGTGTGTGTGTTAGTGAGCAAGGTGGATAATGGAGAGTGTGAAGTGAGCGTGGGGGATAACAGAGAATGTGAAGTGAGCATGGAGGATAACAGAGAGTGTGAAGTGAGCATGGAGGATAACAGAGAATGTGAAGTGAGCATGGAGGATAACAGAGAGTGTGAAGTGAGCATGGAGGATAACAGAGAGTGTGAAGTGAGCATGGAGGATAACAGAGAATGTGAAGTGAGCATGGGGGATAACAGAGAGTGTGTGTTAGTGAGCAAGGTGGATAATGGAGAGTGTGAAGTGAGCGTGGGGGATAACAGAGAGTGTGTGTTAGTGAGCAAGGTGGATAATGGAGAGTGTGAAGTGAGCATGGAGGATAACAGAGAATGTGAAGTGAGCATGGAGGATAACAGAGAATGTGAAGTGAGCATGGAGGATAACAGAGAATGTGAAGTGAGCATGGAGGATAACAGAGAGTGTGAAGTGAGCATGGAGGATAACAGAGAATGTGAAGTGAGCATGGAGGATAACAGAGAATGTGAAGTGAGCATGGGCGATAACAGAGAGTATGAAGTGAGCATGGGGGATAACAGAGAGTGAGAAGTGAGCGTGGGGGATAACAGAGAGTGTGTGTTAGTGAGCATGGAGGATAACAGAGAATGTGAAGTGAGCATGGAGGATAACAGAGAATGTGAAGTGAGCATGGGCGATAACAGAGAATGTGAAGTGAACATGGGGGATAACAGAAAGTGTGTTAGTGAGCAAGGTGGATAATGGAGAGTGTGAAGGGAGTGAGGTAGGTAATGGAGAGTGTGAAGTGAGTGAGGTAGGTAATGGAGAGTGTGAAGGGAGTGAGGTAGGTAATGGAGAGTGTGAAGGGAGTGAGGTAGGTAATGGAGAGTGTGAAGTGAGTGAGGTAGGTAATGGAGAGTGTGAAGGGAGTGAGGTAGGTAATGGAGAGTGTGAAGGGAGTGAGGTAGGTAATGGAGAGTGTGAAGTGAGTGAGGTAGGTAATGGAGAGTGTGATGGGAGTGAGGTAGGTAATGGAGAGTGTGATGGGAGTGAGGTGGATAATGGGAGACTGCAGCTCCCAGTGCAAGGGTATACAGAAGGGTCTTTTCGCAGTCAATTAAGCAGCCTCTAAGTGGGAGAAAGTGTTTTCAGTACATTTCCTTTTTAAGAGTGCTTAATTCTGCCTGACTTTATGACACTGCAATCAATAACAAAGAGCCTTGTTTCAAGACTGTATTTTAGAATCTCAGGCCAGAAACCCAGAGTGTTATTTTGATCTGACTAATTATGAAATGACTACTATGGCTACAAGTGCCAATCAGCTGAATGTTTTGTTCTTTTGGGAGTTTGTCTGATGTTTTTGTTGAATTGGTAGTTATTTGTTGTGGTTAATTGCACCCATTTGGAGATATCTGAACTGTATCTGAACACTGGCTGTTTCTGCAAAATTTTCACAGCATTTCCACACCTCCTCTATAACACCAGTTGGGCATTTGTGAAATAATGGACAGGAGTGTTGTAGCAGGTGTCCTAAGCAATCCTTACTTTCCCTAAACGTTTGCCCTTCCCTTTTGTTTTGCTGTCAGGCAGAACATGACCTGGTAGAGCCGTAGAGGAGTATAAATGTCGGAGCTGACGCAGAAGAATGACAGAGGGACATCAGAGGCAAGTATGGCCGTGACAGATCGAGATGTGTTTGTGCACTTGTGAAAATTTGTGAAACATGGTCCTTTCGTCAGGTTGTGCATGCTTCTGTATTTCACTGTCACATTGTGCAACAACACTTCTGTTCTGTCGTGTCAACAAACTGCCTGTCCGCTGGCTATGTTTGTCCTTTCCTGATAGCTCCCTGCACCTGATGTTCTGCAGTAGAGACAATAGGCTTGTTCTGTGTTTAGGTCACACACTGAGCAAGCTTATCCTTTAAAATGTGGGTTGCCAGCTGGGTGCTTCTTCTCACTCTGTGGTCCATCAGCTCAGTTCCTCAATTGGAGCACCAGTGGTCCTTGCACTACACAAGCACAGTGAAAGCAAATGACAGATGCCTGATGGACACCCATTGCAAGATGAAGCAGGGTGCTTGTGGCCCCAGTCAGGAGTTTCAGTCACAATTTTCATGGAGTTTCATGTTGCCCTTAGAATTGATTTCAAACCCTTCCGTACAAATTCTGTTATGACTGTGAAGTAAGTTCCAAGCATATCATTATGTTTCCTGCAACATGTTTTGGTTTTTCCGTCACATTAGTGGACCATGACACACTTCTGTTGTCTTCATTTCAGAGAAACCAATTTGTTGTATAAAGGGGTCCAATAACATGCCAGTCCCTCTTGTACTGTTGGAGTGCACAGAGGGTTTGGTTCCAACCAGTGCAGAGGTATTGGTTCCAAGAGGCAATTTAGTGCTCTGATGGTATTCCATGGTGAATAAATGGATCCTGGTTTGCTGTGCTTGATCCAGCACATAGCAGTAGTTAGAGGAAGAAATGATTGGGAATATCAGATGGAGCTGACAAAGTCATCACACACCATGTGGTTTTTTACCACTGGAAATATCAATAAATTATGGCCGCATTACCATCCAGGGAAGGATCCATACTTTGGCTTTTCAACACCAATGATCTCTAAAGTAGATCTCTCACCCGCAAGCAGATGATGGATAGCTTACCCTTCACCTGAAAAAGGGAAAGATTGACAGGAAGCACCCAAGAATTTAGTAAACATTTTCACTCAATGCCAGCCTGTTTTCTCACTGTGCTGTTTCTGTGCTTTACTGTCATGTTACTATGGTTTGCCTGTTGGCAGCACAGTTTGATGATAGGCAGGGTTCATACATCCTAACTCAATCCTTATCCTGGCATGAGTGGAAACACATTATGTAATCCATGTCATTGTAGTGCCCGCCCTCCTATCCTGCTGTGGAAGCAAAGGGTGGCCTTGCTGGGGAAAAGATCTGTACAAGGCAGACTGGGATTTCCAGCATGTTACTGTACACATTATGGGACATGTCAGTATTGCACAGCCTGTAAGGAGCGCGTAATGCAGTCATTATTTATATGCACTAAAAGTTGCTATAAGTGTGCAGTTGTGATATTAGGGGCCCTGTGTTTCCAGGGGCCTGTGTGTGCTGCTTCACAGAGGCCGGTGCACCGATACCCCTGTAACTTAATCAACTGCTATTGTCCAGGTTCTTTGCACAGGTTAAGACAGAGCGTCTATTGTCTCTTGTAACTGATTTGGATCTTGTTAAAAATGTATGAGTGTTTTTCTCTTCATTTTTCTTTGAATACCTGTGTTGTTTGTATAGTCCACAGTTACACATTTACTGTACATATATACTAATGTAGAATTTCTGTCTTTGCTCAATGGGTAAGTCTGAAGCACTTGTGATGAACGATGTTTTGGGTGGTCAATTCAGCTATGGAACTTGTGTTTAGTACTGTAGTGAATCATATAGTCTGGAGTTCAGACAGTGACTGTACCTAACTTTTGACATTTGCCATGCGATACTGTGTAATTGGCCATAGGGTCACCCAGGGACGTGGGGCTTGGGTTGGCAAGGTATCCCTTCTTCATCAGTCTGTAGCAGTTCTTCTGGCCAACTGGGCACCTGCAGTCTGCCTCTGCTAGCCACAGAAATTAATTGAGGTCAGTAAGTGCAGTAAGTAAGACTGCAGTGTTGGAAAAAGTGATCAGTGGCAGTTTTCACAGAATGGTGCAATGACATATTATGGATTGTGTAATTTTAATTTAGCATTCCAGAGTGAGGAAGGAAAGAAAAATTGGAAAATAAGTTGTTTAAAAAATTATCTATTTTAGTCTATCAGCTTAAGAAACAGACACCGGAATCTGAATGAGAAGTAGATCACAATCATGGTAGCCTTATGAAGAATGTGTTGCAGAGTTATTAAAGGAAGCTAAGTGTTGGTGTACATCAGAAAAAATCAAATCTGTCTGTTTTTTCCCTTGGGTTACTGTCTGCCCCCTGAGGCCTGTAGATTGTTTCCACACACTTTGAGACACAGAGCAAGGAAAGAAAGTCATAACTTGGGCTGTGTCAAGCAGTGCAGCAGAACTCCCACCAGGGAAATGTGCTGCGGTGATGCATTTCTGTCCCACGGCCTTCCTCTGAGCCCACAGACAGCAGGGCAGCTGGTCCCCACAAAAGGGGCCTATTTTACTCCTCAGGGAAAGGTCAAGTAGCTACAGAAAAAGGGACTGGTATTCATCTCACCCTCCAAAAACCTCCTGCTATTATAAGAACAACCATTTTACACGCAGTAAAGTCATCAGTTGCCACTTTGTGAGTGCTATTTTACAGCTCTTTAGTGCAGAAAAGGAGCCCTGCATTACCCTGCCTCAGATTTGACAGCTGTTTTACTGAACATGTAGTGATCACTTGAGGAGTGGGTTTGTTTTCATGGATTGTGCATATGGAGGTACAGACTGCTACTGAAGAAATCTCAACTGACATCAAGGTTGTCCAGAGTTGACTTCATTGCTTAATGGAAAAACATTTAAAAAGGAAAAGGAAATTATATTTTGCTTTGAGTATGTTGGTGCTTCATGAGCCACAAAGTTGATGCAGTAATGTGTCACTGAGTTTACTGGCTGCCTGATTACCCATAATTGTTCAAACGGATGATACTGTATTCAGCACACCAAGTGTGGCCAAACATGGCAGTCAGTGTTGGATGCGTACCCCTCCTTATCCTCCCTTTATGTGCAGGTGCATTTCCTTTCTCAATGACACCCAATGGAAAGGAACTTCCCATGATGCTGTCTGGCACAAGGGGAGACTGATTGGGCAATAGACATGAGTGTAGCATTCTGGTCCCCCCAGGTGGTGCCTCTTTCTGCTGGGAATGACCTTTTCCCTGGAGTCGATTCCAGTGTGTCCATGTTTCTCAGCATGGAATGCAAATAATCAATTCATGTTTGTGGGTCATCTTCCATTTCACTATTTCCAGCAGGACCAATGTGACTTGTTTTTATCCGTTTTTTTTTCCTTCGTTAAAAATTTTAATTAAGGTCATGACATCAGATCTCTCAAGCACATTTTGACTGAAATGTTTTGGCTGCTGTAGAAGCATGTTCTCGCCATCATACAGTTGTATTTACTAGTTCCCCAGGCACAATATGCCTGTGGTTGAGCATACCACAGTATAATTCCTGAATGTGTTTTATTATATGTAAACATGAAATATCAATTTTGGCATCACTGAATCAATATTTTGAATACAACACACCCCTACAACTGGCTTACTAAGTCATTTACTCATTTGCTGAGTGTAGCAGGTTCCCCAAAAGTGATGTGATGTTCCATCTGTCCCTCCCAGGTTAAATACCAACATAAGCTTAAAAACCTACTTGAGCTTATGTACCCACCATTGCTCCAGCCTTCCTGTCTCTTTCACCCCTGTAAAAATTACCATTCTTTGGCCCTCCGTGGTACACTGTGCCACTCCATCAAAAATGAATAAGCTTATGCATAATGGATGGTGTGATCAAGGAGGGGGGCACGCCAATGACCTTCACTGTGACCTCTTCTGTGTGCTGTTCTCCCTCTACCCTGGGAGTCTTTAAAGTGCTGGCCTCTGGAAAAGCATGACTGTAATGGGGGAAGGGTTTTTTAGATCTCCCCCCACCCCAGCCTCCTGGCCCAGTGGGGTGTTGTACAAAAAGCATTTGTACCAAGGCCTCTGCCACTGTGCCAGATGCCTTGAAGGTAGTGCATGGACTGTGCATGACTTCTCTGGCACAAGCTGACCCAGATTGCCTGTGGCAGTATTTCATGCACTAACAGTAAGGTGATAATGTCAGAAAAGGTCTGAAAATTTGCTTTTTTTGTCTTATCAGGGGAAGAAAATAAACAAGAATAGGACCTCAGTGATTCAAATGCTTTTCTCCTTGTCTGGCTTTTGATTTTGAATCGATTAAGGAGCTAATTGTTTTCAGGTCACTGCAAAGAAGCATTGTTTGGGTTAGCAGTGAGATTAGTAAACTGGCGTGCAGTCAGTGAATGTCAGAAACACAATGGGATGCTGTAGATTTTAGGCTTCTATGAAGAGGCGCAAACATTCTGCTCCATTTAGCTGATGCTTTAAAAGGCTGTTTAAAAGAATAAACCTGCTGTGTTCCCTCAGCTGTGTAAAAGTTTCTTGTTTGCTTGTCACATCTTAAATGATTGGCAATGTTGATGAAGACTCCATTTGGTCAGTATGTCACACGGATGCTGACAATGGATGAGGTCAGAGTGCTTTGACTGCCTTTATCGATATTGAAGGCTACTGACAAACATGAAACAACTGCACATATTATTCCACATTCTGTTCATTTGCATTACAGGCTGGTCTCAATGTCATTACCCCAGTCTTTGTTTTCTACAACATCATCTTCCATAAGGCTGTTAATTTCCAGATGCAATTGAAATTCCAGAATGTTAATTTCTTCAACATTCACAATCCATTATTTTCTTTACAGAATCATTTTGCATTCCTTAGCAGAAGAGAAATTGGTATATTTAAATGTGGCATTCACTGACAAACCCTGTACCCTATCCAGCAGGGTGTGAATTTGAGCTTTCCCTACATTCTCATAGGAAGAGTTCTTCCAATGTGAATTTTTTGGGGGGATTATATACTTACAAATCATCACACTGACGCCATCACATTAACAGAGAGGGAAAGTGTGATCAATGTGCACAGTGGGTGTTCTGCCTCTCTTAGTGCTGCCATCCAGTAGAACCGTAACATACATGGGTGATGATTTTGGCCTTTTACTTTGGAGATTTCAGCATGTGTATATGTAAAATAATGATTTATCTTGAAGACTGTTCAGAAACTGTGCAGAAAGCAGTGTTGGAGTTTGTTTGCAGTTAGTGCTCTCTGTTTGTAAAAATAGCCTGCTGGTCTCCTTCTGGTGGAGGCCAGGGTGGCAGGGCCAGGCAGAGGAAGCTTGACAGAAAATCTGAGTGTCCCAGCGGGGTTCCAGGGACAGGGTGGGTCTGTTGTCCTTGTAGGTCTCCTTCAGGCTGAGCAAAAACTCATAGTGTGCTGTGGAGATGTGTTTGACAGCAGTTAACAGGATCGGCCAGTGGTTGAGTGAGGTGTGAAACGCGAGTAGCTCAGAAAGGCCAACGGTTGTCACTTTAGCTGAAAGAACGACCTCCTGTACTGATTGGTGCAATCTGGCGCATTTGTTGTGTGTGTGTGTCCACCTACATGTGTATGTGTGGGTGTATGTGTGTTTGTGTCTGTAAATGTACAGCTTTATGTGTATTTGTGTCTGTAAATGTACAGCTTTGTGTGTTTGTATCTGTAAATGTACAGCTTTATGTGTATTTGTGTCTGTAAATGTACAGCTTTATGTGTATTTGTGACTGTAAATGTACAGCTTTATGTGTGTTTGTGTCTGTAAATGTACAGCTTTATGTGTGTTTGTGTCTGTAAATGTACAGCTTTATGTGTGTTTGTGGTTATTTAAGTCTAAGTGCTTTTGTATGTATTTTTTTTTTGTATACATTTTCATTTGCCATTTTCTCCCCACCCTACTGAAAACAAAACTTCCTTAGTGTTGATTTGTAGTTGTTTGTGTGTGTGTGTGTGTGTGTGTGTGTGTGTGTGTGTGTGTGTGTGTGTGTGTGTGTGTGTGTGTGTGTGTGTGTGTGTGTGTCTGCATGTATGCATGCATTCACTTTTTTCTTCAGTGTGCAGTTTTTCTGTCTGAAAGATAGATTGTTTTCCATTGACCTTAGTTTAGGGTGGATCCAGAGGTAACAGTTGTGTCATTTATTCATCCCAACTACATCCGAGCCTTCAGGCTTGAGCCACCATACTCAATGACTATGCCTATTTTACGGTCAGACACAAACGTTTTTCCCCTTCACGCTGGAAGTTACCAAAGGAGAGTTTCATTCATTTTGCATAGGCAATGTTCTCTCTGTCTCTGAATTCTGGACGATCTCTTAACCCAGCTGTGTAACATGCAGGAGTTAAAATACATGTGTCCTAAATAGCTTGTGGGTACCCTGGGTAACCACTGCAGTAATTATAGATTTCCATCCACAGAGGTGGCATTGATCAGGGTATAGTTTCAGTAATAGATTGACTAGTGGGGGGCAAGGTTACAGGCAAATTGGCTTTGACCTTGTGGAGTGTAGCTCCATAAACATGCATAAACATAATTATGTAAGCGACAGTAAAGCAACTAGTAATGCAGGCAGAATGTGTAACTGCAAACTAGAGAAAATACTCTCTCTCTCTCTCTCTCTCTCTCTCTCTCTCTCTCTCTCTCTCTCTCTCTCTCTCTCTCTCTCTCTCTTATTTTGGGTGCGTTTGCTGCTCCTTGTATGGCATGCATAGTCATAGCCTCCATCCTCCTAGTCTCCATGCTTGAAGTATGTCCTGTTTCATGTACCATAAATATATAGTGAAACAGTAGTGAGAGGGTGAGGAAATGTTTGGTTTACTGTTTTGTGCAAGCACTGGAATGGGAAGAACACAGACCTGTGGCTGGTGCAGTGTCCATTTGTCCAGGTTGTAACTATGGTATTGGGGGTTATCTCCTACCATGCAAGGTTACAGCTGGCCTGGATGAATTCATGTCTTACCCAGCAGCCTACCAGCACCACAGTTGGCCCCACTTATCCATGGTTACATGGTTCCAGGACCCCCACAGAAAAACCACAGATGCTGAAGACACTTATATAAAATTGTATAATTTTACCCTATATGTGTTCATAACTTGAAACCCCACCTATATGTACTACTAAGAATTGCTAAAACCCACGTAAATCATACTGCGCACAGTAATTTCATATGTTCTTTTTAGAGAATATTCTGGATTTTTTAAAAAAACATTTTCAAACTGCGATTAAAACCACAGATGCCAAAACGGCAGATAAGGTGGACCAACTGTATGCTTATCAGTCATATTTATATAGTACCGTGTGCTTTACCACAGTGAGGGAGGAACTTTAACTGCCATCACTGTGTTGCACACATTGTACCCCTGTGTAATGCTGGGTCAGTGTGACCTGCCCTTTGGTGTCCTCTGTAATTCTATGGGAAGAATGCATGTTCTCTGTGAGAATTAGAACTTTCATTTTGTGTTCTTGACCTGGCAGCAGTCATGGTGGTCTAATCACCTCAATGTGCTGCCATTTGGAGATGCTTTATCCTGCATAACCAGGAAGTCGCCAGATGAAGGAATTGGTAATTCTCATACTCCCATGCTTCAGACTGCAGGGCAGGGTATCAGTGCCATGGAGGGTGTTACACCCCTCAGTCCCTGGGGGTTTGCCATGGCCCTAAATGAGAGCATCAAAACACAGTGTCTGCTGAACAGTATCATGTAACAAGACAACCAAAAGCCACAGATTAAATCTTCTATTTGTCCTAATCATGCAATGTTATTGATTAATCAGGATAAAACTGTCAAATGGCAACAGTCTGAGGCTATTAGACAACCACAGTTGCTGCTAGGCCATACCACCCTGAACACTTCTTTTTCCAAACTATTCAAGCTAAGCAGGTATGTACCTGGTTAGAACTTGGATAGGACAACTCATGGATAGCGCAGTTGGTCCTGAAAAGTGTGTTGGTGGACCAGTAGGGGGCACTCTTCCCTCTAAAACCCCATTGCTGTAGAAGGTGATGTTCATCAGATGAGATGTTAAACAGAGGCTCTGACTCACAGTTGTTATTTAAGAGGCACTTTTTGAAAGAGTAGGGGTGTTAACCCCTGTGTCCTGGCTAAAATTAGTCTCTCTACATCTGGCGCATAAACCTAAACGTGTATATGTATATTTTAGAAAATAACCAAGCTGTAAAATCTCTTCCTTAAGAACATTAAGCTCTTTGGAGTGGTAGATACCTTAACTGTTGTGCTCAGAGGATTAGTGTGGATCCGTCACACCTCAATCCCCTCAATAAAGAAGAATGTGCTTTCAGCTTTTAGGTACTATTGCCTAATGCTTCCACAAATACGAAAAGGTTGTTCATCTCTGTTATCCCTGAGATTAAATTTATTTACCAAGAAGTTTCTTTTAAGATATTTCTTTTAACCTTTTCTTTCTTTCTCTCTCTCTCCAACCACTACATCAGACACTTATTTATAAAAACCCTCACTCAAGTGACATATTACTTTTGGAATACCAAAATTCAGCTCCTTTCACATTGAAATTGGGGAGCCGCTGCGGACTTTTAACACTGCAGCAGAAATGCCTGTGTCTGATTTGCATCTGTTTCATGTTGGTGCTGCTTTGATTTGGATTTAAGTGGATGGAGCTGAGTTTCTACCTCACCAGTGACCTCAATCAGTGCTAAAGAATTAATCCAGCATTTCAGTCACTGCACAGACACTCTAATGGGTCCCATCAGATACCTGCTCTGATCTCTGAACACTGATACTAACTATAAAAGACTAACTTATTCTGTTTGATTGCTGTCAGGCACTTTGTTTGCCAATTGACCATGACCTGCTCATTTATGTCATGTAATGTAAGTTCCTTCTCTGTGTGCAGCATTACAGAGCTGCCACAGTGATGTAGTGTTGCATTTCACTGTAAAAAGGATGTGAAACAGCTGTGTGTTTTTTTTTTTTTTTTTTTTTTTTTGATAGAGTGCGCCAGCCGCACCCAGGCAGCCACATGAACCCCTTTATTGCCATGTTATGTATTGACTCAGAACAAGTCTTTGATAAAATGCTTTTGATCAGAGACCACATCAGGTTGACTTGCACAGAGCTATGACTGAAGAGCGAAAGTCACAAGTGTGAGCAATCATGGTCACTTTAACGGGGAGCAGGTCATTCAAGACTGTCCTGTGACTGTTGCTTGGTCACTGTCAATGATCCAAAAATTGTCACCATTTCTCTGCTCAGCAGTGTTCAGAATAGCCATCACCTGTTGCATGGTTACCATGACAACCAAACTGTAGCAGAAAATGCCCCATTAGCATATGGATCATAGAGGTGGATTGGAATACTTATAATCTCTGTACTTTGAATGGCTTAAAAAAAAGAGATACATGTGTGTTCTGATCAAAGGATTTTGATTTGGATCAAATAGTTTTTACCCACTATTAATGTTAAAAGACTACATCAAAGGCAGCGAACAAATGTGCATATATATATATATATATCATATATTATATTTGCTCATAATCATCTTGCCCCAGTGTTCTGCAAAGGCAAAATAGAAGACTAGAAATTGACCCCCCCCCCCCTTTTTGTGAAGTTACAAATGCATCTGATGCTGAGGGTCAGCCCATCCAATCAAGCTGGCCCACTGCCCCTGTGTCTTAATGTGGTCTGTCATCATGTCTGCCATCATGGTGAGCAACAAAGGGGACTGTATTCATTATCATTTACAGATCCGAGATAACATTTTCACTGCCCTTCTAAGTGATTGTGTTGTACTCAGATTGTTACCTGTCCGTGCCAGGGTACAGTACCATGCTGATTACAGAATCACACTGCATTCCCTCTGCCTCCATCAAAAGCCATGAAATGCAATGCACCCTTTTGTCTCTGTCTCTCCAGAAGACGAACACAGCTGGCAGGATGAAGGAGGAGAGCTTGTTCCGGCGAAGGTTTTCCCTCTGCCCAACAGTGTCAACCCCAAACAAGATTGATCCCCGCACTCTGACCAGGAACCTGTCCTATGGAGGAGACAACGGCATCTACCCTCTCAGCCCTGGTAACCTCTAATTAACTTTCAGGAAACCTCTGGTCAATCTTTAGGAAACATTTAAATAACACTCAGGAAACCCCAGTGTCAACATAGTTTTCCTGATCATCTGTGGAGTCACTGGCTCATAGGAAGGTGTCAGTCACCCTGTTGGTTGAAAAAAATATTTTCTACAGCAGTGTACAAATGAGAGTTATTTATTACTTCTGACTCTGAGTACAGAAGAAAGTCGAAGGTACTGGAAGTTCATGTTTCTGTTAGCATTGCAGTTTGTGAACATACGTCATAAATCAACGTAATCGTGCCAGGGAGAAGGTGTTTTTCAGTAAACTAGAGAAGGGAGAGAGTTATTGCCAGGCACCGCACCTGGTCAGCTATCTCACAAGAGGCCCAAGTGTGAAAACAGGGAAGAAAAAATGGTAAAGAATAATGCAGTGTATGATTTAAATATTACCAAAGTGCAATTAATGCACTAAATTCCCTCCAGGTGCACCAGATCAGTTCATTATTTAGGTAAAAATTTTAAATAGGGTCGATGCAGAATGAGCAAATCACATAATATGGCTTTATGTGTTGTCAACTATGAGCCATTAACGATTCAAGTCAACATGTAGGTTCAATTTTAAGTTATGATAAAAAAAAAATAATGTAGAAATGAGAGAATCATTATCATTTCCACTTAAACATTTTTAGATATTTAATCTTTCTAATAGATAATCAAGATAATACATGGGTTATTCGATGCTAGTACATGTTCAAGTCCCAGGGGAAACCTTGTGTTTTATTCGCCCCCACATTCAGCATCACTTGTGCTGGACAGAGGTGAACTGGGAGTGTAATGCCCACACAGGGGAAGACTTATTTTATATTTATTTTATAATTGTATCATTATTTTCCACAACACTCAGAGAAATCTCATGTCGAGGTTTCCTGTCATTTCACACTGTGTGAAATTATACTGCCTCCCTCCTCTCCCCCTCCTCCTCCATAACCTGACTCTTGCTCACACCAGTGTATTTCTGAGTATGACTCACTGTACTGGAAGCAAAAATAAAACTAATTTATACACCTTGTGCCTCCACTCAGAAGTTTGCAGTGCTTTGCAAAGTCTTCATGAGCAATTTTCACTCTCTGTTATGGAGAGAGGAATGTTTTCCATTAGTGACTCTGTATTGCATAGAGAGACTGCACAGAATGGGTATACTCCATACTTTTTGGGTTTTTATGGGTTTTTTTTTTGAAAGGCCAAAAAATACTTTTGGATACAAGTATTGAAAGAAGGACTAGCATGCTCTGTTTTAATATTTTCTCTCATTTGTCAATATTCCTTTTTTTATCCCTGTCAGCTAACATCAGAGGACACTATTTTTGTGTTTGTCCTGTGTGTGTTGTGTGTGTGAATGTGTGATGGGTTGTGTTGCAGGCAGTGAAACAGAGCGAGATGGAGTGGCTATACCAAAGGATGAAGTGAGTCCTACTCAATCTCCAAACAGTAAGGTAAGACACACCTATGCGCCATGTGCTCCACATACCATACCATGCACCCTGAACACTACATGTCCCACTCGCTATGCATCCTACACACAACATGCCCTATCCACTATGCAGCCTATGCATAATTCACCATATACACTATGCATCCTATCCACTATGTACTGTACACACACTATAACATGCTGTAAACTCCACACATCTCACAAACCATTTTTAAATTCATTCCAATTTAAATTCATTCAAGTTCCGAAGAAGCCTTACAAATATTTATAGCTGTCCTATATATTTTTTTGTCATTTCCTTAGCCAAAAATAAAATGCAGAATTTAGGCTACTGAGCAACTGCAAGCTTATTCTCCAGGTCTTGTAGTTGTATGTGAGCCGAACTGTGCTGGTGTAAGACCCATTTCCTTCAGCTCACTCTGGATGAGGACGCCCAGGGCCCTAATTATCCTTCCCTTTCCTCTGAGCCCAAATTCAGGCCACTGGCCCTTTTGAAGGACAGCTAGGCTCATGGGACTATCTATTCGGTATATGTATGTGGAAAATATGTCCATTTAGGCAAAGGGAGTTGGTCTCTGTCACCTCAGCTGTAAAAATACAATTTGTTTAAATGCTGTTGTCCTCATAAAAAAAAAAAAAAAAAAACTACCAGTACATTCCTAATATCTTTTTCTACAAGAAGTTAATAAGTCTGTGCTGCAAAGGGAAACTTGTCTGGAAGGTTTTCTGATTATAATGTACACAATATGATAATAAATGACAGAAAATACCTTGTCGGCTGCTGCCTGGTTATTTTTTTCCATTAGGACACAAGAGTTACAGTGTCATGGCATATCTCCCAGAGGGTACAGTCAATAATGATACATTTGCCCTAATGCTTGCTTTAATTGGGGGAACTGCTTCTGCATCCGCAGCTAGCGCAGCCTTACACAGATCAATGCAGCTGGACTTAGCCTAGCTGCTGTTAACTAAAGCCTGAAATCTCTATTTCTGCACTTCCCTCCTCTGCACACACCGTTTATAAACCCCTCCGTCTTCTCCACACAGTTGGCAGATTACGCTTTTCTGTAGGTGTTGTTTAGTCATCGATTCCAAGCAAAGGCATGAATGAATGCACCTGTGGAGCGGAGGCGGAGGTTGTCTGATAGGAATCATGTAGGCATGTTAGGAATAGATTCTGTGTGGTTTGTGTTGCAGCATTTTACTCCATGTTCTATGGCATATTCTGCCAGTTTGTAGTTCAGCATGTTGACCTGTGGTCTTAAATCAAATCCTAATATTTCCAGTGCAGATTGGTCTTGAGTCCAGCAGCATTTAATATCATTGGCTGTGCAGGAGAGGAATAGTTGGCAGGACTGTGTAGTAGCGACTGCTGTGGTCAGTTTTTTGTCTTTTATCAATATTTTGTATAAAGACTAAGCAACTGATAATTATTGTACTTTTAAAAAAATTATGACATTAATGAGTTTTAAAGGTAGCATGAACATGTTGCAGACATAACCCCACTTTACACTGCTGGATTATAAATTGTTGCTACCTCACCAGTTGAAATGCACACTGAAATAAGCAATCAGAGAGTCATATAATTGGATGTGCCACTTTGGGATAGGATTCACATGTCTTTATTTCACCCCACAAATCATCCCCACAACCCACCACCACCACTAGTTGGAGTTGAAGGTGTTCAATGGCCAGGAGAAGGAGTGTCCCTCCCCCACAGAGAAGCTTGCACGGAAGGAGTCACTCAAAGTAAGAGCTATTCATTGTCTCTGGGTTAAAATTAATGTGGGAAGAAGCCACAGAACACTGTGAAGAAACCATTTTGACAAAATATATGGCACCTGATTATCAGCCGTCCCTGTGAAGGCAAAAGCTGTATTCAAGTACATGTACAGTCTCTTTTGTTGTCCAAAAAATGTTGACACAGCCACATAGAGGAGAAATAAATGAGAGACCTGTGTGTGAAAATGTTTATATAGATCATTATAGAGCAGGCTGTGCTGCTCTAAGGTTCTGATAATTACATTGTTTTTGAAAACAGCACCTTCCTGTGGTAATTAAAGGGAAGTGCAATAATGATTTACTAAACTATATGGTGATAATGGTAATAACTTTGAAAATATGGTGGTCTCTTTTAATATGTCTGATTTAGCTCCAAAAGAAGAATTACAGACAAGAGAAAAAGAGGGCGGCCAAAGAGCTCTCCAGTGCTTTGAAGGATCCCAGTGTTGTCCTCATGTCAAACTGGCTGAAGGTCTGGAATCATTTACTGCACAAATATTGAAGATTAAATAATTAATCCTCCCTCACCTATAAACCCTTTTTGTATTATCAGTCATTGAACCAGAAATGTTGAAGTATGGCTTTCAAGGCAATGTAGCTGGGTAGGACTTTGATTTGAATTGCTTTGTTTCTTAAAAACGACATGACGGGAAGGTTTTTGTGGTGTTTCTTCACAGATCCGTGGCACTCTGAAGGGCTGGACCAGGATGTGGTGTGTACTGAAGCCAGGGGTACTCCTAATCTACAAGACCCCCAAGGTGGAGCCCTGGGTGGGCACTGTCCTACTCAGTGCCTGCAGGCTCATTGAGAGGCCCTCAAAAAAGGACGGTTTCTGTTTCAAGCTCTACCACCCACTGGACAAGTCCATTTGGGCCGTGAAGGTGAGAGGTATTCTGCTTTGCATCTGTGTTACAGCTTACAGAGACATTTTGTTGTCTGACAAAGAATGTTATAGATGTTATAGAAGTTATATTTTTGTATTTGTTCAAAGTATATTTGTTTAAATGTCTGTCATACTGGTTGCATTTGTATGTATATGTCCTCAGGGACCCAAAGGGGAGAATGTGGGCTCCATCACACAGCCCCTGCCCAGTAACTACTTAATCTTTAGAGCTGCTTCTGAGTTTGATGGTGAGTCTATACTGCTGGACATGGAGCAAGGACCCATGAGTGTGAGAGCGAGACCCTGTGTCTGTTCATCTTACATGCATGTGTTCTGTGTGTGTGTGTGTGTGTGTGTGTGTGTGTGTGTGTGTGTATGTGCTTGTGTGGGTATGATGCACATGTCCATGTGCATATTCATGTGAGTGCAAATGAATTAAACTATTCCATGGGTGTAACTCTGATCACATGCATATGTGTGTGGCCTTATTGTATTTCTTTTTTTCTCTCCCTGATGCAGGTCGTTGTTGGATGGATGCTCTGGAGCTAGCCCTAAGCTGTTTCAGCCTCTGTAGACTGACTAACAAGTCTGGTTGTGACGCTGACTTCAGCTGTGCACCAGAATCCTCTCATATCTTTACCCTGCTGCAGTCTTCTCCTGTTGCTGACAACCAGCTCATCCAGTGAGTGACCCCCAGGAGACAGTGCCAAAGCCAGACAGGCATACACAAATAGACATATTGTCTTATACATATAAGTTTATTGTCATAGTATAGTTTAACTTTCAAGATCATATAAAAATCAGGAGATCCCCGCAGCATTGGCCCCTCTTCCTCACTATAATCAAAAGCGTGCCCTCAGACACGCCCCTTGTTCTTGGTTGTGCAATCACCTTCGCTTTCCCCTGACTGATGAACTCCTCCTAGCCTGTTAGGCTGGCTCAAGGGGGTCATGTGACTTGGAAGGGAGCAGGAAGAGACAAGGAGAACATGAACCTTGCCCAACCCTGAGAGTGAGAGAGAGAGCAACAAAAAATTAGATTCACAGAGAACAGCAGAGGCGGAAAGCCAGAGAAGCACATTACATTTACAGACCTTTCTGTGGTCCTCACTGTTGCTTATTTTTCTCAAATGACTTGGGAGTGATTTAGAAAGATATGATATGGAATGACCCTGGTTTTATGAATGCTATAGCCTGCTTTTATGAATGCCTGCCTGAGACGTGCCTGGGAAGTTGCTTTTGCCTCATAGGTAAGGTGCCATGAGTGTTCCAATGACTGCTTCTGAATGCATGAATGCAGGTTTTAACAGCCAAAGACAGAATGGAAGCAACACATGTGTCTTCATGCCTCCTATGTACTCACACTTCATACTGATTGATCTTTTGGACTGTGATAAACAGCAGTTTGCTTGCTCTGTCTTTTATGAGTCTTGTAAATGAGGCATGGAGTGTTACTGTTAAGGCAGAAATGAAAAGACAGTTGACAGATGCATTGCTCCCTCTTGCAGTTACAGTAGCTGCAATAGAGAAGAGATGTGTGGCTTGCTGATACACGAGCATGTTAAAAACCTGTTTTCACCAATATGAGAGCATAATTTGTTGGAAAGTTGAGGATTGTACCATACAGTAGATCTTGGGTACAGTGGATAATCATAATGAGTGTTTGACCTATCAACATATTAAATGCATGCAAATACAACAGAAAAGGTTACTCAGGTAGTCGACTTTGGGAGTTGTCTTTTGAAATGTATTAGCGTTGCTTGTCTGTGCCATTTTTATCTGGAGATGTATTTTCACAGTCTAGATCTTTATCATTTTGTGCCTGTGCAACATTGCATAGAAAAATATCTGAAATCATTTTGATTTTTGCTGTGGTGTCAAGGTCAAGTAATTTTAAGTTTGAAAAGCTTGTCCTCAGTTTGGTATGAAACACATGTACATGCTACATCTAGATCAGCTCCCCAATGAATGAGATTGCTGAGACTATTGTTACAAACGGAATAATCGGGCAGCGCGTCTCCCTCCTAAGCTTTAACTTTGCTTTAAGTCAGTGATCTGTTGATGTGATCTGTGATCAGGCTTTTATCCCATTTAGCAAGTGAGAACTGGACAAATGTTCCCAGTGCAAATGAATAATGGTCTTCAGTGTAAAGGGTGTTTGCATTCCCTTTGTGGCGGTTGCCATTTTCTCACTACCAGCTGTGACAGTTGATGGCTGTCATTTGCATTACACAACTCTTTGTGGCAGGGGTGTGGAGCTTCCTCTGGAATAAGGCTAACAATTCTAAGATTAGCATCATTTCTAATGTGTCCTTGGCCTTCCCTGGAATTTAGCCATTCTTTATTTAGTTCCTGGTTGAGAAAATATGTGTCAGCTTTTCCATTTATTCTGTTCTTCCCTTTCACTGAGAGTTGAGATTAAAAGAATATTAAAATATACTGTCACTGAAGATATTATTTATAATGTAATCTTCACATTGGATGCAGGACTGCTTTGCAGAAACAGTGAGTCTATACAGTTCTTTACCTCTTCCTACAAGTAAAGTGCTTCTAATGATTAAGCCTTTATTCCCACCCCCTTGTGACCTCATTAGTTTGACACATGGCCTGAAGTTAAGTCATAAGGTTAAATACATGGTACCATACAGTTACCATAAGATAAGGGTCTTTCTTAGAGCACTAGTTCCCTACCTTACATTGTATATGGATACAAGAAGAGATGTGGAATGAATTGATTTGTGGCGATGACGTCTAGGAGTAAATTGGACAGCAGCACAATATTATTTTGTTTCAGTTGTATCATTTCAATTGTGTATGTCTCTGTTGTGTCTTTGAAAAGGTTGAATGAGCCCATGTTGGAAAACAGTCACATGGAGACTGATGCCTACTCTGACAAATCAGAGAGGGAGTTTCAGGAGGAGTCGGACAATGGGGCCAATGAGAATGGGGGGCGGCTGACTGAGGAAAGCGATGTGGACCAATCAGATGATCTTGCTCCTGGGCTCCAGGCCACTGCCTATGTTGAGCAAACCCAGGAGGAGATGGGAGAGGTTAGCAACACTTGCTGGATTGCCTAGAGGATGATTCCCATTATCATAAATTTTATAATAACGGGTCAATTATTTTAAGGATTACCATAACAAATCTGTGTAGCCAGGCACCCTGGCCTTGGATGTTGATACTGTTGTTTGCATCAGTCTGGCAGCATTCATTTTAGTTTCTATATTTGTTGAGTATAAAGGGGTGTATGTAAGAGGGTCCTTTGTGTAAGACTTTGGTAGTATCTTGTCTTACAGGCAGGTGAAGCAGCCCAGGTGGAGACTGTCTCTGAGGAGAATAAAAGTCTCATCTGGACTCTTCTGAAGCAACTCCGCCCAGGCATGGACCTGTCCAAGGTGGTGCTGCCCACCTTCATCTTAGAGCCACGCTCCTTCCTGGACAAACTCTCTGACTACTACTACCATGCTGACCTCCTCTCACAGTAAGCCCTGTGCTACTCCCCTCACCTTCTCTCAGTCAGTCAGCTAACTCCCCTCACCTCCTCTCAGCCAGTGAGCTAACTCTTCTCACCTCATCTCATACAGTGAGCTAACACTCCTCACCTCCTCTCAGTCAGTGAGCGAACTCTCCTCACCTCATCTCATACAGTGAGCTAACACTCCTCACCTCCTCTCAGTCAGTGAGCGAACTCTCCTCACCTCATCTCATACAGTGAGCTAACACTCCTCACCTCCTCTCAGCCAGTGAGCTAACTCTCCTCATTTCATCTCATACAGTGAGCTAACTCCCCTCACCTCCTCTCAGACAGTGAGCTAACCCTCCTCGCCTCCTCTCACCATGAGTGACCCACCTCTTCCTTGTTTCAAATCTGTTTCAAGTCTGTTTCATTGGCAGTTGCAGCAATGCATTTCTGACCAGGTTGTGTTTGTCAGTGTCAAATTTATTGTGTGCTAAATTAATGACTCTGTAGCAAGATATCTATTTTAATGCCTCTCTTTGAACAAGGAACTTTGTCAAATAGCAAATTGGTATTTTGTTGTGTGTATTGTGTATGAAAATTAAAAATAAAACTGACATTCTGGATGACTGTGCCTTCTTCTGTAGAATGGTCATGAAAAAGGGCATGAGGTATGCTGTGACAGGCCACACATGTTTTCAGTTCAATTGTCTCAAACCTGTTTTTCCTGATACATGAACTAGCTCATTTTACTGACGCCCATCAAGCTGCTACCATTTAAGATATGGTAGCCTTTCCACCTGTCTCTTTACTGGAATACAATATGCAGTAAATTAGCCTGTTTTTGCTGAAAAAGAGATTTGAGAAATTTTTCCAACTGTTTTTGTGTAATGAGGGGAAGAGTTACTATTCCAAATGCAGTAAAGTATAAAGAGAATCAGCTAACAGTGGGAATTAAACTGGAGTGATTTTTATTTAAAACATCGTGCAAAAGGATCATAATATATAATCAAAGAAAGGATAAGTGTCAGTAATAAGATACTCACAGATTTTAAGGTTAAGCCATTAACTAGCAGACAGTGTGGTCTCTAGGACCAGGGTTGACTTCCGATTTACTACAGTAATCTCACATCAAGCTCTGGTGTCTTTGGTCTCGCTCAGGGCAGCAGCAGAGGAGAGCCCCTACTGTCGGATGAAGCAGATTCTGAAATGGTACCTGTCTGGCTTTTACAAGAAACCCAAGGTAAGAGCCCTTTTTATGTGTGCATTCAGTCAGAATTATTAACTTATTAATGAGCATAAAACGTTTTTGATTCTTTCTTTGTGGTCATTACATTGTGGTCAGTGTATCTGGGTGTATTACAGGGGCTGAAGAAGCCATATAATCCGATCCTGGGGGAGACATTTCGATGTTGCTGGCTCCACCCCCAGACTGACAGCTGTACATTTTACATTGCAGAACAGGTGAGACCCTACCCTCCTACCCACCCTACATAATGATCTAGAACAAGAAAAGTTGACTTTCAATATATGAATTAACATGTGTATATATTTAGAATTGTACATGTCATTAATCAAATGAGTGTTGATTATTTCCCTCAGAGAAAGAAGTTAAGTGAACATGCATGTATTCTTTGTATGCACAATCATACAGTTTTCCTGGATTTCTTGGTGATCTCATGAATTTAAACAATTATATTTTAAATGCATGAAATGGCCTACTTCAGATGTCTACTGATTGCTCAGAGCACAGTGGTATTGTCAGCTACAGCATGACTTTGAGCTTCCAATTCATTTTTGACTTCCTTGTCATGTAAATCCACTCATCTTGCAGCCTTTATGAGATAACATGGTATCCTTCAAATCAAATGGTATCCTTCATATGGAAACAAAGTTTTTCATTTGTCTGTGTTTCTGTAGGTGTCCCACCACCCCCCAATCTCTGCTTTTCATGTGTGCAACAGGAAGGATGGCTTCTGCATTAATGGCAGCATCCTGGCCAAATCAAAGTTCTATGGTAAAAATGATCAACATTATAATGTTACACAACATCACTATGGATCAATACCACAAAATATAAATTCATGCTTCACTGGTGATCATAAGCTTCAAATTCATACAAGTGCTCCACAATTGTAATTGTCAAGTACACATCGATTGCACTCTTGATCATTCATGTCCAGTACAAATGAATACTGTAACATTGATTAGCCTCCAGTACCATTCAGCACTACACCATCATTAATACATTTTCATTACCCATCCTCATTGAAGTACATTGTGCTAGACATTCTATTGGTTTTCCCCCTACAGGTAACTCTTTGTCAGCAATACTAGATGGGAAGGCAAGACTGGTATTGCTCACACGAGATGAAGAGTATGTTATTACCATGCCTTATGCTCACTGCAAAGGTACTGCCATACAACCACCAGAGTTTTTTCTTCATTGTTGAATAGCACTGTCAAAGACATCTTATTTCTTAAACACACTCTTGTGTTCACAGGCATTTTATATGGCACAATGACCTTGGAACTGGGTGGGAAAATCACCATTGACTGTGAAAAGACAAAATATTTTACAGAACTGGAATTTAAACTGAAGGTGCATTATCTACTTTAGTTCAGATGTTTTGTGTTAATGTGCACATGTGTATGCATATTTATTTAATGCTGGAAACAATTAATAGCTGAATGCTCTGTTTTACCTCATCAGCCATTCCTGGGTAGTTCCTGCAATGTGAACCAAATCACAGGGAAGATCCGTACAGACGATGATGTGCTAGCCACTGTGGAAGGACACTGGGTGAATTAGCCAGCTCTTTTCTTCATTATACTCCATGTTTATATTCTGCATCCATCCCTTGCACCTTTTAACACGTAATAACTCTTTGCTAGTTATAGCTATAGATATTAGTGATTGAAAAAGTGGACGTTTGTGCCACATGATAACCTGTCATAGTAACCTGGATTTCCATTGCTATGTTTAAAATAATGTACTTCTTTTATATTTTTTTGCACTGTAATTGCAAAAAATACAGTGATGTATTAATATATCACTAATATTTGTCATTTGTTCCTAAACTACCATGTGTATCACATATATTATAAAATGTGTTGTGGTAGCACATACAATGATGCTACATTTCTTTCTGTGTATGCAGTACATGGTATCACCTGCTTTAGTGGCAATGTGTGAGAGTCCAGCTGTGCTGAACTGGTGGTGTTTACAGGACGGTGAGGTCTTACTCCATGAGAAGAAGACTGGCCACCGCACAGTGCTGTGGAGCCCCACCCCAGATATACGCCAGCAACGCCTAAAGAGACGGGTTGTGCGAGCTGACCAGCAGGGGGAGTTTGAGTCTGAAAGGTACTTTACAGTGCCGTTTTATGCCTCAGTACTGATGATACCTTCAGTGATTAATACAGTAAAATACAAATGAACAGTGAAGATCTCAGTTATAACAAGTTACATTTTATGGTTATGGTTGCAGTTGGTATTTATGGTTGGATATTTTCACAGAGTATCTATTAAGTTAGCAAGAGCTTGGTTGCCAGGCACTAGGCCTATGTACTGTTTTGATATTTAGCAACTGGGACCATTTGAAATTCAGTTTCTGTCATATTTTACACTGTTACAATGTTTTATGTCTTGTAAATTTTGTATCTTTGTCTCTTGTAAAAAAAACATTTTTAGTGCTGCATTCATAAGTGAAATTTTTTATGAAGTCCAAATATTTGAAATTTAATATCAAATATATCAAAAAACTTTTACCCTTTTGCTCAAAATAAGTATGCAGTTCTCCTGCTAAACATGCTTTCTTACAGGTCTATTTATGTTTATACCCACCAGTCAATATTTATTACAATTTCTATGTTGTTTCCCAGTGCTACTGATCATTTGTGTGTTTGGTTCTTCTGCCCCCCAGGCTATGGCAGCATGTGACCAGTGCTATTGTGAACAGGGACCAGGATCGCGCCACACAGGAGAAGTTTATCCTGGAGGAGGCGCAAAGGAAGGAGAGCCGTGAGCGAGGAGACAGAGCATGGTCACCCCACCTCTTTACCCTGGACCCTGCATATAATGAGTGGCGCTACAAACACGCCGAGTACGTAAAGCCAGGATTAGAGTGACAGTATGCTCAGACAGGGGGCTGTGCACCACTCCCCCACCCCAAAAAATGACAATTATCAGGAAAATGAACAACAATAAGCATTTATATTCAGCTGATACAAAGTATCTTTGCAGCTGATGTCACAAAGTAGCTATGTAGTAGAAGAAGGGGTATGGTGGACCAAGGTTGGCAAGTGCTGTGTGCTCATTTTGGAGTATGCAAAAAGATGAACCGCATTGGAATGAATGTCCTTTCCTCATCATTGGTCCTCCATGTCATGTGAAGGCCGAATAAAAAATAGAATCATCCCAATATATGAACCCATGGGAATGCCCAGCACACAAACAGCAGTTGTGTTTGTGTGCTGAAGAGTCCTTCACTCAGGTACACTGTCAGGGGGCACTTGATAATTTCCTCTGTGCTCTAGCACCAGGCCCTGGGACACTGACACCAGCTTGTACCAGTTTGAGAAGGACGGGTTGATCCAGACTCAAGTGCGGCGTCAGCGCCGGCCCAGTGGGCTCTACTTTGACCAGAATTGGACTGGGCAGCAGAGGGTAAGCACTACCACCCCTCCCAGAGAATACCAAATGAAACCACCCAATATTTCATTCCACATACGTCAGAGCTCAGCTTATGAATGTATAAGCAGTTCACTTATATATTAATATATCATGCAAATTTAATATAGCAGTTAACTTCTGAACATATCAGCTCCCAATGACCATCATCATTCAACATCCCAAGTAAATAAAAAAGACCATACTTATCACTACTAGGACTGTGTAAAGTGGTAGAAAATGACTGATACTGAATTACTGTCAGAAAGATTATATCTTGGCAACAACATATAGATGACTTTCTATGACTTGACATGCACTTGGGATTGTGTCTGTCATTATACTTACGCCTTCTCATTTATTTGGTATACAGTTTGAAAACCAATTGGCCCTTAAGACTCTCCTGCTCTGTATTGGATCATAAAATGGTCTGGGAATTGAGGGGGGAGTCCACTTTAACACAGACATGCTGTAACACAATGTAATCAGGTTTTAAGGGTCTGAACAGATGGTGGATAACGTCACAGTCCCATTGCCCTTTTAACACAAGTAATTAAGATTAGGTATTGAGGGGGTAAAGTGTTTTGTGGTTCAAGTGTTGTAAGAGAGTGTATCCATTAACTTGGGTGTTGAGATAATTGTAATGTGATTAGAATGTTGGTAGGGTTATTGAGAGAGTAGTGGGGATTATGAATGTGTGTGTTGTGTGCGATGAGTTGTCTTTAATATGATGAGGGTGTTGTGGAAGCTGGTGACATTGTTTGTGTGGTTGGAAAGTTATTAATAATGTTGGTTTTGGGGTTTCCACTGCAGGCGCAGGGAAGACACAGGAAGTCAAGCAGCCAGCAATCCAGCTGCAGCCAGAACACAGAGAGCAGCAGCACCACACACGAATCATCAGACAATGAAGGTAGGTTGGTAGGATCAGGCTTCACAGCTCAGGGTTCAGTGAAAGCACTTGCTGACTAGCTGGTTCAGTGTTCCATCACCTGATTGTCCCTCTGACTTCATTGCTTCTCTTCTCAGGATTCCTGACCCAGTGTACTAGGTGTAACAGGGAAGCAAGAGATATTGCAGGCATTGTGGCTTCTATAGCATCCATACAGAAGACACAGCAGGACATACGCAGGTGGGTCATGCAGCAGGTCTCACCTGCCATTTCTCATTGCTCTGGCAATGTGATTATCGCTTTATGATGTTGTGGATAACACAGGAACATGACACTTAGGCCATTCATCCCAGCTAGGCGCATGAGTTACCTACAGCGTAGAATGTATCATGTACTCCATCAAGCCTGTACTTAGGCACTGCAAGGGTCTCTGCCTCTGCTACCTGATCTGACAAGCTGTTCCAAGCATTGACAACTCTGCATATAATAATAATAATAATGATAACAATAATAATAATAATAATTTATAACATCCATGTGGAATTTATCCTTCACTAATTTCCATCTATACTACCATCTTCCGCTGACAGAACTGCATCTGAAGAATCACTTTGCTTAGTCTGTTAAAGCATTCATTTATTTTATGAATTTGAAACCTCATTTATATCCACTTCGTCTCCTTTTACAAAGCCTGAATTGATGAAGTTTCCAGAGTCTTTCCTCATAACTTTTAAATTTTGTATCAACAACTGATTTAGTTGCCCTTCTTTGTTCTTTTTCAAGAGCATCAATATCTATAGTGTGGTGCCCAGAACTGCCCAGAGTACTCTAAATGTGGTCTGACTAAGGTGTTGTATAACTTTAATATAATGGGACATTTTCATACCTTTGTTATTTTTGTTCTAATGCTGCCAGGAACCTGGTTGTCCTGAGCCAGCAGATGTTCCAGCACAGAAACACTGAGGAGAGCGTGACCCTGAACGGTCGTCACTGCCTGATCCTGTGTGTCCTTCTGCTACTGCAGCTGCTCATCAACTATGTGTTCACATGAAGAGCACCAACCTGCAGCAAGCATGCAATCAAACCCATCACTGCACCCATATGCCAGCAAGGCACCCATGCACTTTGGAGGTTATGTGAAGAGGACGATGAACTTTTGAAGAAAAGAAAAAAAACTATCTTATTTTCTAAGTGTTGGATGATTTTAATACAAGTGGATTGTGCCCTTTTATACTCAATAGAGCAATACTGTTTCCCTCTTTTCCTGTTGGTCCAGATCTGTAAAACTTTTAAACTAAAAACTTTGGGCCTTAACACAAAAGCCAAAAAATAAATGAAGAAAGTGTCCAATGCAGGAAAACTTCAGTAAAATGCAGTTATGTAACTTGTGTTTTTATGGAAAAAAATATGTGGAAAAGTAGATCATGTCTTTTTAATAATAATAACATACCAAACTAGTATTTCTAGTCCTTAAAGAAAGAGTACATGTTTACATGCTTGAAATATACAGCACACATGATGTGCAGTCAGAGTCACAAATTTGTACATAGGAAGCAGTATTGTGTTCTTACTGGACAATCAAAATAGAATTGTTAATGAGCAGTCTATGAGACCAGCTTCTGAGATGTCTTGGCAACCAATGATGCAATTTTGAACAGCCAATCCTAAGAAAGACAGAAACAAGGTATCCTCAGCATTAGGAATGGGAATGAATGTAGGAAGACCAGAGGAAAGTCAAGGTGTTGCTGGTTTTCCGATGTGTGTGAAGGCAGTCACATGCAGATGAAGCCAGTATGCTTGTTACAGTGAGATAAACTGTCAAATGGACCATATCTGTACAAGCACAATAGCCTGACAAAAAAACTGTAACATACTAGGTCTGTCAGGAACTGAAATTCATGAAGCATTACCAAAAAAATATGTCACTCTTGTCCTTTATATGGTTTGCATTGACAGTGTTGTTCTTTATTTCAAATTGCACCATGTGAAAGAAACTTACATCGTATGGATAAAATACTGTCATATACACATATCAAACAATTCAAAATTAATATATATTTTACATGACTTCAGGATTGAATTGTTAAACATTTATGTTATGTTTGGTTTAAGATTCACACATGGATGGTGTGTGTTGTGATGAAATTCAAGAGTGGTTGGAATCAAGGTTCTTGTTTCACACCTGACCAGGACTATTCAGGGCTTAGCAAGGTTTTTCATATTCTGGGGGCAGGTTTTCAGGGGTTGTAAATGGCCACAAAACTCACTGCAGAGTACATAAAAATAGCCAGTAGACATGTTTTATCACAATGGGCTTTGAGGACACTAGTCATGTAGAAAAAATAACATTTACATAAATGCAGGCAAGTCTTAATTACTGAATTGCCATTTTGTGTAATGTATACACAGTCTGTTCATTATGTCACCTCATAAACAGATGGCTACTCTAGATACAATGTATCAAATGTTAGACTTGTAAGTATTATCAGTGGAAGGTATTAGGGCATTTAAAAAAAAAAAAAAACTGTTTACATCAGGTGTTAGCTGTTGCAGTGTGTGCAGTGTGTTGTGGAAAACCCACCTCAATAACCCTCTTCAAAATGACTGGAGAACACCAACTACACCTTCTAATTTACATTTATGAGAATCCTAAATGTACCTGAGAACTGCAAAGGGGTATGAGTAACTCATGACCCTACATATGTCCCTCCAATTGATGAAATAATGTTTTGTTTTTTCTTTGATCATCTCCTCAGTCCCATAGCCCTCCACCCCCTATTTTCAGATTGCCCCACTAATTTCTTTCAAGCATGAAGCCCCAATAAATTGATTGTAGAAGTCCAGAAGTGCATTCAAACATATGATTGTGATAATGATCACTAAGAACACAACTGTGAGATAAATTGGTGAGAGACTGAACCATTGGGCATAAAAGAACAAGCATCAGCCTTTAACTTCAGCTTGTGATTCGTTGAACATTCACACCAAATAAATGTGTGTTGAAAATGTAAACATATTTGCAATCATTTGTAGTCAGTACTGTTACTGGAATTAGGACATAAGCTATCTGACACCTTCCTAACATTTCAAACAGGAGTTTCTTCAAATTGACTAACTCATGTATACAGGGCCAGGGTCATTCTTCAACTTAATGTCCAGCAATTTTCCTGGTATGGGGGTGCAATAGATGTAGGGAGGCTGTCCGATATCACCAGGGTATTATGCTTTCCCATGTACAGTTGTAAAAGCCAAATAAAACAGTCACCTGGTGTGAGGGAAGATCATCTAATGTAACTTGCTCCCTGTGGCTTTAAACCCTCACAAGATCAGAAGCTGAGGGTCAGAATATGAACATGTAGCATGCAATAGTTTGTCTTTTTTTTTAACCTTTTACAAATGGTTAATTAAAAGGAAGGAAATGTTTCGTTTTCATGCTTTGCTATTGTACAGCACTGAACAATAGTTTCAAACGTTTGGGTCATCTTTTACTTTGTGTTTGCTTCAATGCTTTGTCATAGACAATGATATAGTTCACAAAAGAAAACAAAACTTGTGATGCGTACAAATATGTTGCTCTAAATGCGATCTTAGAGACATACTTATGTAAAGTACCGTGCCATGACTCATGCAATAAAATTCTTTGAGTGCACAGGACTTGAAGGGGGACATGTTTTGTTAATGTTAATATTAGGAGAAGGACTTAAAATTGTACGAATACTAGCACTGACATGTAATGGTTACAGAACTGGTCTTACAACTTACCGCTTTGCCTTTACTTCAATGTGTGTGCCATTATGCAATGACAACTTCAACTACACCACAGTTTTTCGTTTCTAAATAGATATTATTAGCTCTACTGTTTGGTTTGTAAGTCTGTTCAGATAAATGGTTGCGTATATTTTGGCTAATGAATGGTGCACATGGCCACGCCTCCTTTACACAACTTTACGAAGTAGGCGGGACTTTCAGTTTCAGAATTGGCTTGCCAAGATGGCGCTAATACTGTACGCAGATTACGTACTGTGACCACAAAATATCCTACAAACGTAGCGAAGCAAATTAACTCACAATGAAAACAGATTTAATACGAGCGTAACTGGAACCCATTCAAATTTGAGGGACGGAAGCTAGTTGTCAGCTCAGGTAATAGGACTGATGGGTTATAGAACTGGTTTTAAATACTTCTTGTCTCCGTTGCGGCAACGAGCTCTTTGCACTCTTCTCAGAGGTAAGCAGCTATACCAAGAATCTACGCTTACGGATCAAAGTCCCCTGCAACTGTATGCAAACTGAGGGTGACAGCCATCGATCCGTGTACATAAGGTCAAAATAGTAAACGAACAGTGCTTAGTTGTGTAAGTAAGTCTGAAATGGCTCTCTTTTACCTCATAGCAGCAACGCTATGACAACTAAACGCTGACTGCGACTTCTTGGTGTACTCGTCGATATTTCTTTGCGAAAGTTAAGAATGTCGAGAAAGCTGGTTAGTGCTGGTGATAGACACAGGTCACATCGCATGCTGGCTGTAGTTTACTACAAGCTACATTATAGTTTACGATTAGTAAAATATACGGTAAACAAGCGTCGACAATCTGTTTGCAGTCGTTGTTATTACTATTTCAGCCAGTACAGTTGGAAACGGATTTTCATGTCTTCTTGTTTTTCAGTCATCTGCCTTTCCGTCCATTGAATAGCCAGCGTCGGTGTGAAAATGCCCGGACAAGAACCGGGTACAGAGACGGTCCCTACGGACCTAGGGGCATCCGCAAGTAGAGGAAGGGTTATCCTTTTCACCTACCTGATAACGGCGATAGATATCACGTGTATGTTCATTCAGTTTTCCATAACTCCCGTGAGTATTAATATTTGTAACTTAACAATACCTATCATGCATCTTTAATGATTTGTATGTTCGAGTGGTGAAATGTCGAAGTTCTGAGACAAAGCATGAGACAACTTGCAGGGTATCTGATATGACACAATTTTTGTCACACTTGGCTTGGCAGTACTTGGCAAAGAGGCTGGGATTTGATACGCTCTGGTTTGGATATCTCCAAACGATGGTGGGTACAGTGCAGCTTTTGGGAGGTCCAGTGTATGGCAGGTGAGTTTAATGACATGCCAGTATCACATCTTGCCTCAGCTACAGAAGTTACAAACTACTTATAAATTCACAAATTGTGGCATCTTAATTGATCGATTTAGTTTAGTTGAAGTAGTGTAATTGGGTAATGTATGGCTGACTTCAAGCCATAGAGGAAGTCATCAGGCACAAGGAAGTCAGTGGTGTAGAATGCTCTAGTGCTGAGCAGCACACTGTTAGCTCTTCACATGGATGAGAACAGCTTGAAAACGCTCCACTGAACACCAGCTTGTTCAGGCAATCAAAGGTACTTGTTACACACTCAACCATGAGGGAGAAAGCTAATCTACACAGAAGAACAACTGTATCTGCTTTGCCAAAAACATCATTAGAAAAACATTATTTTCATATGGATACAACTGTGTTGTGACAGCTTGTCTTATTTGTTTTACAATTGCTTTAAAATGAGTCTGCCAGTAATGATATGAGCTAATATACAATCTAATCTAGACTGCACAGTGTTTTATTAATCTAACATAGGGCTGCACTTCCCCAGTTCTGGAGTGCTGTGGTGTCTGCAGGTTGAGATTTGTTTTATTCAGCTGCAAATGTTGTTCATGGAAACAAGATGTGAGGACTGTTTAGTCTGTTTTTCCTGAAATAAACAAAAGACCAGAATATACAACAGCATGGTGAGTGGTTGTGTTCTCTGTCAGTCTTTGTAATGAGTTGTGGTGTTCTCTGTTAGTCAGCATGGTGAGTTGTTGTGTTCTCTGTTAGTCAGCATGGTGAGTGGTTGTGTTCTCTGTCAGTCTTTGTAATGAGTTGTTGTGTTCTCTGTTAGTCAGCATGGTGAGTGGTTGTGTTCTCTCTTAGACTTTGTAATGAGCGGTTGTGTGTTCTGTTAGTCATTGTGGTGTATTTTGTTGGCAGGTTTGGGGACCTGTTCGGGGCACGTGCAGCCCTCACACTGTCCAGTGTTGCCTCCATAGTGTTTTATATCCTGCTGATGATGGCAAACAGCATGCCCATGCTCTTCCTCCATAAACTACCCACTGTCTTCATGCACACCATGGCAGGTAACTCACAGGAAAATCCTCCCAGTGGAGCGGCTTGCCTGTTTTTCTTTACTCTGTCTTTTATTTTTAAAGCGTGTCCTTTGTCTTCCTATTGGGAAAGGCCTGTCTCATTACTGCAGTGTTCTCAGTTAGTTTGGGAGAGTGAAAACTAACATGATCGCATGCTCCCAGGCACTGGTTCTTCTCATTCTCCTCACATACCAGGTGAGCTCCAGTAATTCTATTAGAGGAGTATGCTTCATGCACAGATGGTGCGGGCAGACTGTAGGTGCCTGTTGAACAGAGAGTGTCTGGTGCAGTTTAAAGATCTGGATAAACTTACTGAGTAGAACCCTCCCTCCCTGGGCAACAGCAGCTCATATATGTCATGTACTGGCAACCACAGTCCACACTGACTACCAGACCTGAGGGCACAGGTTAACTCTAAAAATCAGTGCTCTGGAAGGATATGCTGCACCACAGCATCCTTTGGCTCAGTATTCACACATAGCAAATTAGCTGATAGCTAATTCTTGTGCAATTATTTTTAATTGTGCACAATCCCTGTTAAAATAAACAATAAAATAGGAAAGCTATTTCCCTTGTGTTGTAATCCAGCAATGCTTGGACTAACTGTTCTTGTGCTTCTGAATGGCCCATATAACCAAAAATATGGGCCATTCACTTTGTAAAAGGAAACTGATTGTACAACTGCAAAACTAATGAAGATTATTATTAAAATGAGTTGTATTTATTAGTATTGAATTAGCTTGTACTAGATGAATTTGGAGTACATTTGTCATGCCTGTCATAGCCTGAAGACCAAAGTCAGTCTCACTGCAGGGTAACCTTAACCAGAGTGTTGTTTACTGCTTCATGTGTGTCCTCCTCACAGGGGCTCAGATGGTGGTGGCCGACCTGACAGAATCAGACCGGCGGGCCGATGCCCTGGCCAAGCTTGGCCTGTGCTTTGGCATTGGAATGATTGTAGGGTCATCTCTGGGGGGCACACTCAGCACTCGATATGGGTAAGCCATCCCAAATCTGTCTTCTTACCCCAAATGCCTTGTACCTTATCCAAATATTGCATGGTGTTTATGTTTGTAAAAATGAGTTGCATTCTTATGTGCTTTGTGAGAATGTTCCAGCACATCACCTTTATTGTTGTATGCATTGTGGGGCTATGCTTTAATTTGTTTAAAAAAAAAAAAAAAAAAAAACAACTGGTAGATTTTTGGGTAATACACAAAAAACTTTGAACTGACAACAAGAATGCAAGTTTTCTTTTTGTCCTCTAGAGGGCAGTTTTTACACAAAAATAATTGAAAGGCAGCCTTGGTTCAGCCTTAACTGGAAATCACAAACTTGCAGCAAATTTATCACTGCTTACAGACATGGGTTCCTTTACATGTTAAACATGTCATTTGCTACTAGGGTTGTATTGTATTATTTTTACATACAGGGGATCCTTCACTTCCTTGTGGTAAAATAAAGACGCACACAATATGTTATTTTAAACCAGAGGAATTAATTTGTATAAAGCTGGCTCATATCACAAATATTTTACTGCTGATTATACAGGTCTTAAGTAGGTCCTTAAATGGAAAAAGGCACCCAGCTCTTACAGAAGGAAAAGCTTATACTGTTTGCTGAATGAGGGAAGCAGGTGTGTTGGGGGAAGTACACTGCTGATTCCAAGCATAATACTGTGAGTGTGACAGGCCCGCTGTGCTAAATGTGTAAAACACCTAAGGAGACCACCTGCCTACAGCAACTTGATTAGACTAGATCTAGATTTATAAAATTGGGTAAATTGCATGGAATTAGATTTAAGCAATTTCTGCAGGTACCCTGGAGAGTTAGTGTGTAACTGCTTCTGTGGGTATCCATTAGAATTGGGGTACAACAGGTTGTCTGGATGTACACAGATCAGTTGTGGTGGATATGTCTGTTTGTGAGTACAGAGAGTCATTTGGGTGTCTGTATTGCTGTTCCAGCGTGTAACCAAGCTGGATAGAAGCTAAGTCTGCCTTGAGGGGGGTTTTCTCCAAGAGTGAAGGCTGGAACTGAGCTCTGGGACCCCTCTGCCTCACTCACATAAGGTCTCAGCTACTTTCAGGGTTAGACAGAAGCCCTCAGCTGTGAGATCACATAAGTGCGAGTGTGCTAGCCATAGTCCTCAGAATTTCTGTGTGTGTGTGTGTGTGTGTGTGTGTGTGTGTGTGTGTGTGTGTGTGTGTGTGTGTGTGTGTGTGTGTGTGTGTGTGTGTGTGTGACAGATGCTAAACAGAAAGTGAGTACAGTACAATAAAGTCAATCTATGAACTGTTTTACATTGTTAGCTGTGTTTGCTGTGGAAACTGAAGTGACATTAGTAAGTGCTATTCTCCTAAAGAGAATATTATTAGTGCAGGAGTGTTTTACGAACAAAGCCCAAAGAGACCTCCATACATGCTGGTTCATGACCAGTGATTTGCTGTGTCTCACCATCACTCCTCTCCTTTGTGAGTTGTGTACACCTGTATGTACACATTCCTGTCAGTGGTGAACAGGCACACACATTTGTTTGTATTATACCCAGGTGGAGGGGATGGGGCAGTTGGGATTATGCAAAGGCAGCATTTCACCACTGGCACCGCCGGATTAAAATTTCCACAGAACAGATTGGCAAGCTTGTTCAAACATGTCCTAAGGACAGGAGCGGACCTGCTCACAGTGGAGGCCTCTGTCTGGAATCATGCCTTTACTTGACTGTGTCAGGCTGGTTTTAAAAAGGCTCAATGCACTGAAAGGAAAGTAGAGTTTTTAGGGAGCCAACTCACCTCCTGTTTGAGTCACTGACACTTTTAGTCTCAATGAGGTTAATTACAGAGTGTACAGTGAAGGAAAGCTGAATAGGAGTGGGTGTGGATGTAAGTTGGTGGGTTTAATTGATGCATGGGCCTCTCCTTTCTTGTCCAATTTACTGCTGACCCAGAGGGTTCAAGTTCAAGCATGGAAGTTTAATGCCACTCCACATTGAGATGGGAAATGTCTGAATGCTGTTTTAATATATGCTTGAAATCAAATAGAATGCAGACTAATGCTCAAAATTCTAACATTGTGTGCATATTTCCCCACATACTCCAGTACTATATTTTAGTGCTTTGTAAAGCATGTCCCCAGTAAGGCCAGTGCTTCCTATCACAACCTTTTCTCCCATTGATCATATATTTTTTTTAATTGTGACTTCATACTTTTTAGTTCATTCTGAATCTGAGCCTTGTTTTATAAAGCTTACTTATGAGACAAAGGACTGGCTCACCAGAAACGATGATTACCGTGTTCTTGCCATGAGATGGCCTTTGGTGCCGACTTGGCATTAAATATCAAATAAATGAATAAATAAATAAACCTGAAAGGATGAAAAATAGCCAGGCACAATTACAAGGAAAAGTAAATGTATAATGTCCAAAAAAAAACATTAAACCTCTTAAATTTCTGTGTAAGGGAAAAGCAGAGTTTTGGTTTGAATAAAAAATGAATGAATGATAATAAATATTCTTGCACTTGTCTTGGACAATAGCTTTTGGTGTCTCTAAATATACCCCGGTGTAATTTACTCTTTACTTTAGTATATATTTACTCAAGCTGCATCTGGTTTGATTGTTGGTGGCTACAAAAATGGAAGTAACCTACATTAAAGTAAGGCAACATTTATGCAAATATCTCTTTCAGTCAGTCAAAGATTAAAATTGTTTAAATAGTTTTTTGACATGACATCTGAGACATTACTGCTCTCCGTGGTGTGAAGCAGGTCTGTTCATAGCAGCCTTTTTGGCAAGTCCTAAGAAAAATACTTTGTTGGTTACTGGTTTAGAGGCAAGAGGGCCTGCTTAGACTGTATCAGATAGCATTTAGAGGATGGTGAGCTGTGTGGATTTACCTCCAAGATCGACAGTCCAATGAAAATTGCCTATCAGGCCAAGTAACATCAGAGGACCTGGCACAGCTGGGCCTGTAGAGGCCTGCACGGCAAAACCAAGCCTCACCACTCACCTAACACACAAAACACATCCTGATTTATTGCCCTGCTTTGTCTGGATGATTTGGGACATAACAATGAGGTGTTCGACAGTGTGCATGCCGCAGCCACCTGTCCTGACTAGACCCAAGGAGTGTGTGATTGGGGAGCACCACTGCATGATGCACTCCTCTCCCCGCTGCTCTGAAGCTCCACACCCTGCCTCTCCAACAAAACTTAATCACATGCCTGGCGGCTACCTGCCATAAGGCTCACTGTGGTTTATCTGAGTCTCCCTTGTCTCAGCTGGTGAATCACAGATATTAATACATGTGATACAGAGTAAACCCATGCTGTCAGGCAGCCTGTTTCATGTACAGTGCCCCAGAGGGCTGTCGTAAAACCAATTACACATGTATTGCCCACAGTAATTACTGTTTTAGCATGTGACTGTGAGAGGTTTCCAGGCTATGTAATGTAGCTATAGAGCTCTGGGCAGCTCCTGCTGTGTACTTTAGCTTGCTTTATGAATGGTGAGGTCAAACAAAGTGAGTCCTGCAGCTACCCAGTCTCACCAGCAGCATCTTTAGTAGCTGAGGGTAAGAAAATTTCATAAACCAGGCACGCACATATGAACATATGTAAAAGCATGAATACAAACATGAGAACTCAGCTGGTTATCATGACACAACATACTACTGTAGGAATAAGCACATACACATATGCAGGTCCTGGCTGTGCACACTCTTTATGGTTGGGACACACGCAAACATATAAACACAGAGGGGTCTTTCATACTGAATAGGGTAACAGAAAGCCTTTCTTAAGCACGAAGGCAGTGTGTTGGGCGTCAGTGGTGAAGGGTGAATTCCTGGAGAATTAGTCACCACATATCCCTTTAAACTTTGACTGTAGCAGCAGGATTCTGAGAAATCCAGGGCGATGGGTGGAGCGAGTGGTGGCCTTACTGTCAGTTTGGGTCTGGGTCGGGGTACTAGGGCAGACCCCGCCGTCCTGAGCTCTGTAATGCAGCATGTGGGAGGACTATGGCATTTCCTCAGCCCTGCTCCTCTGTGGGCTGCGGGGGGGGGGATGTAGAGACAGAAGGTGGGTGGGGTGCAGACTGGCTGTGGTAGTGCTCCTGCTTTCTGTGCTGATAAATGACTAAATCACCACATCAATGATTTGAGAGACTGCTGGACCAACATTGTCATTATTGAGTTTTTATGGGGGTAGGGACAGTGGGAGTATTAAGTACCTGTTCTGTGTGATATTCACCCCAGAGGTATTAGAGTGAGGATGAGCAAAGCTCCATTCTGACCCACTCATTTTGACTCTGTTTCTTAGGAACACTTTTGCAGCAGGTATGGGAGCTATCGGGAGTCTCATCAACCTGCTGCTGGTCCTGAACTTCATCCCTAAACACACCAAAAAATCAGATAATCAGGACCCTGCACCTAGTAAGCACCTCACTTGTACACAGCAAACACGGGAGACAAACCATTCACCACTCTGTTTACTATTATAACCTCTTTCCCCCTTGAACATATTACAAAACAATCCTGTCAAGACTAGGAACCTAGTCAGATTCTGACTTCACCCCAAAACCAAAAAAGCAGACCAATCAGGGCCCTACAACCAGGATGAGCTTGAACCAAACACACCTAGAAACTGATCAGTCAGGACCAGGCACCCAATAAGAGGCTCTCTGCACCCCAGACATACCAAAAACTTTAAAAAGCTGTCCATGATGCAGACGATTATGTCAAAACAAGGGTCAGATCTCTCTTTCTAACTATGTTTCATTTTAAGGGAAACAAAGCTGTTATAACCCCTTTACTGCCTCACGTTCTATTGTGAGCACCAGTAGTTCACATGATAAGGTTCTAGAAGCTGTTTCAGAGTTGATATATAATTATATGCAAGATGTGTAAGCGTGCATGCATGTGTCACCATGTCATCATGAAGTAACAATCAAAGTGTCAGCATGTGAATAATTTAACTGGCTATTCTGTATACATATAATTTTTTTTTTTTTAGATAAATAACATGTTTAACACATGCTAACAATCCCCTAATTGTTAAAATGACATCATATCCATCATACACTCAGTATAATAATATTATGTCGTATAATAATATATTAAAAAGTCTATCTTGTATTGGCCTGCAGAGCCAGATGGGAGAATGTCTGTGTTTAACTTGGGACAGATCAAACGCTTGATGAAATTTCCTGGTGTGGCGAAGACTTTTGCCATAAAGATCATCTCTGGCCTGCCTGGGGGTGAGTAAAGGATGCCCACAGTGATGCACTCCACTGCAGATTCACTATGTCTGTGAACAAGCACCCGGTTTGCACAGAGTCAGAATGTTAAGCAAGTGTTCCAGGAGTTTGGTCAGGACATAGATTTCTAAAATGAACAATTACATTAGACCCAAAATGGGTCTTGTGTCATCCTCAGATAACATAGGTAGCATTTCAATGGTGGTGTGCCTACAGTGTGGAAAGAGGCAAGGGCTGTTCATCTCATGAACCAGAAGAGTCATGGACTTGTAAGGGTGAAAAAAAAGGAAAAGGAAAAAGGAAAAATACCAAAAAATATAGAAAATTAATGAAATAATGTGTTGTTATTGCCTCCCATTATCCAGTTGATCTCTTTTTCTCTGAGCACATGGGAGAAGGGAATGGCGAAGCCTGCAGAGGGGCCCTGAGCTTAGGCGTGTGTTCCTCTGTATTACAGTACAGCTGTGTTTGTCTCAGCTGCGGTCCTTCCCTGCTGAGATGTGTTTTGCGGGATGAGAAGCCTGCCTTAGAGCAAAAGACAGCAGGTCTGTCCTCCCAGCATGCCTCAGTGCGCGCCCTCGCCCCCTCACTAGATAGGGGCACATTGTTCAGCCATCCTCAAGAAGGACCCCAAGGGCATGACTAACAGGAAATTCACAAAAGCTTAACCATTCCCCCTGCCAGAACACCATTCTTCTCTGTCCACTGTTTGGTGCAGGTTTGGGAGTCCGAATGTAAATTGTGTATTAAGCTTGGTGCACCCAGGGGTGTTTCAGTACTTCACATGTGCTGATGTAAGAGCAATATTTCTCAGGTTGGACACAGACAACTTTGTATATACAGAACAGATACTGTGATGGCCAAGTAATTGACACCAGAATGAAAGAGACACAGGGTGGGTGCAGGGACCCATACATTCAGTGAGGCCAGACCCTTATCTGAATGGCAAGCTTAAGTATCAATCTCTCCAGCTAACATGATGGTTACCAATGAGCCATCTCCATACCAAGCCCCTGGAATTATCATTTAATGTCTGTTTCTCTCTCTTATCCTTATTGTTCTCGTTCTCCTCTCTTCTCTCCATCTCACCTCATGCAGGTGTATTCCAGGTGATGTTCTCCATCATCGCCATGAACTTTTTCCACTTGCAGGCAGAGCAGACGGGGTACCTGATGGCATACATCGGGGTGCTGCAGATGGTAAGGATTCCCCTCCCCTCACACCACAAACGGTTGTCCTTATATACAAGACTCTCTGCTATTTTGTGTTGTAGAATGTAGTTTGTAAAACTTACTGTAACTATTTTGTAAAATTGCCATTTTACAATGGATAGAAATACATTTTGATATGCACAGGGAAGGGAGCTATACAAAGTTGAATTGTTTTCAGGGTAATGAGAGAAGGTTAAACAGTCTATAAAGCAGAGAATTAGTTGTGATTGCAGCAATATCTGGAGGATTGTAGCTGTATTTGCAACAGATTGCTTTCTTTGGTCTCAGTACCCTGAGCACTCACCAGTGTCAGGGAATACTACAAATATTAAATACTCTTTTGTAAATTTAAATGAAATAAAGAGGCATTACCAATGCATGATACAGCTCCAGGGCACCTTCAGAAGCACAATATAGTTATATTATTATATGAATCTCCTGTTTTTAAGAGAAATAGTGTTTAAAAGTAAGTTTGTGGCTACTATGGTCAATGTAGTATCTGTAGTAATCCTGTGACTTGATACTGGTGAAGTTTTGTAGCTCTATGAGTCTATGGAGGCTGATGTTATTTCACCTAACGGAATTCCCCTTCCACACAAGTCACACTGTACTTCTGGAATTCAAACAAGACTGGAGAAGTCATTTCCTTGGAACAAAAGTCATTTTACCTTTGGGTGTTAAATAATTCACTGCTCTACATTGTCCCTGGCCCCTCCCATTAAACTGAACACATTCTGAAAAACTCCATAGCTATCACACTTTCTCCTTTATCTGAATAGGTCAGGTGGTGAATGCCTTTCAGAGTGGCATTACTGCCTCATACACTTTCATTTTTATTTTGTATTAAAAGTGTTATCTAGGTTGTGTGGCACTGATAGGACTGTCAAGCACTTAACAGTATGAGGAGGCCACCAGTGCAGGATTCCAGTGTTCCTTTGTCTACCCCATTGTTTAAGTACGGTAATATCATTTTCAAATTATTTCCATGGTTTTATTGTGAACTAATGTATTAAATATATAGTTACAATCACTTAAGTCCAAACAAGACATCATGTTGACTCTTAGTAGTTAAGTGAATTTTTTAAAATGTATTTTTGTATTTTTTGTCTCTCACTGTTGCTCTGCTTCTCTTTCACTCTCTGTATCAGCCTTAGGTCATAATATTTTATCTTTGGTGGTTGTGTTTTATTCAATACAGTGTTGTTAAGTGTTTTTCATTGTGTTTTTGCCAAAGAATAGTTTCCCTGTAGCTACGTCTTGAGACAATTGTTTGATGTGCTTACCCAGAGGTATACAGATTTTTTTCCTTATTTTTGCAATTTTAAGAAAGAACATCCAAGTCATGTGTACAGTGATAATCTGGGGAATTAAAAAGGCAAGGGACTGCAAAGAATTGTGTGGGGGATGATCAGGTGGGCAGAGAGAGATTTGTACCAGGACACAGGGCTTAACTCTTTCTGTAAGTCAGGAACTCAGTTTGCTGTCTCATCTGAAAAAAGATTTTACACATTTATTAGAAGTTTCCAAGCATTCCAAACACCCACCTGAGGTGAACAAAGGGAGAGTTTGGGAACCAGACACCATCTGTGCGGGAGAAACAGAGCACTGTCTCATTGTATTCTTCTCTGTAAGCGATGCGGTTCTTTTAGCTCATCCCTGACAAGCTCCCCTGAATCCCACAGGCTTCTGGAGCCTTCTGTTTCTCTCCTTTCATCTCTCATGATCTCACCTGAGACTGTTTTTGGTTTTTGGAAATGTATTTGTAAGTGAAGAACTTCAGGCTGCACTCACTATGCTAACGCATGCCCACATGGCCAGAAACTGCCTCCCCGGGGCTGAGATGAGAAACGAGCCAGGAAGTCTTTTACCCAGAATCCATCAATGTTCTGCAGCCCTGGGGCACTGCTGTGCTGTCTCCACTTTCTTAGGGGATTCCATGCTTTACATTAGGTTTTAACTGAAGACTAGTTTTCCAACAAGAAGTGAAAATGATTATGAAGAGAATACTTAATGTCAGGATCCTGAACTATGTTTGTGCTTTTATAGTCTGTGAAGAGCAGAATCAGTAGCATTTGTCCAGTAATTCCAGGAATGTAGGCAAGTGTTCTTGCACTTGTAATTTACAAGGAACACTGTCTATGGAGGCCTTTGCAGATGAGTCAGGATAAAGATGCGTGAATTGAAAATTGTGAGGACAACTCCTAGGCTGTTCATGGCAACAAATTGTTGCTAAGAAAACAATCACCACCAAGGAGCAACAGTATCCCATTTGTGAAACATAAAATGTAATAACTCATCTGTCATTGTAGGCCATTAATCTCTGAAACCTCTGGCTCAGGGTTTTTGGGACAAAGGCTGAGATGTTTTGTAAAGAATTGTAGATCTTTGACTCCCTGCAGTTGATACAGAGTCCACATGGGAAAGTCTTTCCTATTTGACAAGATGCAGAGTAACTTTGACACTTTATATAAGAAACAAAAACACACCCAGAGCTAGCGTTCCCCGTTCAGTGGAGAAAGCATCACTGGATCAGGAATGCAAATGTGGCTGCTATTCGGTTAACCACCAGCTAAAGTGTGGCTCTCTGTGCTGTCCCTCCTTTAGGTTATCCAGGGAGGGGTGATTGGGTGGCTGACTAGGAGGTACTCTGAGAGCTCACTCCTGCTTCTGGCCATTGGGATTACCAGCTTGGTGGGACTGGCTCAGGTAGGGCTGAAAAAGTTTACCTTTACTTGGTCATTTACTTTCATTTACACTTTCTTAAGCCATGGTGAGGGAGGGCTGTTGAATTTGAAAATGACTCAAAGCAAGGGAATGATTCCTGATGGGCCAGGTCCCCCCAGTTTTGAAAGAAGGCAGATTCCCACCCCCTCACCACCCCCCAGTGTCATTGATTTGATTGATTTTAAATTTTGCCTCCATAAATGTAATTGATTATGCTAGCACAGTACAAATACAATTTCCTGCCAGTTTAATTTCAGAGCCACTTATGTATCTTCTTCTTCATTTTGGGGTGCTGAGGTAATATATTACTCCATAATGTACAGCTAACAATGTCTACAAAAATGACAAAACCCAAGGAAAACATTTATCTTGCACCTTATTTCCATTCAACTAAAAATAGGGTAACTAGCTGGTTAATGAAGGCAACTAATTAGAAAATCAGTGCTGGGCCTCTGAGGATAAATTGCTGCCTACGGGTCCTGAGGTTGGGGGTTCAATTCCCGGCCTCGCCATTCCCGGCCATGGCCAGAGGCTCCATTGGCGAGGCAACAACTCGCCAGCCTTGCCAGGATTCGATACGGGCTTAAAATTCTCCCGTTGGCTTCACCACAGTAGCGCTGTCCTTGTCATGCTGGGGCGCCTGCGGTGGCACAAACCGAATGTACGCTGACTACGTCTTCCTCCGACGTCATAGGCAGCGTGCGGCCACAACGTGAAAAGAAGTGTGAGTGCCGTCACATGCTCGACTTCTACTCCCACAGCTGTCAGGGCGGGTGCAGCGGTGAGGTCAACAAGTTCAGCTGAACATTCGGGTGGGGAAAAAGAGGAGGGAAAATCGGGGTAAAAAAAAAAGAAAATCAGTGCTGGTTGCCTCGCTTGTCTGATGTTGCCTGAAAAAGAACAGCATGAGTATGTTGCCGTGTTCTAGACACTAATGTCCAATGCATGTAAGTATGTTTCTATCTTGTAGGCACTGATGTCTAGCGTGTTCCAGTTCTGCCTCATCGTGGTTCCCATGATGTTCTCTCTCAGTGTGTTCAATGTCATCACAGACAGTATCCTAACCAAGAGTGTGCCTTCCTCTGACACAGGTGGGTGATTTGCCCCATTGTCTGGTACAAAATCCTGACAATTCAAATGCTGACTGTGGCCTTTAGCTCTGCACATCACATTTTGGCCCTTGGAGGGAGGGTGTTGTTGTGGGGATTGTCCTCTACCCATTGCCCAAAAACAACTGCATGGGCCAGTGGAATGGCTGGGAGCACAAGAAGAGAGAGAATTCTTATCCATGTTCTCCCAGTACGGATTGGTTTCCATTCAGAAAAAGGCTAAAGAATTTCTTTTACTTCAGTCCTCAGAATGTTTTATATAGCACAAGATGCATTTGGCAGCAAGGCAGACAAGCCCCATCAAAACCATGAGCTCATAGCCTGTTTCAATTGGAAGACATGAGTGGCAATGTCAATATGAGGAAGAGATTACTATGTGTAGGATACAATGCATGATGAGCATTTTAAATGTGAGTTAAACGCTCTTCATCACACAGGAGCTGGACAGCTATGCATCAGAACGAACCAATGGGGAGCCAGACATAAGGCACCTGTACCTCTAACTAAGCATATGGTTACACCCGCTTACTAACCTGAAATATACAATAATGATGGCTTGATTCCAAAATATCTCAATGCTTTTTATCTCTCTCTGCAAATAAAATTAATTAAGCAATTAGTTGAGCCACTCGCTGAGTTCCAGTCATATGAATAAGTATATTACCTGGTCATACATCTAAAGCTTCTGAGCAAAGGGGTTAAATCAATTTTATGATTAGGAAAAAAAGAGACATTTTCCATAAAATAGTGTTTTACAAAAAAACAAGGATGTCTATGTGAATTAATGCATTTTCAAAATTTGAGTCCTCAACATCGGGTCATGTCCCTAAATGGAAATAGGGATTGAGCCCTTACAAGGAAAGTTAATTGATTTTATAATAATTTGTGCACACAATGTGCTGTCCACCTTGGCTGCATTGGTTGGTTTGTAAAAATAATTGTTTTTAACAGTCCTAGGTACATGCATGCATTAATCGAAATTTATTGAGTGTGTGACATCATCAGAGCTTGACACTAAAAGCCGTCCTCTTGTCCCATTCAGGCACAATGCTGGGACTGTGTGCCTCTGTTCAGTCTCTGCTGCGGACTATTGGGCCAACCATTGGTGGCTTCCTTTACCAGAACTATGGCGTGGCCTCATTTGGCTTTATCGAGTTTGCTGTCAACATCCTGGTGTTCTTCTATCTTGTGGGAAGCAGTGTGGGACGTACTGAAGTGCATGGAGACTGACATTCTGGAGGCAGCCTTTCCCTTTCTTAGACAAAAATCATTTTAACAAATGTATCAAATGATAATCACTCAATCTGTTTTTATTTTTGTATTTTGTATTCAGATGAAGAATTGCCTTTTTACAAGAATTATTTGCAGGAAGCTGAGGTGGGTGAGCATTTCAGTTATCAATGTGCTCCATATGATTCAGAAAACATCTAGGAAAAGAATGGTTTTAGAAAAATGTGTTGTGATAGGAATTGAACATAGTGAAGAGCTTTGCCATTGTTGTAAATCTGTGATTCCTAAAACACTGTGATTCCTAAAACACTGAGCCTGTTCTCTCAAAGCAAGGACAATTTGTTAATGGTAAATTGCACAGATTCAGATTAAATGATTTATATTAATGACAAGAGTATGATATCCATTTGTGCTGTGTAATCCTGGTCTAATGTCTCCATTACAGAAGAGAGAATAGGTCCCTATAACATTTCTAAAAAACATGAAGGAGTGTAAAAAGGAGTGGTATCCTGAAGATCAGATCTTCTCTGAACTGTAGAACGCAGGCTGCTGAAGCAGGCCTTTTCAGAGCACTGTCATAGAAGGTATGAGGTCCAATCTTCCAGTGTAGGAGCATCAGGTATGAAGGTATGATCTTGTCACAGGGTGGTCAGGAGACATGGATGATAGATCAACACTGGGCCATGATGTTGTGAGAAACGTGGTTTTAACCTTGAGAGACTCATGCATTGCCCTGAGGCTTAGCAGATCCTCATTTCAGATGAATGCTACTTAAGTGCCTTCATACTTGATTCTCCTACACTGGAAGATTGGACCTCATACCTTCTATCATGGTGCTTCATAGAAAAGGATTTGTGTTATAAATTGCATAGCTGAAAGCTATTAGGTATTATGTCTTTTGTCTCCCTTACTGTTCCAGTCAGAAATGAGTGTGGTGCTCAGAAGATGTCCTCTCCTGTTATACATATCTTCCCCAAGTGAACTATGTTGAATTAAATAAGTGATCACCTTGTGCATTTGCTAACAGAAAATCCAGCACCCAACACTCTTTTATGTAACACACTGCTTGCCTAAGTTTTTATGGCATTGACTCTGAGGAGATGGTGTTTAACTTTGGTGCACACTGTAGCCATTCATGGGCAGAGGGCAACTAATTTCTTTCATCCTTGCATTACACATACCTTCAAAGGTGCCACCGTGCCTCCTGATTACCTTTTCAAACTGAAACCTCAATCTGCTGGTCTGCAGCTCTATCTGTTAGTTATTTCTGGGGAAGTTATTTATTCTGTTACCACAGAGATGGAAAGGATTTATTCGTCTGAAGTTACTGGCTAAAAGTGGTCACCAGCACTGGATTTTTCTCCCGCTTTTATAGACAGCTTTCAATGGTAAGGCTGTCCTTTGAATTTTGTTAGGTAAAGATAACAGATGGCTTTACGCGTTTATTCAATCCAAACGCTTACAAGGCGGCTTTCTGGTATAAATAACGTGGAAAAAGTTGCTGCACTATTTGAACCGATTAAAAAAACAAAATCAAAGAATATAGAAAAATGAATCTTATAAAACATCGTTTATTTAAATAAATACATGTTAAAACTGCAAATAATTTATACAACTCGTGCATTTGCACTGAACACTTTTTACAACAAATAAATAAACGCACATTCGGGAGGCGTTTCTTCAATCAAAGCGTACTTGAAATGGTAAGCTCAAGGGTGTAGAGGTCTTTGGCAATATGTTTTTCACTAGGCTTGTCTGTTTACGGAGTTTCCTAAGTTCTCAAGGATGCACCAGTCCCGAAAGATCCTTCATCTTCAGTCTGTGTTCTTTTGGTCCAGCTCTTCATGGTGCAGAGTAGGTCTACATGGGAAACACAGAACATTTGAAATGTGTAGCCCATTACATCTACATCTGTCTGAATGTGCTCCGTTTTAGCACAATGTAAATAATTGAATAGCTTCTTAGAGTTAAGAAAATATAGAAAAAGTATGAAACGTGAAATATAACCAAAGTTATTATTGCCATTTTAAGACACACTTAAGACATGGGAAATTAACTTAAAAAATTAATACAGCCAGCGTATAGGCTACCTAGTCCGTACAGTCTGTTGTGCTTGTAACTGAAATGCTTATTAGAGTACATGTGTATACATTGCCCATATCACTTTTAATGCTTATTTTGTTTTACGTTACTATATCCAACCATACAGTCAGCTAAGGTCGTTTCAAATGGTCTACTGAGATGCACGTGCATTACATCTTTCAGATAACAGACATTTGCTTAAGAAAGGCAAATGCTCGCGTCTTACCAGTGGCATTTGCTCCACAGCATTGCGACTCTCAGGGAGCCCTAGCCAGCCTCCTCTCCTGCTGCCCTGGCGAAGTGCTCTCGGTGTCCTGTCGCGTTTTAAAATTCTGAATCGCCCTTCTATTTTGGAAATCAATCAAAGCCATTGTGATGACAGCATTCCAACAGTTGTCCTCCCCAGTACACCTGAAGTCAATTTCCTTACTGTCCGTGGTAACGATTGTGAAGTAGACGAATTTTCCCGTCCGCTCCACGCAGTCCACCTTTTTTATGGACTGCAGCTTAAGCTCCTTGCTCTTCGACTTCTTCTGGCTGTCGGCGTAAATGTTCAGGCTGTCTTCGGTGAGGACACATGTCTTCCTTTTCCAAAACTGAAGGAGGTTATCGCTTCTCTTCTCCAATTCTCCTTCCTTCAGAACTTTGCATAGCTCGGATGCGGACATTTTCATGATCTTAAAATTAAACTCTTCAGTTAGAGGCTGTGGGGAACGGAAGTTCTAAGATCCTGAAAACGATCTGGTTGGCTTTAGTATGAATGAACAGTTCGAGGAACACTTTATAGACTGCCACTTTGGCCCTTCCCATCCGACGTCATTTGGAATGGAATGCATCAGCACTTAATTAATCTGGAACTACAGTGTGGGTGGGAGGAAAGGATACGGCGACAGTCCCCACTAATGTCTAAATCGAAGAAGGCTTGAGATTTTCAAGACTGAAATGGTAACACCCCCTCCCCCACAACAAAAGGAACATATATTCTTACAAATAATAAGAATTCTAGCTTCAACTAGAACGCAGATTTTTAATATATAAGTGATGATGCACGAGTTGATGAAGTCCAGTTACCATATAAGGCATATGGAAAACCATGCAGGACCACGCACAACCCGCATAGGCATACCTGCAAAACATATCAATATACATGTGTAGCACAAACACATCTACAGTATGTGTTTACATATGCATCATTTGGTTCCTCTTTGTCCATTCCACCCCCCTCTGGTCAAAGGCATGATCGATCACTGATTGTATTGGTATTAAGTACTTGTTTAGTGATGTGCTCTAAGCTGGCTGTGAACATTTGACCACTGCTTCTGCTGCTAGTGTACCTCACCATGTTATAAGATGACAAGTACTGTACATGAAAGTCCTCAGTTTAGCTGTGGGTCAAAGGCTTGGTGGGTCTGTCCATTCACTCACATCATCTACCACCACTAGTGTTTAAACTCAAGCAGAAGAAGCACATATGGTATAAGGTTTATTGTGCATTGTCACACCACTCTCTTTCTTATTGTAGAATCGTTACTCAGAGCCAACCATGTATGTTTCTCATCCTTACAAGCCCTGTCATGACCTGCACTAATTGGTGTTGTAAACCTTACATTGCTGTTTTCCCAAAACAACCCAAAACTTCCAAATGCAAACACCTGATTATCATTGCTGCCATTGCAGTTTAAACCATTAATTAGCACTCATGGCTCTGGTAATTATGCAATTGTCAGCTCAGACACTCCACCCATTGTGAGGACTATACAAAGAAGGTGACTTAAGCAAATTAGTGACATAGATTGAAGAGTAAACATGACTGATTCAGTAAACAGTGGGTCACTTCCTGTACTTACTTTGTGCTAAGCCATCTCTAGTAGCTGAAAAGTCACTTAGTCTCCCAATGACCAAAAATCTTCAATTTCTTACTGTGGTTATAAAAGGCCCATTAACATTACCTCACTTTCTGCTGTGAGGCACAGGCTGATCTCATGACATTGATTCATTTGACATTCCCACCTGCTTGCTTTCACACCCTGTGAATCTATGTTCATACATTAACATCGCTTAATGCTCTTTTCTTTTTGATAAAACTTTATATTGGGCTAGACCCGCATTATGGGGGAGCAGAGATTTACATTCCAGTCCTACCATCACTTTTACCTGAAACACCTGAAGCTGGGATAAGATTTTCAGTGCTTAGTCCATAAGAGCTGGTGTCAGGTCTCTGCCCACCTCTCTAGAAACTGCCCTACGGAAACTGGACTCCCTGCTGTTAGGTATATGGGAGTTGACATGTTCTCAGCACCCTCTCCAGTCTTTCTGCACTGAGGGTTTTAGTGCCTGTGCCCCTCCCCCAATCATTCCTTTATCACAAATTTTCGTCAGCCAAGTTGTCCCTCACAGGCGAGCTAAAGAGTGTTTCTGATATAAAATAACTCAATATGACAATAACAGGAACACTCTATGTGCAGAAGAATTTCAATGGCATTCTCCTTGTGGTGTCTGATAATCACTTGTGTTTTAATACATTAGCTAGTCAGTGTTTTCAAAATGGGTTTAAAATCCAGTCCTGGTAGATCGTAATTGTGTGTCTGAAAAAAAAGGTCAAACCAAAACACTGGTATGTGAAGTTTTTCCTGTTATTATGCAATTCAATTACAGTTTTTTCAAGCCAAAACCACTAATGAATAGTAACTTAAACAACTTTGTTTTTAAATATTACCTATTATAAAACTAAACATCTTTACTGAACTAATTCAGTTGTGCTACCCTGCTCAAGGGTACATCAGTCGTGCCTTACCTGGGAATCAAACCAGCAACTTTTGAATTGGAAACCAGGTTCAATAATCATGACCTCGCACTGCAAACCTAAGCAAATTCCCTGAAGGTGCTTTATGTTCTGTCAAAAAAGTAACAGAAATCAACAAAACAGAGCTGAAGAGTAGACTGAGATGTGTATGTAAATGTGTGTTTCCTGTGCATCAGTATTTGCAGATGCACCCTGCAGGTCCCCTGTTGTCAGGAGAAGCACAGACTGATTGCATGATGTCATTGCAGGTGAGTCAGAAGAGAGGGCTGTTTGCCCTCAGGGAGTAGCCAGGTTGCTGGGATTGCATTCATTCACAACTTAGGGTGTAGCCCTGCTTGGAAACAGGCCATCAGTCTGTCTTTTTATGTCATTCTGAAATCACAGTCTTGTGTTCCATTGTGTGTCACTAATGAGAATTCCATTCAACCTTCTAAAAAAAAGGTTCACCCAATGCAGTGCTTTGGGGGATAACTATCTACTTACATTGTCAAAATAAAGTTGTAAAATTGAGGGTGTCATTTAGAGGAAATCTCACTTAAATGGACATGGACTCAGCTAGAGGGACTTATACTTGGATTCTGATGTTTTTGAAGGCAAGTCTTCACATGATGGTTAAGGTTACCATGTCTGTAAAAGCATGGTTATCTTTATCACCTAGTGAAGAATCCAGGTCACCCACTCATCAAGTAAGGAATTCAAATTGACAAGTTCCAATTTTGACTTCAATGTGCTCAGCTGAAGAACCAAGCAAGGTTCTGAGTCACATGGTCACATCTAAACCCTGCTCTGGGCCAAGTATGCCTTTGGGTGTGATGCGTGCTACGATGTTCATAAATACAGCCAGAAATGAGTCATCCATTCATTCACAATCAACAAACACCTCTCAGCAAAAACATTTTCAATTTTTCCAGAGATACTAGAAGCACAGCAGATTTGGTTTTTGATTTAGATAATATAGTTATTGAAGCACTGATATCAATTATGACAGCTATTGATACATGGATATCAAATTATAGGACATTTTCTCATGGGAGTATTTCTGATACCTCACATACATTTATAATACATGCTACATAACATTATGTTATGCTAGCCTGTCTCTGCTTGTCAACATATTTGAGTATCAGTGTGTATTGCAATATATGGCAATTATTTTGTTTCTAACTTTCACATTTCGTATAACCAAATGAATGGTGAATATTCTCCTGATTGGTTGAAATCTTTTAAAAGAGCTAACCCATACAAAGGAAAGGCTGTGTGGCTCCAGCCATACAATACAGTTCAGTTTTGAGATATGAAATTCAAAGTCACCACCCTCCCACACTACAGCTGTCATCTTCCTGCCTAGCAACAGGCCCAACCAGCTGTCATCAGCCCATCAACTGCCAACTCTGCTGGGACCAGAACATTCTTCAGGCCATGGCTCTACTGTCCCTCAGCCTCCACTCTAAACACAGTGACCTCTGCTCTCTCCCAAAACACAGGGACACTATCCACATTCCCCCTGCGCCCTTGTGTAGAGGAGTCACCACAGCTATCCCAAACATTGTTCAGATAAGCCTCAGCTACGTCAGGCTGGCAGAATCGGCCGTGGGAAAAAGAACAAATGGTGCAAGAAGTATAATAGTAGGTGGGTACTCATGGAGACAGAGACAAAGCAAAGAGGAAGAACCTGACTGTGCCACCACCTTAAATCTGAGCAGCACAGTCTTTCTGTGCAATCTCCATCTCCAGTGATCACCAAGCCACCCACAGTGCAGCCATGCCATCTGAGTTTCTGCATACTACTGGCTCTGAGGCTTTAAGAACATAGTTCAACACTGCAGAACTCTATGTATAAGACCAGTTGCTCTGATGTTAAATTCCATATTTTAAGATCAGAAAAGCTACATTTTCAAAAGGGGTAGGTCCCAGGGCATAGAATAGATGTTCATTGAACAGGAGAGACCATAGTTTAATTGGCCCGTCCCCTATTTTACTCAAGTGAGGCCCAGCCAATTGCTGCCTTGCCTACAGTGGCATTTTAATTGCCACTTACACTCAAAATATTTCCCCAAACAGAACGTAGGATGAAAAGACATTATAAACCTAATACCCTCCTTTAGTACACACATACCTTTATTTTTTGTCATCCATGTAGTGATTGAAAGTCATAAAAAAGTAAGAAAATAAAATAGACCTTAATTTTATTTATAATGAGGCTAATATTAACCTTAAAAGTGTAACATCTTGTAAAAGCTTTAGATAGCAGTAGGATTACACTGCTGCCCATGGCACACCAGCTTTCAGCAAAGCCAGTATTATTCTCACCACACATACTTTCAATACCAAGCTCTGAGCAATAGGAAAAGTATTTGAATTGACAGACCTGGAGAGAGAAGCACGAATGTAAAATGATGACGTCAAAGGCAGTAAAACCTGCCAGTGTTGGTGATAGATCTACGAGGAAACACTTCAATAGAGGAATGATACCATTACAAAAGCTACTAATTGTATTACCACTGCTAAAGCTACTTCAACTAATAATCACACCAATAATGTAGAATCTATTTCATTGATTTATTCAAGGCCTCATAGCATGAACTAGGATGTTATTAAACAGGACCCTCATGCAGGAAAGATTTTAAACTGTGGCAGTCCATAGAAGCAACACTTCAGAGACATAAACCCCTCTGCTAGTTATCTTGTTTTTTTCAGGACACAAATGTGGCAGCCCCACTTAAGTACAGCATTAGACAATCAGGTTCAGGAATGAAACTGTCTCTGCCTGAAGGTCAGATTTCAAAGGTCAAACAGATGTTCTCCTCCCCATTGTTTGGGTTGTACTAGTCCCATGATGGCCTGCAATGGCAGACCTAATGTACATGTACATGTACACAGTATTCAGTTTTCTCTTTAAATTGCATTGGTTATAAAATCACTCTGAGGCTTAGGTCTCTGTTCAACAGTAATGCCCTGCATACAGGAAAAACAAAGAAGAGTAAACTCCTTCATACCTCCCTTCACTCTAAACTGATCCAGACCCCGGTAATGTACAGATTTTAATTTCTGAAAAGTGTATTTATGATTTTAAACCTTGAGCAATAAACACACAAAGTGACAAACAGCTCTTGCCCACATCACAAAAACCATCTGCCTCTCAACACCACTCACATTTAAATAATCTTTCATATTGTTTATCCATGGTCAGCAAGCTACACATTTAAACCACCGTACTATTGTTTACTGTTCACCTCTACAGAGACATTCAAAAGCAATTGCATGTTCTTGAAAGAAAGGTATTAAAATGACATTATGGGTCACATGTCCTACAAGAATTATGTTCAGAAAAGCGGGTTTAGCTACTCTTGACTCCCAAGCAAGCCAATGTCTAACATCCTATATATATGAAATTTCCAATGTCAAAGGGTACTTCTTTTACACCATGTTAGATTAGCTTGCACATGATGCACAGTTAAAATCGATTATTTACTTAAACAAATTAAACAATAGATTACACCTCAGAATGATACTGTTTCTTGTATGTTTATCAGTCTGTCCATGGCTGACCTCAGATCAGGTTTGACAGCACACTATGGCATAAAGCTGCTCTGTTCTCCTCCGCTTCCAGACAAGCTGTTGTGTGCTCCGGATGGGATAATTACTTCCGCTGTAAAATATCCTCAGGATTAAATGTTAAAAGAACCCAGTGAAGTCTTGCCAGAGATGCAAGAGGTTGCTGCCAAGAAGATATCTTTCAGGCGGCTGGCAAGGCAATGCACAAGTGCTCTTCTTCTGAGCGGGGCGGAAGGATGCAGGGCTTGGCAGGCCGGAGTGGGAGAGGTGCATAGCAGCTCTGTGATGTAATCTGGCTTTCTACCAGAACCCCCATGTTTCTGTGTAAACAAGAGCAGAGCTGACACACCCCCAGGAGGGAAGAAGCAAGGAGACCCATGACCCCCCTCAGTTTGCATCCAGTATAAAACAATTACAAAAACACATATACCCATTACTAACCCACACCTTCTTGGCAAGCATCTACTGCTAAAAACATTAACTGACACACAAAAACACAGCACATTAACCAAAGGCTACAACCATGTCTGAGGTCCAGGCACAGTTGAGTCATCAACCTACTTCATCATCAGATTACTGAGGGAGCTGGAAACACTTGAGGCCACAGTAAACTCCTGTTCTCTGACCACTCACTACAGACCTTTGTTAATGGAACTGTTATATACCACCGGGAAAATGTACTGCTATGACCAATTTTCTGACATCCTGTAACCACTGCCTAACATCCAAACATTGTCATAAGAGATACAGGGAGGGAAAGACAAAAAGAACGAGAGCAAGGAGGAGACAGGAAAAACCAACAACTCAAAAGGAGTGTTCAACTTATGTAAGTTAAAATTGCATTCATAAAGACATGATTGAAAAATGACCTGATTTGGGAATGTATTTCTGTACTGTGGGTGAGGTGCAGGAGTAGTGGTCCTAATATAACATGTGAAGCAATTACATAAAAATAAGCTTTCTCTTAGCCTGATGCTACCAAAGACTGAAGCACGCTGCTGCTTCCCATTTTCCTGTAGTGTAAAAAGTGCTTCATGACTTGTTGCATGAAGTACAATCCATTTTTTTTTTTTTTTTTTTCAAAAACAGTTCAGTGATAATCCTACACAATGGCACCAGCATACAAATGAATCCTAGCAAAGAACATTTATGGTACAAGAAAGAGTTGGACACAGAATTGTGGGCTGGTTTTATTCCTGTGAAGTCTGTCAGGAGGGGAATGCCACAGTGCCCACATTCTCCAACATCAGCTTTCACACCCACACTTGCACTGTCTATTGTGGGACACTACCGCTCCCACACCAAATGTGCATTTACACCAACATCACAGTTACCACTGCCAAATACTGGCTCCCCACATATTATACCAGGTGTCCCGAATCCTGCTCCAAGAGAAAATCTGATGGTTTTGCTTTTGTATTAACAGCCAAACAATTTATGTGTATGAAACCAGACAAGGTAAGATCAGCTCATTAAATTGGTTGTGGTTTGGGTTTGTGTGTGGGTAACAGTGGTTAGCTATGACACTTCCTTGCCGTACATGAAATAACATGAGTGAAACCTTCACTGTCACACAACATTATCCAGAATTTCAGCACAACTATGGTATGTGCGTGGGTTGGGAGAATGAGGGAACAAATTAAAACCAAAGATTTTTCATGTTGCACAACGTTTAATAGAACATCCTAATTCATCTGTACAAATTGAAAACACCATATTAAGTAATAAATTGAGGATATCCAGGTAAGGCTAGAACACGGTCTAAATTGGGGGTCATTGTGCTCTGACTTATATATATCCTATCGGTTTTTCTTTTTTTTTTTTTTTTTTTTTTTTACAAATAGTCTGCATTAAAAACAGGCCTAAGAAGCCTCAATTATGAATGCATTTATTCACAAGTTTTTGGTATGTACCCCAAAAGATGAAAAAAAGCTAATCAGATCTGTATTAACATAGCATCCAAGCCCCTGTTGATAAGCACTACCTCCTGTTTTCATTAACAGGTAAAAAGATTGACCTTTGCAAGGTGTCTGGAAAAGTCTTAAAAGAACAGCACAGCATAGTGCTCTGCGGTATGGCAGCAAGGCGCGAATTCAAAACTCAATTTCTCTCATCTCAGCATGCAGCAAGATAAACCATTTCTAAAAGTACAAAAATAAAGGGAAACTGTTGCTTTACCTTTTTCTGCTCTCATGTGAGAAGTAGATGGGGATACATTCTACCAGGTTCTGCCCCATCCACCCCCCCTCCCCCATTTCTGTTATATTGACTAGTTTTTATTTTTTAACACAGAGAAAATCCTCTTCCATAAGTAAATGTCAAACACTACACAGAGCACTCCATGTTTACAGTAATCAATAGAAAAAATAAATTTGGCAATAAATTTTGTATTCATTAGCAAGTGCTTGGGAAGCAAAGGGACAATGGTTGTGTGGCTGCTATACCCCTAAATCGACTGTTTTTCTGTGACACTAAAGAGCCTGGGTTCTTTCCACAGGGTCGGAATCTTATAGCAGAGACAGGTATACATCTCCATAAAGCAGAGCATAGTCCTATATATAGTTCAAACCAGTTTAAAAAAAAAAAAAAAATAGGAGAACAAAACTAATATAAATAACTTCTGAATAAGAGAAAACAGTTTGAGAAAGATTAAATTTCTTTTCATTTAACAGAAAGGGGGGAAAAAAAAACATTTAAGAAGGCAACCCCAAAGTTCTTGTCAACAGTTCTGTACTGGATTTCCACATGTTGTTTTCTTGGCATAAAAAACCCTGAGTAACCTATGATATTGAGCTGAATGTTGGACTCACTCTGTATTGAGTTTGCGCTGGCCTCTGGAATGTAGTATTGGTGACAGATGGAGTTTTCCCGAACAGGCAACTGTTCTCGGCAGTTTACTCTAAACACAGTGGCCCGAGTTGGAGAATATTATATCCTGTTTTGCTTTGTGATATATTTGTTTACAGTTATATTTACAGTGTCATATGACTGTCTTATATCTATTTCTGATTTAAGATTTTACTTTGCTGTACAAGGGAATCAAATAAAAGGAGATGTGGTAATCATGCAGCAAAACATTGTCTTGTTTTTGACAGTAGCAGCAGCGCTATCTGCAGGCTGGTCTGGTTGGCATTGGGGTCTCAGAGTTCTGGTGGCACAATCTCCACATTACTGTTGTTTGCACTCTGCTGGTTGGGGCTCTTCTTTCTGCAGGAAAAAGAAAGAAACTGAAACAAGTGTGTGTATGTGTGTATAGTAATGCAGAGGTGTGTCTGTGAGAGAGAATATCTGTGCATGTGTGTATTTAAGAAGGGACAGGGTGGAAAGAAGCACATTCCACAGAAAAAAAAGAGAATATCATTACTAAACATGTTAAAGTGTTAAAACAAAGCAGAGGACTGTGATCCCTGGGCCCTCTATTTGCCTCACATGCTCCTCTCCAACAGTAATGTCATCTGGGGCAGCTCTCCTGGGGAAAATAGGCCTCAGATGTGGATTACACAGACACAGGGCCAGCTGCTGTTATTCTCATGTATTTAGCTTAGTTCCATTCACTACAGCTTCTCCACTTGCTCCTGCACAGGCAAAGCCTGTCACACATCCACCATATGCTCACCTTATCGCCAAGGGCCTTATACAGAGGAGCATAAAGCTGTGTGCATTTATACTGAAGTAGAATAATTACCTCAATGTTTACATTACATCTCATTCACCTTATGCATTGACATCATGTAGTCCATTTAAGTCACGTGTTGCAACTTTGTAGCAGCATACTATGAGTACATTACTGTTACTTGCTTCAACTAACACATTCACTTTCTAGTATACATTCTATTTCTCTATCCTCAGTGAAAATCCTGATTTCTAAAGTACTCCATATGCATCGCATCACTATTCAGATTTCTGACTATGCAACACAACAACTTTGCGCTGACAAATTGTTTTGCTACCTTTTTTTCTTGTTCAGCTAACAAATCCTTCTGAATGACTGCACATACCAAATCTCTTATTTATCTTAGCAAAAGAACAGAATGTTTATCTGTGACTTGCAAAGTCATTTTTCAGCCACTATTCGACTATACTGTGTATACTCAACTTAAAATCAAGTTGAACTGATTTGCATAATGCATTCCACAAATATTTTTACACGTTGTAGAGGATCCTAGCTTTGATGATAAATGGAGAATCATTAGGACAGGTTCATTTTGACATTACCTACAGAAAACATGGGGAAGATGAGAAGCACTACAGGAAAAGGTAAGCCTTTTATTAACACTCAAGGAGAGAACAACCACAAGGACAGAACCAGTCAGACGTTAGTCTGGGTCAGGTTAGATTCAGAGGGCACACGACTGTTAAAGGCACTTCTAAGAAAAGTCACAGCAGAGAGACAAATGGATGGGGGGGGGGGGGTGGGGGGTGGGGTATGGGGGCCGAAGACATGAAACGTGTTAACGAAGGGGGAGAATGAAGGAAGGATGGGGGATAGAAATCAAGAGGAAGAGACAAGGAAATAGGGGAAACCAAAGTTAGGGTGGAACGGACATAGGCCCATCTCATTGCTCCCTTACCTATAAATGTATGAGGTGAGAATGAATTATGCCTGTAATGGAGGTAAGGGGGAGGAGGCAGGGGAAACAATCACAACCAGAATTAAATGTCACAAATTCACAGAGAAATCAACAGAAAGATTGACCAGACCAAACAAACCTCCCACTCCCCAAAAAAGGAAGACCCATACTGTGAGCAAACCTGCTGAAAAACTCAATTTTACACTCGATTTATTTCATTAATCACATGATTTCCCTCATGCACCACCCAGTGTGATGTTTATTGGCTTGTATACAATGGTGTGTGCTGATTATTGGGTTTGTAAACAGCCCTGGATGTTTCTTTGGATTGTACACAGTCCTGTGTGATATGTACTGGTTTTGTGTACAGCCTTTGTGTAGTTTACCAGCCAATCTACCTTGGGGTCATAATCTCCTTCCTCTTCATCACCATCCTCTTCATGGTCCTGTTCCACAATACAGAAAAGCATCACACACATGGCAAAACAAAAGTTATGTTGTAAGCACTGGTATGCCAGCACAGGTATGATCATGACTGTGACGAGGAACATGTTTTGATTGTGCACAGGTGACCATGAGTGATAGTGAGTCTGACCAATTATTTGAGCATGTCAGAGAGCCTAAGTGTGATCATAGCTGCAACAGTGCCCATGAGTCTGACCATTCTTGTGAGTGTAGCCATAAACGTTAGTGGGACAGTGAGCATGAGTGTAACCATGCCTCACCTCCTCCTCCCCTTCTTCCAGTTCCTCCTCTTCAAACTGCAGAGAAACAAAAACACTCATAAAACTCCCATTCCCATGGTTACCATCCTGTCTTATAACATGCATATCAACACACAGAGTACTTACGCTCTCATCATCCTCCAGGGCCTCTCCAGTGAAGTACAGCACAGCTCGTGGGACGATCCGCTCACGGAAGAAGTGGCCAATTTCAAAATCTGTGGCTAATGTGAATTCAGAATCCTCATCCTGGAAATAAAACACCAGATTTTAAACTTTTTAAAAAAAAAAAAAAAAAAATATGATAAAAAATATTTCAATGAACAAAACTCACCAGCTCTCCATCAGATGAAACTGGGGGAAAAAAAAAAACAGAAACTATGTTAACACTTGTGTGTAGGAAGAACCTATAAACCATTCAGTATTAGACACACTTTACCAGACTTCAGTTATTTCATTTGTTTTATAGATTTCTGTAAAAGGTATTACTATAAGCAATAATAAGACATCAAAAAACTGCAACTGCAAATAATACTTCATACGACAATGATATTTCCAAAGAAAGAACACTGAGGATGCTTGATCATATTCGGATTAACTAATTAAACACAGAAATGCGAAATTTAAAGAGACTGCCTTTCACACACTTTCACACAGCATGGGAACTGGTGGTGCCACATTCCTGCAAGTCTTTGTCATAATGAGGGCAAATAAATTTGTTACATGTGCCTGTATTCGGGTGAATGGAATGCCACTGCAAATTGGACCCTAATGGATAATTATGGCACCCCAAATGAAAGACCATTATATAGATCAACAATAAATTAAACCCCGTGAATGCATGGATAAGTAGAGAAACTTAATTGTTTGGGATGTTGATAAGGCAGAGAAGAAAAGCTGCCAGACAGTCACTTGAATTTCAACTGAACATCTTTTTAAGAGACTGACATGGAGCACATTTGAAACGCTGAATATGGTTTTACGATCTGTGATTGAGTAACTAATGCAATCATATAATCAATGTAAATATTTTTCTACAGTGCCGGAAATTACGTTAAATCAAGACAAACCTTCAAAACTTGTTTTTCAATGACATGTGAAACATACTGAAGACCGTGATCACTTTTCTCACAAGTTCTTCACCCCACTTTTATTGAACATTGTCAGTGGTTATAGAGGTTTGATCCTTGTGTATGCTGCCTTTTGTTTCTTCCGATCTCTTGATAAATTAAGATTGTTGAACACATGTATAATGTCTATAACCATTAAATAGATATTAATACAACACAAGTCTGGCCCACTGCCATTTGCTTTCCTCATGATTTCCTCACTGTCTATTAAATGGTTTACTTTCAGTGACCAAGCATCTACACTTTCACTACTTAGGTCTCCACTGACCCGTCAATGCATGTTTTAATCAATTAATATATGCCCTCCCATAAACATGTGCCTAATTAAGAGCAATTAACAGCTTGTCATAATTCAGAGGTTGCAACTGCAGTCAGAAAGAAAATGAGGATACACAGGGGGGCGCAAGGGGCAAATTTGAGAAGTTAGTACTTCCGTGGCACTGTACTAAATTTAAATAAAAGCAACCGTTATCTTCTAAAGGCTCTCACACGATTGGTAATTTCCTCATTGCACATTGCGAGGTGTTTACTGAAGTAGGACCAACAGCAAAACACGTGACTTGATTTTTCAGGCATGGTTGAGACAAATCAAACTATTTCGTTAGGATCACAACCTTATGTTCATTCCTGAACATGGTTGGAGGTGATGCTGAGTAAAAGTTACAGGAGTGATATTAGCCACGACTGTGCCCCATGGCCAGTGTAGTGTTAATTTTACCAGGGGTACAGTAGCCTTCATAATCTGGCACAGCTTGTCCAACTAATGGCAGAACAAAACAGAGCTGCAAGCTCTGTGAATACCTCACCCACAAGGTAGTGTTCACTTAAGAAAATCTGAAGTAGCAAGTTACAAACCTTGCTCAATTGCAAACTACTGTGGGGCAAAAAGAAAAAAATTCTATTCACTTATTTGCTTATTGCGTGATCAGGCCAGTGGCACCACCTACTGTAAATAATGAAACCTGCACTGTACATCAGCCACTATACATCATGCAAGTACACCAGACATGAGAACAGGCATGAGAGCCACTACAAATCTGTATCACTCTTGCAGACTACCAGCGAGGGCATTCTTAGTGTACCATACCTTTGATGGGGTTAAAAAAGTTGAAGAACGAGTCATTGGGCACTTGTTTGGTGATTGTCCTCACCGTGCCACGTCCCTTGTGTTTCTGCTTCTTCTTGATGGTCTTCACTGTCACATCCTTCCCTTTGTTCCAGTCAATCTCACAGCTGGTAGAGGAAAGGGAATTGGCCAAGTTAGTGCTTCAGCACAGGTTACTTCAGCACTTCACTGTACATCCAGATTTAGAGCTAAAGCCTAAGGTAATGAGAGAACTGTAGATGATTCTCATGTCAAAGCATTGCATGCCTTCTCCTTAATCTGTAGCTGAAGCACTTTCTAGTGTGTTACAAATAATTGTAAAATAATTTTACACCTGTGCCTGATACAGTGGTACATAACAGAGCTAGGGCCAGATGAAAAAGGCAACAGGTGACACAAAGACTCGTGACCCTCCTGCACATAGTGTGCTAGCCTTTCTCCTCACCCTTCACAGTCCACAATCTCCGGGCCCTCAAAAGAGAATGGGTCAGCAGGATCAGGCTCTGACTTCATCTTGTACACCTTTGTGAGGACAGTGTTTTTGAAGAAGTTGTTGGGCTCAAAGTGGAACTCAAGTGTAAAACTCTACCAGGTGGACAAAAAAAAACAAAAAAACCAGTAAGTAAAAGGTAAATAAATTAATATACTACACACACACATACTCTGTAAACAATAAAACAAACTTAATGATAGGCAAACAATGACGGATGTTTTTCCACCTCCTCTGTCCCACTGACAGATTACTTTGTTTTCAGGGGGAACTGTTGGGGCTGTCATGAGATTATTCTGTGTGGAATAGGTGTGGGTGGGTATGACTGAAAATAAAACTGAGTTGAAGTGAATTCAGTTTACTCAAGGTTATAAGAGCGAAAACGCAATGAAATTGAAACACATCAGATCTATACAAATAAAAAAATTATGATGAATCAAGAATCACAACAAAATCCAATTGTGACTTTAAATGAGACTTTGCCATAATTTCCAACCCTGTTCCCTATGTCACATTAAATAATTGTGCACTTTTTGTGACCAATGCACCTTTATCTCATTCACAAACTATTAGGGCTCTTTGGAACTCTTAACTGCACTGTGATTCTTTGGAAATTCATAAAGTATTAATTGTCAGATCTCTACAAGCTAACACATACTGTTAATAGGCAGTCAACTTAATAACTCACCTGTGTAGCTGCCTTTTTAATTGTGAAAAGTTATTTCAAAGTCACATGGTGTTGTATTATCATGTTATTCTTCTGTATATACACATATATGCAAATACATACACATTAAGAAACCAATTTACCTAACTACTGCTTAGACATAATGTGATGTTCAATGGAAAAACAGGCTTAACTGTAACTTTTTGGAAATGAAGTATTGTTTTTGCTAGACTCACCATGGGCTGGTCCGGCTCTGAGAATTTCACTTTGATGTCTTGTAAGTGCTTCAGGATTGGCTCATCGTGCTCCTAAAGACAGAGTGAGAGAAAAAAAAAGTTACTAATGATTCAATAAATCACAAAGTAGCTCAAATCCATCACCTGGCAGTAAAAAAATATGGTGAAATAAACAGCCTGGAGGCATGTTGGCAAGACCCACGCCTCCAGGTGTCCTCCCTTCCTGTGAGAAAGTGATACAGTCTGGAGCACTATGCAGTGACAGTCTTTCCCCAACAAGTACACAACCCTAAAAATACCCTTCTCCCACTCTATTGAACGGAGAACAAACTGATATATAAATAGTGTATCACAAGCTTATTACACTCAAGCTGATGTCTGTAAAAGTGAAAGCATGATTTAACTGTGCATGTCTCTACTCCTGAATATGACTCACCTGCAGCAGGTCACTAAGCATGTCTACACTCCTGAAGATGGTAAGCCAGAACTCTGGGATGCCCTTGGGGTCCTCTTCTGGCACAGACTCCTCCTTCTTTTCCTCTATAGCAGCCTTCTTCTTTAGTTCTTCCTGTCAGTAAAAAAAAAAAAATAAACAAACTTGCACTCACTTCAGCTGAACAATGATATATTCCATATGTGAACATTAATAACAAGTTCATTGGATTCTTACGGGTGCTTTCCAATGACTACAGTACATTATTGAGCACCTCAAACATTTTATAAACTGGTCAGCCTGCCCTTGCATGTTGATTAATGGGATTACACAAACAGAGCAGATTGAAAGACTTGTCACAGAACCCATGTACTTACCGAAAGCTCCTCTTCTTCCTCTCTGTCACTGTGCCACTCACACTCCTCATCTGTGGGCTCCACTGTGCCCGATACCACATCCTGTCTCTGGATGAAGAACACAACAATGAACACACCAAGAGAAACATGTGGGCTAAATCAACTAAACAAAAAAATCAAAAATACAAACAAGGACAACATCACACTGCTCAGACATTAAACTGACAAAACAAACAAACAAGCAAAATGAACAACTGAAAAAATAAAAAAACAGGAAAACATCAGCATTGGTGTGAAGTCTACTAAAGAACATAGCACACTGATGACCCCCAGACAAACAAGGCACCAACTGGTTTACCTAGATAAACTCAAGTCACAGAGACAAACCTAAATAAAAATAGGTGTGAATGTAGTTCTCAGAATCATAATCCTGTGGTTCAGCCATGTTTGTAGTCCAGGTAATCTTTCAGCTTGTCTGCAGCTTTTGAAACAGCCAGACTTAGCATGGGAAGCGTGGTAACAGGCTGGAGGGGAGAGAGTACGGTACCAAAATTCCAGTACTAGTTGACAGGTCAGTGAATGTCGGCCAGACTTTAGGTCTACAAACCTTAGGCCCACAAACCCTGCAGACAACATACCTTATCAAACAGTGGCTGGTAGAGGGCAGCATACTTTCTCTCCAGCTCATGCACCTCCTCATAGAATTTGGCTTCTATGTGTGCGCAACGGACCTGTAACTGCTTTAAGGCGTTCACTCTTCTCTTCACCAACTTAGGCAAACTACAGAAGCAGAGCAGACAGAGAGAAAGAGAGAGAAAAAAGAACAAAATAATCATGTGGGTCAAACAAGCCACAGCCAAGCCCATTTGGCTTGACCCCACCCTTAAGAGTCACCATAAAATCCCATATTTCAGTCTAATCTTTTTTTTTTTTTTTTTTTTATTTTTCTCTAACTGTGTCCTTATCTACAAATTAATCGTCAGAATATACTACTCTACAACACAGTGATGCAAACACTAAGAGTTTTTAAAGACACATTCCACTTTTCCTTTTTGCCAACAAATCAGAAAGAAAGTGTCTCAAGGACAGTCATGACAGCAGTATCTGCTGCATAGTAGCTCACCTCTCAATAGTGGAAAGGGTGTGTGACACGCTGTCGAGCCGGTCCTGAAGTGCTGCCAATGCCTGGGGGTTCTGCATAACCTGATCACCCACCTTACCTAAAGCAATCAAATATACAAAAATAAAAAAAAAAACACTAACGCTGCAACCTCAAAAGAGACCCATACCTGCAGCTATTATCAAACCACTTGTACCTGCCACGATCACACAAAACTCAAATACCACACTGACAGGCTGCAGATGGCAGAAGCGACCATTTGACGCTGATGCAAAAAAACACTAAAACCTCAAGCATTCAGAGCCTGGTAAAATCATGTACCAACAAAGCTGACGGCAGCCTGCACGCTATAACAGAAACTAAAGGACCTGCTGCAGGTTGCTTATGATGCAGGTTTTTTTTTTTTTTAAACAACTTCACCCACTGCCAAGCTGATCCCTGCAAGCTCAAACACTTCCTGCTCACTTTGGGAAAACACAGACAAGGTGTCACATAATTTTTACAATCTTTGTTACCTTATATGATACAAGCAATGGAAAAAGCAATAGGGTTTTTGACCTGCCCCAAATTTAGCTGGTAAAGAGAAAATACAATGACCTCAGCCCCCGACCACCCACGCCACTCTCTTTCTCCATTTCTATTTTTCTCAGCTCCTCATCTTCCCAGTTTTACTCCTTCCTTCTTCTCATTTTCCCCTCCTCTGCTCTCTCCCCTGATTGCTGTGACTTACATGGCAAATCAGAAGCTTCATGAAATTTACAAAATTACACTAAATACAGTTAACAGTGGGAGTAGGCACCATGTTTCAAATGCTGGGAAGGTGGCTAAAACTAATCATGCACATGACATAAAAAAGCAATTGTCTGTCCCACGATAAATATTTCAGAAGCCACACCTTGAAAGAGAGAACAGCTTTTTTTCAAATGGGCTGGGGACATTTAGAGACAATGTGACAGTTGGTATAAAAGCAAAAAGACATAGAAGATGCACCTGTGTGACCTGAGATAAAACATGACTTTTAAGAATTACTTGCCCTCAGTATTCTAAAGTCTATAGCTAGGCCTTATACTGGTGGACTCTGTGATTCCACTGGGCTGATGCTATAACTATGCCAGAGAGACTCTGAAGCCCTAATTCCCCACAGAGTGCTCTCCATTTAACACCAGGAATGTATGCTGCTTATAATATGGCTCATCTCAATTATGTAAGATGTGCAATCTCAAATTTAGCCTACCAGGGGACTTATCTCATGTACTAGCCCCCAAAAAGTCACATGAACAGAAAGACATCTACTGAAGAGGGATATGAACAAGCAGCGTTATTTAACCACACACGATCACTGATCATTGTAATTCAAATCAAAGAAGCACATTTTGCACCATTACAAGATACCTCACTGGGAAACCTTTTTGAAGTTTGACCTCTTAAGCACTTACTCTATTACTCCAGAGAAGAGAGGGTTGATTACTTTCTTAGGGTAGTGACAACCTAAACATGAACAAGCTCATTCGCAGTAAGTTTGTACACGCCTGTTATCCTTGGTACAAATTGGATCAAAATATGGCTGAATAATTAATTTTAAGGTGCAATACAGTAAGAAAGACATTCTAAGATCAACTGTGCATGTAAAACCCATCAACAGCAAAACATATCTCTGAAGTTTAACCACCACGTTTCTGGACTGCAATTTAATTTCAAAAGTTTGTTTTTCTGATTTCCATTTGAAGCTCAAATGTTTGACCATTAGACTGCAACATCAACATTGCTACCTTACACATAGATCTTCCGCTACTCATAGATTTTTACATCTTTAAGGTCAAATTTTGACTGCCTCTGAGAATCACTCTCCTAATTTTACAGTTTCTCTGGCAACTGCCATTTTTATCCTGAGCCCCTACTGATTTCATTATCAAAGTAAAATGAGCATAAAATGTCATTAGCAAAGACTAATCCACAACCACTTGAGCTTTACCTCGGGTTTCACTGTGGTCTCCTTCCATTACTGCTTCACAGCCCTGGTCTTCTAAACACAGAGGACGGAAAAAAAAAAAAAAAAAAAAGTTCAGCACACTGGTACGTTTTTAATATTTACGCAGGTTAGTCAAGTAAAGTCGGATGATCTTCATCGATCCAGTATAAGTTAGAACACCAGCTAACATACATGTTTGTAATATGGAAAATTAATGTGGTGAATGTGGCAACTGTAGTCACAAACAGTAACGTTTAAGTAGACAAATTCAGAAGATTGTCTGAAAGAAACCGGGCTACAACTCTTAGCATTATGTATTCATTTTTTTTTAAAAGAAAAACAATCTTACTAGCTAGCCAGCTCTGCCCAAGTCAGTCATAAAGCAAAAAGCAAAATAACTAATAGCAAATGTAAACAATTTCACGGTACAGACGTTGAGACAACGTTGTGATTGAATAAAAGGCGATATATCCCAGCGAACCGACACTGTGCAGAACTGTTGACTGCTTAATGTTGGTGTACGACTTTTTGCAGAGATTTTGCCGGTGCCTTGCAAAGCGCAGTCCGATGACGCATTCCGTAAGCCAGTGGTGATGAAATATCTGAACAGCTAGCTAGCTTAGACGTGCCAATTGAACGTTAGCTGACTAACAAAGAATAAACCAGGCACAACATAAGGATCGGTACGGTTTGAATATCTTTGGACATGTAACATGCCCACACATACAAATTCTAGACGGTGCTACATTTACTTGTTAAAAGCGTGGGTCCACCAACGTCAGATGACGTTAAGTAGCATTGCGTTATCGATAGCTAGCTAGGGTAGATTTCTTAGGATTCCATTTGTATGAGCTTACTTCACTAGAAACTTACCTGACATTACAGTTCAAGTTAACAAGCTAAACAGGAAGCATGCGTTCCTGTCTAGTCTTGTCCCCATTACTGTCACTGACAGGCGCGTCTGTTTTTTGGACAGATCCCTTGTACCCTCATGCTGGACTGCTAATGTTAGCAACGGGCTATTTTCTAGCCCGCTACATTCTAAATTAGCTGGCCAGTATTGCACGGCACTGTGATAAGACGTAAGTATCAGCCGTTTATTTCGCCAACAATAGTTTAGATAGCTACTTTATCTGAACGAAATCGACATGTTTTGATCAAATTTGTAATTCAGACGTTTAATCGTGGCACATTCCTCAGACTTACCTCAGTCAGAGCTGTGGCTTCCCAGTCTGTTCTCACGTTTGTAGCCGCGATGAAAGCGCCCCACGTGGTAATAATCCCATAACTCATTGGTCTAGGAGTGGTCCTAAGCGCCTATCACAAGGTAGGGATGCCATATAACACCTTACACTATTGGTTATGTGTTTATAAAGTGACTTCTGCATAGCAAATTTGTCCAACCAACGTCGTATTACAGGTTGCTAGTTTGGAGTTCATGTCCTGTCTCGTTTGAAATTAAAGTATAAATGATTTATGAGCTTGTTTCGTTTAATGTACAGCAGAGTAAATATTAATGAAACGCCAGTCAAGTCTTTCCAGCAATTTATGTTACTTAACTTGAATTAGTTGCACTTTAAAACGTTATGTTCTGTGCTTAATACTTAATATCTAATTATCAAGATAAAAATACAGTGATTAAGTACCTGAAAGGCTATCTTGAAAAATCCACTCTTGATGAAGAACATTTTTTGATATTTTTGTTTCACGGTAGCTGAGCAACATTCAACCATTAAAACGCTGAATCATTTGAAGTTTCTCTACAACAAATTCCATCTAGTCTTTTACTGTGGAAGCATTCATATGCATGTGCTCAGACTCAAACTCATCAAGAAGAGTCAAGTTTAGTGCTTGTAAAACAAGCCCATTAAATACACAGCTCAAGTTAATAAAAGTGCAATATTTGAACCCGTTGTATGAAAAATCACAGTTTACACATTGAAGAGGCATTGGCTGGAGCCTCTGTAACAGTCCCTCAGGCTTTAGTCAAACTCAGATAATACAATTCCTTCACTAATGCAATAGCTGGTCTGCAGCTGCAATAAAAGTAAAACCCACACTGTACTGAAAAGAATCAGTGGATTAGGATCTTGAACTGCAGAACAAATTCATCTTGAACAAACATGCATAATCATTTGTCCTCTGGATGATGACAGCCTAAGCACCATGTCGAAATACAAGGCAGAATGCAAATTACATTAGGGAAACACCCAGTTTGGAATGAAACTGGTGTGCACTTCCTTCATTGAGATTTACACGGTTGAAGTTGTACAGCACAAAACTGAAAAAGGCGTGTACCTCAAAAAAGCACAGGTGCAATAAAGTTATTATTGCTCTAGAAAGTCTTACAGAGGCCACAGCTGCCAAAAACAAACAGAATTGCCGAACTCCTTCAGGCTCCGTTTCCCTATCTGCCTTGACTTAACACATTCCTGTTTCCTTCATGGCCCTATCCTTCAACACTGTACTTTCAGCATGCTGGACCTTCATCTGAGATCTTGTGGAATTTTTAACTCAGACTGTTGATGTGAATATACAGTGAACAAGGAATGAGGAACTCATGAGAATGTGAACTGAAAAATCCATTCAAATGCAAAATGTATTTATCCAACCAAAAGTACATAACTGTAAATGTCTACATTTCTATGAGGGATAGCTATGCCAGCAATGCTGACTTTAATTTGCCACTAACAGCAACAGGAAGGACAGCACACAAATTAGTGCACTGTGGACATTAGAAAAGGATATTTTGACAAATTATTGGAAGAATTAATTTTTTAGACATACAACCACAAACCCACTTTTTGTAGTTTCAAGAAAGTCCACAGTCTTACAAATGATAATGTACTCTATCTGGGCTGCTGGTTCAAACTTATGGAGTGTCTATTAATGGATGCAGAATTATTTTCCAATGGATTTGTAATGGCAAAAAAACAAGGTATCCACAGGTGCTCTACCACTACATTGCAATGAAACTAACAAACTCAGCTGGATTACCACTATCATTCTCTGTTGGCTCAGCCAGTTGTTGCCTTGCCAATACAGGGCTCTGGCCATAGCATGACTTGAATTGAACAATCTTCTCCAACAATCATTTTTACTGCGTGAGCTTCCCAGAGCTCCCTTTATACTGTTCTTAAACAAACATTATACAGTGTCATAAATATCAGGACATGAGGGCATCCTCCTTCAGAGAATTCTTTCCTTGAAACTGATTCCATTTTGTGAGCTGCCCTGTCAATGTGTCATATTTATTTGCTCCCCGCTGAACAACTATAATAATTATATAACTATATAATTATTCTTTGTTTAGCAGTACAGTATATTAACAGAGCAGCTTTATAGCAGATAGGGGTTAGCTTGGTAGACAATGCTGCCAAGTCTTATTTGCTCTACAAATTTACACCTGTCCACCCAGAAATGACTTCCTGCATGGTATGCCAAAAAATCTGAAGCTATGAATATTGTTAAGACATGGATTATTTGCCACTTATGACCATTATACACATATTAAATTAGCAGTTGGAATTAAAACAGGAAATAATTTCTGAAATAGTACACCTGCCAATCAAATGGGTACTTGCATGAGAAATACAGCCGGCCCACCTTATCCACAGGTGTAAGGTTACAGGACCCCCGCCGATATGCTAAAACTGCATTTAGGACTGTCTCTCTGCGTAGGTTACTGCAAAATAATTAACCTCCTGACCAGTCAAAATGTGATATTTAATCAAGCTGTCGGATAATTAATTAAATAACCTGTTCTCTGGGTGGGTGGAACAGGTTGTCTCACGTGGCTAGCAAGTGCCTTAGCATAATTGCCTTATGCCTTCCAGAAACACTTGCTAGCCACATGAGAAAAAGCTAATTTTTTTTTAGTGCCTGAAAAAAAGCTAATCTTTCACCAGGTGCATCATTGTACACCGCCAAGAAGGCCCAGAACTCACCAATATTTTTTTTCTTCTTTGTTGGTAACATCTATAATTTGAGTGGACATCCATCCACTCGGTTGGTGACAATTATGAATGAGATCACTGCTTCTGTTTGCCTTCTTTATCCATAATTGCTTTCTGCCCAGTGCAGTTTTACAAACAGCAATTCAAGAGTGACAAGAGTACATTTATCTTCCTGTAATGTAATACAGTTTGACAGCTGGATGCTAATTGTGGATTGATTAACATTTTTTGTTGTCCCAAATTAACCAGACTTGTTTACACACTTTCTGTCTGCTCTTGTGTGTGTCTCACTAATTGTAAATATATACGGGCTTTCGAAACTAAAATTGTCTTCAAAATCAAAACATGGAACAAAGTGATGCCTAATACTCAAGGTATTCTTCTGCTATCTGTAGTTATTTATTTAGGAAAAAACACCCATCTTTTACAAAAGATGGAGTATGCACTCTCACATGACGCATTCACAAACTCACTTCACAGGTCACTTTGCAGTCCTCATTGCAAATTATGACACCAAAAAATTAAAGTAATTAACATGGTACTCATAGATCAGCTCCCCCGCTCACATAAAATATTTGCACTGTCCTTGTCCCTCCCACAGGTCCCAAAGTGGCAGGCATGCCAGGGCAGCAAAGACACTGTTGGTAGCAGTTCGGGCAAGGTGAGGTCAGTCTGGATTGGTGGTCTGGGTTTTTACCCAGAATCCTCAACTTCCATTCTGGATGGTCTCCAGATACTCCTTGTGCAGCTTTTCCTGAGCCTCATATAGCTTACGGAGCTTCTTGATCTGGGCTTTGCTGATCTCCTTTCCCTCCACATCATGTGTGGGGAATCCCTGCACCAATAAAATAACAGCATAAATAAAGTCAATAAAGTAATGGACTCATTTCTGTTATATACTTGTTGTGCAGAATCAACATTTTTCCATGCATTTGACATAATTCATAATTCATTTGTCCTTCAAAAGCTACATTTTGGTGATTACTGAATTTCTCCAAACTGCCCTGAAATCAAACATAACAGCAAATGCTCAGTGAACCCAGGATTGGGTCTCTCATTGAATATACTTGGTCAGTGATCTGTGTGCTAATCTACACTTATTTACAAAACAGGTCTGTTGACAAGAATGCACGAATGTCTTTGTCTAGTTCAGGGAACCAAAAATGGTGTCATGATGGGTGCTACCTTACCGTCTCATCAAAGACAGAATACTTTTCTGTTTCCAAGAGAAACATCTCACAGGGAGGAACCTTCATCTTTGCCAGCCGAGCTCTCTATGGGATGGGGATAAAGAAATAACTCAGTATGAACCCATTCACTCACGGCATGATCACACACCATGCAGACATTGTAAGTTCAGGTGAATCCTGGGCACAGCAGGTGCTGAAATCCACAGGGATGACAGTGATCTCTCAAGCCTGTGGAGCCGCTGAAGTAGACAGAGCAAACTGGAAGCAGAAAGAATTCTCTGCACTAATAAAGCTAACTCAAGCCCTGAAAATTCACATTGACACAGTAAACACTGTGACACGTGGAGAACTTCCTGAATTGTTCATTGTTTAATGGAGGTTTAGGAACAAGTTACTTACCTCCTGTTCCTGTTTCTTTTTCAATGCCTCCTCTTTTTTCCTTCGCTTCTCCTCTTCCACCTTGTAGATAGAAAAGATGAAGATGGCAGTAAGATTAAATAGGGGCAGATAAGGAGTAAAGTGAGAAGCTGATGTGAAGGTGATGTTTACCATTTTACCCTTAGAGGTACACAATGATACTGAACACTTTTGGTGCACAAAATAGCTAAATAATTTAGAGAGCAAATATTCAATAATAATAATTTAGATGCAAAGACCACTTCTGTAACCAAGCTGTGACCATCCTTTCCAGTCCTTCTTTCGTTGTGTGTAATTCGGCCATTCAGATTCAGCATGTGCCTGAACATGCTGGAATGTGTGGACCACTACTGCATGGTCAGCAGCTCCCCTAAACGTCAGTTAAAGGCTGCACGTCCTCCCCCTCTCATCCTGTCCTGCGCCAGACAGCACATGCTTTGCATGCTTGTCCCTGTAAACACCGGTGTGTAGAAATGCACAGTGCTTACTGTACTAATGACCTGGATCACCAATGTGAAATTCTCTTTCTCTCCGCACTTCTCTGACACACAGATGAAGAGCTCAGAGGTTTCTTTTTTGGCCGGTGTTTTTGAGATGGCTTTTGAAGCAGCCGGTAACTAGTAGTAAGGACACATAAACCTTACTCCTCAAGCGTGGAGTGAATAAGATTGTTTTTATACTCTACCCCTTAATGCTCAGACGGAGGATTGGTGCACAGCGTAATGGTATGCATTTTTAATGGCTCTGTTGACAGTCTGACTCCTTCTTTTCTTAGTCATCTGTTCTAAGTGTGAGGGGCTGTGCTTCGTTTTCCATTGAGCAACTCACGGATCACCTTACGCTGATGGTGAGACAGCTGTGAGATGAATGACAGTGGCTATGAATAGAAGTCCATAGCTAGATGAATGGGTCTCTAATGAGCTGCTCTTACCTTCCTTTTCTCCTCTTTCTCCTTCAGAAGAGTCTCTCTGTCCACCAGCTTGACCACTGTGGGGAGCCCTGGAGACATATGGGGAAGCAGCCAGCCATTAGAATTCCATACCATTCTGACTCATTAAAGCAACACTCTTAGTAGAGCGTGTAAGTGTCACTTAGTGAATGTGTGCCAAGGAGTGCACAAGCAAATGTGAATGAATGTGAACAAGAAAGTGTGTGTGGGTGGAGTGTGAAATGAAGGAGAGTGATTTCAAGGAATTTTCATCAAGTAATTTAACAAAAATGGACAGCTTATTTAAGGCTGCACTACAAGCTTCGTTGTTGAGGCACAGGCTGCTTACAACAATTTAATGAAATGCAATGCATGCAGACTACCTTCCAAGAAATGCATATACACATAATCCTGAACCATAAAGCATGTTCTTCCTTCAGAACAGAAGGGGCAAGAATATCAAGTGGAGATAAGATGAGGCTGAAATAGTTTTTTTGTGGGAATCAGAGAAGATCTCAACGAGTGGATCAACATGAGACAATCTTACCTTCATGGTCCTCCAGGCGTACCCCCAGCTCTGGGAGGGTGTCATCACGCACCTCGTCACACAGCTGCAGCACCTCTGACACTGTGTGAGGGGGTGAAGAAGGTGTCAAGCCATAAATGCCCCTTAATCCTTGAGTTACTACTGCGCAAGTGGTACCTGTGCAAAGAGCACTACAGATACAGGCTATGCACACCACCATCTCCTCTTTATGGAAACCAATGTGCCTACTTCACACCCTAAAGGACACATGGTACTACAGGAAAGGTTAAACTACTCCCAGAGAGAAGCCAGCTTTTTAGAGGAGATATGCCTGCCAATGACGAATGGTAATATACAATGTCTAATACATTGTTGGGAGGATGCTACTGTAACCTGACGATCCCTGGTCAAATTAAACTCCTTGTTCACCTGTCAACAAAGCACAATGTGTCCCACTGCTTTTGATCTTGAACTACCTAGGCTATAGCACCCATCTGCACTTTTGATTGACTGAGCCATTTGAGAGATATTGTAATGTTGTGAAGCCAATCTGCCTGTCTGTAACATCGTTAAAGAGGAGGCAGAATTGTTCGGCAAGCCATAAGAACAGCCTCTTTCACTGGTTTGCTCTAAAAAGTGTGCATATCAGTGGTAATCCTCAGAGGGGCAGCATAATCTCACTACAAACCACAAGACAATGTTGTAAAGTGCGACCACCTAGTGGTTATAATGAGGACTGCATTGCTGCAAAAGGAAAGTGATCCTAGCAAAATACAAGGTGGTAGTAATGAAGTTTTACAAAATGTAGGATTTACCTCTCTTTTCTCTGGCAATCTTCCGAACCCCTTCCCTGAAGTCTGACAGCACTTTCAGGTATGGCAGCACAGTGCTCTCCAGCTGAAGATCAAGGTAAAAAGTGGGTTTAGCAAACAAGCTATTCAGCAAAACCATTACATTTGTGGTCTACATTAAAAGCAACACTGAGAAACAACACTGGGAAAAACAGAGCCTCCATTCCCTAAACTGCTCCCTCCACACTCACATCCACATTCTGTTGATCTCCTCCGACTGGGAACCCAATAGACTGTGTCCCCTCGATCGCCCCAAATATCTGCACATATGAGAGAGTGGGAAAAATATTTAGATGGGGACAGCTGTGCAACAAACTCAATAAAATAACCATACTGTCTTGGAACATACTGCTATTTATCTGTATATAAAAAATAATCAAATGTGTGTGTTGCTCACCTTCAGCATGTCAGTAAGATATTTGGCAATGGTCTCCAGCAGCATGCGATTAGGGGCCAACTTTGCGCTCTTGCGGCCAGCAATGTATGTGTTGCTCTGACCAACCAGCGATCTCATTTCCTCCAGTGCAATTCGTGTGTCAATGTTGTCACAAAGGGCTTCATGCACTGCAGCCTTCCTCTCATAGAAACTTGGATGAGAAAAACAGGATATACTACATTTGTAGTATCTGTTACAGTACAGTATAACCATAAAGTTACAAGTTACAGTATAACAATATCCTTTTACATTCTGTTATTCATAGTTTGTTACATTAATAATGTTCTGAGTCAGGGCAGACAGGCCTTTTGTAGATGTGTATTAGATGGTGTCAGGAATTTTAAAGGAATGTTAAAGGCCCTCCAGTCAAAATTATTAGCCCGCTTGCATGTGTGTTGTTTTTGCCAGCAGTTAGCCTGCTCTCAGCACAGACTAAATGGGTGCTACTCAAAAAATTAATAATACTGCAGCCTTTACTATCAAAACTGCTCTTCTAAATGCAACTTACTACATCCAAAATGGAAAACAAACAGTCACTTCCTTAACACACCTGGCCAATCTCTGGGGAAAGTGGGTGTACACATTGGAATGTCTGTTTTAGAAAGATTCACAACTTTTCTTGTGCAAAATTCCCCTATTCCAAGCTCATTTCCAACTCTTTTAGATGCTATCCATCGTTCTGAATTGGAGTTCATTTGGGGCATTTAGAAACCTAACGTACTCCAAAATTCAGAGTGGCACAAGCACTGTGAGCTCACCTCTGATTCAGCTCCATCTCAGGCCCCTCCCACTTCTCAAACTGCCCAGTGATGTCAGCAGAGGCCCTCAGGATATCCTTCACATTGAGGAAGAATTCCTGCCGGCAACCAGAAGCATGCACACACGCACACACACACAATATAACAGTTGAATCTGCAATGGAGACCACTGGGCAAGGGTATGGTTGTGGTTATGAAGGCGTGTTGCTCACATTCAGGAACCTCTCATACTGGATGGCAGATTCCATGGTGTTGCTGGAGTAGTCCAAGGTGTCCTTCCATGAGTGCATGAGGAAGGCCAGCCGCAGTTGTCGAGCTGAGGGGAGGAGGACAGAGGGGGAGAGGGGAGTTTGCTTCGCTGTCTTGGTGGTTGTTGAGTTTTATAATTATCCAATTATTGGGCAGGTTACACACAATATTACCTTAAGTTGTTAAAGCATGCTGTCTATGTACAGGTAGTGTTTTTGCCTGCAGGCATCATTTGGAAGCTTGTGACATTGCTAAAAAAAAAAAACCTATTATACACTGGCAGGGCACACCTGAGTGCTTTGAGAGGGCATCTTTGATGGTGATGAAGTTCTTCAGGGATTTGGACATCTTGCAGCCAGCAATGGTCAAGTGACCCGTATGCAGGAAGTAACGCACCCAGTGGTTGTTGTCAAAGAAGGCCTATGTGATGACAAGAGTAATCCTCACAAGAGTGAAATGCCAACTCATCACCTTCTGACAAAGATGGCTGATATGAGAATTCAAAACGTATTCAAAATGTTTTATATGTAGTGAGAAGACAGCCAAGGATATTTTTATATGAATGCAACCTTGAGCTGTCATCATATTCAGGTTTGTTATAAACAGACAAATGGCATGAATTTACTTACTTCGGATTGTGCCAACTCATTGTCATGATGGGGGAACCGCAGGTCAAATCCTCCCCCATGGATGTCCATGGACTCTCCCAAAATTGAGCCAGCCATAGCAGAACACTCAATGTGCCATCCAGGTCGCCCCTTTCAAAACATGAGGAGTAGAATCTACACTTAAAACAATATGCAATGGGGGCACCAACAACAATTCACAAAAACCTCATCAATGGTGTCAAATGAATCCATATTCACATGGACCTCATATGACCTCCAGTTTATACAAATATGTTAATGGAATTTTACTGGTTACTGGTAGTAGCAGCTGGATCAGTTCTAATTTGGCTCAGATTTGACTTAGCTTCGTAGTGGTCGTTACAGGTGTAATGACACTAACTTTTCCCCAGGGGGAGTCCCAGGATGGCTCCCCAGGCTTTGAGGTCTTCCACAGGGCAAAGTCACTTTGAGACCTTTTCTCACTCAGTCTGTCAGCAGAGATGCTAAGGTCACCTATGAAAACAAGTACAATCAGTCAGACAGTCAGAGCTGCTGGCCCAAAAACATTCATAAAAAAAAGAATAATTTTGTAATTTCCTGCTTTTTCTTTTCCATCCAGTTTTGACCACCCTGATGTAAGTGTAGGCCTATGCCATTGTTGCCATGTTCTCTGCTCACTCAGAGCACATTTTAAAACAGACTTATTTGTACCAGCCACACTGTCATTGAGTGGCTGAACTGCAAAATGTACATGCTCAATCATTCTCAAGCATATAGGGAAATACCCTTTAAATTAAACATCATCCTGGTCAAGGCTATGGTCAGGTAGTTGTGCACTGCATCGTGGGAGTCCTGGCCAGACTCCGTGATGAATTCAGTTCCATGCCACATATCACTGCAGTCAAAGCTAGTTCTTTAGATGCACCCAACACATGATGCCATTCACAGCACTCTAGGTAAAAGCCCCTCTTCTCCCTGTTCCTACCCTCTCCTTCCTGCAGGGCCTTTTGGTCCCCCACTGCCTCTGGCACCAGTTTTCCATATGAGTGCTTGTCACTGCTGTCAAACTTTGCTGTATCAAAATACACTGACCCATTGGAGACATACCTACAGGGTAGGAGACAAAGAAGGGAACATCTTATGTTGCAAAATACAATATGGGCAAAAAGCACATATGATGATATGATGAAGCTCTGTATGCAAGTGTGATATATATATATATATATATATATATATATATATATATATATATATATATATATATATATATATATATATTTTATTTTGTTGGTTCCATCTCTTTATAACTTAATGAATGATGGGAAATGGAATCAACTAAACATAAAAGTGGAGGGAAACATAAATTCCAACTCACCCAAAACCATTGTCTACTATCTTCTTTACAAACTCTACAATCTCAGGCACGTACTCACTGACTCTGGTGAGAACATCAGGAGGAAGCACCTGAACACAGATGCAAAGGGCTGTGAGATAAGTAAGATTACAACACAGCTGTTATAAGGCACCTGGAACTGCTCGTACAGCAAATATTAAAACACAGGGAAAGAGTTTGGTTGGACATATCAAATTTTCATACTGTGTATTCATATAGTCAAGAGGACACATTCCCTGGCTGTTCAGTTTTTAGCACCTGATTTTTAAACTAAAATTCAGATCAACTTCAAGCTCATCAAAGATTTATATGTAGAAATTATATAATCTTTGGGATTTTAGACTAATAATTTAAAACAAGTTAACATAGCAAACATTTCTTCTTAAAAGGAACCAGAACACTATCATACAAAATGATTCCCTTACATTCAAAGCATCCATGTCTTTGTGGTACTCTCCTTCCCAATACTTTGGCAGAACAGAAAAGATGGAGTTCTCTGTCACTTGACTGCCAAACTGGGAATCCAACCAATCTGACAAAAGATCTTTGGCTTCATCCAGTAATACCTTTTAAGGATTAAAACCAGAGACAGATACAATTATGCAAAAAAATGGAGAAAGAGCCATCATGAACTCAACAATTGGTGGAGCTATGATGTTAAGACAACGGCTGGGCACCACCTCCATGGTTTTCCCTACCTGGGAGTGGCTCTGTAGGACTGTGTCTGCAGCTCCACCCTGCACTGCCACTTGTAGCGGACCCAGAGCAGTGCTAACAGCTGTGTCCAGTCGCTCCATCATCTGCCTTTTGTCGGGATCTGTTGTCTCTGCCAACTTGGCTTGGAAGGGCTGTACAAGATTAAACACAGCTGAGCACAGTGTATGCTGAGATATATTAATATACAGGTCCTGTACACAAGTCCAACAAAAACAAAGTCAGAAACTTTACTTTGCATTTACTAACAAATTTATAAATGCCAGGAATAATTCTGTAAGAACTATACATAGCAAACCACTCAGCTCTAGAGTTGCTTGGTGATGTAGTTCCTCACTTCTGAAATGGGCTTTTTTTTCACAGGACTTCTTACAGTCTCCATTCAGTGTGCTAACCAACTAACAGCAGTTCTGATCATATCTACTTGCTGCATGTCTAAAAATAAAAATGGTAGATGTGGGTTGCTACTCTGGGTAAGTATTAATGGTTTATTTGCCAACATTAAATGGCGCATCAGGAATTTGAGCCAGTTAATGCCCACACTACAGCTCTGTGTGCTCTTACCTTCCTGGCAGTCAGCACATCCTGAAGCACCTGCTCAGGGGCAGGGCTCCTGGTCCTGTACTGCCCCAGCAGATAGTTCTGTCTGGCTCTTTTAATGATCTGTGGGAAAGAACACCTTCATCGGGGAGACACATCTTCACACCTCAACAACCATGAGGTTTTTACAATGGATTACTGGGCACAGTCATTAACAGAATTTAGATAAGAAGTTAATGTAAAATTAACATACTTTGTCATCGATGTCTGTGATGTTCATGCAGTAGAAGACATCATATTCAAAATAGTGCATCAGTATTCTTCGCAGTATGTCGAATGAAATGTAGGACCTGAAAGAATCAGGACACTGAATGAATGCTAAATGTCTGATATATGCTCTTAATGAGGTTCCCAGGCAGGTTCACAGCCTAACTGATGATGGATACTCCACCATGGACTCTCTGAGCTGCATTACCTGGCATGGCCCATATGGGAGGCATCATATACTGTGGGTCCACAGCAATACCACAGGACTTTCCTTCCACTTTGTGGGACAAACACCTCCTGCACCAATCAGAGACAAAGACAGAGCATCAATCACGACTGCACTAATCACAGTCACTCCTGCACCAATCACAGTCACAGCATAATGAATAAACCACTGCATATACAGGTTCCACCCAGCAAAGCACACAATGATCAGGCATTCCATTCACACAATTATAAAGGGTCAAAGGGTCCAGATCCATAACAGAGAAAAGCCCGGGCTGCATTCAAGGTGAAAAAAGTTGTAAACTCTTCAATAAACTGAAATACTGCTGTAGAACACATCAGGTTACACAATGCTGTTCATATGCCTGAAGGTAGCATGCCGGTATACAATATGCCACTTCATACTGCTGACTTCATCAATGGTAACATAATACCCCCATATCATGTCCATAAAATTGATGTACGAATACTAAAAAGATTTCGTAGGCAAACTGAATCTAAACATTTTGCATCTTGAACTAAAGGCAAACCTGTTTGACCTCTGACCTTAGATCGAGTAAGGCTGTTGTAGAGTCGCAGTTTTGGTGGTTCTTTTCCTGAAGGTGGAGACCACCGTGGCTGGATTCTCTTTTCCTTTTCTGAAAAACAAAAGATTTCTTCAACTGAAGAAACTATTTCATATTAATACACAACCTTTGTGTGCTGCATGCGAACATTGATACTTTGGACGGCCTTTGGTGCTTCTCTGCACATTTGTGTGAAACACCTCTTTAATGCTGAGATTGGGAGATACTCCCACAGGTAACTAAGGTATGCTAAGGTAAGTGGCAGTTCAGCAATCCATGCTTACCGGAGGACTCAGCGTCGGGGCATTCCTGGTCCTGTTGGCTCTGACGCAAAGCTGCAATATGCCTGTACCAGCGAAGAGCATGCACGTGCTGTGGAGATGGAGGCTCGCGGAGGAGATCGAAGGCTTCCAAGTCAGCCGAAGAGACAGTGAATCCGGCCAGGTAGCTGCGGATGCTCATGTATTCGTTCAGCGCCACAAGTTTAGGGAGGTCCTCGGTAATGCTTCGCAAGAAGTCATGGTCAAAGGCTGTGTACATATCGGAACAATCAACTGATGTTTATAATGTGTATAACAGTTTGTAATGTATAAAGTAAGTATCTGGACTTAAAGACTCTTGTTGTCCATGAGATACTACAGTGTAATTTGTTTATAGTTGAAAATTGTTCATATAAATTGCTGTGTTGTTGTTTTATGTTAATAACTGGTTGTACTGTGTCCGTTAACTGTGCATTACTGCATGTAAATGTGGTTATTAAGTGTGCAGTTAGTGATACTCTGTAGTACTGTTGTGAGCTGGTGGCAGTGTTGTGGGTCCTGACCAGTTAAGTCTCTGGTGTGGCTGTAGCCTAGTAATATGGCCGCCCCTCTCAGTTTCAGCAGGCTGGCCTCATTAAATGGCCACTAAGCCAACTGAGCCTACCAAGATGAATGCCTAACAATGACAGGCTCTATGGCTCGGCCCGGCGGTGCACCAGCGGTACTGCAGGCAATCGCCCGCCTTAATGCAGCTACACTAGGTATTAGCCTAGCAACTCCCAATATTACTTGTACAGTGTACAGTATTTGTGTATTGTGTATTTATTTAATGTGTTTCCTTCTTGTTATCCCTTGTTTAGAAACCACACACCTTACCCAAACCCTGAATCCCCCACTCAAAGTTCCCAACACCTGTGTGTACCCCATCCTAAATAAAGCCTCAGTTCATGGAAACCTGTCTCCGTATTCTTGCCGACACCCCCGTGGTGATCACCCTACAATTCAACACAGTTTGCAGTAGCACACAAGTAGGAACCCTGCCCTTCACTACGAATATGATTAGTCAAACCAAATAAGTATTTATTTAGGAAGCAATCATGGCTAACGGTGTCATGTAATGATCAGGGGGTGTGTCATATGGAGCTATGTTTAACAAGGAATATACAAACGGAGGCATTTGATCATAGAGCATCATAGTTAGAACTGCGATACGAGACCGACGTTATGAACCGTGTGAAAAACGTCTTCGTCGAGCATTGTTGCAAGACCGTCCTGTTTAAAGTTTGATCCTCTACGTTATTTCAAGAGCGCAATACAACATAGCGATAAGGCATACAATTCTTTGATGAAACTTCGCCCTTACAGCACCTACCCCCCGCCCAAGCCCCTGTTTTCTGAACAAGTATGCGACCTATCAAACGTAACTAAAGTTCACTGTACAACTACAGGTTCAGGATGTCAGCAATACGAATTCTGAGAATTTGTATTAAAACTGGATTGGTTGACAGCTGAGAGCTATAGTTAAAACAGTGGCCCGAATACTACATGATAATTCATTTTAGAGAGTGAATAACAGTACATGCAAATATACAAGAGATAAATTATTGCTTACACCTAGAAAGCCTGAGATTGTGGTTATCCAGCAATTGCAATGCATTACAAATGTAAAATTGATGACGAATCTACTACATTAGCTGGTATGCGACACATGAAAAGGTCGGAGCCAAGAGGGCTAATAAAACATCTACATTCACCTGGACACAGGTAACGTTACGGCTATGTAACGTTAAGCGACTGCAGTATCCGTGTAGCTATCGATAGCTAACTTCGCCAGCAAGCTACCAATCCGAATCTTTAGATAACCACAAAGCTAGCCACACATTTGTCAGTGACCATCTGAAATCGGGACACTGTAAACAATACTGAACTGTTCTCAGCGTGAAACCATTTGCGGTATTTGATGTAATGCGACAAATTCTCTGTGACTACAAACACCTACGCCAACAGGAATTATTTTTCAAATCACAGAAAGGTCTGAGAGAGGACAGGAATATCTCTACCTACCCAATTCTCCCGATCCTGCCATCGCTTCAGACAGATTCTGATGCAACAGCCCGGAAGAGGCGTGCTTTCCCTCATCCAGCTGGGAGAAGAGTTGCCAGAGTGATTCAGTACCGCGCCCACCTGGTGTCGTTGGTTAGTTACTGGAGGTTTTGCCCTTGCAAAAGAGCTATAAACCTCAGTGAAAGGTAATGCAATGACCCCTACGATGTTACATGCTCCACTACTACAAAGAAAAAAAACTCAAAAACTTGCCAGTTGGAAAATAGCAACGCGTAGCTCTCTCCTTGTTGTCTTTAGACATACAGACTTTGTGTAACAGAAGTTAGAGACATGACTGTTTCTGCCATGTAATGAGTCCATGATAGAAACTCTTGATAGAGTCTGAGTGACTTGTTTTTCAAGGCTTTGCATTAATATGAAGCCAAAATACAGTACAGTATGTAGTTGTGAAACCGGCGACACATCTTGCGTTTGAAGACAGCCAAACCTGGCAGCCCTGTGCACTTGTATTTAACATGGGGGTGTGCACCGACCTATTCTGCCTCTTAAACTTTGCTGAATGCTGGAAGTATTCGATTTAATATTTACTTTGTTGAAGGCTAAGGAACATAATGGTGAACTATTAATACATATTTATATAATATTTATAATTAATATGTTTCTTTTTTCTTTCTTTTTTTCCTGTCTCTTGAGTTTGTCAGTAATTACTGTTAAAAATAGGAGTTATGGTTTCATATGGTGCACTGTGCAGTGAGTGAGAATTGATTATTGTGAACAGGTATACTCTGAATTTGAAAGAAACCAACAAAATGTAACGTATAGCCTTATAGCACCTGTCATCGTAACTTGGGTAGAGGGTTGAACCTCTCTTTTGGGACAAGCTCCCCAAAGAAATAGTTGTATCCATATATCCAGGGACATATCCATGTGACATCCAATAAAATGGAATTTTGAATAAAACATGATGGATGTAATATTGTAATATTCTTTAGAGGCCCGTTAACTAATACCATGATGAAAAGTTTAATACCAATTGCTTTTAGGGGTATGAAATTTATGAAGCCAGTAAAATAAAAAATCAAAGGGCTCTGGCAGGATTAACTGACATGGGGCCAAATGACCTGTGTCAATGTAAGGAAAATGGGCTGCCATTGCTTTGAAATAATGAGGTATTTAATAATTTTGTGAGGTATTTGATATTTATATTTTATTATTGGTTTATTTTTATTACTTAATTGTTTATGTCAGTATGTGTGTTTACTGAAGTTCTCCACTAGAGAGAGCTGTGGGTTAGTATAGTCCAGAATCTGAACGCTTACCTTTGCATACATTGCACTCTTAATTTGTTTTCTTACATGGAATTATGGAACGCAGCTCTGTCTCCAGAAGTAAGTATTGGCATAGCCCTTCCCCAATAGGTAGCCACAATTTTCAGTGACTTTCTCAATAGCCAAGCTGTGCTGAGTTTGTACTTTGTCAAGGTGGTTCCCAGATTTTATTAGCCCCTGAGGTCAGGGAGCCATCTTTTTAGGACCAAACAATATTTCATTTTGTTTTGCATTTGCATGAATAAGGTGATGTTTTTGATAGGTCATAAATTCATAGGTTCTAATTTAGTTGACCCTAATGGATTCCAAATCAATGTGCTAGTCCTGGGGCTGTGGTAGTGTTTGAACTAAGCATCAGGGCCAGCTGACTATGGGGACTCTTTACTTACCATCTCTGTCTCTGGATACACATATATACTGCATATGCTTAGGTATTTCCTTGGAGATACGACAAATGGAATAATGTAATACCCATGGCACCCATGGCATGTTCAGCCTAATGCCATAGTGCCACCAATGGGCTTCTTTCCCACTGGGCACAGTATACTCTTATACCCGCATTTCTTAGAGCCAAGCTGGAAAAGCCATTCCCTCCTTCAGACGTGGAAACCTTAGACCTTGACTTGCACTTTCTAAAAGTAGGCTGCTGGACAGTTCATTTTGCCTGGGGCTTGTCACCGGTTCAGTCTTGTCTCCTCTGATATGCAGTGGTGTTTACAGGAAGGACTGATGGTGTGTGAGTGAATGTGTGTGTGCATAGGTGTTTGCTCAAGTGTATGTAAAAGTAATTTGTGCAAAATGGGAAATATTCTTCTTTTTTTGAAAGATGACAGTAAGTTCTTTCAATAACTACTGCCCACTTTTGTAATAAAAGATAAAATACTTTGAGAACATCAGAAGAACTCTTTTGGAACATGGTCGTTATATGTTTAACATGTCAAACACATTTTATTGTAGCCTACAGGAGGTATTGTTGCTGTCTTTTTTTTCAATGTGCACCTTATGATAGGAGAGGTTAGTTTGTAATTTTTTTGATGATGAATGGACAATGTATATTATATTGGTTTAATTTAGCATTAAGAAAAATTAAAAAGATAATGTGCCCTACTATTTCTTTTAAAAGGGCTACATTTAGCATGTATCAGTCACTCAGAAAAGGAGAGTAGAGGTTAGATGGAGTAACATGTAACTAAGGAATGGATGGAGCAGAGTTTAAGGATGGGGAGAGTGAAACTGATTCCCAAATGGATCTCTTTGGATGCTCATCACCACTATAAATAGTATTTATTAGGTTTAAGTGGAATTAGTGGAGATATCTGTAATCAGCAGCCCTGCAGATATACAGTGACAGGCTTTAATGATGGGTCACGTAAGGATAGCCAATCATGAAATAAAGGCAAACCTTTTCCCTACTGAGGGCTAAACGGCATCGTGACTGCTGGTTCATCACTGACAATAATGTGGAATCCTACATAGGTTCCACCAAAATTGTTACAGACCACACCAACCATGTTGTCAAGATTAAAAAGAAGGTTTTTATCAAACAATGTAACATTAATATTTCCACTTTTCAAATTAACAAGAACACTAACATTTGCATAAGAAAACATAAACTTTCATTATAGCATTTACGTTTCATATATCTGCTAATTTACTGAAATGACACATTTAAAGTGACAGTTGACCCAAATGACAAATCTATGTAATGTGAGAGTGTCAGCAACAAGCTAATTTCTTGTACACAGCACACATGCTAATGGTTGTTTATGTCTCACTGGCTGACATTTTGGTAATAAATGCCAGAAACAACTTGGAGTATGCATGTGTTCAAAACACTGAGTATAAACCTAGTTCTGCTTTGGGCTTGATGGTTGTGTGGACAGACAGGAAGACTGCAGATTGATGGAACATAGAAGAACATGAAAAAATATACATGTTATCACAGTCTCTTATGTTTTTCTTTTGGTAAACACATCTATACTGTGACAATGTTGATTGAGCCTCATGTAAGATGTTGACACATTTATTAGCTAAGAGTTTGCCTGTGGGATATAGACAACCATTTTATTGCTAGCATTGTTAGCATGTGGTGAGTGTAGCATACAAGTAATTGACTCATGATCAACACTCACCTCTGGTCTACAGATCACTTGCAAACTCTGTGATGTATCACCAAATAGTTTTTTGGTTGAGCTATACCATTATTGACAAATGCAATGAATTATGGGAGCTAATGCTATTGTATGTATCTGCATACTCTTAACATTGTTTTCTCAACGCTTGTTCAACTTGTAGAAGTGGTGTTTAAAATTTCCACTGATAATTAAAGCATTATGGGAAACATCATTTTATTTTAACATCTGATTGTCAAAATAATATTAAGACATTGAAGAGCAACCCATACAATTCCACAGTTAGACACTCACACTGTGTTTTGTATTTCTCGGCATAGAGCTTTAAGACCATTATGGTTTGTAAGTACAGTAAACATTATTCTTAGTAATGAAAGAACTGAATTGCTGTACAGGCTGAAATGTTGCAAGCCCAAAATTGCTGAAGAGTGGAAAAGTGATTTCCTATACATACAGATAGAATAGTAACATGGTATGGTGCTGTGACAGAAGTGTGAAGTTTTTGAAGCTCTGCCCAGCATTAAAAGTTCTGTATGGAGTCACAGCCATTTCTGTGATAATTACATGACACACATCCAACTGAAAGTCACAAAGGTTTATCTGGAAGCCTGAGTTGCAGTTGTGTAAATCATAGGAAATGCCATTATAGTCCTTCACTTCAGTATACATTCAAAGGATTTCACTGGCTGAGATGCACTTTTCCGAAATGGAGCTTGAGAAAGCTTGGTACTTTCTAAGATATTCATCTCTATGTGAAAGGAACACACAACACACACTTCATTCATAAACATCAAGGCTTGTCTCTCAGCTACTTATGCATTTCTACTGAATTCTGAAAAAGGGAAATTTTGTGTTGAGAATACTTATCCAGCATTTTCCAGCTGATAAAAATAAGCTGCAAGTGTCTACTGCAATACATGAGAGAAGATTGTTGTGAATATATTATATAAAAAGATGATGCCTCAGTAAAATGTTACCTTTGTGGAGTTAAATAGAAACCCTACTATTGAATCTTCTGGATTCAGTTTCTCAAGGCCTCCCTCTGTAATTCCACAATGAATGTTTGCTGCTGTTGTTTCTTGACACACAGTAAGGGGTCTTAGTACAGGGACATCACATAAGCAGAATGAATAATGCTCCACCCTTTTATCTTGTGAATTTTGACCTTTCCCAATTGACAAACATTGCTGTGGGGGTATCGGACATTTTGTTTTGACAAAGTCCCAACAGGTCCCAGAGTTTCACCACGTAGTGTCCTTCTGGCCTCCTGCCAGTTCTACTGTACAGTCTCTTATAGTGTGCTGCCCAAATTATTCACTAGCCTGATGGTTAACTCAGTGAAATGCTCCAATTTGACACATCTTATGAATATTCAGTAAAGTAATGTGACCAAAGACAAGGGGTGGTCATGGATATCCTTGAGCACTTCCAATCTAAATCAGATTAATATCTAAAAAAATATAATATAGCACCAAACATGTTTTAGCACTGAAAAATGTAAGGAAGGAAGCAGAGGAGAGGCAAGGGACACATGAGCTTGCTCTCTGGGTGCTACAGAGAATCTGTTTTGTCTCCTTTAAGTCTTTCTTTACTGCTTCACAGTGTGTATTGTGCGTTTTTAGAGGACAGGAAGACAAAATGGATCATGGAAAAAAGGATATGTAGATCAACTCTACAAATAAACGGTTTGGACTTCAAGAGATCAGCTCAAAGTCCGGAGTACACTTACATTGTGCCTGACCAGTCCCATTCAAAAGCCAGTAATTAGTCATTGACTTTACTCCATGCATGGGACAAACATTACATATTTATTCATAAGTGCTTTAGAAACGTATAGTCAGAACTCTTAAGTGTTGATTGAGGGTGTTAATCCTAAGGCAAGGCAGTGCACTGAACACATTATATTTAAGTCAATATACATTTTTTAAATGTCAGGTGCATGACCCTTGTAAAAACCAGCTCCTCTCCAGCAGGTAAGTCTTCAGTCTTCCCTGTTTTGGTCTTCTTTATACAGTTCATCAGCTTTTTTTAAGTGAATGAAGGATAAACTTTGTTACTCCATTAGATGGGTATCTGTAGTGGTCAATGTTTAAGGACTGTAAAAATCAATCAAGTGTAAACACACGTTTTCATAAATGTAAATTCAAAAAAGTAAGAAAAGTCTGACAAACTACCAAGTTTGAAATTTCTCAAAAGGCTTAGAGCTTAAAGTGCAAATACAAAAATATTTCCAGAACTGAAATCAAGTGTGTCTTGCGACACAATTGGTAGTTTTTGAGGAAAGTGCAATCAGAGCAGCACATGTGGAACAACAACGGCAACCAATCCGATCCCATTGCTTCAAGAATTCTTTCGTGTGAAAACCGCCACTTCTTCAAGACCAACTGGGTAATCTCTCAGGAACGTCCCTCCATCAAAAACCTGGGCGTTATTCAGGTCCTGCCACTTAAAGCCACTGTCTGGCAGATAAATATCTCTCTGAGTGGCACCCTTCTCTGTAACTGGTGCTACAAGGACCTAAAAAAGGATGGGCAAAACACAACTTAATACCTTAACACTTAGCTTGACAATTTCTTATGTCATTGTTGTTATTTTCTCCCCCAGTTTGGAATGCTCAATCATATATGCAGGCCTGTCCTATCACTGCAACTTTCACCATCAATTCAAGAAAGCATGTTAGTATATGTATCCCCTGATGCTCATGCAAGAGAATGCAGCTGGTTTTGACTTCATAGTCCATTGAGTGTGCTTTTGTGCAGGAAACCTGCATGGGATGCCAACAGATTACAGCCAACCAGTGTATAGGGGCCATTACTAAGCAATGAGGTGGAGAATAACCAGGTGATAGAATCCCACGCAGGAACTATACTGGGCACTGCTAATCATATTTTTGCCTGGGACTCCTTATTAAATCAAAACTGGAGGAGTCAGACCATGGGTTGAATCACTGCAAAGAGAGCCTGAACTCTTGAAGGTCCGCAAGGTTCACAGCTCATGAGTTCATCACAGAAAAATACATTGGGCTCTGAAAGCTTAATCCAAAATCAATCCACTGATTAATATGTAAGATGCTATTTAAGGACCTCATCTTTAGTGAAGGACACACTTACCGCATCTCCAATCAGAAATTCATCGTCAATGGTGAATGTGTTGATGTCATTGGGACTGACCCACCAGAGTGGGCGGTATATCGGGCTCCAGTTTGTTTTCCACTCCACTGCATACCTCAGTATGAGTGGAATAACAAAGCTTTGGTGCTTTGCTATGTAGAGTCTGGTGAGGTTCAGGAGCTGCAACACAGAAAGAATGGTTATTATATATATATTTGATGTGAATATGACAAACAATGAGAAAAATCTACTGTTGACCTTCTCATGTCACACCACATACTGTATCAGAATAAAGCCTTGAATAAATGAAACTGTCTGTCTTAACAGTTGTTTAGCCAAATGAAGTTTCAATGTGAACTTCATGTAGGCCATGGTATTCTATGAGGAGCTTCTATTCATCAATCCAATGACCTTGGTTTTCCAGCGCAAAAATTGGTTTGAGTGTGCCATTGAAGCCATTCTTTTCATTTCTGACATGCATAAAGGCCTCCTGGGCTCCCTACCAGACCCAGGAAATGTCAAACCTTCAGAATTGCAGCCACACAAGGCCTCATAATCATTTCATGAGGTATACCAGTCCCTGAATGCCAAATATTAGTAACATGATTTCTATTTTTCCAGTATTGTATTTATCTTGGTTTTGACTTCTGTTGGGTTGGTAAGTTGTAGGCTGACTTGAAAATGATCAATGAAGTATTCAGACCGTATCAATTTTAAAAAGAAAAATACAGAGCACTATATTTTTAAAGGTTTCTATTCAAATCTATCCTCCTGGTTTTTGTGGAATCTCTGGCATTAGAAAAAGAGTCACTTCCCAAAGTTAACATCCTCTCCTGTCTCCTGTTACAGATATAGTTAAACCACATTCATAGAAATATATATTTTTAAGACAACAAAAAAACACATTTATAGAAATGAAGTTTGAGTAAGACTTTTTATGTAATTGAAAAAACAGACCGGTGGTTTCAATTCTGGTTTATATTCATGTTTTGGACCTAGTATGATTTTAGATTTGCCAGTCAGAGGAGGAATGGCATTGGACACATGAGCTGAGGATCTGAGGATAGTGAAAATGTACCATAAAAGTAGTAAAATATCAATGCTTCGGTGGTTGTGTCAGTAATTCATAGCACAAAATCACATGAAATATCAGGAAATAATGCAACCTATGAAAGCATATGAATACATAAAATACTTCTTTGCCCTTAACTGTGAATTTTCATATTTGGTACAGTTTTAAAACTATCAGAGAACTGAATATGTTTTTTTCTTTTAAATGGGAAATGTTCATCTTATCTGTAAAGGCTCTGCGTCAATTTTTAAAAATGTAGCCTATAATTGCTTTAATAATGTCTTTTCCATCGGCTAGCTTTTGATCACCCTTGTTTGAGCAGGTTTCATTATTCACAATATTAGATATCATAAATTCAATGCCAAGCCTAATGCTGAACAGATGGGAGTTAAACCAAAGGTAATGCTGGGAGAAGGAAAGTCCCCAAAAGTCCCCCAAATAAGTGGAAGAAAATACGGTAGAAAATACTGTCACCTAGAATAGAAAAAATAATACAGACCAAAACCTGATCTGTCACCTAGAATACGTGGAAAAAAATAATACAGAAGCCCAAAACTTGACCTTTCACCTATTATATGTGGAAAAAATAATACAAAAGACCAAAACCTGACCTGTCACCTATAATATGTGGAAAAAATAATACAGAAGATAAAAACCTGACCTGTTACTTATAAAATTAATTGAATGATTCTGAATCTTTCCAGGATTAAAAGACAATAATACAGGATACACATTCTGCACCCCTCCAGCCTCTCCCAGTTATTACAAGGCGTTCCACAATGGGGAAAAAGTGAGTTGTACTAATCTTAGTTAGTCTTAGTTGCCTTGAAAAAGCATGTTCTGAGATAATGCAATGTATAAGATGAGTCCACACCCTGTCCTCACCGCACACCCAAGGGGGTGTCTGGAAAGAAATGACGGGGAGGAAGGAGACGATCTCCAGCCAGCGGATGAACAGCTCCTCGTCAGTGACATGCTCATTTGACAGCGAGCCACCTATGAAAAAATATGAAAAAAAAATGATTGAATGCTCCAAAATGTGAATGTATGTAATATGAACAAAGTGAGAAATGATCATGTTCAGATCTGTTGTAGACAACAGTGTACAAATGTAACAGTAACTGTAACAGCAGCCAACTGCCATACCAGACTGCTTTTCCTGAAAATATGAGACAGAAAAGTATATGTGTGTACATATAGGGCTATGGACTTCGATGTACACTCAGGTTTTAATTCGGTTTATGCCCAGTTCGACAAATGAGGTCCGAGGTGAGGTGTTGCACACAAGATGCTGTACATTGTAGGCACAGTCTGCTAAAAGGTAGCTGGATGGAGCAGGGTGTGTAAGTTTGAGAATTACCTACTGCATCAGGAATGAAGAAGCTGTAGCCCAGCAGACTATAGTGCAAGATTGCTGGAATAAGGCCCTTCAGCCCTGAGTAACTCCAGTCACTGTTGAGTGGGGCCATGCTAATGAACAGAGGCATGTGGCTTGACCTGAAAAACAGCACAGTGGCATTCAGTTTAATTCAGCTGGAGTAACCAGATGGAAAGGGAACTGCTCTATGGGCTCTGGAGTTCAAAATCTAGGTGGGACACTCATATCCCATTGTATCTTTAAGCAAAATACAATGTCCAACTGTGTAAATGGTTAGTTTATACATGTATGTGTGATGCCCTGGACAAAGACATCTATAAAACAAACTAGTGATAATGCAATTGTAAACTAAATATATCTGGTAATGTAAATTAGAAAATAATCACAGAATTAATTTACATTAACTGTAAAATTGTATTGTGACACAAGCATACCTCACATAGAGCTTGTAGCAGGAATAAGAACCAACAATAAGAATTGTACCAAGGAATAAGAAGTGTCCATACAATGTGCCCCAATATTCACAACTGGGAATCCCATAGAAATGGCATGGCACACAGTTAATAACCATCCTGTTGGCTGCACAGATATATAACTGAGAAGGCCAATAAAGTTTGCATGTTAAAGAACCTGCCAGGGAACAGTGTTAAATCAGGCTGGCGTCGGCTTGGAAAGGAGTGGAGGGCCAGAGGCAGAGTATTAAATTGCTCCATAAATCGCTGAAGAATTTCAGTGAAAGGATTATATTGTCACATTAAAACATCATGGGTCTCGGAAGGTGATCTGAATGCTGACAAAGTATTTGGCTGATATCCTGCTCAGTAGTGTCACTTTGTAACCACAAAGACAGTTGGCTGAGGTGCCAGACTTGGTGCAGCGTGATGCTAGCATGCAAAAAGCATATTTATTTCACACATAATGATGTTTTTCATGTTCTAGCATTGTGCTGCCTCAGCCCCAGTCTGGCACCTTGCAGTATATATCTTTTTGCTAGATCTGTGCTGCAAAAATCTTATGTTAGCTCCCAGCTCAGGGCTGCAACAGCAACCAACCAGGGATTCCAACCCTCAAATTTCTGTTTATAATCCCTGTTCCCTTCCTAGCTGACCTTTTTTTATTTCCCAGAACTTTACTGGAAAATTTGAGTAAATGATCCCATAACATTTGTCAGGTTTCCTGGAAATCCCATACTTGTTAAGTCACAAGGAATGTTGCACAGTCTGAGAATTGTCAGTGTTGCTATTCCAGTTAAACCAATTTGAAGTGTTATTCATTTTAATCTTATTATGAAAGTTAGGAATGTTCAATAAATATGTTGTGTCATTACTTACACTGGAAATATCCTGAAAGGGGGCGTTCACTGAAACTTCTTTTTTTTGGTGGTATATTTCCCAGTTTTCTCAGCTGAGCTGTTCAGCTTCACACAGCAGCCCTCTCCCAGCTATCTCAGCTATATCTCATAAGCACACGACTCTTCCAGTTCATGTGACCACAAGCCCTGGCTTCCCTCCACACTATACGCTCCGGAATCTGTGGTCAGCATTTATTCAAACTGTACCTCCACAGACACCTGCCCAACCAGGAGTAATGGCCAGAGAGATATGAGTCCAAGTAGTTTAGAGAGACTGGAGAAGTTATCCAGCTTAACCCCTATTTCCCCCTGCAAGGCTAGGACAATTGCTACCTCAACAATACTGTAGCCAGTAAAGGCATGGCTGGGACTCAAACACCCAGTTGCAGGGCTCAAACTATACAAAAATCATTTCTATGCCATCCAAACATGTAAATGTAGTTAAGATTCTGGAGTCATAGATATATCAGGCAAACAGCTGGTTTGGGGGAAGCAGTAATATCATCACACTGCCAATTATGCACTCAGGAGGTAAGAACATGATTCAAAAGTAAATTAATGGTAGTGAAGCACCTGTTTAAAATTTTTGGCCTGAATATCCATGATGCTATTTCATGACTAAACAATGTCAATCGGCATATGTTACCTCTTTGTATGCTTGGAACATTTTTCTGTGAAGTTGACAGAACTTCTATAAATACATACTACGACTATCTGGGAAACAGTCTAATCATAAAACTATCTCACAATCAAATGGGAATCTAATCAAATGTTCCAATGCCTTTTGAAACATTTGGTGTAATTTGGGACACCACTTTCTAACACAGCCCTACCGTGTCCCAGCAGTCATGATGACTGAGTCTCCTATCCTTGTCGCCATTCCTGCTAAGAGCTGGATGTACTTGTCTCCAGCCAGGGCTTTGGGTGGGCGCAGGGCATGCTCATCAAAAGGGTTCCTCTCCCCGCCTTCCAGGACCACATATTCCACATCCAGCCAAGACTGCAGCCCTCCCACCCAGTCCATGAACCAGGTGACTGCTGCTGGGTTGCTGACATTCAACTTCACAGAGAACTTTGTTTTCCACTGTGTCAGCAATGGTGTCTGGATGGGAGAGACAGACAGCACAGAGAGGATGGATCCCAAATTGTACTTTCTACAGAAGTTTGGTATCCAAAGGATTTTGGTGAAGGAGACACTATTTTATGAATTCTATGAAGTAGGCACTATTGTATGTATATAACATGCCATCTATGAGGAGCAATATGGTTCTACTCAGAACCAAGTGCATCTGAAGTGCTATTCTTGATAAAAGGGTTCCTCAAGGGGTCTTTGTGATACCAAGGTCTGATCAAGAACCTACTTGATTGTAGAATTCTGTGTAAGAAGGATTTTGTCAAGGATTCGATGGAGGATGCAAGAATTCTGCATAGACAAGGTTAAGATATGGCTTTCAAAATAAATTAAACAAATATTTATTGTGGCCATTGTAACTGAGCTTGTGGTCCCCTAAAATGTACTATTTTAACAGTCTAATGTTAAACATAACTAACAACTCAGTTACAAAATATCAAGAGATTCTTAAGATATGCTGCAGAAAAAAAATACCCAGGGTTTGATCCTGTTTGGTTACACTAAAGTGCACAAGTATTTGCAGCACTATTCATTGAGTTATCCTGTCTCGATAGCTTGGTCTGACCAGGTTTTGAAATATTTAAGCCAAATTTATACAAAATATATTATGAATGGGATTTTTCATCTGGGTTGAAATATAATGCCGGAACGATTAGAAATGCACAGCAGGTGGGAGTCAAAGCTGACTGCCACCACACAAGGTAATAAGCAGGTTTGAAGAAATGTGTCATAACCACTACGATAACAACCCATCCCTTTAATTTATGAGAACATTGTTGAGGTCAGCACTCAGCACCAAGCAGGTTTGATCAGCAGTGACTACTGTGGTGTCTGTACTCAGAAGCAGAGTGTGATTACCTGTCTATAAGCATGATCATTACATATGCAAACTTCATCTGTTCACTTTTAAAAACTAACAGGCTAGTTGCTATGCAACTTGCATGTGTGGCTGCTTCTTCCTTCGTCTGTTGAGGAGGTCGGTAGTGGGTTAAGCATGATAACAATTCAATTTGCATGGGAAAAATGAGAAGTTAACAATAGTCATATTTTTAAAGTCTCCACTCAAATGTTCTTAAGTCATTACTTAGTGCAGACTTAAGCACTTGTATTCTGAATGTGAGAGACATTGGTGTGAAAACAGGTAGGTGGTTGGAAGCCAGAAGGGGGCACTCACCAGGTGCCCCTGTGGGGTTGTAGGCAGACTGAGCCAGTACACCTCTGTGCCATCCTGCAGAAAGGTCTGGAACTGCTGGCTGTCCACGCCAAGGAACGGAGACATTGTTATAGACACATTCAGGAGCCTCACTAATGACAGATCCCTGGTTGGTCTTTCAAGCTCTTTCTTTTTACTGTACAGGTATTCATGGTCCAGCTGTCAAGGTAAAGACAAAAATTACAATTGTTTTTTTTTGGAATGCCCAACAGTAATCACAGACTTATAACTTGACTGCAATATTCTCTTTTGGGGGGCAGTACACTAGCATATAAAAATGTGCATCAAGATGCTACATAGGAGTATCACTGAGGTGCTGTGCCACTGACGGATGCCAGGAGACAGATGCCAGAAGCTTGACTGGACAGAGCAGTCCTGATTGTGCTATGAAGTTTAAAATTCCTATCCAATCCTTCCAGAAACCCTCCCAGGTCACACGTCATCTTTTATTTTTCTGTTTTCAGCATTATAAGACCAGGGTCTAACTGACTGCATAAGGAGTCATACATTTCCTTTTAGAAACATGGAGCCAAACCATTAACAATGGGTTTAAGGGAACTACTGGTGTATAGATTGAGAGAATACAATATCCTTTACACCATCACAGAAAATAAATATCCCAATGCATTTCTGTTGAATACATACTTATTTTTGGTTAGCCAACTATAATACAAGTAGGTTTAAGCACAGCATGTAGATGTCGGGGAACCATGTCACCTAGTCTGCCAAGTTCTTGCTTCTGCTTTGGACCACATTGAAATAGATCAAAGATCAAAATGAGAAATCCCATTATATGGCATATAAGTGTTATTCTACAAATTTTGCAGTATTCAGCTATTGATTTTTAAGAACTAAGGCTCAACACTCACATGGATTACCGCCTAGTCTTCTATAGAACTGTGCATTTAAGTGAGTTTAAAACACTTTGAATCTAGGTTCTTTTGTAATTTTTGATTTATCCACAAAATAATATTATTTGGTTTAAAAAGTGGCCCTCTCTCCATTCCTTGAAAACCACTACTAATCTATCTTTAGGAATGAGACGGCACAGAGAGATGGAAAGCAATCCTCCATATCGTAACAGACCAACTATTTGGAACAAAACACTAAGACCTCTTGAGTTGATTCACAAGGAATATGGAAGGATGACAGGATTACATTAGCATTTGATTTACATGAAATAGTTGTACTTGGTCCATTCGCCCCTCCATGCCTGTTTTAGCTATGCTGACTTTTTATTTCTGATTTATGACATTACAAATTCAAGTAAAGCTCCGCACAAATATTTTATAAAATTTAAAGAACCTCTGGACTCTATTTTTCAATTATTACAGTGAGTATAAACATGAATATTAGAATGTACTCCCAAATGTGTTATTTATTCAAAGAAAAGAAAAGAAAATTAAATCACACATTCCCACTTATATTATTTAATTATCCCAGTAATTATTCAAAATGATGTGTATGAACACTAACACCCACTGATCTTCATTTTTGTTACCCAATTAATATATGAACCATTATAAATGTACCTGCAATCAAATAGCAGTCAATTTAATAAAGAAAATAACTGTGTTATGTTATAGCACAGTGATACAGAACCTTATCAAACTGTGATACATAATGATTGATAGACTGTGGGCATGAATATGACATGAATATGTGAACTATAGCAGCTCCAACCCCTCCTGCATCCTATAGTCTATTATAAAAATCAACCTCTAAATGTCCAATGTCACAGACAGATAACAACAAGTGGGTCTTTTTCCAATACATTTTATACTCAGACTCACATTTGCCTCCAATGCAAACTCATTTTCACAGACTAAGCTTCAGAATACAAATTACTTACAAAAAGGGACCTTTCCACACAAACTACTGTCAATGTGAAACACTTAATCGCCATTTCTTCTTAAAATTAACTTTTATTCAATAAGTTGGTAAATCAATCAAGATGATTCTTGAACCAATGGGAAAATGTTTACTGAATATTGGAAATAGTCTTTTGAATGTTTGAATAAGGGCCTGGTTCAAACACTGCAAACAGTTTATTTACAATAGGCTCAAAAAGAGAGTATGAGAGAGCAAGAACAAATAAAAGTAATGACAGCAAAGCTCTCTCAGCTGAGAAACACGTTTAAGGCACGTGGCAATCACATGACTGACATTTGGCACTGTAGCATGCCCACATTGTGCAGACACATGGGTGTGTGTCCCCCCTCATCCCATCTATCGCAGTAGTGAACATAACCCTGCCAACTGACGTGTCTTCTAGCTCACAGCAGCTGACAGCAGCTGATATTGTGAAGCCTGGGCAACAGGTGCAATCCTATGGTCAGAACAGATTAAGCGTCTGGCCTCAGTGTGGGGCGGGCCGACTACAGGCCCAGACTGAAGGTCAGACGTGGAAACGGCTGTCAGGCGCAGGAGAAACACACAAATTAAAGGGGATGTCACATCTATGTTTGCACATTTTGTTTTTCTTCCTCTTGATCTGAGTTTATTTATCTTCAGTATATGAAGCTCGGATCTGTCTGTACTAAATGTAGTTTGGTACCATTAACATCAAATTGTAAAAAATATATAGTATTCCTCTTGGCTTTGCCATGAAATAAATATACAATATCTACACTGTGTAAAATTACTGAATTTAATAGACAGTAGTGCTCCATCAGTGCACCATTAGCCAGCTATTTATTTTTTCCAACAAAAAAGTAATCATGGATTATGAGAATCCGGAGTAACAATGGAGCAAAAAGACTATTTCTGTGCTGCTGAGTTCATCCACTGAGTATGCAAAAGTTAAAGTGTGGCAGTGGATGAATGGCCGGCACACAACCCACCGTGTTGGAGAGGAGAGATGTGGAATGTTCTGTGAGGCTTATGACCCCTTCCCCCAGGTGATGCCTCTTGAGCCGGTTGGAGAAGGTCCGCAGCTCCTTCTCTAGTTTCACACCCGAGTCCACGTTCACAAGCAGCTTCCAGAAAGGCAACCTGTGAGGGTAATTTCAAGCAAAGTAGGGGGGTGGAAGTTTTCTTAATAAGTGCCATCTGAAAGGAGGTGAGGTCAATTATAGGAATGACACAAACCAGCTGACAGCTTTTTCAAACCCACATTTTGGCAGACTCCTGCTTAGTTCATATTCAACCTTTTAAAGTCCACCTCATTTCATTGGTTAAGTCATTCAGATACCATTTTGTTATTATTATATCTTATGTTAATGCAAAGTCAGCTGGTCATGTAATGCTTATGAATTTTAACTTAAAAAAGGTGCTTCTGCTTGACAGCCTTGATACTCAGGTTATGGGGTGCCTGAGATACTTGATGTAATCTATTCAAATGAACCAGGCAACATAGAATTGGACTAAAGAATTTCCCTCTTCTTAATCCAATATGGTAAAATAGCCTAGGCTACATCAAACCTTGCTGTTAGCTGGACAATGCGCAATGACACACATTTCTTGGTAAAAACAACTGAGATAGAAATAAACTGGAGAGCTGCTTTAATAATGTTGCTTCTATTTGCAATTGATAAGTATAGACTAGATACTGCCACCAAACAATTAATGATTAATAATAATAATAATAATACTATGACTACTAATAATAATAAAAAAAATAATGAAGCAAATTGGCACTTACCATAGAATATCCATTTTGGGGAGCACTGGTTTGTGAGAGGGGAGGGGATGCCACACCTCCTGGTGAACAGTTCTGAGGTTGGGGCCCACACACACGGTGTACTTGAGAGGGAAGTGCTCCATGCTGGGAGGTGTGCGCAGACAGAACCGCTGCATGCTGTCAAAGGCCACATGCAAGGCCACCTCGGGGTCCACCAGCACAGCCACACCTGTGTCAGAGGAGCACCAAGATAAGGACAGTCTGAACTTCCTCCTATGCATCAAATACTGGTTACCAATAAAGAATGGTAGTCATTTTTTGCCTTCCTTATTTCAGCAGAAATAAAACTAGCATAAGAATATGAGAGAGAGAGTGGGCAGTTTGTGCCAGTGGGATTCTGGGATAGGAATCTGCAGAATGTCCTGGTGGGTGTACGTCTGCACAAATGCCTTTGTATGAGTATGTATTTATACACACTGTATTAGTTAGCAACTTTGTTGAATGGTTCCAAAAATAACGCCATGGGTTTACATAGTGTCCTTTTACCCATTGTAAAAACCCCAGTTCACTGTACCTATGATCCGGTGCAAGAGGAGGATCAGCAACAAAAAACCCCTCATCAATGTCAGCTTGTCCTCCCTCATATATCTGCACTTCTTTGAAGTGGCCCATAGTCACACATTTACCCATTTACCAGGTAGCTCAATAGTATAGGTAAGATGCACCTATAAAAGAGCCTTTGTAATACTCGGGTGCCCCCATAAAATATGACTTTGTACTATTCCCATAGTTCTGTTCAAAATATTTAGCAACATAAATATGTCACATTAAGTGTAATACTTGTAGTAGCCAAACTGCATTTTCTGTCTGAAATTGCATTTAAAATCAATCCTAACAATGGCTATACTAAATATGGCAAGAAATGCATGAAGTCTCTCAAAGCACCAGATATAGGCAGTCTGGAGGGATCTGGCAGATGTGTCGCCATGAAGCATGATGTGCATGCCACCAATCCCAAGGAAACATCACAAAAGAAAATATCACACTTACTACCAAAAATAATTCATTTCAACAAGTTTAAGCAAACAAACAAAAATTCATACGGAGAAAATAAAAGTTTGATCAATGGTAACTTTTTAGATTTTCTGTCTGGGGTTGCCCGGTGCTGTTAGCACAGGGATACGGGTCTGAGTTGGAAAGGCCATGTGGAGTCCTGTGCTGGGTGGGACAGGGGGGTCCCACCCTCCCCTCTATTTGTATTTATGGCACCCCTGTACCCCTGTGAAGTGATGAGGTTTTATGTGAACCAGATGATTGTGTCCACAGATGTAGCTGCCCTCTCAGGAATTCCTGCCGCCTCTCAGGTTTCTGTGACCTGCTACTTCTCACCCCATTCCTCCCAGCCCCCCAACACTCCTACCCTCGACAGCTATTTCATTTACTTCCCAACCCAAACCTTAATGCTATTTCATTTACTTGCCTCTCAGTGATCATCAAACCACCCATATCTTCAAACATAAACCCTTATCGAAAAACCTTCATCTTCAAAACCTTCAAACTTTCATCCATTTAATCCTCTGACCGAGACAATGGTGGTCACCATGTTGCCAACTGTTGCTGGGATTATGCATCTACAAAAAATATGAAAAACCAGGGCCAAATTCATCAACCCAAAAATTATGTGTGGCTCAAACATGATTGTTCATTCCATCACCCAAACATTCTTGAGCCCCTCAAACCTAACCATACAAAACAATTACCTCTTTTTAATCACCTAGTGATTCTGAAATAAAAATCCCCAGAATTTCTACCCCCCTCAAACACTTTAATGAACTCAGATCAGATTTATGGTACTGTGCACCAAATAAAATAAAGATCACAATTCTTAAGCCAGGAGAAAATACCAAAAAAAGATCAAAAAGGACACAATTTAGAAAAAACAAAAACTGTGTGCACTTTGTGTCAAGTAATTCAACTCATGGTTCTCATTCTGGAATCAACTGAGCTTAAAAAAATGCTCAGTCAAAACCAAGTTTTACCTACAAACCACCATCAAAAGACTGGACAACTCTCAGAGAGGTGCATGCTGGATGGCAACCTGCGTGGGGGTGGATCAATAACTGTCATTTTGTGAAATTTAAGAGAGTTTTAGGGCTTGAGTTACGGCCAAGGTGGGTTCTTCCGGAGTTTAAAAGGGAGCCTCAGCCACTTATTTTTAGAACAATTCCCTAAACACTACCAGCTTCCTTCAAATATTTTCCACAGACTCTTTACGGGAATGATGAATGTCCCTCACTAGCCTCTTATTCTGTAAATCAAAAGGTAGAATTGTGAAATAAAACGTTTCTACATTTTCTTTTATACATTATCTATCAGGGTATGATCACATTACACATACATGCACACTCAATGTATATTTATGTTTGAGTGTGTATGCACATAAATATGATTGTGTGTGTGTGTCAGTGTGTACCTTCATGTTTGGGGGTGCAAGCAGACAAACCCATACATGTACAATACATAAATATGCAGTAAAGTCACGCTGTGTTATGCACATATACGTTTTTGTACTTATATGTTCTATTAATAAATATTTCCTGTGCACACCCTGAATGTGTCACATGTAGCCAAGCAGTGGCACATCTCTCTGGCGTACTCTCAGTGTGTGCCTGCTGTGGGGTGAGGGTATTCAGATGTGACCCTGTATGCACCCTCTTTTTCGGGCCACCAGGACACCCTGCCAGGAAGAAGGGGGAAGCATCAAGCCTCCAGTCCTGCTGCACACCACATGGACCCTCTAGGCTCTTTCAGCATGTCATATTAATACTTTATTTACGATTTCCAGTAGCAACTTGGAAGGAAATCTGGTAAAGGCTTCAAGGTTATGTTCCAAAATATCCAGAACATTAAAAACCTTTTTTTCTCCCCCAACAGTCAGAACATGGTATTCAGAGTGCCACAAGTGTCATTATGTCAGTGAAGTCAATGCTGTAGTTATTAATTTTTAATTTAGTTGTTGTTTTTTTAATTATTTTCAAAACGGATCGACTGAATGCATAGTTTCCTACCAAACACAGGGATAGACTTATTAGATTACAGACTGTAATAGCATCAAAAAGATAGGTGAACTGCACAACAGGTATTAATTATTCCATATTAAAGTGGATTTGTGTAGGACTGCTGGAGAAGACTTTCTGATATCTACAGGAGCATTCCAATCATGTCATAGCATCTTACTCCTCTGTATCTGCTCGACCTGGCAGACAATTTTATTTAAAAACCACAAAGGAATACAGAATAATTTTATATCATTGTAATAAATTTTCCTCCTTTATCTCTGAAGCCAACAGCAAAAAAAAAAAAAAAATCACAAGAAACTGATACATTTGTCTTATTGGTTCCAGACTCGTGCAGTGACAGGTAATCTCTTTAGCAACACACAATCATTTACACACAAGCAGTCTGAACATGATGAAAGAAGACAAAATCTTTCCAAGGCCAAACTTGTAATAATGAGCTTTAGAAACTTCAAAGGGGGTCAAATAATCTGCAGAATTTTCTGTGTGAGTGCCAGCAGACAGGAGTTTAAAGAATGCCTTTGTCTGTCTGCTAAGTATAAAAAATGAGGAAAAAGTTAATAGCATTTGGTGAAAATCAGCTGTACTACGGTCTACGAAAATTGTACAGTTCAGTAATAGCATTTTCATACAAACAAAATTACTATTTTTTCATTATGACTGTACTGTCAGTAATTAATGAAAGAAATTTCACTGATGCTAAATGAATGAAAAATTATTCAAAAACTGAGAAGGAAATGAGTGCTATATAAAGTATTTTGATTGATTTTCTTCTTTGCATTTGTTTGTGTTTCATTTTTTAAACATGCTTTAATCTGATGCTGAATGAAGAGGTAATATTTCATGTAAAATGGACCCTTACATACCAATGTGATATAATAAAAGGAAAAAATATTTAGGGGCTACAATTTTATGGGATATCCAAATTATGTATTGATCTTTACATCCTGAGACATCCTTCAAATTCACATGACAATATATGGTTTTCAACAGCTCAACTGTAAAAATCTGCCCGCTCTCCAAAAAGGAAAACGTACAGTAAAACCACATAAAATATAGCAAAGTTGAGCTGCATTTGCAGCCCTAATGCCAAGCAACGCAAGTACATGCCAGTGTATGTTGCTTTTCATTCATTTTACATTCAGAACCAATGCTGAACAGGAGTACAAGAAATTAAACAACCAATAACAGGATTTTTACGATGTTGTTCCTCTGTTGTCCAGTTCTCAACTTGTTTCCATCCTTACAAGTTATTTAATTCTGCACTGATTTCATATCTTTTCAGTGGCATAATTATCAATATTATTTATCATGTTCTCTGGTGCTCTGTAGACAAACTGGCGCAGACAAGGAAAGGCATGACCTGTGTGTAGCTTACATTGTACCTCTTTATATTTCTCTGATACTTTTTCCTACAGGCAAGCAATAAATGATTATGCATGTAAAAAGGTCTGCTGGAGGTATTTGACTCCAAATTAAATTATACATACTGCCTCATCCAGACTTTTTTAAAAATAGCTTCACTGTATGCAGTCATTTAGAACTGACAAAGTTATACAAGAGATAGCTATTACCTGCCTCCTTGAACAAAACAAACAGTTTAAACAAGCATCAATTACTTCTCAAAATTACCAGTCATTCTCAAGTGCAGAGACATGAATAACAAGGTACCTATTAATTTCACAAGAAAAACACAAACTAGCCTCACTCCCATAACTGTCAAAACTGACAGTGAATGGTAAGACGGTTGGCCAACTAAATTAACTTAAATAAATTAAGTTTAGCCTGTATGGGACCCTAAATAATGAAATAAAGGTTGGGTTTATTTGGGGATGAAGGGGATCTGAAGTACTCACTTACGGCTGAATATGGGTTCAGCCCTTAAGCAACATCACAATCTAATTTGTTAAAGCAGACCAAACAACCAAACTATTACGGATGTTCCAGAGTCAAGTTCAGATGGTCAACAGCAGCCAGAAATAATTACACTTGCAGCTTATTACTTAGTTAATATTCTTGATTGAACTCTTTGCCCATTGTTACTTAGTAATAAAACATCATCTTTTAAATTTCACCACTGTACCACTCCACTTCATTGAGGTAGAGACAGAAATAAGCAGTGCTCTTCTTATGCCTTGTTATGGGCAGAGTTAGCTCAGTAAAACAGTAAAAATTCTGCAATGTACAAAGCATGAGTGATTATGAGCCTGCCAGCAGTTATCAAACAGCCTTTGAAAAATAAACGCAAATGAGAAGTTTGTAGGTGCTTACCATTTACTTTCAGACAGGGATTAGCAGATATCATTATTTCTGTGAGAATCATTCTCACTTTATCTAATTACTCAGGCAATGTGTTCGAAAAATGCTTCCCAACTGGTGGCTCAAAAATGATTTCATGTATATCATCTATTTAATTTCACTGACATTGATGGTGAAACAGGGGAAATAAGGCACTGGGAAAAAAAAAACATGAGAAACACTAATGGCCACTTTAGCCACTCCAGAGTGTAGAAATACATTTGTGCAGTACTCATAACTTATTTGGTCCCACATTCCTTTTTTTAAAACATGAAATGAAAATCGTATTTGTGAATATAAAACTGTTGTAGGGTTTGTAATGACCCTTGTAAGATCTATCTCTGGACACACTTTGTCACTTTGAATGCAAACAGTACAAGGAAGGAGGAGAGGCCCAGCAAATGAGCCTGGCTAGCCCCAGCCACATCATGAGATTGAGTGGTTTGGAGTCTTCTCACCTGTTGACCCAAGGAAGTAGCGCTCTAAAACCGACCCATATCCCAGGGGGTTTTCTCGCAGGTCACTTACGACAAATGGCTGCATTGAAACGGTGGTGTTGTTTATGGGCCAGGTCTGTGCCTGGACACTTGCCCCACCATACCAGGAGACATTAGCCATGGAGAAGCAGTCCTTCAGGAGAGAAAACCAGCCAGTGTATAACTCATGTATTCATGATGAAAATGAGTACAAGTATTTCAAAACAAAATTAAGTAGAGTGAATAGTGGTGTGGTGTGGCTCATTAGTAGGTATTGCATTAATTATATTGCATTTTGTTATCTCTTGTACCTCTTATACCTGTGACTTGAACATTTTTCCCTAGGTCTAGCTTCCTTCTTCTGTCTTTTGCAGAACCTCTAAAACCAGAGGAAATTGTCCATATTTGCATCTTCTAAATACTTATATGTAAATGTGCAATGTTTGAATCTAAGACAGAGAGAACTCACAGAGGACATTCATATGAACAAAACATGGAAATACCAATGTAAACTTACTTAAAAGGGTGTTGAACCACCATGTGCTGCCAGTATCATCTATATGAGCTGTGGCTATGAGTTTACCAGCTTCTCCAATTCTAGTGGAGGAATATGACACCACTCATCCACAAGCAAGTCAATCAACTCATGGTTAGCTGAAGGAGATGGAAAATGCTGACTCAGGCAGTGTTCCAAAATATCTCATAAATGCTCGTTTAGGTTCAGATCTGGTGAGTGAGAAGGCCATGTTATGTGAATAACATCAATGTCATGCTTCTTAACCATTGAGAGAATCCTCATGGTCTGTGTGCAGGGGCACAGGCATCTTAGAAAACACCCCACTCAACAAGAAAGAATGCTTTAACGAAGGGTGAGGATAATAAGTTTGTAATAACTAATACTGAACTCTAAATTGCACTCAAGCCATTACAGAAAAAAAGGTAGCCCACATGATTATGGAACACCAGACCATTGTTGTTCATCAGCTGTAAATATTCAGTGTTAAACAAATTCAGATACCATACATCCAGCATTTCAAGAAATGTATGCAGCTAAAATTGTTCAACTGTTAAACAATGTACTAACCAGATACATTTCTTTCTGATTTATAAACTTTTGGTTCAAACGATTAACCATTCTCTTTTATAAATAATCCCTCTCTTGAAAGTGAGATCCACAAGATAGATCTTAAAAATCCCTGGGATTTCAAGTAGCACAAGTAATGTAGTGGTTTTTCCATTGCAAACCATTTAAAGTTTTTATTACCATTATGAAAATGGCAACTACAAGTTTTTGCAATTAAAAAACTAAAGGATGAGAGCAAAGAATATGATATGGTGCCTTCGCTTCAGGTGCGGTAATGATATGAGTTGGAATAATCCTTATTAACAAGGATTTTAGGGCTGAAATCTCCACTTAAGTAATTAAGACTGCTAATATGAAAATTTACGCAGATTAGTCTACCATCTGCACACTTCCATTCATTCATGGAACTTCACTAGATAACGGTTGACAATGTGACTAATAATTCACATTTCCCGAAATTGTGAATAAAATAATATGTTATGTACAAATTTATGAGAAGTAGCCATGTATTTGGAAGATAAAATACAAATATTGTTAGATAAAACAATAATAAATTATATAAAAATATAACGTATGTTTAAGCAAAATAAGGAGTAGCTTATGAGACAGGTAATAGTCTCCCATTCAGCTGCTAAATGATAGAGCCATACCTTTAATTCCAAGTGACAGTTACGGGGAGTCCAGGTAATGCTGTAACATTCGGTTTGCGACGCCTCATTCGATTCCAATGAGACTTTGACGTCTGCAACTGAATCCCAGGTGTAACAGAATTCTGTGTTGTTCAGCCAACACAGGTTTCTGACGAAGGGCACGTCGGCTTCTGGATTCCCAATGTTCCCAACATCAATCTCCACAAAGGTTTTTTCTTCTGTTAGTGTCTGTATAACGAGGAATGGGTGTTCCTTTCCCAAATCAGTCCACTGAAAGTCCCCGTGAGTATCCAGTTTTTATTAGGCTGATCCACGACTTGCCAATAAATGATCCCGATTGTCATAACGAAGAAGACAGCCACACCGAGGCAGGCAATCGCCCCTTTCCACGTTTCGTTCATTTCCTTAAGCCCCGTGTCCCATGTAACTTCAGGGAGAGGGCTAGTATTCCTTTTTCGAGCATGAGGCATGTTGTATGGAAATTAGCAAAACAATGATGAAGAAATAATAGCAAATTAATATGAAAAAATACAAAAAGTGTATGTGTTTTAAAAATACCAACGCTTCATCCTGTCAATGTATCTTAATAACTTTGCGATAAACGAACCCGCTGTTCATGTGAAGTTCATTTACACCAACTGATGAAACCTGTCACATGCAAAAGATAGACACCCTACCGCATCGACGGCTGAAATGATCCAGAAAAGTGATAACTTACCACATGCTGCTATATACGTTTTGCTTTTTAGTGGCATTGACTGTTGAACAGAGTGAGCTGTCTAACCCTCGTTTGGCAGTTGTGCCCACGATCGCTCCTTAGGGTCTTATTTGCTTGCCCTGCACTTTTCGCCTGTGTATGACGTAACTCTACACTGCTCATCAAAAAGCAACCAGAGAAAGTGTTACAGACTACTTAGCAAATACCTAGCAGCAGGTTAAAGCGACCGGGCGCCACAGACGAAAACCAACTGCAATTCATTCCAACTGCAATTCATTCCTACATGTTTATGACAGTAATTGCCCTCACACTCGTGTCCCTCTTGGTTACTAGTTGGAGTTATGCGTTTTTTGTTTTTTGGGGAAGCTAAATTAGTTTCACTCTTTCATATAAAGGGGTGTCAATATTGTTAGGCATGAGAAATATGAAACGGCGCACTTTTCAGAACACTGACCATATGACTAGCTTTTTAAATAATACAATCTTATGTGAGCCCGATGCATATTTAACCCATATGGAAATCAAAGGTGTTATCTTAACGGTTTATGGTGATGCTCGAATGAGTAAATTACTCATGATGTTATTAACTTCTGGAAGGCATAGGCATGGGCATGCTAACTCTCATGAAAAAAATCTTCAGGTTAAAATCATTTATTCTTAGTGAATTATCACTATTTAAGTTAAATAATCATGAACTTAAAACGCATAGAATTCGTAAACCAGTTTTATAAAAGAATGAAGCAAGTGTAAAGCTTGCAGGCTATTTCAAGATGAAGTCTAAAATGGCACGGAGACTGCGTTTCTGTTTATCTTTATTTGGTGTCAGGAAATAGTGCAAATTTCAATCCTATAAATTTTGGAGAGCGGAACAATTTTAGGCGGCAAATGTTTGTTGCTTGGTACAGCAGCTATTAAATATAACAAATAAGCCTGAATGGACTGTGTACAAATACGTAATTATGATACATTCACTTGTATGATACAAATGATTATTATTATCTACCATTTACTTACCAGACTGACGGAAACAACTACATTTAACAGATTTTCGCCGAAGCAATTATAAGGATCCAGTACTCTTTCACTGATGCCATTTTAATAAGGACGTACGCATAATTTGAACTACACAGTGAAAGAACGAATTTATTCAATGAGTATTTGTGATGTACAACTGTGATGGACATTGTTGTGGTGTCACACTGCTTATTATTTAGGTGTACCACACAGGTCACCTGTCGACGATAATCTGGCACTACTAGAGCATTGCCTTTTGCTTTAACTTGAAATAACTGTTGCTAAATGCCTGTGACTAAGTTAATTGTTAGTGTACCTATTATTTCAAAGTACCACCAGAAATCGTTTTCGGTTGATATCCTATTGGATAAGCCCCAATAAATAAAAAGGTGTAATATAACTGGCTGCTCATTTTGTGTTTGGGGAACGGTTTAGGGCACTGCAGTCACCTTGCGTAATTTAAAGCGAAGTAAGCAGATGGACAGTGCCAGATAACGTAATGCTGTTGCCTGCTGGTTGTCAATGCTGCGTGTAAGAACGGAAGCTAGTTTAAGTGGAGGTGTCGTGGAGTGATTCAGAAGCTATTAAGAACAGGAATGTTGTTGATCACTTTTAGAAGGGTCAAGGGTTCAGAGCATGGTTGGCAGAGGACAGGCTTGTCACGTTTTCATGTGGTCCGTCAGCGGTCATTGTGTCCAAAGTCAACCATTCTGACACGATCACTGCTTCCTCTTGATTTCAAGGGGAAGTGAAATTTGAGTGTTGGTGTTGTGTGAGATCCAGTACTACGCATGTAATTAACTTAAAACGATTAATGTAACTGTTCACATTACTAAACCTAATTCAAATTCCTTTAAACGTAATTATCTTTGTTTCATACCTGATCGCACGTGGATTCGTTTTCCGAGTCCTAGGATCAACGATCCACACTCTTTCACGACTTACTCACGGGCGCCCTTGGGATTTGTATACTTTTCACTCACCACTTAAGCTTTTTGAGTTGCCTAACACTCACACACTCACTGATGTTACGAGAATTTTTGGTGCATTTTTTTTTTCTTTTACTTAGAGGGAAACCTCTGTGCAAGCCAAGCAATGTGAGACGCTCGAGAATATATGAAAGAATAACGGAATGTTGTGCCAATTTTGTAGTTGTTCTCGAATTTGCGCACCTCCAAAATTCATTAATTAATGCTTATGTTTGACAAAAGTACAATAAGCTCTCGACAAACTGCTTTTGGAATATGTTAGCATTAACCTCATATTCCAATGTGTGGTCTCTGCTTATGTGTGCGCATGCCCACTAGGATCAGCACGTTTCAAATTCAAATTTATTGTGCTTTAGTATTACACAGCACATATTTTTGAGCAACCAAATACATAAACACTCGCCTTTGGTTGCCGACGAACCAAGACACTCTTCCTAAACATTTCGACGCATTATGTTCAGCTGCATCCGTTTTATTTAACTATTTATGTTTACCGAAGGTAACATGTATGCGAATAAATTAATGTGCATTAAAGGCAACGGAATATAAATTGTCATAATAAATGTAGCCACATAAAGTCCTGACTAAGTATTTTAGGTCACAGTCTGTTAAACATCGAAGACTAGACAGTGAACGACTGAAATGTATGTGAGAATATCACTAATAGTTTGGACACTGTCGATGTGTGAATACGAAAGCTGTGAACTCAAACAATTCAAGCATCAGCGCTTTCGACGCAATGCGTGAGCGTTTGCACAATACAGTATATTACCTCACCCCCCAAAAAATATTGAATATGGATTTGCACAACTGGGCATAGGGGAAACCATGCACTACTCATAATTTATTGCCAAATTGTGATGCATGATGATTCCTTTCAACTGTTTAATTAGGTGTGGTAGCCTCAATACATTATATTAACAATTATATAAATAATAATGACTTGGCTTTATCGTTTATTTATATTCTGTAACCTTGACACATCAGACAGAATCAGGTAGTTATATTCTGTGACAAGAAATGGATCTGAAATAACGTGAACACTTTGTAAAGTATAGATATAGGAAGTTAGTAGTTGCAATACTAAATTAAAGCCAATTAAGTTATGGAGTAGTAAGAGTGGGTAGGTGCTGAGATGCCTTAAAGATCAGTTGCCTAGGCCAGGGCTAGGTACGTCATCTCTCCACCCCCCTCCTTGATCCCCACATATCTCTGGCAAGGAGAAAGACATTGGATCAGGGTGTGGGAATTCACCCTCTCAATTCTCCCTCTTAATAACCTTGCCACCAAGCAGCAGCAACATGCTACCCTCAAAGATCCTACTTTCTCTCTATACATGAGTGTTTTTCTTCTTTTCAATTTAGTTGAAATGTTTTATAAAATTACCTGTCAAATAGATATTGTCAAACAGTCGCCAGTCTTCAACAATGTGAATAATAAATATAAAATTGTATTTTCAATATTGAAAATTAAAATGAGGAGCAGATCCGGTAGCAATCAACAGCTGTTACATCTCTTGCTGAGACCACCTGTTGTTTTTTCATATTCAAGTTTAATACCAGTGGCACAGTATCTGTGGGGTCAAAGGTAACTGCACATGGAGCTGTGTAACATCAGCACATTATAATTAGGAATATACATGGAGATCAGGTTGTACTTATTTCAAAAAGTGCTCATAAAAAAATTACTGGACTCAGTGACAGGTACGTGCTTCAGTAAAAGTTCAATCACATCTCCAGAAAACTTTTGGATTCATAGTCTTTTCTCCAGAGACAATAGACGGCCATTCTGATTTCAGAAACCTTTAGAGAGAAGTGAATGCAGTGAAGAAATGCTGGCCTGGCCTCATCTTTCTGGTGTGATAGCCAGTGTGTAGTCAGAAGTGCAGCTGAACCTGACATCCCTGTCAGAATGTGAGACTGGGAGAGTTACAGCCCCTCATCAACATGTGCAGTGTTATCATCAACCACTTTATGGTTGCAACCCAATGCAGAAAGGTCCATTAAACCTTGATATTGAGACGAGCTGTTGGAAAAACCAAGTAACTGCACTGTTAATGTGAAACATAAGTTTTTATGTATTTAAAGTTACTTGGGCACAATCAACAGAGCTTCATATTTATATTTAAAACCAAACACAATGGAAGTAACCAAGGCTACAGGATGTGTAAATGAAAATGCAGGAAGAAACACAGCCAATGTGAGTGACATGAAGATTAGATATGGCACATGAGACATAAGTAGTGAGACATGAAAAAGTGAATAATAAGATTGGAAACCTCTTTCTGTTGACTAATATTTATCACATGGTTTTGAGACTGACAAAAAGTAAAAGAGCTTTGGGGCTGGAAATGAATGGACTGACCATATTTAATTATAAAATGTTACCACCACTTCTGTCATATGTCTCCACTTACAACATTATTTTCATTAATTACAGTGTATGTGGTAAGTGTCATGTACTGGAACCTTATTTGCCTGTTTGTCTTTCTTGCAATCTCATTTGCAAATGTTTCCTGACTGTTTGATATCAAGCTAGTCTGCTATGGGAGATGTGTCATGTAAAAGAGGAGTTGATGTGAAAGAGGAGTGACATTGGTGTTGCTTTCAAATCAGGCTTTCATACAATCAATGGAAAGTTATTCATTATAAATAATTTACATTCCATATGCCTGTTTTTGACACTAGGAAAGGAATAAAATGTTAAAATGGCTTGCCATGTTGCCTGTACCCTGGGGAAACATGTGCATGTTGATTGGCAGGCATGTGCAATTACTATATTCCCTGTTTCATTAACCAATTCTCATTAGATTTATACTTATAATCTCTTGTGAAAACAAGCCTACTGCCAGTCAGTTGGATGTATTTGTACGTACTATGTGGGGACATGGAACATTCTGAGAAATTGTCATTGAAGAATGGGATTTACAAAATACAAAACTCATTATAAAACAAGTTCAGAAACAGCCATTGAGTTCATGACAGGTCACTGGATTTTTTTCTTTTGATTGGCTGTCAGCCAGTCATAATAATTGGGTGTATTTTGACTTTGGTAAGGTGTGTTTCAAGTGGTAAGATTTGTCTCCATTTTATTACGCACAAGCAACTCTTCTGGTCTGTCTGCAGCCTGACTGTGTCTGCACTGCATTCTCCTCTGACACAATTATTGTCTGGAGCTTATAAGGATTAAATTTATTCCCACTCAGTGGCAGACTGGACGGGAACCTGGACTCTAGGTGACCCCAACGTAATAACACGTGGCCTCAAGAGGAACTCTCTATTAGGGCCCATGAAGCCCAGCTGACCACATGAATGGAGAGAGACAAAGCTGGGCTTATGTGCTGTCATGTGGCCACCAGGAAAGACTCTTTATTGGACCTATAAAGCCAACCTGGACACACCAAGGAGAGGGACATTGTTGGGCTCCGGCTGACCCTGTGTGAGGTCACATGTCTACAAACAGGACTTTACAGTGGGGCCCATACAGGCCAGCAGCCACTTCAACACAGTAAAGACAATAAACTCTGGGAAAGACTGGGGGCATGTAGATGGTATGGGCTGTTGTTTTAAGTGTAAATGAATGAATAAAGATACATCTGCCATTGAGGGTTGCCTAAATTTGTTACATCTTTACGTATTTACCCATATATATATATACACACACACATCTGTATGTGTATGCATCTGTAAATGAGTGCGTATATGTATAGCCCTGAGATCACCCTTACAGGGACTTCATCCTGGATGATGTGGGAGTAGGTGCAGATATAATTATAAGGGTACACCTCCCATAAAAGGTACTGGCTAACAATTGCCATTTTGTTGACTCTCCTATCCATTCAGGGTGAAAGGTGAAAGAGTAATTTGTTGTCTCATGACAACAGGCTAACAGGAAAAGAGGGTTGTAGAGTGCTTCCTGCAGAATCCTATTGGATGACTGAAGGGCATTAGGGAATGGAAGGGGGTTTCCTACAATGCGACAGGGCAAAGACCTCTGGATTCAAGTGTGAGCTATACCCAGTAGCTTGACCAACAGGGCACAGACTGTTAAGTGTAGCCACGGGCTACAATAAGTCACAGACCACTGGATGTAAGTGTGAGCTACAACAAGCTGCTGACCACTGGATGCTGCCACAGACAGCAACAAGTCACCGGACCTTCAAGATCTGTGGAGTTCACATCTTAGGTTGGAACCTGTGAATCAGGTCACGAGACCTCTGAAAGCCAAGCTGGAGCAGGAGTGGTGTGGGGACATGAATCCTGGGGCTAAACTGGTCATGCCCTGCACCCAGATATCAGCACCTGTTTGATAACTACCTGTTTATGCGTGTGTAGAAGTCAGTGTTTCATTAATTAAGTTCCCTTTTGGTTTGATACCCTGTTTGCACAAGACAAAAAGTGGATTCCAATGTGGTACTAGTGGAAATCAGTTACAAAGTGGCAACATGCAGGGGACACATCACACCTGAAATAACTGTAACAGAAACACATATGAATTACCTAACTTTCTGTCCCTCGGAAATTAACTCCTTTCTTACACGCTGAATGAGAGAGAAGGAGGTGCTATGTTATTTTACATTGTGGGGTCGCTGTCTTTTGAGAAAGATATGGCATGACATGAACATCAGCTGCAATCATATTTCACTCTTACTTTGTACATATTGTGAAATTGTACTGGGTTTTCTAACCTTAACTTGATATGATGCCATGTGTCAGTTTTATTCAAATGTGTTCAGTGGTGGTTAACCTTAAATGAACCTTTTCAGAAAAATACATAGGTATGTTCATTTATTGTACTTACTTAAACAAAAATTACACAATCATTATTCATTAACCTGATCATTAACCTTGATCATCACTGAGATAGTTATAGATGGAAAATATAATGACACTGAATTCTGTCATCATGCTTGTATTTGCATATTGATTGATTTACCAGGGTTATGGATTATAAAAGGGACAGAGAGCACTGAACTGACTGATGACTGCTGAGTGTGTAGGGGCTAAATATAGCAGAGCTGGGCATTGGTGTGTACCCAGGCTGCAGTTTTAGTTTCACTGTAAGTAAGTCCTCCCTGGACATGCCTATTAACACAGATACCCCTTGGTGTGGAGCTCATGCTCTGAGATCATGGCTTCCATCCTCCTTTTTTCCTTCATGTATGACTTGCCTCAGGGACAGAGAGCCCTCCAAGGAAGGTGGTGAAGAAAGAGACCCATGTACATATCTGTCATCAGATGATGGAAAATGTGGGCTGTAGGGTAAACATTATACAGTCATCACGGAAGGGAATGCACCTGTCTCTAGATATCACTGTAGTGTTTCAGCAGTACCAGCTTCCACACACAATGGCCTGCACTTTAGAAATAAACGGACGATCCCCGAGTTACGATGATCCGACTAATGATTTTTCGACTTTACGAAAACTATTACGGTGCGATAGCGTCACTTTCAGTACAGTATTCAATAAATTACATGAGATATTAAACACTTTATGATAAATTTGTGTAAATGATTTTGCCCAACTGTAGGCTAATGTATGTGCTCTAAGCACGTTTAAGGTAGGCTAGGCGACTATGATGTCCGGTAGGTTAACTGTATTTGGTGTATTAAATGCATTTTCGATTAACAATATTTTCCACTTGCGATGGGTTCATCGTCATAATAATAAATCGGGGACCGTCTATTCTATAAATTGTGTCATACAAACTATGCCTATTTCAATGTAAGAATTGGCTATACACAAATCACATGCGATTCATTAAATTTGTGGAAAGCAAGATTTGTGCATTTATTTTAATGTGTTGTTTAATGTCAGTCGATCATAAATTATGTGTTAAATTACATAAAAACCCCCAAATCGTATATTTGTAATATTTGGTAAGGCCACTGATATATATCCACGCTTCAGCTACCTCTCAGCAAAAAGAAACTAGTTATACACTTTTTGAAACATTTTGCTTCGTAATGCTTGCTGACCGTTTTTGTTTGGCAGTAGTGGTGCTTTAAGGCCATTGCAACAGAGTACAAGAACATTACACTCTGGGGCTGGCTTGGTTATAAAGGTGATCTTGTCGATGAAAAATGATTATAGGTTTGGGTCACAACTTTAATACGTCAGCATACTCATATGAACCACTGACACATGTAGTTCCAAGGAAACAGGATATGTTGCCTAATATTGTGTAGGACAGCACAACTATAAGAGTGTGTTTGTCAGATGATAATCATCATGGTATGAATGTAGACAAACGTTAAGTGATTTTAACAGACAATAGTACAGTGGAAGCACCGTGCATTGCAAATTGGAAACACCTGATCTGTGGATTTAGCACTGCCATACAAAAATCTGATGCACTTCTTCGTGTTTTCTCAATGCAAGCCCCAGATGGCGCTGCTTTCTGTTCTCTGTAGGCTTTTTAGTCCGGGATCCTCTTTCTCAATCCACTTCCTGTCCTTCATATGATCTTTACAGGAACTAGAACATTAGCACATGTAAATACAGTTCAAAAGCTGGGTATTGAATTAAAATCAAATTTAAACGTGGAAACACTGTAAGCGATGGCAAGGAGAGCCTTGTAAGTGAAAGATACGTTGTTTATAACTGCGTAAAGAATTCCGCTGTGTATAAAGCTGACTAGTTAATGGCAGATAATGTTAAGTAAAGTCAGTCGCAGCAAGGTGAACTTGAGTACATACATTCGCAATACGATTGTCATGTAAATACAACTTTCTCCTCCGAGCTAAGATATTTATTTTCTATAGGTAACTAACGTATTTCTTTCAGTGCGTTTCCTGATTTATTGGTTATAGTGGTACGCCAACAACAGTGGAACAGTCGCCTAACATTACCTTACATTGGCTAGTGGCTACCTTTCCAGTTGGCTAACTACACATCACATTCATTTGCTCAGTTAAGTCTTTGTTACGCGCTGCCCTTGTTGCTTATTTGCTCCTCCCCTGGTCTTGGTAGGACTGTAGCACCATTTTTCAGATAATCTAGATTTAATAATATCTGAAACGGTCAAGATGTATGCGTCGAGTAACTTTGTCTTGTATTTTTTCTCATGTTGTTCTGTTAACGTTCTTTTAGGTCATGGTTTTTGTCAGTAAAAATGACAAACAGACAAGACTTTATATAGCATGAACTGCTTTCATTGTCGTTCAATTTTCCTTTGAGTAAGTTTCGTAGAAGAGATTCATTACCGCAGTAATGCATTTTGTATTGATGAGTCTCTTTATTCTGTTTTAGATATCCTCTCTTTCAGATGGGGAACCCACAGCTGAGGGTATTCCGCCCCAACTTTTTCCTGACACTAGTGAGACCAGGCAAAGAGCTGCCTCCTGATACCGTGCAGTTTCGGATCCCCATGGAGTAAGTACAGGGAGTGTGAGTCTCTGTTTAGGTTCTCCTAGACCACAGAGTGCTGCCAGAGCATTCTTACTTGGTACTGACCGCTGCAGCTCTTCACGCAAGATCATCACAGTACCGTTAACTGCGCCGGTACTTTTAAGTTGCATGCTACTCATGACTGACAACCGCATTATTGGTTTTCAATATTCCTAATGTGATGTTATACTGTTATACACTGTCTTGTGATAAACTTTATTCCGTTAATCTCTGTGTGGGAAACGCTGGAAGAGGAATGTTACTATACGGTTTTTTTCCCCAGATCAAAACAAAACAAATCCCTGCTTCTAATCTCTAGTGAGGAGTGTGGACAGTGGTTTGATCAGCGTCATTGAGGCTTTAGTATTGCTAATGTCAAATGGAAATGGTTTGAATTGAAGTTAGCAGAAAACATAGCATTAAATAGTGGAATTAAAATAAGCCACACAGCAAATGTAAATTGTGCCACAGATGAGATACATCAGACTGATGGTCCTTTTGAAATGGGAAGGGGTCCTGCACTACTATCTGCATTCAGCTCACAGACTCTATTGGAACCCAAGTAGACCACTCCACAGTTCAGAGATGTCTTGTTGGAAGCTGTCTTCTTGGAAGAGTTGCTGCCAAAAAGCTAGTCCTCTCAGGTGGAAACAAGGCCAATGTTAATGTGGGTCAGAACATGATGTAAATTATCACAAGGACAGAGATGCTGAAGAATGGCAGCAAATACAAGTCAAAATATGACATTTTTGGCTTAAACCGGTCTGTCTGTGGTAGAGCTGAAGAGCGCACCATGGATTTGTGTCTTCAGCCAACCATAAAACAGGGCAGAGTTTCTTTGCAGGTTTAGGGTTAGAATTTCTGCATTGGAGTAGGTGATCTGGTCAGATTGAATAGAATCCTCATTGCTGAGAAGGTACAAGTAGATCATCCATCAGGGAGGAGTCTCATCTGTCCCAAGTTCTTGCTGAAGCTGAACAATAGCCCCAATAACATGGCCAAGGTCATAAGAACTATCTTTAGTGAAAAGAAGAACACGGAGTTCTGTGACAAATGGTATGGCCTCCACAGAGCCTAATTTCAGCATCATCAAAGCTGTCTGGGATTACTTGGAGAGACAGAAGAAAGTGAGACAGCCAGCATAGGAAAGACAGTGGCATGATCTCCCAAGATGTTTTGGGCAACCTACGAGGCTTCCAGCCCATTTTACAACAGTTTACCAGGTAGAATTGATGCAGTTTTAAAGGCAAAGGGTGCTCACGCCAAATGTTGATTTGATCTATGTTTTTTTTTTTTTTTAACTGTTTACTGCTCTGTAAAATATGTTTTTTTTTAATATTTGTAAACTTTTCATTATTTTTGACATGTGCTTTGAACAGTATCATACATTCTCAACAATCAATCAGAAAATTATATTTCTAATATTATTTTGTATACCTTACATATATTATAAATATATATGAATTTTAGGGTGGAAACCGTTGTACAAAATATGTGCAGGTGACCTTTCCACATTGCAGATTTTTCATGGTTCAGCAACAAACAATTAAGTAATGCAATAACTCTCTTTTAAAATATAATTTTCCCTTGAAACTGACTAACCGTTTGAGTGCTAGACAGTGCAGAACTCCAGTATGATTTAAAATGCTCACAGTTCCCCTGCGAACCTCCCTAGCTTCGCATTGCTACACTTGCATGTTCACTTTGCTCGCCTAGGGGGGGAGGAAAAATTTTATCCGTTTTTCCACATTGCGTGGGAGCTGAGCCCCTAACCCCCGTGATGTGGGAGGGTTCACCTGCATATGTACACATACAGGACCAGGCATAGACACTTGCAAGGAAATTTTGTTCTCACCAATGAACAAAAGCCATCTAAGCTGAAATATTGGGTAAATTGTTCATACCCACAGTTTGATTAAATCTATGGATCTGCTGATAGTTGATGCATTTCAGCTTAACGTCTTTGACATTGCGAATTCATGACAGAAAATTCAAGCTGTAGACAATAATGAGAACGACTGAAGGGTCAAAAAGGAAAAAGAATTTTCTATTTTGAAGAAACAAAATCGCAAGTTCTTGTCAATGCCATCAGTCACATTATGCTTCTGCCATGAAAGGGAATTGGAAAGGAGTACTGCAGTATGGAAACATTCTTAAAGGTAAAATGACATATCTAATACATTTTAAGAGGCCAAAAAGTTGCTTGCCCTGAGTGCAGATGCACCAGTCTCAACAATGGCAAAAATCATTCATGGGTCAAGGGGAACACTGTCGATAATGGCATTTTCCATGCAAGGAAAAACTGCATCAGGAAAGAGGAACAGTGGCCTTTTATAAACTGTTGAATGGTGGTGGATCTGTTATGGTATGGCAAGCCAGCTCGTGTTCTCATCAGGTCTGATTATTTCTCTGAAAGGTAGAGTTACCACCAGAGAATACAACGTTATTTTATATGACTATATGCACCCCATGAGGCAAACATTGGTGGTTCTTGATGGCCCTGTATGTCAATACAATGAATGAATGGATTTGAAAGTGTTTTCATGAAAGTGGTTTCACCTTCCATTGCGCTCCCAAACCCAGAAACATCATTGAACCTTTGCTGGAAGTTCTGGAATTTGCTGAAGCTTTCCCAATTTGTAAAACAGGGTCCTGCAAGCTTGCTTCTTGACCATAGGGTGGCAGGCAAACCCCAGAAATTGACTTCTGTTCAGATATGTTTCCCATATTTTTCTGAAAAATATTTGAACAAAAGTTATGAATGTCTGTGTTTTTTCATGTCATAAAAGATAAAAGTGTCAATCTTTACTGTATAATAAAAGACAGCAGGGAGGACAAAAAAACCCTTGGAATTAGTTATTGCCAATGTGCTGTCAAGAAAAGTAATTGAATGGATTTCTCAAAATTGAAACCTTTGATGTGAGGCTCAGTGGCACTTTAATGAGTTAAATTATCTTGAAAAACAAGAGTACTGTTCACCTGTGTTTGCCAGTCTGTGTGGGGCTGATTTCACAATCCTCCCATTCAAGTGTTTTTCTCCCTTCTTGCTCTCATTCATCCTGCTGTTCTTGCCAGACGCCTGGCCTGGTTATGTAAGTGTGCTTTTTCTGGTGGCTTTGATGGCTGTAGTTGGGGGAGTTCATGATTGATACAGCAGTGGTCCTGAGACCTCATAGAGCATTTTTACCTTTCCCTACTCTTCGCTCAGTTCTGCTGACTTCTCACCTGTATAAAGGAAAAAAACACTACGGCTGAAACTGTTAATGATGATGAGAAGTTTAAAAAAGAGTGGAAAATGGAATGGAGAATGGCTGAGCTGTTAACGGAGCTTTAAATCATTTTTTCACGTGGGAAGAGAGCAGAAGTTGGCTCGGTTTCCAGTGCCTCCCCTGAGGGCACACGTCAGAAAAGTCATTATTTGAGCTTCACTGTCTTTTTTCACCACAAGCTTTATTAAATGCCTCTCAAATGGTGCTAACCATAATTCTCCCTCTGTCATCAGCGTCCATGCGTGAAAAGCATGTGTTCATCTGTAGTGGATTCTCCTGTTTCAGTCCCTTCTTTGTGCTTAAGCACTTTGCTTTATGGCAATTGTTTACTACGATTAAGCCTGAGATACTTGATATGTTGCTCTTGGTTCTTGAAAAGTAGCTTGAATAAAATTTTACCCATGACGCGTCACTTGGTCAGTATGGATTTCCATCTTGGCCCTTGCTTGTGTTAGTGAATCCAGTTAATTACATGCACCTTATGCACTGGAATTCCTTCAGCTGGCCAGCAGTTGAAATGTGCTTTACTTTAATGTGTTAGTGCAGTCTAGGGAAGGACTCTGTGTACTTTTAACATCGAAGCATTCATAAAAAATGTCACAGTTTTCAGGTCCCAGCGGCAGCCAGTTCATCTGGCCTTGGCTTCTTGAATCCACATAAAAGGGAAGATCGTAGTGAAGTGGATCTGACCCCAGTGAAGTAAAGCCCTTTTCCAGAGATCATTGTGTTTCCTGCTCCCCTGTGTCTTCACGCTTGTCATGCAGTGTATTTAATTGTGGCTGTATAACACAGCTGTTTCCATAGTGAGGGATCTCCAGACCTCCTCCACACAGATGTTCTTGCCACTGTGTTCACTGTGCCTGTACTGGCTGGGGAAAGGAAAGACGTTCACTGATGGCTTTCAATTAGTCCTATTTTCTTTTGTCCTCTTGTGCTGGATTTTTGTTGTATATCCAGGTAAGGGAAGTTTTAGACTTACAGGACATGAAAAGATAAAACGCTCTGCTAGAAAGAAATGTTTTGAGTGCGTCAGAAAAGAAAGTGAGAACATTTACCCTTTCAAGCCTGTCTAATTCTGTGGACTGCCATCACTACTTGTATTTGCTTTGTGTACAAGCTTTTTATGTGTGCGTGCAAATTTGTGTATACTTACATAATTACCAGTAGGGATGCTCCGATTGTGAAATTCTGGGCCGATAACAATATCGATGTTTAAAATAGCAATGTTATTGTTGTTTTTGTTCCCCTTTTGTGCCAGGGAAACAAAGAAATCTTCATTTTAAAAAATAACTTTCAGCCCTTCATCACACTGTTTGAACGAGCACAAATTCAATCATACAAATTTATGAAAAAACCTTTAATATAACCTTCTTTCACATTTAGCCAGTGCAAAATTGATGCGACGCAACAGACAATCATCAGCCACGGCCATCGGTGAATGTCATCTTATTTTCCGATGGCCGATGGCAGTCAACAAGGTGAATATTGGCAGATACCAATGTACAGCTGATACATTGGTGCATCCCTACTTACTTGTGGCTGTGTCTTTGCATTAGTATGTTTTAATGTATATGTGTGTATGTATGCATTCATGAGTGTGTGTATGTGTGTGTGCCTGTGTGTATGAGTGAGATGTGTGCCCGTCTGTGAAGTGTGGGTGTGCAGAGTGGGGACAGTCAGGATTACAATTATATCAACACCAGAGCAGGTCACATGAAAGCACGGATTTAATGCTAAAAACCTGAGCCTCTTTAGAAGGTAAGCATGGTTGAAGATCTGACTGGCACACATCATGCCTGAGGCCCCTGAAGCTTATTGTTGTCCACTGGGGCTGATCTCTACCGTACATGTAACACTGTGTTAGTTGCAGTCTGTGTAGGAACACTGTGGGCACAGACCCATTTTACTGGTTGTTTGCCCTGCCACCCTAACCATACCCGCTGAGAATCAGAGGGTGAGAGAGTGCTGGTGTGTGCGTGCGTGCGTGCGCAAGAAAGATCAGCGGCAACTGTGTTGCAGTGCAGCATGGGCCCGCTCTTGCTGTAGTTAGAATAATGCGAGGGCGTGTCAACAGGAAGCAGTGATCCCCGCTGGCTGGTGCATCATACACGTTTCCTTGAATGGACACAGGCAAGTTGCAGTGCACACAGGCTTGCATTCTTTCCAGCTTAATCCTTTGCATTTCTGAATGACAGTTGCCAGCCTGCTCAAAGAAAGCGTCCATTTTCACTTTTTATTTTGGATTTATCCATTTATGAATTGAAATCAGGCAGTGATTTGCAGGCACCCAGACAGTTAGTGTTTTGATAGATTGGAGTACTGTTTTGTTCACCCCCTCATTTCCTGCTACCAGGTGTTACAGAAATAAACCATCATAGTGCATGGTCTACATGGGGGGGGTGAGAGGGGTGCGAGGGGGTGCAATGAGGTTATTCAGGGATAAGGTCACAAAGGATAATTAGACCAGCCCAAACAGAAGTACTGTTCTTGGTAGAAACTGAAGACGGGGAAACTAGAGGAGGCAGAAATTGCTCTGGTCTGTCTCCGTATTCAGGTTTTCCACTCCAGTAACATGGAAGGCATTTTGCTCCATGGTCCATCCTGCTTGCTTCCTGTTGAATTTGCGCTTTCTAGGAATCACTCTTTGCTCTTTTCTCTCCCTCACTTCACAAAAATGCAGACGTATGCGCTGTCCAAGGCCCGCTTCGCTCCATCACAGCCCTGGGCCTTGCAGCCGCCGTGCGGTTGACATGGAGCTCACAGCCATGTCTGTTTAGTTTCTAGGAAGACACTTTTTTCTTGTTTTTTTTTTTGGCATTTGATGAATTTTGTTGCCCGAAATTTAAGTGAATCCAGAGCATTTTCCCTTTTAAGGTTCCCCGTAGTTGTTTCCAATACATTTCTCCCTCGCAGTTCATTTTCTTTTTCCTCCTAGTTGGAAAGTTTCGGTAGTGTTTCCTTTGGAGAACAAGCTTGTATTTGCCAGAATTTCAGAGGGTTACACAGGGTGTGTTAATTTGTATGGTGTTTGGAGTGGAGTTCTGTCACCTGAAGTGCAAGTGGTCAGCAGGTGACTTGGATAAACAAAGAAACTATGGTCACTCTGGGCCAATTTTTTGTTTGCGAAAAATTCTACCATCAAGTAGTGTTTTTTTTTCCTGAAAAGCTGTATGTGACAAATTGGTTGTATGAAAATTCACAACATTTGGATTCATTGACTTTTGAGGATTTTGTGAACCTTTATGTCATGAAGATGTTATGTTATGGATCAGCACCCCCACGTCCTTACCGAGTGCCTGAAGGTTACTAGTTACTTTCGGTGGAAGATGTGTTTGCCTACAATTACTGCTGCTGATCCACTTATTCACTGTATGAGTTGTAGTTTGGAAATGGTCACTACTGTGTTGGAGATGTGCACTCCTTTAGTGGCATTGTGATATCACAGTTGCATAGTTTAAAGAAGCCAAAAAAAATGGGACCTCGCTGTAGCTTTTTGGCAGCTCTTTCATTTGTAATTTGGGGCCAAGCACTGTAGGTGCACAGGCACCCATTGTTTCTGTTAGTTTTCTTGTTCTTGTTCTTCTTTTTATTATTATACGATTGTTTTTTATGAAGTTTGGCATACTGATTTGGGAGGCTTTGGATATCAGCTGAGCCAAATTTCATATTCCCCCTACCTTTGCCATAGCACCACCATCAGGCCAAATTTGAACTTACTTTTGTCTGCATAACTGCATAACCCCCTTGACCAAATTGTCTATGGATTCCTTTAGCCGAGCGGAGTCCAGTGACACCTTTGACGTCATTGTCCGTGATGACAAATTTTCCACCGTTTTGAGTTTTATCAAAAACAGTTTTTATGTATCTCCTCCCTCAGTGTTGAGCCAATCTTCATGAATCTTGGCACAGATCACCTTCACACCATTTCTCACAAATGTCTTTTTTTTTTTTTTTTGGATATTTAAAACCGTTCACTAGATATTGTCTTTTGAATGTGGTGGCGAAGACGCCAAACAGGAAGTAATGACATATCTCATCAACGCATTCACCAAAGTTTAGGGTTGTCATCGGGACCACTTCTTGAGCTACTGGAAAAAAAATGATGCCGTTTCATCACGAGGGGGCACTATAATTAAGAAAACACTGTTTTTGCATGTGGATTTTGATGGAAGTGGCTTAGACATGACATTTCCTCCGATTTGTATTCTAGGTATTCTAGATATTTTGGGTTTTTGGACTTCCCTGATGTACAATTTTATTCATATCGTTACGCACTCGTCTGCCACTTTGATTTTTGAAAATTTTGCTTGCAGGCATATTTTTAATTTGTTATTATTGCTGTGTGCCTCTCGTCCTTTTTGCACAGAATGACGAAATGTGACGTGAGGAACTACCTGGAAAATATCTACAATGTACCAGTGGGAGCAGTGCGGACAAGGATACAGTACTGTAAGTACTGCTACTAAAGACGCTTTTGAAGTTTGGAAAATAAGCACTTAAAAAATGCAGACGTGTTTGTGTTTTTCTAATAATTGCTATAACCGTCCTTAATTAGGGAGAGATCAGACAAGCATACCCTCTCCTCACTAACGTGATCTCAGCCACTGCTTTTTTAACTGTGCAGGCCAGCAGTTAAGTTCTCATACACTGAGTTGGAATAGGGCATCTCAAATGCAGGTTGTGCAGGTGGACTGTGGATGGCTATTTAGTCAGAGGTGTTTGCTGGTTGGACTGTCTTGGAGCTGGATTAGGTGTAGGAGCCTAGGAACTGGTGTAACTGTCTCCACACCATCAGTCCTGTTATTTTGTCATTACATTTGAATAAAAACTTAAAATGCACATCCACCAAAAGGCAATAAAGATTGTAACTAAATAAAAAATTATAATTATGCAATGAGATGATCATTTAAAACTGTGAAAAGGGCTTGTGTAGGAAACCATGAAAATGAACACTGGTGTGGGATGTTGGGATCAAATACAGGTCTATACATGCCTGAGCAGTTCATGAGATTTGAGTTCATGTTTTTGGGGTTTTGGCTGTTATCTGATTTATTATTGGCTCATAATAAATCTGGGGCATATTTGCATGCTGAGTATTGTAGTTCATTTGGGAAACAATGACATGTATCTTGATGGTCTGAAATTAACTAGTGAAAAACCAAACAAATTCTTCACACCAGGCAATATGATGATTTGGACTGTGTGCAAGTCCTGGAAGGAAGGGGGAGGGGCGACTGAAGGGGGCTTCCCAATAAAGTGCGTTTTTAATGACCCCTGCACCCACCCACATTGCAGTAACATTTGTGTGTTCCTCCAGCTCTCACTTTTCTTAATGCACACAAATCTAAAACAGCGGCAAGTGCTCTCTGAATGGTTTAGTTTCACACTTGCCAAATCACTGGAAGAAAAAGAGACCAAAGGCAGGATGTGTTTACAAGATTTTGTTTCATGTCAGAGGTCTTGTGCTAATTGATTAAAGAAAACAGAAGGGTGACTTGCTTTCATTATCTTTAAATTTGCAGCACTGGCGCTCTCACCCTCCAGCTGTCCTGGGATGACCTTCCATACAGAATCCCTTTCCCAAAAATATCAAAATAACCCAAACAAAGTTTAGTATTATTATTTATTTATTTATTTATTTTTACAGTCTGGGTTTTATAGTCAACACCATTGAGTTTCAGAGTTTTAGTGACTGTTGCATCATTAACTAAATGATGCTTGTGTTTTTTATGAGGGAAGGAAACATTTGAAAAATATTTAGAGTGCTGTTTACAAGAGAACACTGCAAGCTGTAGACCTGAGGGACCAAATGTTGTTAGGGGGTTCATTCTCTTTTTGTTCAAGTCATGAGGTTCAGTTCTTATTCTGCTAATTAGTGGAACAGTAGCTGTCTCCATCATTACTTGTGGCAATATGTCAAACGTTAGCATTAGGGCAAACATATTTCAGTGATTTATTCTTGTTTTAGTTTGCAGGTTGCTGTGAGGTTATGCAGGCATAACTGTCTTCCTCTTGGGTCCACCTCTGCTGGATGTGTAAAGTTTTAGTGGAAACCAAAGCTCAGATGACACCAGTCCCACCCCCTCAAACACTGGGTATTTTGGAGGGAGTTTCCATAGCTACCCTTTCTGCCCTGGGATTTGTAACTCCATAGTTCTTGCCTAAAATTCCTTGAGAAATTTGAGGGGTTTGTGGATGGGGTGGGGTGGGGTGGGGTGGGGCCCCATGAACAAAAACAGGCATTTTACCCTGGGTAGGGGTTTTCCCACAACCCCCCTTGCCCAATCCTGAGCACAGGGACCTCTCTCGGCAGGGAACCCCAGAAATAATAACCCAGAGGAACGTGGCCGCAGTTATCTTGGGCCGTCTCCATGGAGAGAATGAGGTGTGCTTTTACCTGTTTTTTGACTGGGTTTCCTTGAAATGGGTCCATGTGTGTTGCCATGCTGGTGTATGTGGGGCTCAGAGTTAGATGACTGTGTGGGTGGAAGCATCCTCCTTTATTTAATGTGTATGCAGCCATGAAAAAGGTCAAGCTTTACAGCGCCTGGTGGAAGCGGTCCCAGCGAGACTCTGGGGGAAGTGTTTACTGGTTTTCCCTGGTTTGTTTGTTTGTTTGCGTTTGGATGGCGTTCAGGCTGTTTTAGCTCATTTGACTGTGCTACAGCAGACCACGGGAGCCTAATTCTCTCCTGGAACTACAAGCTCTACCCAGCAGGCCTCTGCAAGATGATGTCATCCACAGCTGTTATGGTGAACATGTATGGCCTCAAAAACCAGACTCTGTTTCTGTGTCTTTTGTTGGCAAATTAATCCTCAAACTTTACTGTAAGGCCCCTATCTTGACAATGTTCAGCCTTTACATTATCATTATGGTACTTCACAGTGGACGTTCTGCTGAGGAAACCAGGAAATCAGAACGGATATTTTGATCGAATGTCTTAAAAGCTGTAATATTTTCCTTTTATAGTCATGCGTTTGCATGTTAAAACCTGCCTACACTTCGAAAGTATAGATTTGTCAGTTTGGATAAAGCCATTTTGCTACCACTTACTAATGATGAGTGCTCATCAAAGTTAAAGTGTTCAACTAAGTTGTGAACTGATTTTGGCAGTTCACTGAATGTGCCTTTTGTTTGTGTCCCTCAGGCACCAATAAGAAGAGGAATCACCTGAATCAGCGTGTGAAGAGGCCAGATTACAAAGTTGCATACGTTCAGCTGGTAAGAGCAGACTGAGAGGGGTGCTTGGTCACCCTTTCCCACTACAAAAGTAGGCAATTCAGGCCTAAACTTAGCCCTCAGTATAGTGATGTTTCCCATGATCTGGAATGTAGTTCTGTCAATTGTGATACCGGCTGTGGTGCTCAAGGAGGGAGGTCCTAAATCAACAAGTTTTCCCCCAACCCATTGCGCAACAGCAGCGACTCTGTTCTGCTGTCTCTCATAAGCAATAGTCAGAGTGGAAAACAGCAGCAGCTGTCTGTGCACATTTCAGAGAATGTAACTGCTTGTCAGTACTGTCCAGGATGCCAATGATAGGATGGGTCTGCAAATATCATGGGCTATTGAAAATTTGGAGTAAAATAAAAAGATGTCAAAAAGACAAGCAGAGATAGGATTGCAACTTGCTGATTTATCTTCTCTTCGCCCCCCTCCTCCACTTTTTAAGTAAGGCAAAAAGAAAGCACGTTTCCCACAGTGACTAACAGCTAACAATGCAAGGTGGGGGAGCATAGCAGAGCGTCTGAATAACCTCTAACAATGTCTCAATTTCACATTCACACGAGGGAGCTTTTATTGAGTTTGGGTTATTAAACAAAACACAAAACCCCCTGAAATGATGCCGCTTGGGCCCTCTGAGCCGAGAGCTTTTGTCTTTAGCTTTTCCAGAACTGGAAGCGGCTTATGTTCCTCCATAGGGCCCCGGGGTGCAGGTAGCCTTTGATGCCGAACCCTTACCTTATTGTCCTTTATTCCCTGGGTCCCGTCCGGCTTGTTTATCTTGTGTCTCTCCCACACGCCTGCTTGCCCTTCCTTTCTGAGAAAGTGGCCTGGTTTTCAGTGTGGGCTGGGGCCAAGGGGTCGGATTTAATTACCAGACTTATTACAGGAAGCATAGCGCAAAGTGGCGGGTGGAGGTACGGTCATGAGGGCTGGCTGAAAGTCAGGGTTATGAAGGATCCCATCATGGGTCATTGCACTATGGGGTTGCCTACCTGTCCATTCCTTCTTGTGAGTTTGGTGTGTTTGTCTTTTCATTACCTGGCTTTTTGAGTTGCCTTCAGTTTTGCTTTCTTTTTTTGGAATAGAAGTGATGATTAAATCTTTGGTCAGGCGTTTGCCATGCCTTAAGATGCCATCAGTAGATCCCTGTTGTTTCCTGATGTTTTGAAGTTTCTGAGAAAAATAAACAGCATTTTGGAAATGTTTACATGTCTTTTAAAAGTCCAGAAAGGGATGAATAATTGAAGATATTTAAACATGACAATTTTAAATATGATACATAATTTAAAAATGCCTGAATATTTCAAGCGGGAAACTTTTTTTGTCTGAGTTTGAAGGACTTCCTGTTTTCCTCATCAGGGCATTCTTACTTTGCGGTCTGAGAAGGGCATACCAGGATACACACGCAAATACACACTCATCTATTCTTTCTCTCACACACTTATACATGTTCACATGCGCTCAAATGCCAGGATGCCCACACCCACACTTTTTCACTCTCCCTCCCTCCCTCCCTTCCACCCACCCACGCACGCACGCACACACACACGCACACCTGGATATATAACACAGTGAATAGTGTGCTTCATTCCTAACATATGCATGCACAAACACTGGTGCAATTCACAATCTTACATGTGTACCCATGTGCACATATGCACACACTTATGTGCACTCTTCCATACATATACAATGTGTATATACATATTTGCATTCTGAAAATTAGCTTAATAATAATTTATGACATATATTAATTAATAGATATGTCATGTTTCGCCTCAGTGTCCCTTTTTTTTTTTTTTTTTTTTGCTGTGTTTTGATACAGTAAAAATCCATGCTTATACATGTGAAAGAGTTTGCAAATGACAGGACAACTAAGACCGAGGCAAATACATTTTGATATGAAATCGAATTTCCGGATTATTCTCAGGCAGGCCTGCAGGAAAAAAAAACAACAACCCAGAAAAGCCTTCCTTTCTTTTCGTGGTGGGTAAAAAACAAGATTGTTCCTAATTGACACCACATGTGTGGGACTGCTCTGCTCCCCCCACGCCCCCCCCCCCCCCCGTACTCCCTCCATCAGTTAATATTGCAGTGCTAATGTGGATGGTTTCTTTCTTTTTTCTCGTCTCTGTAAAAACTCTGGCCTTGTTGTGTGGTGCATGCTGAACGTTAGCTGTGTTCTCAGAGAGACGCTATTCGCACGGCTGCGGGACCCTACCGTGTGGACGTGTGCTGGAGGGGGGGTTACTGAGGGCATGATGGAGGCTTGCCAGAACAGGGAGGTCTAGTGATGGGGAAACCAAATAAAAAAGACTTTGTCAGGAGCCTTAAAGTGCTTTAACCTGGCGGCTAACAGAGCTGAAGCGAACCAGCGTCTGGGGGTTTTCCAAATTTTTATCATTCTGTCATCCGTTTATGGCTATTTCTCCTTCTGGCCCTCCTCAGATATGGTTAGTTCTGTAGGTGAAGACCTGTGTCCTGGAATTGAATTTGCCAGAACACCCTCCTATGCTTCAGAGTAGACCGCTGTGGATAGGTGCAAGACCTGCAGCATGATTTATGTTTAATTAATATAAATCATTCACTGTGATGAAGTTGGTAGAAGTGAAGTACTCCTTTATGTCCCTCTCCTTACTCAAAATGTTGACAAAACATTCTGACCAAAGTAATGAGATGTGTGAGATTTGTTAACTTTTCATTTAATGTAGTTTTAATTGTCTTTCAGGTAGTAGCTCTGAATTTGTAGTATAGTCATTAAATTCAGCAAAACAAGGCATGTTATGTATTTTCTATAGTATACATACAGTCTATAGTCTTTACAGTTTTCTGTTGTTTTTGTTGCTGTTTTGAGTACCCATACACACACTACCATCTCCACCATGTGGATATACAACAGAAAAGGCATAATTTAGCACATGCTGAGCAAGGGAAGACTGTGTCAGGGAAGAGGAACATTGGTCCAAATGTTGGAGATCTCTTACAGGGATAAATGTTAAATTGTATAATTTCTAAAAGCCACAAGAAAGTCTCACCTCTGTGACCCAGTCTCAACAAGAATTTCTGTCGTGAGCTTCCAAAATCCAGTAAATATCATCAGATTTGGAAACCATTTTCAGGCCAGTGCACAACAGCACATAACCTGGTGCACTCAATGCAAAACCTGGACTTCCAAGCCAGGTGGTGGAAGAAAGTAATATGGTTTGATAGTGTTTTACTTTTCAATCTACATCTGAATGGGTTTGAGAAGCTAAAGAAGCCTTGAACCCACAAGCCCTGTTTCTAACTTTAAAATATGATGATGGACATGTTATGGTATGGTCAGCCATTGAATTACCTTAAAGCCATCTTGTGGAAGTCAAAATGTCTGATTACTGCATGGTTGAATTGCGGCAAAGGAGCACAAAACTATTTTGTGTGAACAGGTGCATCCTGTGGTACAGGCAGGCATTGTTTCCTGAAGATGTTTCCATGTTTAAAGAAAATAACACCCTCCCCCACCCTCCACACTGCTAACTAGATTCAAGGGTGGTGAACATTAAGATGAAACCAAACCCCTTCCATGGCCTGCCCATTCCCCAGATCTAAACACCACTGAACCTTTATGGGAGGTGGGCCAACTCCCATAATTTTTAAAAATGTTTAACCTTTTAATTTTTAAACAGACATATGTTTTGTTTCCATAATTTTTTCTGTTCCTTGTATTGGGGTGACAAAATAACCAACACACACGAGTTTGCTGTGATAGCAGACTGGTGTGAACATGTTGTGAACATGCTTTCATGAGTAACAGGATGAAGTCAGAGACATTCCATGCCCACCCCAAATAATTAGATTAAATAATTGAACCTTTCTGGAAGTTGAGTAGATTCCTGCCCCTGAAACCTCTCAAAGAACTTGTAACTTTTCTTTTTAAAGCATGGTCCAGTATCCCAGTAGAAACCAGTCAGAATGTGTACAATTCTGCACAATAAGAATTGAAGCTGTGGGCAAAGGAGAGCCAGACTCATCCCATAGTTTTGTTAATTTGTTGTTTAGTATTAATATAGTGTTGACTACCCTCTGTAGGATCCCTTTATGTGCAACACTAGATGGCATCATTCTGCTATTCTGAGTACAGTTGCTGCTTTGCTTCTTTGCATGAATTTCAGAACATGATAGCCTGCTGTCTTGTACACAGCAACCCACCCCCCAACAACCAAACACCAAAGATGTGTAGCATGACTCCTGGTGCAGGGCACACTCAAGCAGTAGGCAAAGTGGAAATACTGCTTATCTGTGACAAAGTTTGTTGTTTTTATGTTATTTTGTGTTTTTTTATTTTGTTATTTTTACTTTTACAATATTGAGACAATAAGTTGTTTTAACAGCTCTTCTGTCATGCTCCATATGACATTGTCACAAGCATTGTAGAATACCATCCAACTTTTTTGTTTTGTTTTGGGGGATTGTTTTTTTCTGAGACATAGCTCAAATATTTCCAAAGAAGGGAGGCATTTTACTATTTTACTGTAAGGTGTGCACTTTTTTAAATATGATTTTGTGGCACTGGTGTCCTTAAGGGTGCTGACATGTCCTTTGAATGGCCACAGTATTTCTTGACACAGGGAAGGGATGATTTTTTGCTCAATGGGGTCTGTTTGCGTCGTTTCTGCAATTATATTCTTGTGGGAATGTGGTTGGAAAGACTGCAGCTCATCACATTTGATCTTTTTTTGGTCTACCAGCAGGCACCTCACAGATCCCTTCTCCAGCATCACTGATGAATTTGACAGAGTGATTTCCTGTTTTCCTATCTTTTTGCTACCTTTAATATTTCAGCATTCTTTCAAATATATTTTCTTGCTGTGACTAGCCCTGATTTTCATGGAGCATACTATAGAGCCTGTTATTTTTTTCCTCCTCCTGTTGGGCTCAGTTTTCAGGGTCTGATATCAACGGGGACTGAAAAGCAGAGCCAGGGATCAGACATGTCCAGGCAGGCAGATAGGTCTGTTCTGTCACTAGGCAGAGGTGCTCAGAGTGGGTGACTCATTGCCTTAAAGAGTGACAGGACTGATTTTTGATACAGCATGTAACTCTAGCCAACACCTCCCACAGTCCAGCCTCTTGACCTCACTGTATCTCTTTTAGTGTGTGAGGAGTTGATGTCAGCTGTGTGCAACAACACCTCTGCACCAAAAAAAAACAGAAGGTTCTTAATGTAGAGTAACTGGCCTATGTCCTGGTCTTGGTGCAGTAATGTAAAATTACTTTACCCCCAAAATATATTTCCCCCATGACCCATGGCAAGAGGATCTTTTAACTGTTAACAGTCCCATTGCTGAAATTGTTTTTTCTTATTTTTGGGTGTCTGGGGGCGGGGGGGCATTCGGGGAGACACCCATGCATGCTCTCATCTTAAGAAAAGGCATCCAGCTGATATGCTATAGATCCCTGAGGTATGGAATACCTTCTGTCCCAGGATACCAATTACAATGGCGCATCACCACACAGGATTCCAGGCTGCAGGCAGCACTGATGCGGTCAGGATTCAATACCAGACTGTATGGTGCATCAGTGCACAAAGAGCAAGTGCATAAGCCAGTAGGAAACTCATGAATCATTGCTTTAAGTGTTTGCGGGCAGAGAGTTTTGACAGGTGGGGTAGCCAGTAACCGACTGTGTGTGTGGGGGGGGGGGTGGGGGGGGCATGACATCTCAAATCCTCAGACAGCATTGATGTCCCATGTGGTGTGGTTTGAAAGAGTGGAGAGATCTAGAAGAGTACATCTGAATTCCTCTGTTTCAGGATCACTTCCTGTGTCATTTTTCTTGCTGCAGTGACAGGGAATGACTATGGCTGGAGATGTTTTGTTGGAATGTTTCAGAGGGGTTTTATTTTTATGTAGGCTCCACTATTAAATATTCCAAGATCTTCCCACAAACCTTATTCTTGGGAAATAATGATCATTGTTGAGACACATGTACAAATACACACATGCCCATACACGTATGTGCTCAAGCACCCGTGCACATGTGCACGCACACAAGCAAGAGAAGTTATTTTGAATGTCACAGTGGTAGAGCTCCAGAACCAGAAAAACTGTAATTCCCATGTTAATGGGGACTGGAAAGAGGTCATATTCTGTGGCGGGGGGGGCAGGGTTGGTTTGTGGTCTGGATGACTTTCCACTAAAAACGCAATTGTGCGATAATTTCCTCTTCTGTTTTGCCTCCCTTGACAGTCTTACAACCCAGAGGATTCTTTAATTATGCACATTTTTTGAATGTAGTGATTCATTTACATTCAGAAAAACGTTGATCTTCTGTCATTTCAAAATAGAACCTCTTTCTGATATAGGGTCATCTGATTGACCAGTCAAATTTCTGTTGAGGCATACGTAAAGACCCAGAGATGAAAGCATTTGATTGTGGTCAGATATGTGTGGGTTTTTGCATACCAGTAGATAGCAGAGGCCTGGTTCTTGTGGAGGAAAGGCTGTCCACCCTGGTCCACCCTGTTTTGCTGTTGACAAGCCTGTCTCCACATTTCCTGTCCTTCCTGTCTGATAGCACACTCGTTAATAGAGTGCAGTGTGTCACACAAATTGATTCAAGCATTAAGAAAAAAATGATTGGGATAGTGGTGGGGGGATGTTCCAGATTTATTATTTTCCCTTTCACTGGCTTGCTGTTGCTGTGGAATGTTTGTAGTGGAGTATTTATGCTTTGGTGGTAACATTATGGTAACATTGAGCTCAAGTCTTTTGGGACAAACTTTGGTGTGCTGGCAGATTGCCTTGGAGGGGGGAGCTGGGAGACGGGTTACTCCCTTGACTCATAACGAGGGAAGTTCAGAACTCACCCTTCACCCTGATTGTTCTAATCTAATGTTACCGTTCCTCTCTCATCCCCTGCCAGCCGGGCGGTAGGGCCGGAGGGCCCTTGTCGGCCACACCGGGGGCTCCCCCCTCGCAGTGCAGAGTGCCCATCAGCCTGGAGGATGGGAACTCAATACATAAACAGAATTAAAAGCAAGGGACTGACCCGTTTTCTGGCAGCCACTTCATGGGCTCGCCCCTGTGGGTGACGCAGTAGAGGGCTCAGATAAGGAGAGAAGGATGTGGCTTTGTGTATTATGAGCACAACAAAGCCCCTCCTCAGCAGTGATTGCTGCTGCATGGGTCTGAAAGTCATTGCTAAAATGGGCAGAAGTGGAGGTTGGGTCTGGAGATCTAAGGAGAGATCTAAGGTAGAGATGCACTGTTGTTTGCCTGTGCCCTTGTTTCCTATGTTGTCAGTGACTTCTGTGTCTAAATCATTTTTGTATTATTTTACACTCAGGTGCCACGTTTAGTGGTTAACAGTTTTTGATATTTTAAAAGCTCATGGACTTAACTGTTGGGAAGAACTTTCAACAGTGAATTACAGCTGAAACTTAAATTCCATAGAGGAATAAGGTCCCCAGAAGAACAAAATAAGGAATGACTTGACATGTTTTCCTCTGACAACAACGTAATTGTTTTGTGATCACAGGCTTACTTAGGTTCATTTAGAAAACGCACGGCACGTTAAATTTTGCAAATAGCTCTTCAATTATTGAGAATAGCTAACAAACTTGAAATCACAATGGACTTGGCTTAGCCTTCACCTGAGAGTTCCACAGTTGTGGTTACCACAGAATGACATTTTTTTCTGTTCCAAATGTCGACTGTATTAAGGAGAAACCTGCAACCAATATCACTCCATGATTTTGGATGAGTTAAGTAGAGAGTTGTGTAAGGAACTGTGGTATTGGTATCATGCTTATGCTTTGCCAGTTGGGCGCACGTTTGTCTAAACAGCATTCTTTGCCATACAATAACATTTTTTTTCTCATTGCTGTTGTTTTTGAGGGGAACTGTGTTTTTTTCCACATTTGACTTCAGTATCCCAAGGGAGCGGTTCTCTCCTCAGCTAAACGGCTCCATATTTTTCTGCAAACTATTTCAGAAGTATGAGCCTGCCTCTGGCGTAAGCTCTAACCACCAAACTTACAGCACTTGGAACCTAAAGAGATTTTGAATTTGTTTAATAAGCAAAACAAGAGATGAGGATTGGGATAGATCCAGTGAAAACACGTTCATTCCAAAATGGCCCTCTCTACCCCCTTGCAATTGAGAGTATTTAATGAGTTGTGCCAGTGTGTAAGAAAGTTGTCATTCCTAGGAAAGAATTTGTCTGAACTACTCTGGACTTTGTGCAGTCATAAGCTGGTATGAGACTCATTTGAACATGTATGTCACTGCGTTGAAAACCTTCTTCATCTAATTTAGGCTTGCATCTGTTTTTCCTGCACATAAAGTTTTTTCAATGTTTACCTTGACATTGTTTGAATTGAATTTTTTCAAGAATACATGTTTATATAAGGCTATTCATAACGTTTGAATTGTAGCATGAACAGTGAGATAATGCTTAGCCTGTGTCTAAAGCTGAAGTATACTGCTAACTATAAATCTGCTTTTCCCTTCTAATACATATGGTCTGAACAGGGAAGGTGCACACCAGTCATGATGACAGCACAAAAGCAAAATATGGTTAAAAGTACAAACATATTTGTAGGGCTCACCCCTAGTAGTTGACCAACCGTTAGTTGACCAAGTCTTCATCAGTCAATAAGTCGCAGAAAAGAAAAAACCCTTCAAACTCTATTCGGGAGTTGAACCTGGTCGTTAAAAAGTTATTAGACTATATCAGGTAGGAAATCATACAAAAATGGGTTGAAAAAAATATTAAAATTGTCATTTACGGGTGCGGTCGGGAATCTGTTGCATGGGTGGGCTGCAGGTGAAATAGATGAGGTTGTTTTTTGTTTGAAAAAAACCATAGACATTCTTTTTTTGTTTTGATTGTCACCAACAATGTGCTAAAAATTCAGGCTATTCAGAGAAGCCCAGTCCCAGTGTTTGTGTTAGTTAATAAACGTTGCTTGAGTGAGCAAATAAAGTTTTTTGGTGAACCTGACGTAGTTGCGTTTAATATTTTGCGTCATTTAAAATAATACGTTAAACGGGTCAGTCGGGTGCGGCATTAAATTAGTGCTAATGTCGGGTAGCGAGTCAGTTGTGGTGTTAAGTACTGCGGATGTTAGGCGGGGGTGGGTCTACAAAACAGGACCCGTGCAGGAGATACCCATGCTGATGGCTACTGATGAAGAGCAGCAGACAGAAGGAGAGAACAATGAAATTAAGATATACTTGGAGGACCAAACAAAGGTTGACTCGGGGCCACTGACATGGTGGGAAAAAATGAGGAACGCTATCTTAAGCTTTTTTTTTTTTGTCAAATTAGTTTTTTAACAAAAGGTTGTTTTTTATTTACCGTTTGTTTTATATGGTTAATGTGTTAGTTTTTCAAGTTCATAATTTGTGTGATGTTATACTGTGTTGAAATGAATTCGCAAAATGTCTTCTTGCTGGTTGTTCCGACACTTTGAGAATCATTACCGCGTTTACTCGCTTCGTGCGTGCGCTTGTAAAATTTATATTTTAAATGCTCATTATTACGGTTTTGCATGTCTTTGTGAAGTAGCACAGTGTTAACAATGTTACTTATAACATTCTCAAAAAAAAAAAAAAAATATATATATATATAGTAGTGTACTGTGTTGGTAATTTGTGTTCTTTTTTCATCATTAAATTTATTATTTATTTTTCATTTGTTTACTCACTTTAATGTTTATTGCAGTGAAAGGGCATGCAGTGCATGGCTTTGCTGTTGCGGTTGGTTTTGGAGATCTGCTTTATCAGGCATGGTACTTGACTCGTTAGAGTGTGGGCCCCAAACAGTATGTGAGCAGCAGATGTGTGGGTCTCTAGCTTTGTGTGAGGAAGTCCTCTCTTCATGCTGTAGGCCCCATAAAAAAGGCAAGGGCTGTGGTGTAAGAATTCACCGTAGTGGTGCTTGGGGGGGGCACTGCTTCTTGTTAGCTGTGGTGCACACTGATACCTATCTGCCCGACTTTGTTTCATCTCCTAGAGAAAAGCAATAATCTCCTGCAACGGAAGAAACAATGTGTGTGTCTGCCTGTTTGCGTGGGTATCAGTGCAGTTCAGGCCAACTTGGATCACAGTTTGAAGTGAACTCTGCTTGGCCTCTCCCCATGGGAACAAACTGTAAGAAACTGTAGCAGGGTCTCTGCTTTTCATTCAGTGAAACGAGGCGGTTTCTCTCTTAGTGGTGCATCTGATTACAGCTGAGGACATGTGCCCTGCGGGGCTAGGCACTGCATCTCCACAAGAGTTCAGACTGATCTTTTCAGTGTACTCCCTGACTCTTGACAGCCATGTTTTATGTCATGTTTTCATTTCTTTTACTACATTTATACACACAATAATAAAACCGAAACACAATAATGATGTTGATGACGTTATTAAGGCATAGGATCAGGATTAGTTGCACTGTTCAGATTTATTACTCAGACTTAATCCTTTGATTTACATATAATTTCAAAGCCAAATAGAGGCATTTGAAGCCATAAATTATGGTATGTCTTGTGAAAATTTTTGCACACTCTTGTTCTCATCTTCTCTCGTGGTTTATTCAATATTATTATATTGGAGAGAACTGTTTAATAAAAACATCTGCAAACTATTCATTTAAATATTACTGACCGCAAGAACAAATTGTTAAGTTTGCCATGAAACTGGGTTTTGAGAAGGTATCATGATACAGGAGTATTTGGAGTTAGCACAGCCATTTTGGTTGAGCATGTAGAGCCAGCACACTCACCTTCGATAAAATGAAGTATGGACAATATCAACAGTCTTTAAAATTCCAGGATTTTTATTTCTGCTCCAGTGCTTAAATTTGTCCAAGGTGAACAAAGAAGGGGTCCATCTGCACATATCCTTTTGTATTCAAACATATTGTGATGTATGTTCAGCTGGTCTGCACTGCATTACGCTGTGCATCAGGTGAAATACCATGGCCTGAATCTGGTCTGCAGTCTTCGGCTCTTTAATAAATGAAGATCACCAGTGAGTATCCCAGTTGTTGGACACAGTAATTTTATCAATATATGCCAGCTGTCCATCTTTAGGTAGAGGTATTGGGACCAGGATGGAGGCAGGAGGCAGGTGGCATGGGTGGGGTCAAGGACTAATGCAATTGGAGGCCATCATGGAAAAGCCCAATGCGATGCTGTGTGTGAAACTAATTGTAAATGAGGCCATATAAAATTTATGAATGATTGATGTAATTGTAGTTGTCAACCCTCCTGTGTCATACACATCCTTTGTAAAAGGGAGGGTAAAAGAAGTGAGGGTAGCTCATTCTTGATATGACTCTGCATTGCAGGCACAGCAACAGACGTTTGAGTTCCCAGACATCTTTCCCAAGAAGGACGGCAAGCCAGAGGAGGGGTCAGCAGAGGAGATGCAGCAGATGTTTCTGGACGATGAGAAACAGCGGCAGAAACCAGACCCCAGGCGAGGTGGCGTAACCGAGTGGTTCGGCCTCTGAGGGGCGGTGTCCGTTTGAGGCAAGCTGGAGGATCCGCGAGTGCTGAGCATGTGGAGCGAACTGAAGCACTGTCCTTGCAGCACACATGGTGAACATGTTGTATGTCTGTGACGTGAGCTGTAACATGGTGCTGATGCTCTCTGAGGTAGAAAGAGTCACACCCCTCCTTCAGTCACCTTAAAGAACCCACAAAGTACCTTAAGCCATCCACTTTCTTAACATAAGCTGGTTTGGGTCTCCATGGCAGTTAAGCAGCCTAAACATGTCATTTAAATGTTTGCTTTATGTTATCCCCCAATTTTCTGCACTGTTTGAGTCACAAAATCTCCATGTCAGCTGAAAAATTGTTGTACTATTGAAAAATAAGAATGAGGGATGCATACCAAGAGAGTGATGCCTTTTACATCCACTTAGTGACTGGACTAAGTTCCCTGCTTTTGGGGTTGTAGTTCCTGCATGCACAATGTCTAGATTTTCACCTGCAAGGATCTGCTGTTCACCTGAAAGCTCCTTGTTGTGTCTCAGCAGTGTCACATTATTGTAATGATAGTGTCTTCATGAAGCCACAAAAATGTGAGAACATCTCAATATAAAAAATAAAAGTGTTGGTCCTCTTGTAATCAGTCTATAAGGCTTTTAAGTAAGTCAAGATAAATGTACTTAACTTTGTCATCAAAGATTTAGTTTTCCAAGCAGCAACATTACATGTAAGGAATTATGCCAGTGTGGTATATTTTCTGAAATGATGAGTAAAGAATTACTACATTATGTGGTCTATGTTGGTAAACTTGTCCTAAAATGCATCTTATTCATCTTGATTTCATGATTTTTTTTCTGGAAAAATGTTGTTGCTTGCAGCTATCAGATGGTGTATGTGCAATACTGATACAGAATGTTGTCTGTAATTTGCAAGATCAGGGGTCAAACCTGATCCTGCACAGCCACAGTGTGTGCAGGCTGTCTTCGTTACTCAGCCCTTAAAAGGTCAATTAAAGTAATTAACTCACTCCCCCTGCTAAAGTATCTGCAAATATTCATGAAGTAGTCTTAAATTCCTTTTTCAAAGGTGATACTTTGTTCCCTGATGGAACAACCAGCTAATTTGTATTACTTACCTGTGGGGTGTGTCATCGTGGTCTGGCTAGTGCATCATTTCTAATGTTTTTTTACCCATGCTCTATTGGTATTGCAGTGAGTATTCCCCAAACTGACTCAAAAGGAAGAGAAAACTCTTGAAGTGGCTATAAATATAAAAATTAAATATTACATTGTCTCTACTGTTCCCTGATATTACCACAATTGCTAGACTGTTGTAAAGTTGTTTTAATTTCAATGTCAAATCACTCCTGGGCACCTAAAATGTGAAGCAATCTACCAAAAAATTAATTTTTTGAACGTAAATTATCAATATGTACCTTTAATTGTTTCTTTCCCAGCAGATAACTCCTGAAAATACACAGGCCATTTGAGTATATTCAACAGAGTCATGTATGCATATTCATAAACCACAGCCCTGATTGGTTGACAGTAGGTTGGTGACTGGCCAACACCCACAGCCCCAAAATGTAAATTTTGTTCCAGTTTGCAAGCATGCAGAATGGAACAGCGGTAAATCACATGGCATGTTGGCTAGGTCAGGTCATGAGGAGGAATATGCAAATAGGTTAAATATGAATTGTCTATGAAATATAACCCATTTATAATGATTCTTGTGAAGCAGCCCAGGTCCTTGCTAATAGCATATTTGCAATGGAAATTTTTGAATAGCTTCCAAATATCTGGATTCATGCTGTACTTACAGTATGTTACACACATTTTATACTAACCGTGTGTGCGTGCAAGCAAGCGTGTATATATACAGGCACATAGTGGTAGAATAGTTTGTTTTTCATCTACTATTGATAACCTTGACTTTGATGCCTAACTTGCCTGTGTATGCATGTGTAAACTGTAAGACAAGATGATATTGTAAAAACACACATTCAGCAGTTGTTTTTGGATTATCACATTGAGGAATGCAGTGCATAGTCTGTGTCCAGCAGTCCTGGACACAGACTTCATAGAACTGGCCCAATGATGGCCATGGAGAATGTCAATATTGATAAAGTTCACTGTTGTGTTCTGCCAGGAAATGCAAAACCCCTGCATTGCTGTAAACTGATTTGATTTAAAACAAACAACCAAAAAAAACTGGCTCTGAAGGAAGACAGCTGAAAGAGGGAATGGTAAGAAAACCAGACTCTTGTTTTTTCTCACAGCCTGAAGACACACCAGATGAAAGTTGGGAAATCATTGAGCGGTGTTTGTAAAGCAGTGTTCCCCCACACACACTTTCTTTCTTGTCCTCCCCCTACCTCATACCCAATAAAAAAAACTTGAAACACAATGCATTTTGCATAGCTTTGGCTTAACAGCTGCCACCCATTTCCTTGTTTGTTCACACAATGTTCCTGATGCTTGTTAAAGATGCTGGCCCTTTTTTCATCCTGGGATGACAAGGAACCTGAGTTCCCAGTCCCTGAGTGCCCATATAAAGCAGAACATGTCCACCCTCAGGGCACATAGGTTGCTTAAGCTAATCCTCTAATAGAACCAAGGAACAGAAATCCAAAGCATACTGTAGAGGAGTGGGGGATGCGTCGGGGGGGACTTGGCCCTGTGAAATGTGCACCATTGACATCTTCAGAGTACACCATGTGCTGCGCAAGCAGTGGTAAGATAAAACAAGATTTTCTGCACCATGGAGATGTTAATGTCATGTTCTCATCCGGCTCAGCTACATGAAGCTAATGGATGAGAAGTGAATATTTTAAAAATTGGGACCTCACTGTAACTTGTGTCACGTTCAAGCCTGTCAGTCACCAGCACAGCTGACGTAAGTTATCTTGCTCTTAACTACACTGATGACTGGATTCTCACACCCTAGTGATATGACTATGCTTGATTTAACAAATGTCTTTGTCTATGATGACTAATTATAACCATTAAAAAACAAAGCTGAAAGACATGCATGTTGCATAGCCCCTTTTAAACCTGATCCTGTGTTTTTCATCTTGCACTATTGATACGCAAAATCAATGGATATTGTCCAGATTTCCTTTAATGGCAGTTAAATGGGTCACAAGTTACTGCAAGTACAGAAGGGTTTTGTTGTTTTATTCTATTTTACTCTACTCCGTATTCCCCTCTAAAAGCCACGCGCAATTGCACCTCTGCAGACTGTTTACTTAAATTTTTGTCATGTATTACCATGCAGGACCCTGTTTTACAAAAACTGAAAGTAATGAAAATATTTTGCTGATGTGAAGCATGTTATAGTCTGATATTTTTATACTGAATCTCCCAGCTCTGACTAAGGTGTATCCCCTAAAAACGTTCCAGAAGCATACGACTGTAAGGGAAGCAGAGGCCAATAAGTAAGTGGATTCTGATGAAAGACATGTTCCTTCATTCAACTATGATTGTGTTTTGCGTTACATTTATCGATGGAAAGAGTGAGATCGCTCTAATTTATTAACCACCCTTTTTAACCTGTGTTTATATTAATGCATAATTTCATTTATGTAAAAATGAATTACAATATTCTGTAAATTTGTTTGACATTAAAAGGACACACTTCTATTACATGTCGTTTATATGCCATATAATGCCAACTAAAGAGAAATTTCACGAATAAAAAATGTACTTCCAAGCATGAAAGACCAGTGAGCATCGTTGGGCCCAGTGCAAAAGTGGAGGCTAATTGAAGAACAGTATTGTGAGGAATAAAGCCAGATCACACTGGGCCCAGAGGGAGCTGCAAAACTTAAATCTACTTCAAGATTAAGTTTTGACATTTTTTCTGTGTCTGAGAATGCTGCGGTTTCAAATATAATGGATATCTGACGCCCACTTGGCCAGCACAATCAAAGGTTGGAGGGCATGCTGAAGACAGATGTCCCCCAAACAAGTATTCTGATTATACGTACATAAATATGCATTTTTTCTCTTTCTCTCTCTCTCTTACACACACACACACAAAGTATGCACATACACACTTATGCATGTATTTTAAGGCATTCTCACACACACACAAACAGGAATTTCTGCTCTTGCACATCTTTTTGCAAGATCTTTTCTGCATTACCGGTAATGAAACATTGTGGTTGCAAGCTGCTTTTAAGGAGGTGTGTCAGCAGGACCTTGTGTATTGTATGTTTCCTGATGATCAATAACTCGGAGCAGCAAATCGCAGCTCATATGTAACAGAGAGGTGTCATTTCAGTTTCATTTAATCAATACACTTAATTTTGCTCAACAAAAATATATAATCTGTCATTACTATATGTTAATAATATTATGTTATTAATAAATTGGTGGATGGATATTCTTCAAAAACAAGAGGACTGTTGCTCAAATGTTTATAATTTGTGGCCATTAATTGCTCACAAAATAGTGTATCTGTCTGCCAGATAGATGAATTCTGCCTGTTTCTCAACTTACTAATTTGTTTTTTTGGAATTTTGGTGGCGATGCTAGTGCAAGCCAGAAGCGTGGAAGAGTATTGAACCAGTATGGCTTTAGTTCATGGAAACCCTATGATTTTTTCTGGAAATTCGTAATTCATTTTTATATTTCCTTTTTCTTATGGTAATGGCTTGGTGGATTTTGGTGTGTGGTTGCATTTGTTGCCGTATAACATTTCTAAAATTCTAAATAAGTAAATAATGGGAACAAAAAAAATCATAATTTAATGGGGATAATGGGAGGGAATGCTGTTGAGGACTGTAGGAGCGAGAGTCTGTGTCTTGGCCAAGCGATTCACTTACAGGCCCAGACCTCCCATAAAAATGGTTTGATACAACAATTCTGACTTTACTGAAGTGAATGAATCATTGTGAGTAATAAGAGTGTGGAGGGGGACAAAAGCAGGGGTAGTTGGAAATAGTTACTTGATTCCCTTAATTTAGAGGGTCTCTTCACCTTTGCAGTTGGCTTGCATGTATTTAATTATTAGAACTATTATAAAAGATACAATTGGTCACAGACGTAGTGGAAAAAAAGAGAAAGAGGAGCTGCATGTTGTGTCGAAGGTTAAATTGTGGTTGGAACAGTGAAAACAAAAAAATAAAGAATAAGGGGAGTTATGAACGGAGAGACACAGACCCACAGCGCTGTAATGAATCTCCCAAAGGGAAAAGATTGGCTAGGAAATGCGGTTCCTGTGACGTTGATCATGTATTTGATTGCTGCTTTGAGGGGTTAGCATCAATCTCAGGGGAGAGGGAATCTAGCATGCCTTCATCTCTGCTTACCCAATAGCCAGCTTGAAGTTGGCAGCAGAAAATAGTGGGAAAAGTTATGTGGCTTGTTGTTAGGACTGCTTTTTCTACACCCCCACCCTGAAAGCTTGCAATCAAGGGTGTCCGTACTACAGCCCCGGGGCCAAACAGGGCCCACTGCCAGGTAAAATCAGGCTTGCTGAACAATGAAATAAAAATCATCAAAAGCGGCTTGCTGTAATACTTATCATAAATGTTGCCAGACAAGAAGAAATAGGCCATAATTCCATGCATGAATAACTTAAAAACACCAGGATCCGTCTAGCTCAGAGGCCACCAGCTCTGTTTCATGTCATTTATTTTTTGTTGAAACCGGTTTTCCTCTGACCTTTCCTTTCCTCTGAATTCTGAAGGCAAGTATTTGTAGGCCTGTCCCATTTTCTACATTCTATGTAAATTTAGTACAGACAAGCATATATTCTCTGTATGCTGAAGAACACTGTCTCTCTAAGTCCCACAATTCAGCAGCTAACCTGTGTGCAGCCTTAATAGCCGAGTTGTTAACCAGTGCCCTCAATCATTTTGTCTTGATTTGACATTGTACATTTCATATGTGGTTAAAGTAAAGATTCTCAGCTTTTATTAAAGGGTATTTTTAATACAACCATTTTAGGGTTGTATTAAACAACAACATTTTAGGTTGGGTTTGGCAAGAGACCCAGCTTATTTATATACAGATGAAGGATAGAACAGTTAACAGGTTGACAGGTTAAACCCCAAACAATTTATAGCAATACAAAAATAAAACCCCTCTGTTAATGCACATAATGTACAATTTATGAAGCTAAAATGTATTTTAAAATACATTGGCTCTTATTAATACTTGGAAGATATCAGGATCCAGTAGTCTATTAAAATGTAAATGCAAATGATGCCATGAATAGCCCTTAACCCTCAGGAAAGGTAGTCTGTGTATTTCTGTAAAGAATGTTCTCAGATTTGGGTTTTATAGGCCTCATTCTCACATTGAGAGGGGGAAAAAGTGATGCCAAGGAACTGACTTCACTACTTTAAAACCAAAAAGGATGTTTTTAGATCTGCCTGCAGAACATGAAAGCCAACCCCAAGAAGTAAAACAGGTCCTTGTAAATGACACTTTGGAAAAATTGTAACGTATATACAGCCAAGGTTATAAGATATATGGTATATGCAGTGACACGTATTACTTTTGGACTGTGTTACTATACATTGTTAAAAATGATTGCATAGTAACTTACACGAGAAAGAATTGCACTGTTTGTAAGATGCTCACTTGTAGGATGTAATATGTATTATTAACACTATTAATGTGTTAATGTGTAGTATTAACACTTTTAAGTTGTGTAAGACTAGAACCATATCAATAATACATTAATTATTTATTCATAATTTATACTCTCATGTTTAAACCATGTACAAAAAGTGCATAAGAATTTTGGCTGAATGGGTGATGTAAACTTGAGAGAGACACCTGTGATGGAGGGGGCACAATAGCTGTGCTCTGTAAAAAGCTAAATCTGTTTCTAATTTAAACTGTGTTCTACACAATTCTTCATTCTATGAGTTTTACAGAGGCTGTTTGAGGTTTGTAAACACCCTTCTCAGTCTATTTAAAAATGTTATTGTGTTAAGTTCAATTAATGTGTTTAGCAGATACTATTATCCACAGCTTAGTGCATTGATAGTGGTCAAAGTACAATTGTACCCTAGAATAAGGAAGGATACTTTGGCAGACCAGAAGTGTGAAATATCATGGTTCCATATGGGATCTCTGCAATCAGAAGAGGACACCAAGATGTAATGTGAATGTGGAAATAACCATGTAACTCTGACTAGCTGAAATCTCTAATGTAATTCCATGTGCGCTATCGCAGGCTTACAATAGGAAGTTTTTGCCCTTATAATGCTATGAAATTTGACATTTTCCGTCTCATTCTGAATGAGTCCATTTCTACACTGACAGATGGCAAACCTGCTTATGTGACAGTTTCTTCCTTAGACTAGCAAGTTTCCACACCTTGATATCATCTTTCAATCAGACTGTCAAAGTAATTTGAGCAGAAACCACAATATAATCACACCTACTAGCCACACCCATGGGATGTGCACATAAAAACAACAAGGGTATTAAGTACAGTGTGAACATGTATAGATGTGGCCACATCAATGTTATAAAACTTGGGAGAAGTGTTGTGAGGACACCTTATCCAGAGGTACACCCCTGTGGAACCCCCAGAAGTGGCAACAATGCTTGTACCGTTAGCTGGAATTTCACTAGTAATAGTGCATCTTAGGAAATGAGACTTGATGAGTGACACCACTAAACTTCAGGTAACACACCGAACTAGCAGCAAAATGACATTTGAGGTTGAATATCATGGTCAAATACCTACTGATAGGGAGAATAACAAAAACTTGGGCATTGAATTGGTTTAACCCTGCATGAAATCCATGAGGCTTAAAACTTCCCCCTTTAAGAGGCCAAACCTACATGCACCACACCACAGGGTTCCAAATCGGTCCATCTACCTCAGGCACGTACATCGATACTGGAGAATGTGGAGAGTGTCCTGCATTGGTTGCCATTAAATCTAAATGTACTTCAGGAAAGGAGACTCAACGCACCGGCAGCCATGCATTGTAGATGGGATTATACATTTAACAAGTGTCCTGAACCTTGCATGCTTTTTAAACAAGAATGATAATGTGGCTGGGAAACATTTCAAGATACCCTAAATATTTGGCTACTATATTGACATTCTCTGAGAAATCCAAAATCTTTCAACCTCAAAATTACATGGTGCTTTGTTGTGTCTGGGTGTTTGTTGTGTGGTGCAGTGGCAGGTGTGGCCACTGAGCTAGGTGGTGAGTGGAGGGAAAACAGACAAAAAAGTCAACAAAAACTGGCCAATGGCCTTTTATTTAACTCCCCTTTTATGGGGAAAACACTGAACAGATAATAAACTTCCAGAACAGCACAGCCATAAAACCAGCCAGCACACAACACAAAAGTCTCTCTTTAGCCTATAAGGCTGTGCTTGAATAGAAGGCCTAATTGAGGGCAAGTGCTCACACCTGAGTTGATTAGAAATCATTTGAAGGTGAGCCTGTCTGTTAGTAAGGTCACTGTTGTTGAAGCTCTGGTTAGCTCTCCAGGCTGAGGGAGGGAGACTGACAGCAGTACAAGGGAGGAGCCAAGGAGCTTGCTCCTCCCTCCATCTCTCCCAGCACCACAGTCATCCCAGAAACCACAGTTGGTGTCCAAGTGAGCTTCATTTTTCAACCAGGTCATCCACTCACTGTTAAAGCTTAGTGTGCATCCTCCATTATTTAAATTAAGGGATTTATATGTGTGATTTCTGCAATTTGTCTATTTTGGTGTGGACAATGTGGAGGGAAAATGTATATACATATAGGAAATTTTGTGTGTGCACACTTGAACAGTATGTGTACTTTGTTGACAAAAGAATATGAATGTTTGCATGTTTTAGTGTATATTTATGGTATAAACACAACGGTGTTCAATTCTGTATTGTTTATAACAGTGGCCTCAATGGAATGTTGGGAATTCTGCATCCTCTTTTTAGTTTTGGTACAGTACCATTTGAAAACTATTTCTTGAATTTCACAAAGAGGCATGAGAAACATACTCCATATGTGGTAGTATATATTTAAAATGAAAAAAAATACATCAAGGTAGAATATTTTGTAAATAGATGGATCTTAAGAGTAGTTCTCCTTGCTATATCATGTAGCAAATGTGCCTGTTTAGGCAGATGGGCTAAACTCTACACTACAGTCACTACTCTTTTTAGTTTGTATTATTTTCACTTTACTATTTTATCCCAATTATAGTCAGTTGATGACATAACTGTGGCCAAGACTTGCATATACAGGGCCCAGCCTGTCCTTGTGGGGAGTTCCTTTGCCATCTAAGCCACATGGGAACCCCATTGTGGTTTTTAATATAACATTTTTAATGTGGTTTGTAATATGACAGTAAATAACAACTAACAAGACAAGTTTGTTGAAATGGTTGACCCATTTCAAGCAACGATTAAAATGTTGTACTGCTCTCTGTATGTTCTACAGACATCCTTGAACTTTGTGCAGTCATATCGTTTCTTGGATTTAAATGTGGAAATATTAATTACCTCTTCTCTTTGTCAAGGGTTATCCCACAGAGCAGCCTTTCTTTATGTTTTTGCAAAGTATTAGGGTGCTGGCAATCTTGTAAAGAGCTAGGTCATGTCCCTTCAGATATAGCCTTGAAATTCATGAATGAGCATAGGGAAAACTATTGCTGGAAGACCAGCTATTCTATAAACAGTCCCTGTTCATTGGAATGTTGTATGTAGGCCATTGTTTGTGGTCTTGTATACATTCATGTACGGTAACTAATCCATACTGTACGTATTGTATATTTTTAAGTCTTTGAACGGCTCATTGTTTGGAAGGTTGCCACTGGGATACAAAACAGGGCCCCTTCTTTGGCAGACTGACTATAACCATACAAGGAGTTGACAAGTAGCATGGATAGCAGAAAGTAAGTATCCAATTCAATTTCAGCATCTTTTTGGCTTTAGTGAGGACTAAAGTTATTTTATACAGGAAGTAAGTTTTCATTTTGCATTGCAAACATTCCCTGTTTGATATTGTCTTTGTGTTTTAAAACACAAACACAAAAAACACAAAAATAATTTGAAATGTGTCACCCTTTACTAGTCATAACACTCGACACACATCACAACAGCACAGAACGCAGGGCTTACAACAGTATCATGGATGAGTATAATGTATTAAAGTGGTGTCAGCACAACAAGTAACAGTGATGGAGTCTCCTGTGAAAGTATGAAAGTTCTGAGTTTCTTATGAAATATTTTTGGAGCTTTTTGCTTATCCAATTATAAAGTAATTAAAATGTTATTATAATAACGTGTTTCTGTCACTCAAATAAATGAACTCAAATTTTATTTTGCTAAGATGCCAATAATGCAACATCCATGTGATAAATAAAAAAACACCCAAAATACAGGTACCTGTCTGATGTGATTGACTCTACATCTGTCCCTGTGAGATTAGTACAAGTGCACAAGCTGTAAGACATGTGGGTTGAAACCAGTATGCATGCTGCTCTCTCTGGCCAGCATTTCCACTGGGTGTTCAGGAAAGGTGTGTCTCTAGACCCTTCAATCATCAGGGAAAGCCCTGCACATTCCAGCTAAAGGGGAATGTATTACTGCAGTGCTACATGTTTGACAATGAAGTTTACAATTACTTAAAATGCAAAACTCTAAGTGTGGGTGTTCTTGCATTCCCTTCCCTCTGAGATCAAAATTATTTCCTATTTTCAGTTTGTGGATCAAATACAAAATGTACCTTTAGTTCACTTTCATTTTCTGTACTTGTATGCAGCCAAGGATAACAGATCTATCAGCAGAAAACTACTCTTCTTCTTCTTTTTTTTGCTGATATAGTTTTGGAGATATATTTATGTCTTTAACAAAGAAGCTACAAAAAAAGCATAACTGCAGTGGCTGGATTAAGGCAGGAAGGCCCTTGTCAGATCAATTCTGGATTCTTTACAGTACTGTGGCTTTATTTCCAAATGAGAAGACAAACTTTCTTTTGAGGGGTGGTATTTGGGGCAAAGTTGAGGCAATGTGGTTTTTTTTTTTTTTTTTTTTTTTTACAACTTCCGCCAAAAGGCATTATTTCTGGTCTGGGTCTTCCATGTGGAAAACACTGCAGTGAACTGTTACCTCATCTGTCAAACCTGGTGGAGATGGTGTTATGGCTTGGGCAAGTATGGCTGGCAATGGAACTCACTCACTTGCAGTGATCGATGATGTACTGATGACGGCAGCACCAAGATAAATGTGGAACTATACAGAAACATCTTGTCTGCTCAGATACATGTGAATGCATCAACACTCAGCAGATGATGCTTCATCAGTCAGCAGGGAAATGATCCTAAGCATACAGTCAAAGCAACCAAGGAATTTTAATGGCCAAAAAGGGAAATGTTCTTGACTGGCCAAGTCAATCACATGAGTTCAATCCAAAAGAGCATGTATTTCACTTGCTGAAGACCAGACCGAAGTCAAAAAGCACTGAAATAAGAAAGAACTGAAGATGCCTGCAGTTCAGGCCTGAAAGGGTATCACCAGGGAAGATACTGTCTCAGGGTACCAATAATGTCTATGGATCATTGAGTTCAGGCAGTCACGGATTGTAAAGGATTTTCAACCAAATATTAAAATGATGACCTTTACGTTTATGCTAATCTGGACTATGTATAAAAGGGCTACAGGTCCAAAATAGTTCATCTGATATGGACGTCAACATCCACAGATTAAACTGAAAGTCCACACTTTAACTTAATATTCATTGTTTCATTTCAACTCCAATGTGCCGGAGAGCCACAACAAAGGAGTGTCCAAATACATGCTGTATGCATCCATGTGTACATGCACTGCTAACTTGAACTGAACACCTGTGTGTACACAACCCGAGACAGTTATTTTCTTAAATAACTAAAAAGTTTGAAAAGCAAACTTTTCTTCAGAAGAGGAGATTTTTTTGTTTCAGTTTTTTTTGTCTTATCATGGCTCTCCGGCTCAGCTGGGTCACTCAGGACCTTTTCATAACAAAGGGTTTCTCGTAAAGGCAACAAAAGCAGTCCACACACTTTCTAATAATTCTACTAGCTCATGGCTGTTGGTTGAGCTCAGACCAAAAAAAAGAAGAAAAAAGTGGGACACTTTCAGGAAAAAACACATCCCTCTTGAGTTAGACGGAGGAGGAGGGAAGAAAGGTTTTTAAAGAAAACACATGCCTGAGGAGTGACTGTTAAATATCTTAGGAGTGGAACACAGTGATAGTTTTGCCGCACAAAGGAAAAAATGCATACTGTAACCCCTTTCATAAATTCATTCAATGCGCTGTTTATTCAAAATCATTTTTAGTGGAATTGAACCTGACTTTTAAGTTGTACATCTGAACTTTCAGATTAGCATATTCAGCTATTTAATCAGTGACCATCTATTTGTTCCATAAAGTATGTATGGCATATTGAACTGAAACATTGTACTGTGAGCAAGATGATGTTTGTGAACAGCTTGAAGAGATTTAGTCTTTTCATTTCACTTTCAGATTTCCCATCTTGGATTGGCATAGGACATGCTTTCTACTGAGAGAGTTACAGTTTTGTCTGTTCTTTACAAAGCATCATTTTATGCAAATTCATTTTTCTTTGTGTCAAGTTTCTTTCAGATTTTCCCATGATATGTCATTCTGCAAACTGATCTTCATCTTTTCCTCATGTAAACATGTACCATTTAATGATGCACCTTTTCATTACACCTTTCTACTGAATTCAGTGACCATGACTCTTGGCAGCTGTCCAAGGGACCTGGCCAAATCACACAGATTGTCCAGTGACAGGAAATGTTTTTAGTCTGTCCTTTTTCCATGGGGGGATGTGAATGTGGAGATATTAATGTCTTGTTTTTCTGTTAGCTTTCTCTTTTTTACATATCTAACTAATGTCCTCATAGCACCCGGCAGTGAAAAAAGCAGTCTTGCCTAAACTTTTGAATCTTGAAACTAGCAGCTGTTTTTTATTATTTCCCGGACCCCCCCCCCCACCACCCATTTTTTGGTTCATTGAGGGATAATTACATTCTGACTTCATCTGACCCTGGGGCTGACCCTGTGATCTCTGGGCACACACGTACCACCCTCACTGTGTGAGCTGCCAATGCCCTGCTGACAACACACTCGGAGGAGACATCAAACACAGAAACAGGTTTCCACGGGAGGGAAAAAATCACAAGGGATCCTTGCTAATAACCTCCAATTCTGCTTCTAACGCCTGCCCCTCATCTCCACATCCTTAACCGCGTTAATTGGAAGTGGTTGCTAATCAGTGACCAGGTTTTTTTTGTTACTTTTTTCCTCTGAGTGATGTCATGTGTTTTCCAGCCACCCCTGCGGAGGCCCTTTCCTTCGTTTAAACAGAAAGGGTTTCCCCACGTCAGACCAACATCGCTGTTTCCCTCTTAAACAACAGCCTATTAAAGGGAACTGCTCTCAAATCCATTTACCAGATGACTTGTTTTTTTTTTTTTCCTGCTATGGGCGGTGAGCACTGTGTGGTGTTCCTAACACCAGGGAAAACCTATTAGACCACGTTGCAGTCACGTTGCTGAAGATACCACAAATATTTTATTGACTCCTTCTGTTTTGTTGGCAAGATTTAAGTAGAAAGTAAAAGAGACAATGCATGTAAATGTTACATTTTACACCAGCTAAAAACAAAATTCGCCACTGCATATCTGAGGAATCATTAAATAAACAAATTAGCCTTTTTCCAGTTGTTTCATTCCGTTACATTCATTTAGCTGCTGCTCTTAACCAGTGCACTTAACATGACAAAGTGTATAAATGTATGCAGTGCAAGACTAAAAGACCTACATCAAAAGCTGAAATGTAAGAGGGGCTTTTATGTAGACTAAAAATTAACATTACAGTTACCTTTTCAGAAATTCACATTCTTATTTACTAAATAATGAAAATGTGATTGCTTTATAATCCATAAATGTCCATATTAAATCAACTTATGGTTTAGAATGTTCCATCATCCAGGGATATTTCTTTCAAGATATTGACAAAATGCATTATCCCCAATGCACAGACATATGGAAAGTAACTGATTTACTTAGAAGTTCGTGTACAGCTTTCACCAAACTCTGCTACCTTTAATAAATGTGGCTGTTCCCTGCTACAGGCCAATCCACTCCTGAGTGAGAGGGAAATACAAGCAGAATCAGAGGTTTTAAGTTATCCTGGGTATAGGGTAGTACATTTTTCTCATGAAATTAAAAATCATAAAAGCTTTCGACATATTGATTAATAGATCTGATTAAGTATTAAGCTTTAGGGTAATGATGCTCAACAATCTGGAATCAAGTCCTGAATGTGCCAATATCAACAGCGGCCAGCAGCCCCACTAGGTAAGGTATAATATGCTGGAGTGTCACCTTGACTGGAGAGTTTTGTCAGGGTGGTCCTGGTCTCAGAATGCAAGTATGCCTCCTCTGGTTGATGGGGGACCTGCAGTCTGTCTGTTCCAGCAGTGTATGTACTTACTCTCTGGGTCGGTTAGCACAATATGGAATGAAACAGGGCTGTATGTAGAAAGCAAGAGTGTGTTTATTGGCATGCTCCAAAATTCATGGAGAACATTTCTTGGATTCAAACTTAGGAATAAACGTGAAAATAAGACATACACTTTTTTAAACCATAACAATACACCAATGTTTTAAATCCCTTAACAATTGTGATAAAAAACGATTGTTTAGCATTTTTTTTTTAAAGTTGAATAAACCTATTGAGATGACAGTTTCTGCTGTAGCTATGAAACAGTAATACCTATGCTTTCGTATTTGATTTTAGTACAGATTTTTCTATTTATATTTGCTTGTGATTGGACATTTTATTTTTGAATTTCCTATCACTTTTGTTTTTGCTGCAAACCCCTCTGAAAGTGTTTGGCTCTCCTTTGAACCACGCAATCCTCCATCGTCTCTTTTTGCACTGCAGCCCACAAGCTGAGCCAGACAACAGGTATGGCAAAACATCATATGCAGGACTTTTCGGGAACCTGACTCCAGACTCCAAAGGCCTGTGGGGAACAGTGGTGAGCAATGAGACACTGACATCCCTGCAGACCAAATCCCTCTCTCCAAGTGTGAAGCCCCAGCCAAATTATATGCTATGGGGCTGCCAGCTATAGTCAACACTAACAAGGTCAAAATTTGACCAAATAACACACTGGAACAGTACATTAACAGGGTGAACCACCCAGCAGTGGAGCAAATTTAATTATTACACCACAATTTGGCATACCTGGGCTCTCTGTTGTGAATTTTGAACATTTGCCTGGGTAGACAAAAGCAGACCTGGCATTCATGATCCCCCAGACTGTGTTTGCAAGTGACCTCTGGAAGGCTTTTGTCTGGCTCACTCAGCCTCTTCCTTTCCTTGTCAGTCGGTGGCCCTCCTTTGCGTGAAAACGAGGTTGACTGCTTCCAACAAAAACAATTCATTATAGCTGGAGGACGTCTTGGGAAGGGGGACCCACAGACACAAACAGGAGTGATATCCCATGATTCGTATCGTCTGGGCTTGAAGCATGGTGGGCCCCAAGCCACCACTGTACTGCATGGTGTTGTGGTTAACAAAAGCATGCGTGTGTTTCTCTTTACTCAGGCTCATATGCTGGCTGCACAAAATATGGTCAAATCTACAACGGGTAACTAAGGATAGAGGCTGTTTCAGAGGGAATAGCTTTCCTTTTCTGTAGTGACTGTGGCCAATGGGTTAAAATTACTTGCTACAAACACTCACTTCTAATGGTTTCCAAAATGAACAGTGTTTACTGTCAACATTAAGAGATATTGGATCCCTTTTAATGACTCAATTAATTTTGATCCAGGTTCTGTTCCAGTGCCAACAATCAGCCTCTTTTACATGAAACTGCTATTCTATAGGACAGAGCTAATTATTGTTATAGGATTAAATACAATGTAAGACTGTTTTGGGGAAAAAGATATGAGATTTTTGCATTGGTCACAGACAGGTTGATTAACTAAGCCCACAAATAAGGGGTGACATTTTTTTGTCTGCACCAAAAGTTTTTGATTGTGCTATCATTTCACTCTTTGTGGGTGATCAACAAAGTAATTAGGCAAATGACAGCTGCAAACAGCCGTATTTAAATGAAAGATTTTACACGTTGGGAAGTTATCTTGACCTTAATTTACATTAAACTGTTGTCAGGACTGGAATGACTGCAACTGCAGTTACTTTCACTACTCTTACCATTAGTATCATATAAAATCTTGTCAAACAATGGCTTTTATTTGCTTTGTTATTCATTTTTTGTTATAATAGACATTATATTGCTTGTTTGATTCAAACACTAGTTATTATTGTATTTTGTCATAGGTTTTGCTTCATCATTAAATATGTATTTATTTGTACGACTAATGATATATGTATCCTTAAAGTGTATTCTTGTTTATTTTACATGATCATTCACGTTTACTGAACAGTCTGTGTACCTTTTGATTTGAGGACACACCATCCTATTTGCATTTTGTAAGTTGATCAGTCTGGATATGAGTTTATGCATGGTAACAGTTTTGCACATGATTCTGTACACACAATCCTTTAGTTAATTGTCCTAAAGGGGTCTACTTTTGTAGAACAGTTGTTCCAGCAAAGTTTGAGACTGGTATTGCTGGAATGTTGAACAGTAAAATCCAGTAATACCTTCTATGAGTTTTTTGTGGTATTTCCAACTGAAATACTGGTACTGAGTAGTGTGATCTCCTGGATGGAGGAGGTGGAGAGGGGTCAGTGGGAGTTAAAGATGAGGTGAGCAGGAGGTTGGGTAGAGGGAGCTTTAGTAGATGTAGGGTTACCTCTCTAAATCAAAGGGGTTTGCACAATTCCAAATTTAATTGTGCTTAAAAAACCCACAAACAATGCGTCAAAAAAGAGGGGGAGAGAGGAAAAAACTTTTTGCCTCATTAGCTGCAAGTGAAACCAGATTGAAGGAAAGTCTGGAGGGGGGCAGTAAAGAAAGGAAACACTTAACATAACCCAGAGAAGAATCATTTTTTCAAAATACACACACATGCACACGCACACGCACACACACACACACACAATAATCAGAGAAAAATGTGGGTGAGGCATTTGAAAAATCTGCAGTAAAAATCATGGCGGTCCTGTGATGGACAGTCAAAGGTGTTCAGCAGTGTGTATTTCTGTGGTGCACTACATACAAAAAACGGATCATACAAGTGCCACTGTCGCCCTCCAAAAAGACACGATTGTACAGAAATGTTTTATGAAACCCAGAAGACTAATGTCAAAATCACTTCCTAGGCAGTGGAGTTTGACTGTAACTGTTCTCACACAGCCACAGCTGGAGACATAAAGGCCTTTCTTCTGCTTTCAGCCATACAAACATTAACCAGACAGCAAGAATCTGTAACAAAGTATCAAAAAGGACACTGTTTTCATAGCCCCACACTGTACCCTTTAGCCTGTATTTATCTTTCATAAAGGAAATTAAGAGATCTAATTTCTGTTTTTGTCTCTAATTTGGATGCCATAAAATCCTGTTTTACAGTTTATTCATTTTGCATGTAGGTCTACACTGAAATGCCTGTTTGCATCTTCGGTAATGTTTTCCAGGAAAAAAAAAATCTGAATTAATCTTCCATTAAGGTTTTGAAGGAAATCAACTGTATTTCATATAGTTAACTGTACAGAGGATAGAATTTTAATTATAATGCATATTCTTTGTTTGATTTTCAGTAGAAACAAATTTGTATCAAGCTCTCTTGGCACTTTCTTCTTTTGGCTTCCTTAGTGGATTTCCCCTTGAAATCCAGGGTAGCTTTATGCTTCAGTTTTTGTTCCAATTATATCCATCAGACCATAACATGTCACTTCTAAGTATTTCAGATATATCCAAGAACATTTACTTCAGACCAACATGACTGGGGATTATGAGCTAATAGTGTGAACTGATTCCATAAGGTATTTTATTCCTTAAAAAAAAAAACCTAAACGGGGAAGGATTTTTTTCATCTTGACATTCAGTTGCTGAGGTTTGTATACGAAATCTCAGTGGAGGTACGCATTTTAAGTAAGTATAATTACATAGACTATGTTGGAGTTATTATCAGAAGCTCTAAACCAGAGTGATTTGCAATATGGAATTGTCCTGATTAACATGAGCAATCGCACCAGGCCTGGCTAATAACATTCCCAGACCAGTGAGTGCATATGTGACATGACAAAAACACTGATGTATGTTCACTATGCTAAGCAGAATTGAACCCAAGTCCTTACAACAAACTATATATTCTAAATCAGCCCTAAGAAGAGAATAATAACCATAAGTATCATAAGACAGTTTAACCTTAATTTCAGTCCAAACAGTCCAAAGAGATTGTGAATCTTCAATGCATGTTAAAAGATGGTCAGTGATTCTGTTGTCCTGACATCAGCAAAAGGTTTGTTCCACCACTGGCAACAGACAGGCATGATGACTTAGACATGCAATCGCACAGCACAGGGATCATCAGTCACATTATGGTTACAGAACAGAGGGATGTGGCTAGGGTGTGGGTGTCTAAGATTGACAAGAGGTACATCGCAACTGTTAAATTCTATGACCTGTAGGGTAGTGCCAAGGTATTAAACTGGACATGATCAAGTGAGATGAGGAGGGATGTGGCATGACCGTACTTAGGAAGTCATAAAACAAGTCATGCAGCAGTGTTCTACATTATCTGCAATGGATTAGTAGAAGAAAAGAATTTCAGTGGTCCAGATGTGAGAATACTAAAGCCTGGAAAAAGAGGTGTCTGGAAGTGGTGACAAAGACCACACCCCTGTAAAAAATTAGATAGCATTTATACAATTTGTAAATCTCATTCCACAATGGGGAATAACCAGTTATAGTTCTACATATATGTATTGTAAGCATATCCACATAATTATATCTAATTACTCCATTGTTAATCAAGGAAAGTAAACAGAAAAATGTTGAGAAAAAAATGATATAAAGGCAAGGTAACAGCCTTATTTTCCATCTCATCAGTCACTAGTAATGGGTATGAAAGTTTGAGCAGCTAAGGGTGAGTCTGGCCTGTTTTTCTGGGAACAACAAGGTCAGTAATGAAACACAGGCAAAAGCACTGAGATTCTAAATAACCATTTGTTGGGTTTTCAAATCCAGCTGGAATTTATCTATAGTTTCCTGGGTTTTCTCATCATTTTCATGATTTTTATATGCAGAATACTCAAGTTTGCTACCAGACTTCATTGATGTTGAGCTGTTTAGGAATTTGCAGAGAAATGGAAGAAACCAGAATGAAAGGTCAACAAAAACATTTAAGACTGGGGTTGATGGAGCCTTGGGATATTTGTACTTCAAAGATGCAAAGAAGCAATGACGTCCTTCATTTCCGTGTATCATAAATACTGCATGGATAGAGTTGGCTTGAAGAGAGCTTTAGTCCTCTTCTCTTTTCCACATTCACTTCTTTAATGAGAGAGATTATGTACAGTTTTTTCTTAATTTCTTCTATGGCAGTGCTTCTAGCCTTGACTGCAGTAGTTGATGCTTAATATGGAGTAACCTGTCACATGATTAATGGTAGACCCAGCTCTTCTGTCTCTGAGTGTTTATCACTTTTGATCATTTAGCATTAATTTGTCTCATCTCTACTTTTTGAGGTAGTCAATGACTGTTCATACAGCTTTTTGGGCCTCCATAACTGTGCCAATTACCAGATGCAAACACCACTAAATCTTTATAGAAAGTGCTAGAACATAGAGCAGAATATATTTCCACCTCATTAATCTCTTCAAGGACTGAAGGCTTCCCTTCCTGAGGATTGGTATAATATATCAAGGCTTTTGAACCAGGTCAGAAGGGATGTAACTCAATGATCTAATACAATGATTCCCTCCACCTACATCAAAATGTTCACTGCCTTTGGATTGTGTCTCCTTTTTTTTTCTTCAAATCATGATGGAAAATGTTTTGACACTCATACCTGGAATCGAAAGTGGGTAATTTGTATGTAAGTTCTACAAAATCAAGTTGATTTTACAGGCGTGCCTCATGGTTCATAACATTGCAGATAAGGTCTTCTGACTAAGCTAATATTCTTTCATGCTTTCAGAGTTTTCCCCTTCATGTTGCATAGCGATCACTCCTCTTCCATTTGTAGTTCATATTTCTAAATTAAGATCATTAAAAATGAACCCAGAGGTGGATCCTAAGCCTGCTCCAGGCACTCTTTTTAACATTTTGGATTGCCCTGAATTAGTAGAATTCTGGACTAAATACTTTCACAAATAGCAAAATGTTATACTGAGCCAACTCCACTCCTTGCTCTTTTTGAAAGATCCAAAATGGATTAGCACTTCACAAGACATTGGTTTACTATTGGCTCATCGCTCAAAGCTGCTGTATTGGATGTTGCTTTTCAAACTCTCATATCCATTGTTAAAAAGACATTATGCAATATCTTTAGTTGTAAAAATCAGAATTCCTTGCAAGGACCTAATGATAATCTTTCAGAACATGGAAGCCGTATATTACATTGTGAATGTCAGAATGCATGATACAAGCAAGGGAGCCTTGCTAATTGGTAGAACCCCCATTTTCATTATTTATTTATTATTTTCTATCCCCATGGTGAGTGTGGGCTAGGGGATTAGAGGGTGGAATTTAGGGAGGTTACTCAAGTTGGTGTTAGGGTTGCTGTGCAATAATTGTGTGAAAATTAATAAAAACATTTAAAGTGACTAAAGGCAAAGGGCAGCCCAACTCTTTGTTAGATCATATTAACACATATACACACAGACACATATGCACAGACTACAAAACAACACTAAAACAGCAAAATAATGTTTATGTTTAAAAACATTTCATGCCTGGAGAAAAGATTCATTGATCTGGAGATTGATTTTGTCTCTTGTTTTAGCTTTGAGCCCTGAAATTATTTCAGCATCGTGATAATGTAGTATAATTATTGACTTCCCTTTTTGTGAAACAGCAAAATATTATGATAACTTTCTTTTCAAGTGAGCAGTACTGTTAAAGTGATGGGTTACCATGTCACATAAAGACCGCTGTATGCTGCGTGGAGGTCCATCTTGCTTCAATTAAATGTCATAAGAATCTGGTTTTGATTAAAATCCTGGCAAACCAAAGGTGATTCCTTTCTTAATGAAAAACACCAGAGATGCTAAATTCAAAACACTGGTTAACAAAGAATAATAGCTCAACTTTAAAAGGCCTCTTTCCCTCATTCCACTTTCTGAAGAGTTTCCATCTTTATGGACTGTAGACTGTGCCAAATATGCTAAACATACATTAAGTGCATGGAGTTCGATTTGGGTGAAGTAGACAAGTCGTGAAGTTCATGCAATCAATCTTGTCACCATCTTTTTGTTGTTTACTTCAGGGGCTGGCTTTCTTTGCATACACTTTTCATCAAATACACTTTTTTTATTCCCATATAGGTAAAGTGCTAGCCACATTGTAATCATGTTTGCTGTCACAGTCAGTGAGGGATACAGTTGCCTGTATATATGTAATCTCTGTATTTTTAAATTTCTTGTGACCTTGACTTATCATGATTTGAAATTCCAAAGGAACCATAATCATAGTCAAAATTCACTGACTGAACCAGTTAAGTTCCTGTACACATTAGCAGTCAGTGAGTTATTCAACCAAAGTATATGGCATTACTGGAGATGCTCTGGCCGAATGAATATGCTTGATATATGATTTAGTGGTGATCTCTCCACCATTTTGCCCTGAGAAAGTCTGTAAACATGTCATCCATGCCTTTTGATCCTAACTTAATTTGAGTGATTCACTGTCTTATCAACCAAACACAATCAAATGATGGCAATGTTCTCTCTCTGGCTGTCGTTTCAGAGGAAGAGAAATTTTGGAGAAAAAGAGAGAGAGAATTCCATTGACACATGGAATGGGAATTTTCCCCCTTCATAACAAAATTACTTAAGCTCACCAACCCAATGCTTTGTAACACCCATCTTCTGTTTTGGGTTTGTGAGACCCCAGAGCCTCTTTAACAGCTTAAAAATATACTTAACATTGTTTTATCAGCTTGATACGTCATGACTTTTCATCATTTCATGAGAACTTCTAATAAATATGATTTTGAGTCGATGGCATGATTCAAAAGTCCTCACAGAAAAACTCACATTGGCTCTGTTTGGGGTCTCACAGACTTTGAAACCTTAATTGATGTTTAAGGTATAGTTGACTCCCAAATAATTATGATAAATAATTATAACCCCTCCCAAATAATTATGATAAATCTGCAGGCACACACATACTCACAAATCCTTGCAAATTTACCCCTCCCCCGCCCATATCTCTTTTTCACACATATATACACCTGCCACAAGGTTGCAATGTTATTACTTTGCAAGCATCAGAAATCAGTCTTTTACCATGGGAACAACTCTAGTTCTCATGGGGCTGTCAATTGGGTTAATTAGGTCAAAAGTAAAAAAGACAAAATTGGTTGAACTATTATTTTCACAGGTACTAGTCTAGGGTCTTTGAGACCCCAAACAACGAGGAAGTAAAGACAATATCAATAGAACTCAAGGGTTAAGTGAGATAGACAAATCTATCCAAGGGTGGCAAATGCTTCAGAAGGCTTTGTTTCATTGCACTGTTGGATGAGTTGCCAGTTTGACTGATTCACAAAAGTACTGGAAAACATGTTAGGATGTATTATGCATTCAATTCCAGAACGTTGAGGAAACTGATTGAAAGGTGTCTTACATCTATGAAAAACTGAACTGTAGCTCACCTTGACAAGGTGGCTGGGGATTGTTAAATCTGGAGAGCGTAAACAAATCAGTCTAGAGGCATCACACTGTCGTACAGCTCACCTCAAAGAAAACCATAAAATAGTTATTCCATGAGATGGCATTGCCAAGACTGTTCTTCACTCAGACATCAATCAATGACCACTTGAGGTGTAGTTGCCTGCTCTCTTACAGCCATGTTTTTCCAATTTTTGCATATAGGGTCCTGTACTGTCCTGTGGGTGAATGTCTCTAATTCATTGATGACTACGGGTATAAGCAATAAGTGATTCAGATTAATAAAAATCTGTACCTCCATTCCCAATGTATTGATGTCTCAGTGGTTCAACTTTGAATGTTTTCTATGATTTTGGAAGATGATATTAACTGGACATGAAATAATTTACTGTTTAAATTATTATTTTAAAAATTTATTATATATTATAATTATTGTTTTTGGCACATTATTCAGTATGTGACCATTTATATTTATAATTTGGTTTAATTCTGGTTATTCACTATGCCAAAGTATGCTTATCTATCACATTTTCATACTTGGCTTTTTGTTTTTTCTGTAATTGTGCTATTGTTCTGGAGGCTAAGGCTTGGCAATAGCTTTTAACCCATGAGCCCAACACCTCCAAAAATATGTTTTCATCCACTTGCTGCCAAACTAAATCAGGAAGTGTCCTTGTCACAAGTGCTGAGGAACTCTGTCTGCAAAACTATCTGAAAAACAATGAATGTGAGAGGGATCACTTCCTTTTCAAAACCTATTCACAAGCTTGATGGGTGAAGAGCCGCAGGGTAACAGCAGAGAGGCAATGTGTGTGTGTTGCAATGGATTGTCATTATGCTGGCCCTAACATAAAAGGACACCAAAACACAAATGCTTATAGTTCCAAATATGTGAAGTCTTCATTTCATCATACTGTTTACATGTAAAGTTCAGTGTTTAAGCATATCTAAAAGTCTCCTTTCCTTTGTGTGGTCTGATTGAACAAACAGGAAGTCTTCAGAGTTGTCAATACATGTTCACAGTATATGTTCTCCATATTTGTGTCAAATTTGTCAAGTTTTTTGAAGATCTACCAATGGTCTTCCATTCCAAATCTCTGAGGGTCAGATGGTCAACTGCTGCCTGTTGTTTCCTTAAATTATCTGTACACATTGTATGCAAGCTGGTCTGTTTCTTCCACTTGCTAAGACTGCCATTATAGAAGCAAACCACAGGTGGCTTTTAAAGGGGATTGGAGATAACATTCTAATTGTTTTGCTGTATATTATGCCAAAACACACTGATGATTAATTAACTGCTGTATCCCATTATATAAACATTAATACAATAGCGACTGAAACAACTACCAATCAGTGATGATTGACTTGCAAATTCGTAAATCTCTCTCTATGGACCTCTGGGTCACTTTGTCAATAAAGACAACATAATTATTCATAGATCTTTCAAAACTGGTTGGATTTCATATGATTGTGTTTTAAATGATCACTCAGCTGACTTTATTTGACATTATTAAACTTTAGTAGACTCACAAATATCTGGAGTCATTGTGAAGTCATGGAAGTTTATTGCTTGCTCACATCCTTGATGGCCAGTGGCACATCCAATAGCAGGGGAACAACAAAAAACAGAACATTGAAATGTAAAGCATTGGAGCAAGCTGGACCTTAAATCGATCCTATGTCATCACACAATTCATCTTGCCTCTCATCAGATAGTGTCACTGTGACCAAGTAGTCACCTACAATGTTGATTCCTAGAATTCAAACAATTGTCACCATGGGCTCAGTTATTAGAGAGGGGAAAGTCAGTGGGGTTTGGGTGGGCGAGTAAGTGACCATAATGGGGTCAGGTTGTGGGAGACTTAATGAACTGTGATTGAGGTATCTCAAATGCTTCCTATAGGATAGTATAACAATGCAAACACATTGAAAACATGTCTCCCAAATTACACAAAGAGATATACAGACCAAACATGAAGGGCTAATCTGTAAGATCCTGGTTCATACATTTCTCTTACGATTCTTAGAATTATATGTACTTCCAAGTTGAGAAGAAAGTGAAGGATTCCCCTGCTTTGTTTACAAGGTCAGAGGGGTACTGAGGCGTAAGTAACAATGCTTTTGTTTTTTACTGTAAACATGCCATTGTTGGACCATTAACTATGGTGTTCATTAGTCCCAACAAAGACAACTTCCCTAACTAATTGCTTTTTAACCCTTATTTCTCCATGTTTTTATTTTCACACATTGATGTCTATTCAATTTGTTCTTTATGTATTTACATTACATATCAATGAATATATAATATTAAATGGTCTTCAAGGGCCTCCATATGTATGTGAGGTTAAAAAAATATGAGTAAGGCCAACAACGTGCTTTATAGGTATTGCAGTCTGCTTTGAAAGGTTCAGAGTGATTCGCCTTTTATTGTATGGCATCCACTGATGCAAGTTTCCATTTTATATGCATCATTTTGCAATATGTGATCAATCAGAAGTACCAATGGAGCTTCAAATTGTCCTACTTCTAGAGAGGTCTAAGGAACGTCATAGGACTCCTTCCTTAGACACACCCACATGTGGCCAGTCAGCAACAAATTTTGTCAAGGGTAGTTGGACACCAGAAAATGTAAGCACCCATGTGAACACAGGACTCAGTGTTTGATCAAGGTCTAACCATTGCATCATTGGCCCTCTGAAATATAAATCATAAACGACCTGCTAGAATCTGAAGAATACCTGCTAATATTGATAGTAGTGTCAGTAAGTTCGGTGCATATCAATTACTTGGTGCTGGGAACTTTAGAACCAGTTCCATAGTAGATCTCCATCCTCTAATAGTATTTTGATAAAAGTAATGAGTGATAGATCAGAATCTAGCTATATTCACATTTGTCTCTCAAGAAGCACCCTCACACACTCCCGCACACACTCCGCAGCCATGAAAGGCCCTATTCCCTTGCCGTTGAATGAATTCTTTTGAGAAGTTATTTGTTTTGATTTAACAGTGCCATGTAATGTAATGATTGCTTTTGAGTTGTGAATTCCACATAATTCGACAAGATCATCACTTAGTGGTAGAATGACATGTGGAATTCACAATTCACTCCAGCCAATCTCTACATGATACACAGGATAGTCAATTAATGTCCTCAACTGGATCATAGAACACCATGCGGATTATACTTTTATATTATGAAATATGAACATGGTGTCTTGTAGAAATATCTATGACATGGCCATAAAAGTTTGAGAAGGAGGGGGGAAGAGAACCAGAGCAAGAAGAGCTGGAGAAAGGGGTGGGGGTGGATTGGGAGAGAGGACCAAATACTCCTGTCAATTCAAAATTTTAATCGTGGTTATTCAGCTGTTGTAACAAATTTGACATTAAGAACACATGAACAGGAAATGTGGACTACCTCCTTTTCTACATCAAAGAAACACAACCAGTGAAGATTATACCCTAAATGGTTTATTTCATTGTAATAAAACTTATTGATAAATATTTTCCATCACAACTGCTTATGGAAATGTATCTCCTGGTCCAGTAGCGCCACATAGTGGTAACAGGAAGTAAGCCATAACACATAAACACTTTATTCAATTTGTTTGAAACTTGAGATGCTTGTTCTACATCACAAGAAGACAGTCATTACTCTATCCTGCATTGCTCTCTACCACTACCCAGTGTCAACAGGAAGGGAGGTTAATATTCACAGTTGTTAATCCGATTTTAATGTAACTTCAGCTAATTGTGTGTCATAATAGCAGCTACTAGATTGATACTGCTACACCTTCAGATACTGATGAGTTGACAACAGTCAGAGAGGACTAACTCTAAAGCACTTTGTCTGTTTTGATGGTTGATCAGATTTTATCGCTATTGGTAGTTATTCTGTATTTTCAGCTATTTTCATCTATATACTTCTGTAACAAATTTTGTTTTTTTAAGGAAGTCCACTAATAATCCATGTTCGATTCCAGAGAATTCAAAGTTGCAGCAGTGACCAGTCCCCAGTAGGTACATAAATAAGTGGGATATAGATTGGAATAAAGTTGAACTGACAGCCATTTTGTCATTTTTCCCCTCTAATTATCCAATTTACTTCAATTTATTATAACTAGTTTGCAGATTGTTATGAAACATTGCTCAATAATGGAACATCTCAAGAACCTTTGACCAAATTTGGTTCTGACTGACCACATGGTAGCAACATATCAGGAAACTGAACTTTCAAAATTATGTCAATTACAACTCCTAACCCATGTGATCTGGGCAACTGAACCTAATGCCATTAAACGTGACTCCTCACCCAGAGCACATTTGCCTCAAAGACCCTCAGGTACTCAATATTGGATTTTACACCATTTTGCTTACTTCAAACTTCCATGTGATTGTGGCTTATTTAAAAAAAAAAGATGATACATCCTATACCATTCACCAGAAACTGATGAAATTTGCATTTTAAAATGCATCAACACAGTGACCCTAAATAATTGGGACTGCTAAAACATGTAGTAGTGGTGTAGATCTCAGTTTAGATCATTTCACAGAGATCCCAATCTCGCCACAGTGATTAACTCCAACTCAGAAAGAAAATGTGTGGCTGGTGACGCTGCTGCATCCAAACATGAAACTCAAGTTTACAGTAACCCAAAACCAGGAACCTAAGGGTAGTCCTCAACAGAGAGGTAATTTCATTTTTGTAAATGAAAGTGTTTTTGTGTTATTTTTCCCATTAATTTCAAACATTTTGCAAGATGATAAAATTCACTGTTTGTTTATTTTGAAAAAAGCAGCCCCCAAGACAGATTCTCCTTTAACACTTAATGTCCTCAATCCCCTTTTGCAGTTGTTTTCCACTTTTTTGGAAAGTTGCCAGTTTCAGAAAAAAATAAGGCTTTCAATGTTAATGTTTCTGAATGTTTCTGAAATTATACATCCAGGCAAATAGCAATGGTTTTACACTTAAGTATGCTCTTGGCACCTAAATGTCACCTTCTGTAGTCAGGGAATATACCATTTTTCTTATTGTATGTTAGTTCTTTCAATGTCCGAAGACCTAGACTCATTATTCATTTATTTCAGTGAAGCAGAGTTTCAGCTTTTACAAAGGCAACCTTGGTAGCAATCCAGAGAATATTTTTGAGAATTTGCTTGATTACTAGAAACTCCATGAACTGGAGCAATGCTGCTTTAGGCTTTATTTTCAGCCCTCTCTTTCTTCAGATCGGACAAACATCAATGAATTGCTTCTTGTTTGTTTCTGTTTGTAACTATGGGAACTACTGACAGTTTCCTAAAGCCATACTGAGTTTAGAAAAAAGCTTACGTTGCATACCCCATTTTGAGACAAATTACATTTTATTTGTAATAAATTATATTTGTTTGTTTTATAGTCCTTATTTATTACATTTTCATCTATACTCTTTGTATTGATTTAAGTTGGTAATCTGTATGATATGTGTCAAATTTTATTTTTGCTCTAAAAATAAAGGATTACAATTTCATTATTTATATTTATTTATATTTATATTTTTATTTTTATTAGAACTTTCATTTTGGAGCCTCAGGCCTGGAATCCTGGGATCCTTGTAAAGCTGGTGACCTTTTTTTCTAAAAAAAAACGAAAGCACTGTAAGAATGAAATTGTACTGAACTGAACTGTAATTCATATTGTTTCATTTGAAAAACATGATAGATAGTTCAAATAAAATTAACATATCCATAGAATAATTATCATATTACAATAAGGTTAAAATAATGTTTTATAAGGAGGACATAAGGGGGGAAACAACAGGCTTGTACTTCAGGGCTGAGGCCTTGGAAAACTGAGGTGATCTGTTTCAGTTGCATAGAGGAAATGGAGCTAATGAATAAATGAATTAATTACTGAAATTCATGAAAATGGTATCAAGAAATGCATGCTCTCTGTGTTCGTCCGTTTTTTCACAGAAAAGATGGGGAAGAAGAGCAGTTAAAAATTGTTTTTAGGTCCACAGGGAAACCACGGTAGGATTTGGTGTGTGTGTGTTAATGTAAAAAAATGCATGTAGGGACGTGACGCCCTGGAACCCAGCTGCTTATGGTGACAGCTACATCCTGTTGAGCAACTTGAAATCTCCAAGCCAGAGCTGAAAGTGGCACTTTATCTGAGATCTCTCCTTTCTGCTCCGTCAGAAGGCTCAGCGATTCCAGCGGTAGGGCTTTCAGCTGGCGATGCTGCACACATGGAACTGATCAGCACAGAGGAAACCCACTGTGGCAGTGTAAGACAGAGAACTGTACAATACAAACACTCACTGTGCAGCACGATGCGGTGCACAGTATTTCACTTCAGCTGCATGATGGACGCTTTTCATAGGATACGTAATTACAATGTGATTGGTTCTTTTTTCCTTGAGGTTATAAACCGGTTACTGTGAATGCCAAGCACTGACAACACTATTATATATTTTATAGGCATATTACAGGCTATGAATCGGTCAGCTCTTTGAACTGAGAAGTGTCATGTGTTCTTTCTAGTTGTTTTTTTATTTATAACATATTTCATAAGGCCTACTGATCTTTAGGAAAAACACCACAGCCATTTTCCAATAATGGCTGTCATCGTCTGGAAATTGTTAAAACATGCTGTTTGTCTTCAAATGAGAGGAAGACTCTATTACTCAAGAGATTTATTTTGATATACATGACCTTTAATGCTCATCTTTGAAGCTCACGCCAAGCACACGTACAAACCTCACCCGTTTTCCAAATTTCATTCGGCTTATTCCCCATTTGATACACTCGAATATATGACTCATTTTCATTTTACTTCAGTGTCATTTTCTGAGAACAGTGAAACATGTATGTCCGTGATGACCAAATTAATCCCATCCATCATAGTTTTTCACTTGAAAGATGAAATGAGGGAGGGGAAATATATAAAAAATTATTGGTGATTCCTGGTTCCTCAATTTATTCCTCTGAAAAACACTTGCTTTGAGGACAGTCCAAGGGAAGATATACTTCAGCTTTTTTGGTGGAACAAAACCTGCCATGACCAGTAGGAATGCAGACCATTGCTCCGAAAAGATGTTTCCTGATTGCAACATGTCCAAACAACATAGGCACGCGCTCAGAACAAGACAGTTGACACAGTGAAGAGACATTGGCTATACTTTCTGAGCAGTGCATCCGGGAAAAATGACAGATACCAATGCTGAATATCTTAAAATCCATTCTTCATATTTTATTTGCTTTTTGCCCCAATTTACAGGGAATTTTTTCTGCTAAGTAACAACTGTGCCACTCAACGCTGCTGATGTGGACTCCTTCAGTATACTTCCTTATTAGCCAGTCGAGAGTTGCCATATCACAGGTATACAGTAATGCAGGAAAGATCTTGTCATTCAAGGGTGAGGCACATCTCATACAAATAACAGCTGGTATTCTGTGGGTATCAGCCATATCACCGTGAAGCCTTTGCTGACAAAAGCTACCCCCATCCTACCCCTCATGGAGCAAAACCAGTTGTGTCCCAAAACTGTGGACACTCTTGAGTTTTGGTAAAAATATGGATATTTCATATCGAGTAATGCAATCTCATGAACCATTGTTCAATCAATTTTAACCTGCTGCCTCAAAACCTTTGGGCCTCTGGCTATGGCTGGTGATAGTGATAGATTTGACTGTCCAGTTGCAGGGCCTCCATTTGAACATCTTATCCTTTGAACTCTGGATCAATGAGGATCTTTGTACCCCATTTTCTCACTCTGCTCCCAGGTATGTGCACCAACTGTTAGTGGCCATCTGCTTACAGTATGAGTCTGCTTGCAAAAGACTCATACCCCTCTGACACGGCTCAGGTAGTGGACTGCAGAATAAAAGAAATAGGGGCTGGAAGAATGTACATTAAAGAGGTAAATTCAGCAAGGGACAAACATGTAGCAATAGAGCAAAAATGTATTGTGGATATGAACCCTGTGCCAGGACCACTGTGACAGGAAAGGCCTGTTTTTATCAGTAACAGTAATGTTCACAAGCATGAGAGGATGTTTTACTCATGTGCAGAACCTTCTATAGCTACATACAAGCACTTGGGTAAAACGTGTTTCAACATTCTGTGCATGTTCTGAAATATTACAAGAGACTGATCTTCCATTATGGCTCAAGCTAATTTGTATTGTTATTGTTTTAAAGACTTGTTATTTTGTTATATTGTTATAGTTTTAGTTCTCTGTGAAAACAGACATTAATAGTGAGGATGGAAAAACAGAAAAGAACACAGCGGCACCGAGAGCAAACATTTATTTAATGCACCTGTCACCATGGAATAAATAGGCCTATAATAAATACACTTTAAAGTATAGAAATTTACTATTTTGATTTAGAAAAATAATTATCAATATAATAATTAATTATGAATATTGTGTAGATGGAATTTAGAACAAACATTTTCAGCTCCACCTTAACTTCCCCTGACTCCTGAGTGACTGATGTACCTGTTTGTTCATTCATAAACAACAATTAAATATTAGATACATCTAGATGCTAATAAGGGATAACAAATAAGGGAATAACATAATTAAGGTTAGTTTAGGTTTATGCAGGGTTGATCACTGAAGGCACAGGGTTTGTGTTTGTGTGTGTGTGTGTGTGGGGGGGCTATCTGAGATATACAGGATATTAATAATGTATTGCACATGTATAAAAATATATCTATACAAGGAGCTGTACTGCCATTCATTGATTATTTTCTTAGTGTTTCAAGATCTCAGTCAGACCACTCTATTAAATGATAGATTTTAGGTCTCTGGCCAGCTTAGCTCAATGGAGGATAATTATGTTGTAGTCCATCATTAAAACATTTGAGCGTACATACGATCATCATTTAGGGAGGAGCTGAATCCTTCAGCCACTTTATGCTTAACTTTCATCAATAATAGTTGGAACAGTGATCTTAAGGGGAAGATTGGGGTACACAGATTTTCCTTTGATTTTCCCCTCTTATCCTCACTCCTGTCCAAGTGATAACTCTGCTGGCTCTGGAAGGATAATTGTAGTCTTGTGACTCCTCTGATTCATATGATGGCAACCCTGATTCTTTTCTACACTGAGGCCACACTATGAATTGCACATTGCCTATGTCATTGGAAGAAGGCAATGTTGGCCAACAATCAGTTTGTGACACTACAGGCACTGGCCTCACCAGGACTGGGCACGAGAAAGCAATGAGATCAGCTTTAACCAGCTAGCTCCCTATACTATTATTCCCAGCAAGCCTGCTCTTGGGGTAATTATTGCCTTTCCAAAATCAGAACTCTGGCCATAGTCAGTAACTGCATGGCTGCAGTGCTCCCAGGTTAACTGCTTTCCCTGCGAGCCACCTGGAGCCCCATTGAATTCTTTTGAATCCAAGCTAAGGTGAGGAGGCCAGAGGTCATGCAGTCTGTTAGGGGGTGAAGAGTTTACACTGGATCAACATAGACTCTGCCAAGTCCTATGGTTGACAGTCACTGGAATTTTCTGGTAAATCCTCATTAAAAATGGAACTGACACAGCCAAAGTGACCTGTAGTGAACTTTTGTTCATTTCTTTCAAGCCAGTGTTCTGGTATACCAAGGCAATTAGACCAATCTTACAATGCTGCATCGTTCAGAGGAGGGACATGCTGGCTATGGGGGACTGCCAGGTCAACAGAACTTGACCCATTGTGAATTTAAATAAATAGGAAGTGTGAAAAAAGGGGGAGGGATTTCATACTCTTCAGCATGTGCCAAAGAAATACCGGGGTTTCAGTCAGCATGGAAACCCAAAAGCAGTCATTAGATAAGGAGGTCAAAAAAAAACAAAAATATGTTTTTAAAAGAAAAAAGGAGGGAAAGAGAGAGACCGTAGTCAATGTGCTTTCTCATAGGCAATATCAACATCCTGATCTAGGTTCGAATCAATGCAGACATCAGTAAATCAGCCCTCAATAACCTTTCTTTACCAGGGGTTAGATAAGAAACACGGATGCATGCTGAAAAGCAGTCCACTGGAATGGCTGAGTTAAAAGAAACAAAACAAAAGTCCAATCATGTATGTTCCACTAAAGAAAATGGAAGTCTTAGAATGCAATGGTAATTGTACTTCCACCATTTATGCGGAATACTTTATATGGTAATGGAATTTATTTTCTCATTTCTTCTTTTTCCCAATGCTCAAAGTATTTTTCCTAAATGGCTGCTTTTCCTGATTTTATCTAGCTGTTTCATGCTATGGTTTTAAATGAGCAAAATGGAATACAATTTTCTGAAGCTTACACACTCATTCAAATTATCACTGTCATATGAAGTTCAGTTTAAGGGCAAGGATGATCTAACATCAATACAGTCTAACAATTTTCATTGAACACTAATGTTTTACACAGACATTACAAAGATTAAACTGTTTTACATTTAGTGTTAAACATCTGTACTATAGCAGGATTACCAGTGAGAATGAGATTCATCTGGAAATGACCATTGCTATTTCTTATGATGATTTTGTGTAAGATTACAAATGTTTATACATTGTAGATTTTCTGGCAAGAAAAATGTCATAATGGAAAGTCAAAAGAGAAATCAGGGATAGACGACATGGGGAGTGCCGAACAAATGTCCTGGACTTCCTCTAGGATGCTGTGAAATGTTTTGACCCAGATGATGTTAGGACTGGTGAAAGATTTATACCAATGGGAAGTTAACAAAGCCAAATAATCTTTATATGCACAATGACAGAATATCTTTTTCTGGAGGGTGCTAAATAATTAAAATACAGGAACACACATGGGTTTAGCACCCTAATATTGAGAAGTACAACAAAATGTAAACAGGATGATGGGATACTCAGAAAACAGAATGGCAATTGCATCAAAGGAAGCTATATTTACTTTGTATTACTAAGATTGTATTACTTTAATTTTCTCAAAGATGCCTGCTATTCCAAAAACACAAACTGTTCCAAATTGTGGTGTAAAGGGTTACATTGTTTTAAGAAGTCAGATGGATGAATAGTTTTCAGGCACTGTCTTTGCAATACCAGCTGAATTCAGTCTGAGGCTTGCTGAAGACTCAAAGTGCCAGGTCTTTCCTCTGTAGACAGTCTTCTGTTCCTCCCCCACTTGTGTGTTATTTGATACTTGTTTTCAAAGAGAGAAACAATGAGATTATTTAGTCAGATGTCACACGGGGTCTAGTTTGTCTCTTTCGCAATTCAAATCTTTGTTCATCAGAGCTTTTTGTTTTCATCCTGTGGTAGCTCAGATCCCCTGACTCAGATTATGTTTTCAATTATGTATGTCCCAAGTGGCCACCTTCATCCTCATACCTTTAGAACATCCCCTTCTTTGCAGATACATGCCCACATGAAAGACAGAAAAAGGAAACAAAATGAAAGAGGTTGTGATAAGAAATAATGGAGCGCACAAGCTGTTATTAAGGTTCAATGTTTGATATAGCATCTATGTTGCTTAATGTACATTAGGACAGGAGTTGACTGTGACTGAGGATGTCCTTGGTCCCCCTCATCACTGCTAAAATTACCTTCCTTTTTTCATTGTTGCCCTTTTGAATCTGATGGCATTTTAGCTTTTTTGTGGTTTGTGTAATCGTTTTACCTTTAATCAGACGATAAGGGTTTTGGAAATGTCTTATATACTTACAAACATTTTCCATGTCACAAAGATACAGGTTGAGTTTAGCTCATTCTGTCATCTATCAGAGACAATCAAGCCATACACAGACACATAACTTTCTGTCCTTTTTCCTTTCCACCACATTACAAACTGGTACTGGATCTGAACTAATTCATAATGTATTATTGGTACATAATTGTAACAAAGTTTACTTAACAGGCAGGTATTGTACCATAGACATACATCTTTTAGACAGTTTAGGAGAAGATAATTTATTGTCCAAAGAACAAAATGTTCTATCGATGAATACAGACTGCAGCCCTTTGCTTTGATAGAACATATCCACACTTATTTTGGTTCATGATTTATTTTGCAGTTTTGAAAACATTGTTACCGCATTTTGGCCAACATAAGTTTGGTTTTAGTGAAGCCACACCATGGAACAAGCATTGCTGGAACAATCTGCTTGAGAGAAATATTTATGAATTTACATAAATTATGTATTTCTATCATTTTATTTTTTACAACTGTTGCAAATAGAACCTAAAGGCACATGGGTTCAGGGTTCAGGTCACAGGAAAGTTACAGAGTTGGAAGGCTGAATTGTACTCAGTGCCAAAGGAGATTATAATTAAGACCATGTGAACTGGATGATCTTCAGTTCTCCATCCTTTGCATTTTTATAGGGCCCACTTTAGAATCCATTATTGCTTAATCATTAGCACTTATTTTATTGTCCTCTGCATTTGAATTGAATGTCAAAGGTAGCAGATAAATTCTAAATGATTTATATTAGTTATATTTCAAAGAAAACACTGCAAGAAAGCCTATGTGGTATCAAGAACAGTTTTTAAAAATGTTGGTATAACTTTAAAAATTTAAACTCCATTCTACTCTGTCATACTGTTACACTAGTATCAATTGTAATGGTGATCATGCCCAATAGCCATCCATACTTTGGTACATGGACAATAAGTATCTGGATGCTCAGCTAGATCTGGTAACTGTGGCCTGCCCCTAATTGCAGTCATATAGCCTTCCCTATCTGTGCAATGCTGGTCAACCATTGCTATATGAGTGGATATCTTCTGTGTTGTAGGCCATTGATTGTTCAGTTTGAGTGCTTTTCAGAACTTCCACAATCAACAATATATTCAATTTTGTTCTAGTCCCCATTCATTTTTCCAGGGAGGAATTTTTTAATCATCTCCATATAATCATGATTCACCAAACGGAATGGTATATTACTACTTCTGACAAAAGCTTGTAAAATGCTGTTATTCGAAGTTCAAAAGTACATACTTGTAGTTTACACTTCTGATAAATGTAATTAATTTGGAAAAATCCTTTGTAATTATTTTTCAGAGAACTGTACGTCATTTGAATTACTACCAAGAACATTTTACACATTTGAAAAGGTTAGTCAACATGTGCTGGTGGTAATTGCACACAGAAGTTATGAGCACCACAATGGAATTATTTACACTTATTTATTTTCACATTTTACATATTCAGTTTATATATCAGATTTTTGGGATTTTTGCAAATGTCCATGTTCATTGTTAGCAGTTAGGGAGAGCAAGTCTTTTATTTCAACTACACTAGCTACAGCTGGAAATTAAATTGAAAGGTTTAATACATCAACATTAGAATATTAGAGGCTCCCAGTATTAAAGTATCTTCTGAACTGAGCCAAAACACATGCATACCCACATACACTAAATCATGCAGGCAACACATAGGGAAGCTAATGAACACATCTCAAAGTAAACAACACAACATTGTCCTTTCAGGAGATGTAGCTATAAGTAAGGAAATAACACGAATTTTTAAAAAAAATACATATATATATAATACATATAGCAGTAATATGTGCAGCAAATAAACAACCTGCCAATTGCTTTGACATTTTACAGTGAGTATATCTTGCTTTTTTGCAACTGATATCTGTTGATTGTTTATACTGTTAGTCAGATATGTTGATTACTGAATAAAAAACAAGTAGAGTGTGGAAGATTGATTGTGGCTTGGTCATCAGCTAACTATGGTTAAGTTATTGGCTAGGTTATCCTGGCATCTCTCAAAAGAAAAAAAAAAAACTAGCTTAAACTTGGTGGATGTAGTCAACCAGGGTTCCATGGATGATCGCTGCATAAAGGAACTCTCTCATCGGAAAATTCCATGTATGCACAGGCAATCACCTGTGGTTGATGGGAACTACCCCTCTCCTCCAATTGGTGGTTACTCAATCCTGTATAAGAGTGTGGCCTACAGTGTGGAAAAATGTCAGTTGTGAAAGTTGATTTGGCAAGTGGATTTTTTGTTCATTTAAACATTTTCGTATTGAAAGAAAAACTGTCTGGATGATGTTAATTAGATTCTGTTCACCACTGTCTGGCTGGCTAGTGAACCCTAAGAGTGTGGGTAACTTTAGTGATTTACTTCTCTGCATTGGGGGAGGGGGGTAGTTTAAGCTGTGGAAGCAATGATTAAAGCTGACATCATGACAAAAATTTTATTGGCTCATGAATGTTGCCATTTTCAGAAAATACTACTAAAAATACTGAAGAATCGTATTTGAATTCTTGACCATATTTCTCTATAAATAAGTAGGGGTGGAAAGTGTAAATGGTGAGGAGGAAAAAAGAAACGAAAAGTTTTCTTTGCAGGAAAAATGTTACCCAGGAAGTCCTTAAGGATCAGGGACTAGAGGTATCATCTGACATGTCATCTGTGCCATAACTGCGACACCTATCACAACAACAGACTTCTGGAATTATGGTTAAACTGGCAATTTATATGTTTAATAATACTGTATATAACTAGATACTATATGAGAAAATTCAGAAACTATACATGCCAATATATGTCTCAGATATACCAGAGAAGCTTTATTGCCTCCTCCTCAAAGCCTGGCTCATTTTAATAATGGCTTACATTAAATACGTTACACAAACAAGGTTCTTCTTTAGTGCATTGAGTTTTGTGAATACTGCATGAACACTGCTGGATTGTGGTTTGTGAAGAATTCCCAAAAGAGGAGAGGAAATAAAAAAGTAAAAATTCTTCATTCGAACGTCTCTCACACTTCATGAAGTTAATCTTATCAAAGTTTTGTGCAAAATGCAACTTTTCAAACAGTAAGGTTTGTAGATTCTGATGAAGACTCCCTCTGACTGCATGTTAGGTACTTACAGTTTGTGCAAGACTGCTGCTTAGAATGACACTAAAATAAAAGTGACAGGAAGTAGACCCTCTTCAACCTGGCACCCAGGACTTTGTTCATGAGTAGGGCCCTGCCATCCAAGTATCAAGTGTTTTCAACTAAATTTCACAACAGACTTTGTAAACTAGTAAAATGCAGCTGTGGATACATGTTGGAGTGCTCTAAGACTGCAGATATAGAACATAGGGGACACAAATCAATGATTGGACAGATAATAGACTGTGGAGAGAAATTAAAATTTTCTGGATGAATGGAAGAGTGTGGAGACAATCAGAATATTTCCTGATTGGACAGATAGTAAACAGTTTAAACAAAGTAGAAAGCTTTCTAACTCTGCAAATAGTAGAGTGGACACAAATCAGTATACTGTCTGATTGGACAAATATCAGAATGTGGACACAAATCAGAGTATTATCTGATTGGACAGATAGCAGAGAGTGGACACAAATCAGAACGCTGTCTGACTGGATGGATGGGAGAGAAAAAAGAAAAAACACAATGAGCAGACAAATGCTGATGAGATTGGGGAAAAATTCTCTGGTCCATCTGATGTCACACGAAAGCTTTCCAGACTGTACAGACAACGAACCACAAGCCATATCCCCTGGAATCTCACTTTGCCCATGCCTCTGAATGACCTCGCACAATAGTGGTTTTCACGGAAAGATAAAAGGGAAAAAATAGGTCATGAATAAAAACATCACTAGTTGTTATTGCCAGTGAGTCAACCGTTCTGTTAGGGAAAGAAATTATATTTACACAGTATGTGGTGTCAGCCTGGATTTGGACCTCGAGAGGAAAGAGCCAATGCACGACTCATGGGTAAATTAAAAATGTTTTTGCAGCAGAGTAAAGCCAGCCAACATGCATCATTCTTTTCTCAAAAGTATTCACAGGACCATTTGGATGTGAATTCCATCGGTAAAGAGGTTAGAAAAATACAGGCTAGGCCCATCAGGGTGATTGCCATGGTCTTAGCATAGTGCACTGCTAACAACAGTGCTTGCATTGGATGAAAATTGGATTTCGAAACCCACAGTGACAGCATGACAATTTCTTGTTTATCCCATTCTTTTGCAGGAAACAAAACTGTAATTTAATACAATTCTGCTTGTGTGTTGTGGTTTAGTTAACCTGAGCTAATATTGACTTCTGGACAGCAAATGTTTGTTTGTTCCTCTGTTAACGGAGGAATTTCTGGACTGAGTCGGCTTGCACTGCTTCTGCATCCCAACAAAATCCAGGGAAAAGATCCAGAAATGTAAAGATACAAATTCAATACAGCAGAATAATAAAAGGATTTGGAAATTATGAAGTAAGAATGTGGATATGCCTCATTAACTGGTAGGTAACTTGACATAGTGTCATTGACCATTATGTATAACTGATTCCTCTGATTTGGAGGAAACTTGTTCTTTTTGCAAAGTTTTAGTGGAACAATAACTAACAGAGCTTTCCACTCGAATAAAAAAAAGAAAACGTATCACTATGAAATCAGTTTATAGCGATGCATTAAAATTTCAGCCAGAAAATCCCACGTATGGTCAAAATTATTTTGATGTAAGATGTAAGATGTGATGTAACTTGTAATGTAAGTTGTGGTTCATACTTATGACACTGTTATACATGCCAGTTTCAGTAACCCTTGAGGTCCCCGGCTGGAGCTTCAAAATCATGACACTATTTCACATTATAGCACAGTTTCAGTAATAATCTAGTCCCCTGGTGGCCATTCATTGTTCTGGCACTGTTTCACATTGTGGTTCATAGTTTTTGGTCATTGTTTCAAATATAGGTATTGTGTCAGAAGCAATTTAGGCCTCCTGCTGCTGGTCCATAATTTCATACCTATAAATGGTTTCACATGCCTATAGTGTTTCAGTAACTATCATGTTCCCTGCTAGCAGTCCATGGATAAAATAATGTGTCACATGCCAGGAGAGTTTAAATATATTCTCCTCCACCTTGGCTGCTGATGGAGAGCTTGAAAAGCAGCAGTCTCATGAACAAATTGGCTCATCTGTGGAGGAACTTCAATCAGCCCAGGTTTGAACCACTACCTTCATTAGGCCATCTATAAAATCACACGCTGCCAGGCAGTGAGAACGAAGGTGATATTTTGGGTTATTGCAATTGGCAGTGTGTGTGTGTGTGTGTGTATCTGCGAGCAGAATCTCCCAACAGTACTGGAATAGAGGCAAGCCAATAGATTTACTTGATCAGGTTGTGTGAATTGTTAAAGTACCCATGTCTCACATTTGCAAAAACATGTTGAACTTGAAAAGAAAATGGGGGACTAAGCCATGAACTTCTTATCAGTTGTACTGTGGAAAAGAGTTCTAGTACAATGATTGTGCAAAGTTGTCCCAACATCACCAGGGCACCGTGAACACATCTCTCACCTACTCACTCTCACTCAGACACACACCACACACATATGCACAGAAATCTTTCAGTCTTTCAATCTCTCTCTTAGGAATGCACAGACATATATACAATCACATACACAAATACCCACAGACTACCATATTATCTTACATGCATAAACAAACACACACCAACACTTCTTTCCATCCTCTGTAGATACGCCATTGGAGGTAAGGCTAATGTGCCTCCCTAAAACAGTCTAGTCCTGGCACTCATGCATTATATTTTAAACCCATCCCCATTTGATTCATAATATTTCTACATTACATTACAAGCATTTGGCAGATGCTCTTATCCAGAGCAACTTACAACACAAAGTGCATTTCTTTGGGGACAAGGTTATCAAAGTGCTAATGAAGGGTACAAGTCTCAAGTGCCAGTAGGGTTAGAAGGGACTGAACCCTATGGATGACCTGTTGAGGGAAAAAATAAACAGTTAGTAATAAACAATAACTGTGATACAACAATTAGTAGTAAACAATAACCCCAAGGTAGCTACAAGCAAAAATGATGGCTAAGTAGGAGAGCTAGGGAGGGAAGGAGAGAGGTGCATCCTGAAGAGGTAAGTCTTCAGTCTGCGCTTGAAGGTGGGCAGACTATCTGTTGTTCCCTGTGACCACCAGCGGGGAACCAGAACAGACAGCAGACATGACCAGGAGGTGCAGGTATGGAGAGGAGGGGGGAACCAGGCACGCTGAAGACGCGGAACGGAGTGCACAGGCAGGTCTGTAGGGTCTGATGAGCTTCTGAAGATAGGATGGAGCCGTGCCCTTGACAGCCTGGAAGGCAAGAACCAAAATCTTGAATCTAATGCGAGCCGAGACAGGTAGCCAGTGGAGGTCGGCAAGGAGGGGAGTGATGTAGGTGCGTCTGGGAAGGTTGAAGACCAGATGAGCAGCAGCGTTCTGGATGAGCTGCAAAGGTTGGATGGAAGATGCTGGAAGGCCAGCAAGGAGGGAGTTGCAGTAGTCCAGATGGGAGAGTACCGTCGTTTGGACTAGCAGCTGCGTGGAGTAGGTGGTGAGAAAGGGCTGGATTCTCCTGATGTTATACAGGAAAAATCTGCACGCCCGACTCATCGCTGCAATGTTGTCGGAGAGGGTCAGCTTGTTGTCAAACTCCAATCCGAGGTTCTTGGCGCAGGATGACGGTGACAGGATGGTGTCACCCAGGGAGATAGAGAGGTCCAGTGATGAGTGATGGAGAAGATGGAACAGGAAAAAAGAGGATCCCTGACTTGTCTGGGTTTAGCTTAAGATGGTGGGTGTCCATCCAGCTCTGAATATTCCGGAGACAAGCAGAGATCCGAGCGGAGACCTGTGAGTCAGAGGGAGAGAATGAGAGAAAGAGTTGGGTGTCATCAGCATAATAATGGTAGGACAAGCCATGGGCAGAGATGACAGGTCCAAGAGAACGGGTATAAAGAGTGAAGAGCAGTGGACCAAGAACAGAGCCTTGAGGAGCTCCTGTAGCAAGTGGATGGGGTGCCGATACTGCACCGTCCTAGGCAACCTGAAAGGAACGACTAGAAAGGTAGGACTCAATCCAGCCAAGGGTGGTGCCATGGATCCCCAAAGCAGCTAGTGAGGACAGGAGGATGGAGTGGTTGACAGTGTAGGCAGCCGATAGGTCTAGGAGGATCAGAATGGAATCCTTCATTTAGCATAAAACAAGCCCATTAAACAGAAAGAGGAATACAAATGAACATGTTGGGGCCTCTGAGTGGCTCGTCGGATAAATTGCTGCCTACAAGTCCTGAGGGCAAGGGTTCAATTCCTGGCTTTGCCATTCCATGGCCAGAGGTCCCATTGGCAAGGGTTTGATATGGGGTAGGTCAGCCAGCCGAACTCCTGTTGGCCTCATCACAATAGCGCCCTCCTTGTTATGCTTGGGCACCTGTGGCAGCATGAACTGACTGTACACTGACTACATCTTTCTCCAACAGCTCCAACAGAAAATAAAAAAAGGAAATGTATATGTCAGATCTTCCTTATTTCCCCTTGCCTGTGCATGCCAGAGGCAAATGATTATTTCACATTACTGTCATCTGAATTCTATATTATTTCCTGTTAGCTGCCTCAAGAAATTCCTGACTCCTTGAGAATGACATAAAAGACAACCTACAGTTACCTGTCATATTGAGAGGATTTGAGTGCTTGAAAAATAGTGTTATAATAGTGTTCACTGTCATCTGGTTGCAACACGAAGAGGTAGTTTGAGTGTGTCAGGATTTACCCCCTGGACGCACAATTGCACAATGTGTACTGACAATGTCTAATCACTGAGCACAACAAATTTACTGCCCACCATGGGAAATAACAATTAACAATCTCAGTCTTACAATTCATATGTAATGGTCATTTATCGTGATAGGATGACTACTCACCATGTATGAAAACAATTCACTGCATATAATTACAATTCACCATGTGTAATGACTATGGGTCATGGGTATTTGTCATAAGTAAGGGATACCCATCACTTATAGACAATGAACAGATACAAGCTTTCCTGTAAAAGAATCATGTTCCATTAAGGTAAAAGAGGAAAACTGCACAGAGGCCACAATGTGTGGTGCAATGCTCAAAGCTAAAGGTTGAGGGCATTCTTGGTCTTTCTATAGAATTCTTAACTGGCTGGAAGTGTGGAAAAAGAAAAAGCATGGTACTGCTCAGTTTTAATAGCTGCTTAACATGTAAATAAAGAGGTTTGTGTAGTAGATGTCCTCAGCAATGGCATGAGAGAAATAGCATGCAGAAAATGTAAGGGATAACCTCTGGGCCCTACCTGATGAAAAGTGACATCATTAATTTACAATTGCTCCAAGTGATTTTTTTTTTAAATTGCATTGAACTTTAGGTCTATGTTCTAACTGACCAAACATTGTTATCTTTTCAAGGTCATTTTTGGAACACTTTTTGGCACTCTTCTTAGAAGCCCATTTCCAATAAAATGCTCAAAGAGCAAGTTAAAAATGTTGCATATGTAGGTACTTGTATTTCAGGAATGGAAAAAGTTGAGCTTGAATCATTTGAGGTTTACCCTAAATACTCACTAACTCAGTTAATATTATATGTCTTCACAAGCTGAAGGTGGCCTGAGACCATTTAAGTTCATTACATTTTTTTCACTTCAGGTACATAAAAATTCAATAAAAATATTTTTTAAAAAGAAATAGATTGAAGAAATTGTAGAAATAAATTGGTGAAATGTCAGACTGTTTAACTTGAATTTTAATATATTTTTTGTGTTGAGCTAAGCATTTTGGTTTTATTATTATGGTATTAGGTTTTTCCATGAATTTGTATTTATTCCCAACTAGTGTATGAACATGGGCAGTGTAACAGCACTTGAAGGAGGAGAAGTCTCTTCTCTGCATTATCATTCAGTGGCCTGTCATGGCAGAAAATGTATGCGGTCTGCCTTGGGTCTGTCTGCAGCTAATGCATCAGTTGTCATCCAGGACTGTAGCTCAGGTGCTCAGCGAAAATAAGCTCCTTCCTATTGGCTTGAGAAAGCATATTTATTTTTACTTGCCCTTCTAATATGAATGAGGAAATTGTATACTGATGACCCTACATTAACTTTACAGACTGTTTACAATGATTAAATAATCTTAAATACTGCAAGAGATATGTTTTAGACTGGGCTAAAACTAATTCAACATCTGCAAGGGCAAAAGCAGTGTTAGTTTCTGATAGTCACTCAGAGATCTCTGTATCACAGTAATGGAAATGACTCTCCAACCAACCTCCGTCTGATGTGCTATGTTCACACTCAGATATACATAGTGAAATCCTCTCTTCAATTACCGTCAAAGTGCATTCCCTTAAAATGTCAAGATGTTGACAAAGTGAGGAGTATATGGCTACACTGGCCTGCGGGGTTCCTAACCAACTTTTGGTACATGATATGTACAACTTCATATCATATCACTTTGTTGCCTAAACCTATTGGACACACTTTTGTAGGTTGCTTTGGATATAAATTCCCAAATGTAATGTAATGTACTGTAATGCATCATCAGACTTCCAGTCATAGTCAGCAGATGATATTTACAAGAGGATAACTTTCAACAGTTGGACCCACTGTAAGTCCATTTTGCTGTCTGTTCCATCCAAATTTGATGTAATCGTATTTCACATTCTATGGGGTTTTCAGTGTGCATTGTATCATGTGCATGATATAGGAAAATTGATCACTCTGCAATCAGTAGATTCAATGTAAATGCTACTTTTGAATTTCTCATGGGAATAAAACAGTATCTGCAACTAAACTGAAATTTCCCAATTAGGTAGATCTCTCCTGTTTCAAGCTTGGAAAGGGAAAATGGTTTCATAATGCTATCTGCATGTCAGTGATCCTCTCCTTTGTTTAAATTGTGCACCTTATCTCTTCTTTTTAAGGTTTTATCTGAAATAAGTTAAAATTTTACCAATGCTGTGAACCAAATCCTGCCCTGTGCAAAGATTTGCTTCCTTATTGCTCTCTTTGGCTACCAGTGAATACAGAAAATAACTGAGAGAATAGACAGGGTCGAGGAGTCCAAGCAAATATTTACAAAAGTCATGCTATATTTAAGTACGAAAGAGGAAAAGCGGGGAAATGTGAGTTTAAAAGTCATGATGGCTCTTTGGCTCATATGGTATTGTCACAATATTGTGTCACTCTTCCCTGAATTTCCCTGAACATGTGGGTTTCGTCCAGCTACAATGAATTAAATTCCAATGAAATTACAACTGGCACAGTGGCATTTCTGAGCAGAATCACACAAGAAAGACTAATACATCATGAAGTAAATATTTGCCCTGGCCTAGACAATATATAGATGAATTTGTGGAGATACAATGTTATGCTTTTCTGTATGAGAATAATTATAAAGCCAAGATGCCTGATTGCAGATGCCTACTGCAATGATACTGTACATGGCTGTGGGAAATCTTGTAGACATTTTGGATGGGCCAAGCAGGTAATTGTTGGATTTCACATCAGAGATCAGGGGCCTCTTTTTTAATATTCTCATTCTGTGTTTGTAATGGTCCTTTTATGGCACTGCTGGGGTACATGTCTGTTGTCATAACATTTTCCAAAGTCCATTCAAATGCAGATATATCTGCAGGTGCACTTGCACTTGTCCCACATTATGCAAGAGACTTAGCTGAACTGAATGTCCTTGCATCCACAGTGCCCCTGCAAGCAGCATGAACATTTGGAGTTATGGATTCACTCTGGAAAATTCTGGAATGGTCTACATGGGAAATGGGAATGTTTTCAGATTTCATCTTTATGTTTTTACTGTTCTTTTGATCCATATCCTCATCCCAACCAAAATTCCAGAATTGGAAGTATTGTATTTCCAATTTAATTATTTAAACAATTTCTCTTTATTTATTCAGTTATTGCAACATTATCTTGTGCAATTTATGCTATATTACAAACTTGCTTTGGATATTTTTAGAAGTACAACATTTATTAGGTGTTTATCTTTTCCACACAGAAAAAGAGATTTCATGTGATCGTAAATCTGTCCAGGGGTTTTATGGGGTTGAATTAGTGTTTTGAGTCTAATTGCATCATTGCATGTGACATACCCTGGACGTGGAAGTATAAGGCTGTCTGCCATTGGCTCTTGAAGAAATTTTGTTCAGGACCATGGACAGCACTCAAGCAGTGCCTGAACATTGAAGGATAGTCGGGGCCCATCTCTCAGAGAGAAGCCACTTCATTGTAATAAGAAGACAACCAGTGTGGGGACCTGGTCTTTGGAAGCCAGAGGATTTAGCAACAGATCCGACTCCAAAATGAGTCGCTAATATTGCAGATGGGACAGGAGAATATTTTTTAAATATATATATAATATATATAGATATGTACATTTTACCTTTCCCATTTTTTTGTCATTGAAGTTGAACAAGTGAAGTTCCCCATCACTCTGAAACATTCTGGCTATGCAGGGAAAATAATCAGCAGTAAATTACAGACTGATTACTTCTATGGGAATCGTGAAATGCATAAAAGAAAGTTTCATTTTTCAATATTCTCATCTCAAAACAAAATATCTTCCAAAGTAATTTAATCAGAATATTTATATATTTATACATTAGAGGGCAATAGTTCACCATACTCAGGGTTCAGTATGTATGTCAGTTTTGGTGTCATGATTCAAGACATTTCTGGTATGGCTCTAATGATTACCATATAGTGTCCGTAACACTCTTTCTATACAACATCTGAAAAATCCATCCCTAACACATCATGTATGCTCCTGGTTTGTGTCCTGGTACTCACACTTCAACATTGCCACATCTCAGTTCTCCCTGGTCTACCTATTTGTACCAGGAAACCCCTGCAGCTAAGACAGAATGTTGCCGCTTGACTTGATCTCAACCTTCCTAAGTGTGCCCATGTCACACCCCATCCTCATCTCACGTCACTGGCTACCTGTTACAGCTTGCATCAAGGTTAAAACCTTGTTGCCATTCCACAGAGCAGGAAATGGAATGGATCCATTGTGCCACAAGACAAGACACCCTGATTAGATCTCTCTGCCCTACTAACACAAAATCACTAATTTCCCCCTCTTAGTAGGAGTAGACATCTTCCAGTCATTATGCTTGTCTGTACTGCACATGGCATTAGTGCATTTAGGCTATGTCCAAATCCCCTTTTTAATTTTCTGAAAAAGGGGCAACATGTGAGCCCCGGCAGATGCACTAGATTCAGACTGAGAGTTGGTAAGCCAATGTTACTGTCTCCTAGTTAGATGGATATAACATTTTCTAGCTAGTGAGCTTGCAGGTAGCCTTTTCATAACCTTCATAAGATAATCTTATCTAGTATTGTCAACTACCTGAGGTTAGGTTGTTATACCGATATTCCAGGAGAAGGTATGGTTCATGTTAATGTAATGATATTGATCGATTGAGACCGATCAATCATTAGACTGTTATAAGGTAAATTTACTCCTGGCCTTGTCTGTCAGATGTGGTTTAGGCTATGTTGTTGGTATATCATAATTTTTTACCTTTACCTGAGACAACTGTTGGTTTATGTAACTTATTTCGATGGAAGATGTTCAGTGGTGATTTTAGGACGTGTAATGATTAATTGATTGCATTGATTAAAACTGGGGTTTTGAACGGTGGTTTGAGCAAAACAGTCTGGTGGGTTGCAGGAGACAACATATTGGCTTACATTGCAAATGCACAAATTCATATTTCAGCGATACAACATCAATAATTTTCTTGATATTTTACAAGCCATCTTAGAAGCCAAGCCATTGCTGCCATTATCAGCTGTCTTACTGTGAAAAAAGTTTCACAATTTTAAAATGACCATATTGTAAAGATGTAATCAAAAATATATTTATATAGCCAAAAAATCTAGTAATCCTTGAAAATGTACTCACTATTATCTTAGTACACATTCTTTTCAAATGTAATCTTGTAAAAGCTGTTTATAATGACTTATTTTTGTAATATGATTACAGAATACTGATTACATATAATCAATTTCTACCCAACCCTGCTACTGTTAGCCAAGCTACCATCAGTAAGGCTAGCTACCATGAGCTGAGCCATTTCTGATAACTGCACTCATTGAGAAAACATCTTATTCTGATAGCACTGATTTCAATAACACTGAAATTTGAATAACCACAAACATATTGTTCTGATAATTATTAATTATGTTAATAATGGAGAAAATATGCCAGTTTTACTACTATGAGAAAGCTACATACTAATAAGTTACTGATCACTGAATATCCTTTTGTGCATGGCCTTATCAATCATGGCCTTATCAATCAAGAAATTTAAAGTGTAACTGCCAAACTGCCAAAGTTGCCTAGGCTTAGGAAAAACATGTTTAAGAAACATAAGAAACTTTAAAAAAAATTAGAATATAGTTTTAATATATAGAAAATGAGTCCTGACAAAATGCTTTGCCATCGCATGGCTTCTAGGGTCATGCAAATTTATGACTATTGGTGATGCTGTGGTCTGCAAGCACCAGCTCCAGCAGGATAAGTGCAGTCCGCTGTAGAGACAAAATAATATTACTGTATGTAGAAAATACTATGCATACACATACAAGGTACTTTGCAGTTTGCTTACTTTATTCCACAATAAAACATGCACGTTTTTGTTTTTGAAGCACTAACATTTGTACCTTTTTAAAATATATATTTTGAAGGTCATTGGGTCACAGATTGCCCATGACTATTGTACATCAAAGACCTACCAGAGGACTCAGTGACCTTACTCTTTGAACTTGTGACCGTAGAATAAAGGTCATGGGACCAGAGGGGAGAAAAATGTTGTCAACTTCATAAAACCTATAGAGACAGAATGACAAGCAAAAAACACAATGCACCTTTGAACTTTCTTAGCTGGGCCTAAGAATTATGAGGGGTGGAAGTAAGAAAAATTACTAAATAAATGCTGAATCAATTAACAGTCAAATTAAATGTTGGATCACAGTAAATACAATCAAATAAATTTTGATTGCATCACATAATATAAAATTGAATTAAACATCTAAGTGTGAAAACACTAAAAATGTAAATAACCCTTTGGTGATAAAATAAAATAATTTAAAAATTATTTTGTTATTGCGTCTGGTCACCCTCACATTTTTTATTTGCAGTTTGATCAGGTTGATGAACTGTAATCCCTATCAACATCACTTTTGTAATTCACTCTCATCAATTTGATGTTTTTTGCCACCACTTTTTCAATTCAAGGGCAGTTGAAAGTTTTACAATGTGTCAATCAATGTGCCCCACCCACTGACATACATCTATGTGCTTGACTGCACTTGATTGTTAGACAGCATGATTAGTGACGCACCATGCAGGTAGCTAGCCAATCACCATCTCATCTCACACAAGCACAGAATGACATTTTCATGTAGGGGATATTATTAAAATAATATGTAAAGTTCAATTTTGCCAAGATCTGGCAATATATTGTACCAACAATTATGTTGGCCATTTAACATGTAATAGGGCAAGATAGATACTCCTTCATGAGTGAGGAAGACCTTATCCATCTGGTGGCTATGGTGTTATCAGAATGGCCTAACACAGCTGATACTGCACACTGGATATAAGACGATGATGGATAATCAGCATGGAATGGGGTACACAGTCCAGCAGCACAGAATCCAACCATCATGATTTGTTTTCATTAGATGCACCCTGAATTTATGTCAGATTCTGTGCTGCTTGAATGTACACCCCATCAGACACATATGGTCAGTCATCATCTCATATCCACTGACTGACCACAGTTTAGAAGCCTCATGTAACTTCCACCATGGGCTCAGTCAACCTTGGTTTATCGGAATTCCACAGGCTTGACCAGAAACATTTTTAGTCCTGCCAAATTAAATGGAATGGTAGTAATATGATAACATGGGTCGAGAAATTTTTTCCATAATTGAATAGGCTGCTAGTTTACATGCAATCAGACTGGCTAGGTAGTCAAACAGGAAGCTCCCTTATTAGCCATGTATTTCAAGATAGATAATTAACTTAAATATGACAAGAAATGTATGTGATTAGCCTTAATTCTACAAATGAAAAAGTATAGCGATGTATTTATCATTGCGTTCTATTTATTTCAAATGAGATAACTATTTGCTATCAATTTATTTTCATTATTTTATTTTTAAATGTCATAAAATAACATTTTATGTTGACTGTGTGGTCACTGACTGTGTGGTGATTTGTCCCACACCTCTTTTATAAGGAAGGGGATTTGTAAGATGATGAAGGTTCAGCTCTACAAATAATCCAACAGAGCAGCTTGAGAAAAAGCACCCACAGTGTCATTAGGAATGACCTGTACCACAGCTTTTGCTATTATTGCCGAGAAGCTATAATGGCACATAAAATATTTCATCAAAGTGCAACTTATAAAGTGATCGCATGGGAGGTTTAAACACTACTTCTGGGTCCAGATCAGACAGCTCCCTCTCAAAGGGCGGTCTTCACGGTCCGTGACCCAGCAGCGGACTGTTGTTTCCCCTCTCGCGCAGCGAAACAGAGGAGGGTGAACTGGGCAGCACATCACAAGCATTCTCCACTCTTAGGCTATGAAAACAAGCTGCATGGCGTTTGAGTGAGCCACGTCCAAGCCTAATCTCACTGGCACCCAGAACAGCGACTAGCCCAACAAAATGAAAAACACTTTCACTCAGGTGTGAAAACCATAAATGCCAATGCATTTTTGTCAGACAGCAAATGATGTTTGAAAGCCCTGTGGTAGGCTAACAAACAAGAGCATTTGTCTTACGTTTCATCTCTTACATGGACACCCCTGTGTTTCTGTTTACCCTCTCAGTAAAGAAGTAAAGCTTCCTCTGTCACCTTTACCCTTAAAAATGACTTGAACAATAGGAAACTGGAAGATGGATGGCTAACAGTCAAGCCCTACAAACAAAGAATCCATGGAAAGGACGTACAGTACACTTTGTTCCTGGTAAGCTCTGACAAGACCTCTACGTGTTGTTTACTTTGCACATTGCATAAATACTCCCACCCTACCCCCTGTCTTACCTTCTTTTAGGAAAATAAAATAGTGGAGCTCTTTGTACAAGAACAGCTGAAGAGGGTTTGCGGACATTGTTTGGAAAGATGAGAAGTTTCATGTGCGCAGGGATGTTTAACAATCTAAGGATGGTGTTGTACAGTGTATACATCCACAGAATCCATGAGAACCTCTGGGCCATAAGCACCTGAGGTTTTACACACTCAATGTACATAGTGCCATTAAATTATATATTGTAATTTTGAAAGCTAATAATTAGTTGCGGTTTTGCAAGTCTGCCCTCATTTTAAAATTCTTAGCTTAGTTTTTTAGATGCTGTTACATTCATCAAACATTTTGATTTAATTTGTAAATTGACCATCCACATAAAAACAGTGAAATTTATAACTGAAGATAGAGCATCTAGCAGTATTTGTTTTTATCCTATAGTCCATGCCTTTTTGTATATGGCTCAGGATAAATAAGACAGAGACAAGCTTGCAGAAAACAGCATTCTTTCTGTTTCTGCAGGTTGTGCTTTCGTCAAATAATTAGTGTGAAGGTGCTGTTGATTAGAAAGAATGCTGACGAAACCCCAAATTAGTATCTGCCTAAAGATAAGGTGTTGCTGTTCACTCGGAGTTGAAAAGGGAACCCAAATGCATGGAGTGCACTTAATTAGTCTGTTCTTTTCTGTTCTCTCAATTTCTGTTTTCCATCTTTCCCCCATTCCTTTTTTCTTTCTTTCTCTCTCTCTCTCTCTCCCTCTCACTCTCTCTGTTGCCTGTCTTATGTGTCAAGGAATAAAGGAAAGGTGAAAGGTCACTTATATAGGAAATTCCAAACAGTAAAAAGTCTCCACACCATGCCCACCCATACTTGAAAAAAACAGGCCCTGCTAAAGCAGACCAGCTGATGTCATAGGTCACATTCTTTCTCAGAACTAGGCCAGTCCTTCTATATGCTTGCTGATTGCTGACTAATCAACAGGCTGGGGAAGAGGAGGGGTTAGGGGGCTGGCGTTGTTAGGGGGGCAGGCTGGGGCCAGAATGTGATGGCTGAAAAGGCCTGTTTGTATAATCCTCTTTTGTATAATTCATCAAACATTACTGCCTGCACCACGTTCCTGTTCACTCACCACAATTCACTCATTTGTCCTTTGATTTGAGAATATACTCTACCTTTAGCATTTTTCTTCTCAAGCCCAGCTTGGCAGTTTCATTTTGGTGATTGCTGAATTCACCAAATTACATTTTTGAAGAAAAAAAGGAAGATTTTTAAATAACATTTAAGATCAATTTTTGTTTGAATACAGGTCAATATAGTTGTGTCTACATTCATTTGGAAGATATTTTATCCAGAGCACCTACATCATACATACAATTTTGACAGGCATCATGGTAGATCGAAAAAATGGTTGATCGTACGGTCAAAAATATGCTACATTGTACATTTTCTCACATAAGCATACTGAAAGAGTATCAGTAAAGCAAGTCCACTGTAAAATAGCTATAACATTAACAATAAAATGCCAGCTAAATTGTCAGCTGCTTCATTCAGATTCCATGTTTGATTTCTCCAAAGGGTCTTCTGAAAAAAGTTTATCCTGAAACGGAAGTGAGAAAAGCAATGAATATTGTGATGGGATTTTTTTACATATATGTTACTTTTTTCACAATGTAAGTCTTATGTTTCTGTAGGAAGCCATGGAATGTGAAGGACATATGGGGTAAATGGTAAACACTGTAGCTGTCTGACAAAAACATTGTTTTTCTGCTTTAGTGTGCTCATGGAATACTTTGATAGAACAGAAAAGCTACTTAAGAACATTCAGCCAGCTGGGGCTCTCCAGTGATACTGGAGGTGATGACAACAAGCATCGGGCAGTATAAGTGCAGGTTCAAGCCTGAGCTGTGCTTTAATAGCTGCAGGGCTTTTCAGGAAAACCTGGCTTCATTCTGCCAGGAGTAAGGCGGGCTTCCACAGTTCTCCCCAAACAGCACACTTCGAATCCAATCTGTTATCGAGGTGACATGCACTTTTTGTTCTAACTAGTGCTTTCTTATAGGCTGTTGTAGCCTCTAGATTATAAAATGTAAAATGGCTTGCTGACATGTGTTTTGGAGGAGAGCACACACTTCAGTGAAAGTGTTGGATGTGCAGGTGATTCCAGAGCAAGTTTGTCTTATTTCAGCAAGGTGCTGTTGTGGGTGAAGGGTTTTATTCTAAAACAGCTGATTCGAATAATCCACCTACGATAGATGTCAGTCAGTTGGATTATTGTTCATTAGGTCTGCTCAGATAAAATTTGACATGCCTGCTCAAGATATACTTTTTCCAAAGCCAATCTGGGAAATTGTTCCAAAAACAAGAATCTCTCCCTTTCACCCACATTATTTGGTGTTTTGCACCATAGTTCCTGGCAGTAACATCTGAGAAGAAAGGGAAGTTTGTGTACTAAAAATGCAGCCATTCCAACTTTGTTTTGGTTGGTTTTTAGAGAACTTGGTAAAAAATGAAGTGAAAGTCACACTGAACTCAGGTGAGGGTTAGTCACTGGACTGCTGTGAAATCAAAATAGCGGAAAAAGTTTGGAAAAGCAGAACTTTACAAAAAAAGTGCATGAATGAAAAATAATGTTCAAGTCACATAATATATTCAACAATACATTTTAATGATGCTGAGAAGGTACGTTTTGCTTTTCTTGCATAGTGTAATGGTTGGACTGAAAATAAAAAGGACTATTATACAAATTTGGCAGACATTTTACAGGTCAGACAGTAAGAAAACTCTAGACTGCCTGTTGGAAGTATATAGTTCAGTTTTTCATGACACATTGTAGATACTAAGCATTGTCACCCAAGCCAAGTTAATGTCACTAAACATTGACAAAAACTTTCCATCCTTATAGTCTCAAGTTGGATATATAAGTCAGGAAAATCACCCTAATGAATGTGTTTTGTTTTCTTTCCTGTCCTTTGCAGTCCTTGGTGAGTTTTCCTTTGAGTGCACCACATTCCTACATGAAATAAAACTGCTTTATCTACAGGCTTGTTACACCACCATGTCAAAACTGGGAGAGGTACAAAGTCAGACACATAACCTAAAGTGAGGTGGTGCAAATAGGGCTCAGCCAGCAGAGCTGGTCATCAACTCCCAAAAATCACTGATGATTATAGCAGTAGTAAGGTGACTACTCTGATCCAACCCAACCTGTTGGCCTACCTTAGGAGAACATACTGTTTCGTTGGGTTTATTGTTGATCAAATGTTTTTATAACACAAAAAGACCCAAAGCCCAAGAAAAGTGTGACAAATAGTGAGAACACAATGACAAGAAGAATAGACTATGAGACATGTAAGTTTTTCAGAGAAGTGTCTGAGACCCAAAACTATGTATCAACTGCAGCAACATCCTTAACTGAGAACATGAAACCAAAATTATCTGCAAAACAAAATCTTAATGGTTCGCCTCCAGTGTCTGGTAATGAACTTGCGTTCCAGAAGAAGAAGACCCTTAGATGGAGGACAAAGCCAAAAGGGGGGTGGGGGTGGGACAAGAATTAGAATTCTGATCAGGGGCAAGACAAGTGTTTCTGGCCTCTGTTTTCCAAAGGCAAAAGAATGGTGTCACAGAGCCTAAAACAACACAATGAACATAAACAGCACCGACTGTTCTCTCATACTTGTTTGTGATCATGAGAGCTGTAACAGCAGTTGCGTGCTTTTCCATCTGAAGTCCAAACTTTTTTGCAGTTTTGCTTGGCAAATGTTGTGTGGAACACCCACGGCACTGATGCATCAGTTTTTGGTAAAGTGAAGATAGAGCCCAGTGGCTTGCTGGAACTGGCTGACGTACGCAAGCAAATGTTCTACAATTTTGTTCTACAATTTTAGAAATAGTAACTCGTGTTTTGCTCATCCGTGCTCATCGCGTGCTTCATTGTGGTTTTATTGTTTCCTCAGAGACAGCTGCCATGTATGTATTTATATACTTGTTCTGCTTTATTTGTTTTATTGCATAACATTGTAAGTAGTCTATGGAGGGTTAGGAAAGTCAATGATGACAATTAAAGAGATGTTATATCACAAGTACAGGTAGTGATGGGTACCATGGGTTTGTTTTGAATAGTCCTGGGGACAACCACAGGTTCAACTACCTAAAGGCTTTTAAAAAGTGGTGGGGACATGTCCCCAGCTTCACCAGTGTAAATGATGCCTATGATGAATACTGATGGCTGTATCTCAAGCAGGTGAAATGCAAATAATTGTTAGGGCAACTGATAATTACTTTTCATTATTTTTAAAATAATCTGAAATACATTGAGGCACCAAAAATGACTTTTCCTAGATCAAACAGGAAACAAATATCATTTTTTTTAATTTTTGGATTTCTTGGTATGGTAATCACCTCTTGGTCTGGCAGTGTCTTGACTGATACTCAATAATGATGAAGCACTGAACTTGGTGGATTAGCCCCATGTTTGAGAGTCCAGCCATTATTTCATATCTAGTAGCTCTGCTTTAAAGGATTATAATGCATATAGGCTGTGGTAAAGGCTACTCTTAGTGTTCTCACCTCATGCTAAAACCTCAAGCTAAAACACAATGGATGTATTTTATGTGTTTTTCACAATTTGAGAAACCGAAGATTTCCTTGAGTGTTTTACTTGCAGAGATCTGAAAATTCAGGAAGTGTATAGCGTTGTCAAACCTATGTAAGAGTGTTTCAAATCAGACAGGAATATTGGATGCTGTTTTGAAATACACAAGTAATCATAAGGGTTTTAGCAGTAATTTTCCATGTAAGTTGTAGGTATTTGTTCCGTACCATTTGTGACAGCAGTTGTGGCTGTCTGGTTTTCAGTCTTTCAAATTCTTTATTAAAGTTTCTTCCATTGACCATTTAATGCTGACTAGCTTGGTATAATCAGTCATTAAACAAAATATAAGCAATGGGGGTCATTTATGCACCTCAAATCATTTACACATCTCAAATCTACTAAATGTAGTTTATGCAAGCAGTTTGTGGTAATCAGTTTGAGACCTGCATTAGGGTACATGTAATCAGCACAAAATCTTTCTTCCCTGGGTGAACTTATGTCTATATATATTTACCTGTGGGACTCAACTACAGCCCACAGGGTGCATCATTGTACAGAGAACTTTTGCTTTAGTTAAACACACCACCTGGCATCTCTCTCATTCACAGTGGCTACATCTGAATCCTGACTCCCCTTTCTAGAATTTCACGCATCAAATCCGTTATGTGTCCTGCTCACTCTTTTAGCATATTCTCAAACCTACGGACTTCTGCAATGACTTGATTTCTGCAGACACACAGACAGAACAAACCACTCAAGTCTGTTGGCTGTGCATGTTGTATTTTTTGTCTCTTGACAGTTCAGATTGCAGCCCGAATGATCATGAAACAAAAGTTCAATATAGAACATCCTTTCTGAATCCAGATCTTTTTGGTCTTGCACAATGCGAAACATGGGTGCACTTGTAATTGCACCAGGGGGTGAAAATGATAGGGGCCTATAGAGAAACTGTATCCCTCTCATTGTTGAGATTCAAGGGAAAACCCACAAAAAAGATCAAATATTTTCTAGTGTCCCATCCATCAGTTTAGCTTTAAAGAGCCCTTTGCCATTACTTTATAATCTAAAGCTAAACTGGAATCAAGATAGACATAGCACACAGGCATAAAACATAGTTTTACACACTATCCATCCATCATACAGTCAGGTACCTTGTAGTAACCGCTGCAATAACCTGCTGCAGTTTACCATTGTGGCCTTGTCATGTATAATGTACAATGTACCATGTACAATGATGTTGAATGAAAACATTTTGAATGAAGCAATGCATACCAAAATGAAGATGCTTAAGGAACCAATTACACTGTCATCATCACTCATTTTGAAAATTCAAGAAATGGGTTGTGAGTCAAATGTTTTAAGTTTAGTCTGACTGAAACAAGTTGGAAATCTTTGGTGTATGTAGAAATGTTAAAAGAGCTAAATTTCAAACTTGACAAACTTATGTACAAAAGCAGGGGAATTTATTGTTTTTTGGAGGGTGTGTTTGTAACATATCTTGCATCCATTTTGGCATCCAAACTAACTAAAGGCATCACTTAGAACTGTAAATTCACCAACAAAATACTGTGTAAAAAAATTAACTTGAATATTTGTCATTTGCTTTCATATTAGTAGAGTGGTCTGAAAGGCCACATATAGATTCTATGTCTCGGACAGAGCCTGCCATCACACTTATTTTGCATAAGATGTTTGGAAAATCAGTTTAATGGCTCCTGTAACAGAGCAGTAATTGCTTATTCTCTGGCACTCTTGTAAAAAAAAATCGGTTTGGAGGAGCACTCGTTAACAGCCTCCATTCAGGTCTTTCTGGTGCTTTGGCCACATTAATAATGCCAATTTTGGGGAGTGCATACTCCATTGTGCCACACATCATTAACTACTAAGTCTTGCCTTCCATGCGCAAACAAAAAGACATAGTTTACAATGTGCCAACACTCTAGCTTGCTCTGTTAAAGCATTGCTTGGAGCTCTCCCCTCTGTATTACTGAAGCATTAAAATGAAATTGACAGTCCCTGTGCTGGGCATGGTGGTGGAGAGGAATCCAGCAGGCACAGACAGACTGGACAGCTTCCTCCGTTTTTCTGAAGTAACAATAGTTTAGAACAGCCAAGTGGCACAGTTGCAATGTCCCGTTGAAGCAATTTCACCACAAGTTATTTGCATTGTGTTTTTCATGATTCATGTTGACTGCTTGTTTTATTAATTAACTCGTGTTGGTTTTTTGATTTCAGTGTTTGTGACATTGCTGACACAATGTGTGGCTTGTCTGCTGGTTACCCCTCCTACATTTGCCATACTCTGGAATTTGGTGCACATTTTTCAAAGCAACAAATCCATTCATTGTGGAGTGTAATTTATGCCAAGATTAACGAGAAAATGAAAAGAAACAAGGAAAAGGCATTGCAGTGAGGAAAGCAAACGAGACAAAGTGAATGTGAAGGATTTGGGAAATGAATATACACACCATATGTTTCTTTAAAAAAATATATGCACAATATTTTGTAGAACATCCAGTCACATACATTTGCCCATCACAATCTTATCATATCCTCCTTTAATTCAGCATGTTTTCTTTATTCTGTATTCTGCCAACCACCAATTATTTTCACTTCAGTTCCTTTACTAAACTAGATAAGTCATTAGTCTGCACTGAAACTCATACAAATCCACTGATAGTTATTCTCTCTTCCTGTTCAAGCCTAAGACCACACAGAAAGGTTTCCAGAAAATCATTCAAGAAATAGAATACAATCAATTCCATTTCACTTTGCAAATAAAAGGTAATCAGTCATACAGGTTACTGTATGTTTGAAAAAGTCCAGACTGTATGAAAATATACTTAGGTAAAGACACTCAAGTCAGTGTTGGGCCATCATTCACTGTCAGTGCAGCCTTTTTGCACCAAATACTGTCTACCAGCTTTTGGTATCCTGCAGTAAGAATACTACTCTCAACACTTAAGGAGAGTAAAACATTTGCTGATTCAAGGAAAACATAAAACACGACCTTAGCCTCATTTCAGGATATCTGAGAAATGCTGGGTTGGGTTTGAATCTGGTGCCTGACAATGCCATTACATAAGAATAGGCCAGTGCCTTGGAGGGTGGGGCACTATCATCGTGCCAGACACCAAGTAGGAAAATAACATGAATGTGGGGTGAGGTGATGCTAAGTTTGATATTAAGATATTCATGTGTGAAATTGGTTTTTCCTTATAAGTTAATGTTTGAACCCAAATCGGATAAATGTTACCAAACATCCCCAGCAAATAAAGGGCTGTTAGAAATGCATGTAGTACACAGTAACTTTTCTGACTGAAAATAAGTTTCCTTATTTTCCCATTTTATTCCTCATATGATGTTGTTGAAGCAAAAAAAAAGTGTAAATGGGAAAATTAGTGCAGGAAAATCACACATTTACCATCTTGGTTTATTTTACATTGTAAGAGACTTCTTTACATTTTCAAAACAGTTTGGCCGAGAAATAAGCTCACATAAATGAACAATAAGAATTCTATCTCGTTTTCCAGTTTCTTGGTTTTCTTTTGCATGCATTCCCAGTGAAGCATTTGTCAAGCATAGTAGGGAATGCTGGTAATGTGCATATCAGCATATCAGCTGAAGCAATAGTTCTCACCACATAGATGCATTACAGTAATTACCCATGGAATTAGTGTTGAAAATGGTCCATATGGTCCATGGTCCATATGGTCAGCTATGTATCATAAGGTCAGGCTACATTCCATGTACTGGACATGTTCTAGCAGTGCAATAGGCAAGCCCTGAGTGATCAGGTCCTTCAGTCTATCAGGGAATCTAGGCTTTTGCTATTAAGCGTCAGTCCTGGAGGGCTGCCGTGTGAAGAGGTTTTTGCTTCCACTATACCACCTGTCATGAAACAACTGATTCATCTTATTGGTCCAGAAGGAGACCTAATTGTCGAAATCATGTGAAGTGCTTCATGGTTTCAGAAAATACCTGCAGGCACTGCAGCCCACTGGGACTACAGCTGAATAGGCCTGTTTTAGGCCTTTCTGTAGCTAGACAGCCTATTGAATGAGGGAAGTAGGGGCATTCATCTCTAGACTAAAGCACATTTAAAGCATATCACAGGTTGCTATCTGATGCAGGGCACAGCAAGATTACATGGCTTCCCTTGTGCATGCTCTCAAATTACAGTTTACAATTCTAAACTAAAGAATAAAGCAATTGTATTCAACAATTGTTTGAAACATTTGGTCAACTGCACTTTGCAAGGCACAACTGAACCGCTATCATGAAAGAGCTAATACATGTTTTATAAATTTTGTGCTTTCAACAATGTTTATTTTGTATAAATCATTTACCAAAAGAAGCAGATTCGTATACTCTCTAAACAGAGTTGAATAGGTAGCACGCTAAGTAGTTTCCGTTTTTGTTGTGCTGTGAAGTCCATTCAACTGTAATTTAATCAACTCTGATTATAATCAGCATACATTCGCATTTGACCCTATCCATGCAACACACAGTAACAGTATTCATTGAATCTGCCGGAATGGCATTGCATAGTTATGGTCGTTTTAAAGACTTCATGCATTAATCATAATTACCACAGGCTAAGAAGCAGGATGCTGATATGAAAACCACCATTTGTCTCAACAACATGGCTGATTTGATCACCAAAATGAAACTGTAGCCTTGTGTCTGTGTGTGGGTGTAAGGGTGCTTTTGTGTTTGTGCATGCGGGAGAGTGAACGGATGAAGGTTTGCATCTTATGATCATCTGCATTGTTCCTGTATACAGTATACGAAGATGATCAAAATTGAAAATTGTATATATCTCACAAAAATGATTTGTTATAGCCAGGTAATGTTTGTGTGCTTCTGACAAAAAGGTTGTCAAAAGATGATAATTCCATATATTCAAGTTGTTAATTCCATATTTTTCCAATCGCCTGCATAATGTCTTGAAAAGACTGAGTACGTTTGAAGTAGCTGTGTACACTGAGAGCAGTACTGACTCATTTAGGTTCATGTTTAACTGTCTAACATTTTTATGTTAAAAAACTTGTTTATAGCAGAGAGTATTTCGATCAGGGGTAAGCAACTCAGCGCTGCAGACATTCCTGCTTTTTTGTTCCATTCAAACCCCCCACCATATGATCTTTTTTAAAATATTAGGCTTACTGACTGCATTTGACCATCACTCAGACTAAGTATTCAGGCTCAGAAACTTTATAATTGTTCAAACTGTAATGACAAGCTTAGTTGGAAAACAAAATAGAAACATCTTCACCTCTCAAAGACAAATAATGCCCACCTCGATTTAAATTGAGCTAATAACTTTCCTGCTGTAACCCTGGGCTTTCATCTTCATGAAATTAGCTGATGTGCCATACCTCTGCAATGACACCAATTCATTTCATGTTCACACAGAAGACTGGTAACAATTGGAAGAGATTCCTCCTACAGATAACTGCCCAGAAGCCATTTCCTGTGTCTCTGAGGGGAACCACAACACATGGTTTCATCTCTGTAACCACAGACCCAATGACAGACCCAATGACAGCCACAGCCATTTCTGCTTCAGAGCTGATACTCTGTCAGTCTGTCCTCTGTCAATATTCTCATTGTAGGGCCTCCCAAATGATGCATCCAGTGAAAGTAATCCCACAATCCAGGAAATAATGCTGACAGTACCAGTGCTGACTGCAGCTCCTACTGGGGCATTCATAATTAGACATAAACCTGTCCAAGGAGGAAGGGTTTCAGTGTAGGATTTCTCATGCATTGTTGCACAAAAAGTACTCCTCTGGTCAATAATGCACCCACAGTCTGCCTATGCCAGCTGCTTAAGAAGCACAGTTCTCCTGCAGTGAGAGTGAACAGTTGACTGCTGAGTGAATAGACGCAGCAGCTAGCAGTACATCAAATTCCTAACATGTGCTTCTCAGTGTACTTCCTGAATTGAGAGAGTTTTCACAGTTGAAACTGCCCTACAGATACAAATGGGGGTTATTTAAACTGGGATAAAAGTGAAATTGTGAAATGCAAAACATGTCTAAAAATAAAAACCATCAAAACAAGAGAATAAATAAATAAGAACCAACACCTTGGTAGCTTCAACTCAAAACCCATTTTTATTGGGGCATTTTTCCACAGGAGCTTTATCTCTATCCCCCAACGAACCCCTTCCCCTCAGCTGACTGAAGCATTGCTAGCTGGCTGGGTGCTGGGCTGCTTAATTGAGCATGAAGAGACATTTAGACTCAGGCGGTAATGCTGTGTAATGATGTGTTTGGTTCAGAAAGCCACTTTCCAAACTTTGCTTCCTCTGGTCTTTGTTGATCTGTACAAGGAACAAGCCACAGTCTTTAAAAATCACAACTCTACATCCGTTTGAGAAGCACCGGTCAAAAAAGAACAGAAGAATGAATAAATAAAGACCTTCAAGACACACACGGGAAGCTAGTCATATTTTATGCATTTCTTAATGAAAAAGTATGAATGAAAACCAGACCCCCACCTGAGATGACTTGGTGACAGCAGTCTGACCCACAGGAAGACGCCCCCACCAGCACGAAAGATCAAATTAAAAAGCTGTCTGCCGCATTTCCTGCGATGTGTTACAGAGGTTGAACTTTTGCATGCAATAACACTGGTGACTGCATATCTGAACTCTCCACCATCAGTTCTCCTTCAGTACACTGTGGCATTGCATTTACAAATTTAATGTAATGGGGTTGCGTTTTTCACTGAATAATATAATGTTAATGCCAAATTGCTCCCCGGTTCCAAAGACAGATTGCAAACACCTCTCTTACCTTTTGTCTGATACTTCATTTTAAAAGAACCATTCATAAATCATTTTTACCATTTTCCCCTTACTCTGCATCCCATGCTTTTAAACTTTTAATGTATTATATACTCTGGTGTTACATTCTCCACTGAATTTAGTTTAGTATTCGTGCCTAACTCTGGCTCACAATGAAGTGAGTAGCCCATGTTACCATTTTTTTAATTCTTCACAACCACAGATCATGAAGAGGCATTTACTTGCTGTGTAATTTGTCTCAGGCATGTTCAGCCATATTTGTTTTATTTTCCAATGCATACTAGCATTCACCACAGATTATATTTTATTGTCATGTTAGACTTCCATGTTACATAAATAACAAGCAGAAGAATACTTTATTTTCCAAAGAGCAAGCTATAGTGGACACTTTGAAAATGAGGTCTGGAATCAAAGTGAAATATTCATGCAAAAGATTAACTTAAAACTGTCTGTGTGTACGCCCAATATGGATGGTGGTTTTAGGGTTACATCTGTGCATGTAGTCACTGTGAATTGTATCACGTCTTTGTCCTGTTTCTTGAAAAACCCTGCAAACTTGAAACAGATGACAAAGAGCACAAAGTAAGAAATAACCTGCCTTTGAGATTCAAGACATAGTCTATAGTGTTCTCATGCCCAAAGTTTTTAAACACCAAACTGAGTAACAGTATGGACTGCTCTGCAATCTGGCAAAATGATCATTACTGACTGCTCCCTCCCCCACACACATACACACATGTTAAGTGGCAAATATCTTTGGCAGTAGAGCAGTCTCACCCAGTCTTCATGTGCCACAATAGACAGAATAACAAGCACAGGATGTCTGTGGGATTGTGTTCTTTCTTCTGAGCTCATTTTGGCAAATTATGTCTTCCATTAGTCATTGTAGTGTTTTTCTAATGAGCTGTAGTAAGACCCACTGAAATGAGTGGGTTTATTCCAACTGTCCTTCAACACGACACCCAAGTCATTCCACACAAGTATGGTGCACGCTCTTGTTATATGACTGTATGTCTCAGATGATCAAACAGTGGAGTGACCCATTCAATTTCTCCCCCTCCCAGGCCTGCTTCGCTTGAATTTGTGGGAGGCTTGGACTCAAGAAACATTTGCCCTTAATGTTTCATATTGTAAATAAATGTAAGTGATTCATGGGGTCTTGTTTTATTCAGAAAAAAACTATATAGACAAATGATTAAGCTGATTTTTTGTTTGTGTTTACGAAGCAGAGAAAATAACTTATTTCTAAAGGAATATACAGTTTAAAATGAAGATTGTAAAAAAAGGGTTATATTTGAATAGCTATGGTTGCACTTGATCAGGATACAATGGCACATGTATTCCAATAGAACCATGGGGTCAACAGTTCAGTCCAAGCTATCAACCAAATGAGTACACTGTGCAAGATACATTTGCAATATGAAATAATAGCTAAATTCACATGCATTTAAAGCTCCAATTTTACTGTAAATGATGGCTTTCAAAGACTAAAAATGTCATGTAATTCTTTGAACAGTTTGCCTCACTGATTAACATGTTCACACATTGAGCATGAATTTAAGGTTCAAGCTGGGCATAATAGGACAGTGTGGGGGAAAGATATGGTAAATGTCATGTGAAATGACCGAGTTGCACCTGACTTCTGTTACTCACTTTTTTTCATTGATGAAAAATGCAAGGAAGATGAATATATATTAATGATAAGAGCAATGATTAAATAAATAATACATACCATTAGAATTTTATCCAAAATAAAAATAATATCTTTTGTTTCCTGATTGACAGGCCATTTTCTGAATGTTCCCTCTATGCTGAGTCTTGTTTTGGACTTGACCCCCCTTTGGCCTCTGACTCGACTAAGATCAAACATTATCTTAACTGAGGTGGCTTTGACTACAGCTGTGCTATTTACACCTTCGTTTGAACCTTTTTTTTTTAGCTGTGCTGGCATCAGTCTGTGAACTGGTAATTTTGTTAGTTAGCAAGCATTTTATTGGGTAAATATGTCTCTAACATAAGCTAGCTGGCTAGTTTTTTGCTTTTAAAAAAATCACTTTCAAGTGTTCCGGTAAGAAATCTCTTTTTTAAGATTATGTAAACAATTTAATAATATTATGTTTTGTTTCAGTTATATTTGTCTCTTTGTAAATGCCAGGCTAAGTAAGCATATTGAAAATAGGGTAATGGAAACATATTTGGGGATATCGTTGTAGGCAGTTGTCAAATGATGAAGAAAGAAGTGTAATATAGTATCAAATAATAATATAGGCTAGTGAGTCTACACCTATAGGAATGACTTACATAGACTTTTGCACACTTCTTTCCAACTGCTGGTTATTTTGTTTGTAAGTTTTACTGAAACAAGTGCTACGCAAGCACTCTAGGGGGTGCTGCAGCATGAGTTTTTACATTTCGTTCTATCCGTTCTTCTATAAGCTGGAACAGAAACGTTATCAAACCATTTCAGTTCAAAGTGAAAAAAAAAGAAAAATCCCTGACTTACACTTTCCATTATTTGACATTTGCCATCATCTTTCCTTATTTCATTGTCTAGTTGCAGAAATAGTACAATTAATTTAAACTAGCTACTGTTAGCTTGTTCTTGAAAAATAAGGTAGATTTGAGATAATCACAGGTATGTTAAAAGAATGGATGGTAAAGTAATTAAAATAATTTAATGTGTGCTCTAACTGTACTGAGGAATAAAACATTGAATGTGTAACTTATTTTTAAATTTAAAAGGAATTTACATTGACATGTATTTAAAAAAGGATAAATTAAATAATTTTGTAATGAAGCCTTACATATCTCATTTTAGTATTCTTACAGAACCAACTACAATTGATAAAGAGAAACTTAAATTTTAATGGTAGTTTTAGTTAATTTCTCCGCATGTGGATCTTTTGTTTCCAATCTCCTCCTAAAGCCTAGATCAATTGATTATATGAATGAGGGGAACAGATTGTGCAATATGTTTCAGTGAAATGGTTATGCTTCATAAGTTTCCCATCTTCACACACAATATCATTGATAAAACAAACACCATGATCAAAAATATTCCTCCAAAATATTGGTTTTCCTTCAGCTAATATATTTGAATTTAACCATATTATTTGCAATGGATGGATGCTCTCCAGTAACTTACACAAATACCAGTCTTCATTCAAGTATAATTTTTGAACAAAGGAGGCTTTCAAAGAATAACATACGGCCTCCAAATTCAATAGTTTTAAGCAACTATGTTCATAATTATTGTAAAAACTCATCTTTTGATCTTCTCTTGCTTGTTACTCCACAGAAATTCAAAAATCTTTTGTTCATAACACTTGAAGAAGGACTGTGATGGAATTGTGAGAGACATAAATAGACACATGAACTGTGGTACAACCTAAGAAATTAACTAGGGAAAGAGTGTTAATGTTTTTCCCTTCCACGGTTGTAAAATTCTACCTTTCTCAACTTATTATTGTAATTCATTGTACAGAGATCTTCTAAATTCTTTGGAATCACAATACCTAAAACATTTTCTGGCCCATCGGTCCAGATAATCGGTAATTTACATGGTATTTTATAATTTGTGCCTTTCAGTTCCCCAATCCTAAGAATGTTACATTTTTCATAGGTTGGTTTTAAACCTGAATACTGTGAAAAAACTTCCAAAAGTTCAAGAAGAGTTTGCAGACAAGAAGGTTTGTCAATTTCAATGTATGCAGATGATACTAGTTTCCTACTAAGTCCAAAACCTTCTTGTCTGCAAACTCTTCTTGAACTTTTAGATACAGAATTTTTTGTGGATGGAAACAGTAAAACAAGTAGTCCAAAAACTGACATACATTTTCACACATGTTTACTCTCCAAAAGGGAGACTTATTGCACATGTGTTCATAATAACATCTATCTTTGTGCAATATGCATATAAAATTCCAAAGAGAAGATTTATGTAAATTAATTCATAGTAACGAAATAATAAGAGAAGATAATAAGAGGCTAATGGAAGTCCAAATACCCAAAAGAGGAGGTCAGCAAGATGGCAACATCCAAGAAGTGGAGAGAAGCAATGCAAGAAGAAGCTGAGACTGCCTGGACAGCCTGGGTCTATGGTGCAGGCAGTGAGTGTAGAGGCAACTCATATTCTGCAGCTGCTATATTAATGAATAGGTGCTAATGAACAACCTGCAACCCGGAAGACCAGCTTTCAGCCTGACTTTCAGTGCTAATCACGGCTAGACTGCTCAGGTGGACATTTCACTTCCAACCAAGGCCCATCCCTTTAACGGTATTTCAAACAGGTCCATTAAAAATGGATACTCAAGAATTTTGCAATCGAAATAGTGAGATGCTGTTGGCTAAGCAGTAATTGATTTTGAAATGTTGCACATGCATGGCATTTACATGAGCAGATTTGTGTTTTACCTCAGGATATGTACTCATTCCAGAACATAGTGTCATACTGACACTGAATGTGTGCAGATGTGTGGAGTTCACTGTATAAAAAGAGCATATGGTATATTTTCACTGAAATTAACTGCAGCTGTGAACAATGCTAGAGAATATCAGAGTATAAAATGCTATAGAGACAGACTTTGTTTCAACATCATAATCCCCCTTGGATATCAGATGACTTAAGCAAACTAAATGATAAGAGAGCTCTAAACAGTTCAAACAGTGGCCAAGGGTCACTGCACAGAGAGCTTTTTAATTTCAGTCTGGGTAAGAGCATGCTTTTTCCCATCTTGTTTTGCCCATGACATCCATGAGATTGTGCTGTGGTGACAGAATTAGGGACAATTATGTGGATTATGAATAGAGTCTGTTGGCATTTAAAGCTTTAGTGTGGCACCGTTGGGTGCCAGAGGCTTTCATGAAGTCAGCTTTGAGCTGGGAAATAAGGACTCCAGACCAGTGCTGGATTATTCTGGGACAGTGCAATTACTTCCCTTCACTGTTTTGTTTAAGGATTTACCACTGTTTGGTTTAATTGTTCCATCATAATAAGCTCTAATATTGTTTATTGTTTCAAGGTTGTGAGCTATCTGGGCTGTGCAAGGAGATGGGGTCTTGTAGGAAAGACAGTTCTCTTTCAGTCAAACTCTCAACATAACGTGAGTATGGGGTATTTACATATTGTCTAGGGTAAACTGTAAGAGTTTCGGGGCAATCTAGATGTAAAAATGGCTGTGGAGCAATTGCCTCTTGGTGCAAGATTGTTTATTTACTGTACTCCCAAATGAACAAAAATCCATCAAGAAGCGCAAAATGGTGAAAGCGACAAATGAGTGCAATACAGTACAAAGCTACAGCACAAAAACTGCAAACAAAAGACCAAATAAAAATCACACATCCAACATAGGCTCCTTTTCTACTCTTAGCCACTCACCACAGATGACACCAGCTGGGACTCAATATAGTAGAAATGCAGCAACAGAGGTAGTACACTGATAGGTCAAAAACATTTTGATTATACACTGTAATATAGCAATTTCCTCCTTTTTGTTCCATTATTTTACAGACCTGAACGGAGAGTCCTGGGAGCTCTCAGGACATGCTGTCACAGGTAGAGGGGTGGATATAAGGCCTAAAATCTGGAGTGGCTTTTGTCCCTGTAAGAGTGGGATTTTATCCACTGTGGTGGGCCCTATGGTGGCATCTACATGGGATTACATCAGGCCAAGTAGCTGTATGCTTTTCAGGCAAATGATGGAGTGGTCATGATGGATGGAGGGTGTTCCTCCTTCATGCTTCAAACTGTTTACATGCATGTTGTGATTAGAAACTCCACAGCCACATGTACAGTAGTGTGGAAAGCCCATTCTCATATAAATTACCATCCATGCAGAACTGTGATGTTTTCTGTAAATTATTCGGCTCTCGTTTAAGAACAGTCATTTAAAATTCATTTTCAGCTGAACTGTATACAGACCATAAGCATAGTCAGACTAATAAAATCAACCAACGGGTGGTGTACATAACACACAACATAAATTAATTAAAAGTGGAGGAGGGACTATATACAGCACCACAAAATGTTCCTAATTACATTTATGACAAACTGTACTTGACTGATTACCCGTAGTGGTAAAACTTGCCCTGTGCTACATTGCTGACAAAATTTTTAGAACTAAAGTACACAAGATGGTAAATGATTTGCTCAACCTAGCCTTCTGGGAATGATTTCTTTGTGTACGACAGCTAATATTATGGCATTTTTCACATTCACACTCTACAATGGCTTTTGCTGAAATCATGTTTTCTATCAGTTGAACCCACCTTTCCTACATTTGCTCAACCACTGGTAATAAGATCAGTTTATTAGGAGTTCACTGCAATTTCTTATTGCCAATTCTGATTACAAAACTGGAGTTCAGACTAAAATGTTTGATTATTCACTGTATATGCTTAATGTTAATCATTGAAAAACTTCACATACCTAAATTTGATAGATCCCACATTGTCAGCAAGAATGCATTTCCAAATTATTTATGATATATTTGTTTGACTTACATACAATAAATGAGGCCCATTATACAGACAGTCTGGAGAAAACTGCTCTGACATTGGTGAACTTGATAGATCCCATATTTATGAACAATTTACTCATTTGTTTGGCTTACACTTAATAAATGAGGCCCTTCATGTGCTGCTTGGGGGTCACAGTTTGTAAGATTCTTTTGACCTCAGGTGGCCTTTAGACCACAAAATATAACTTCTGCAGATGTAGTTTTATTTTCTTTTTAAGTGATACTTACCTGTTTTGTTTGCCAAGGGGATGTCAATACATTGTGTTTGCCACTATTCTATAACTTTTATTACCAAAAACTGATCAGAATACAGTTTTGAAGGGAAATTGAAATATTTGTGAAATGTATTATTTTATTTTTCATTTTAGTTGATGTTCACATGTTTATTTGATGTCCATTGTTTTTCTTATCCATGATCCAGATGGCATCTCTGCAATACTGCATTTTAACCAAATCTCATTATTTCAGGGTTCATATATTTGCACCTGACATGATAGTGATATCAGTCCAATCAGATTTGCATGTGTTTGGTCACCACACAGGAAATATTTAAGAAACATAAAGGATGATACATTATTTTTGGGCTTCCTGTCAATACTTAAATGACTTGTTTACACATTTAAAATATGTATCCATTCATAGCTAGACTTCATGCAACATGACTTTAATTGGAGTCTACTGCAAAGAGAAATAAACAATATGGTTCTTGAAAGAAGTAGCAGTAAATACTTAAATACTGCACTGCAGTTAATTAAACAAAGTGCAGACAGGCATCTTGTACCATTTAAGTTTGACTTTTAACTTTTAACATTATCCAGGTGGGACTTGCTTCACACACGGAGGGGAATCCATCACCATTACATATCTCAATGTTGTGCTGCTCAGGTTAAGAGGGTTTTCCCTTGGAGTGTGTTTGCTGCCCCAAAAGAGTCCAAAGGAATCCACTTCACTGAGTTAAGACCACAAAACACACAAGCAATTTCCAGCTCTTATGGAGGGTTCACAGGCCATGCATCAAAAACTCAGCACCAGCAACACAACTAGCTCTGGGCTCGGAATGAACGAGGAGGGCTGTCATCTCACTGTCAGCTTGATCTGCTGCCATCTATATGATTAGTATCATCATTTAGATTGATCTGAAATATTTTGTAATGGAATCATGAACTGGGGCTGAAGGCTAGAGTCACATCCTTGCCATTACTGTGGTCTTATATAGGACCGGACTCAAATTAGTGTTTACAGCAATTAAGAAAATTAAGCAAGGGTAATTGGTTTGAACCCAAACCAGCATACACTCACTGGCCCCTCAGTAACCAAGTTATGCACCCCCATCCCCCAAAGTTTCAGCTGCCTCTATGCAGCCAAAAGTACTTATGATAATGTGTGTTTCAGTGAGGATGTGGGTGATGATTCTATGCCTCTAGCAAGATAAAGGGCATCTGGTGTGTTTCTATATGCCATTAAACACAGGGGAGGTGCTTGGGTAGCCATACCATGAATTTATACAAGACTATCCACAAAGAGTCTGAAAAGAAGCTGGTTTTAGCCAATGGAGAGGAGGTCTTGGCTCTGCATCCCTCGCGGTCACTCTCTCTCACTCTTTCCCTCTCTTTTCCCTCTCTCTCTTTTCCCCTCTGTCTCTTTCTGCTGCTGACGGCAGCACAGACCCCAGTGGCTTTGGCAAAACAGAACTGCCATTCTTCTTTGACTACCTCTGTCAAGTCTTATATAAACAGCTGCAGGCCACAAACAGTGTCCAATTAATATCTGGCTCTATGCCAAGGTAATGAGGGAAATGGTAAGAGAAGGAACCTGTAAAAAAAAATGCATGGCCCCCGCTCATGATTGACAGACAGACACCCAACCCCCCCTTGTCCTCTTTTCCACTTGGACAGGAGTACCGTGGTGGCCTCTGCAACGAGGACAGGGTATTAACCAATCAGTGCCATTGGATAGAGAATTTCTGATCACTTTATCTCTTTGCAATTCAAGGTCACAAGCACCTCTGTCTTTATCTCCCTCTGTGAGTGTGTGTATGTGTGTGTGTGTGTGTGTGTGTGTATGCGCACATACATTCTTTTGTGCATATTGATACATGCAGTACGTACAGTGGGGTCCAACATTTTTAGTAGAATTTGTAATAAGAAATGTTGTATGACATTATAAAATAATTCACTTCCACTAGTGGTCTCAGACTTTTGGACACCACTGTATGTCTAAGTGTATACATGTATAAGTCCTGTTATAAGTTAAAGGCAGGGCTAATGTTCACTAACCACATGGTAGTAATAGAGTTAGATACTGGCATGCCAGTGAGGTCACAGTGAGGTGGGGTCAGGGAGCACTGAGCTCCAGTGACAGAGGTATCTCACACACAGACAGTCCCCTGGCACTGAGGCTTTCCCCCTGTGTGGGCCCTGACTGCTGAGTCCAGGAGTGGGTTTTATTAGTATTCAGTGCATATATTGATGCGTTGGATTCAGCACCTTTGCTGAGGTGGTTGACCGACTCACTGACTAAATAATATATTTTTAAAAAAGAACTCTTTTGCATTGTACACACACACACACACACACACACACACACACACACACACACACACACACACACACAGAGTAAACAGCAGTCTGAAAATTCAAAGGGCCAAAAGTATGAAGCCTATCTTCCATTGACCACTGGTTGTTATAATTAATTTTCCTAATTCTCGCCCTTTTCCAAAGCTTTAGGTTCTAGTGTGGTATGTGTAAATACTGTATCTGCTTTGTCGTCCATCCCATCTCTCCCGTGAGAGCTATTGACCATGTTCACAACAGGTCTTCCTAAGATGGCTGTGTTGATGGCATGAAGGGAGTGTAAAAAGCTCAACTGATCTCTTAAAAGAAGCCACTTTTTTCCATTTCAGCACAAATTGCTACAACTTTTCAAGGACAAATCCAAACAACCAGAAGAAACCAGCAGGTCTATTTTTCATAATGAGCACACCCACCCTTACATCATACCCGTAAGACAAAAGAGATCATAAGGCATGAAAATATGATAACCTGTTTTTATTGATATTGAAAATGAAAGTACAAGGATTGTGCATTTCTGGATGTTCTAGCGTGCCGCGGTTAAACTGAATGAAATACACACAGACCGAGTGGATGACTGATATAGACAGACCATTACTGGTAGGACAGAGATCCCCTGCACTTCATCCACCATCAGTGGTCTTTATGCCATTGACATGAAGGGAGCCTGTCTGTAAAATGTAATTATAATAAATGCAGTCCTAGCACAAAGACAAAAAAAACTATTTGATAGGCCATAAGTAAAGTTGTTCGACAAAAATGTTAACTGGACAACCCCAATAATAATAATACTAACAATAATAACAATAATAATAATAATTGCACTGGTTTGTGACAGAATTGAAACAAAAAGAGAAGGACACCAGTTCTACATATGTGCAGACATGTTGTAAGTGCTGCACAGATAGTAGTATTATGTGTGTGCACAGATGCTAGTGCCATGTATTTGTGCACAGATTCCTATATGTGTGCACAGATAATACCATATGTGCATGCATAGAACTCAAATTTGCTCATGACATTGGCTTCGGTTGCCTCCTAAAATATAAAAACCTTATCCCAGCACTCAAAGAGATGGTGTGTCTGAGTATGTGTGCACGGTGGGGGGGGCCGGGGTTGGGGGGTTCAGGGGGCAGAAGCAAGCAGGCTGCTGAGAGAACATTGGGTGAACGCTCGTTTTACCTCTGTCCCGAATTGGCCGCAGGGGACTGAGCAAGGTCCGCTTCACGTGGCAGGTGTAAAAAAAAGGAAAAAATTCTGGCAGAGGTCCAATCAGAGGGTCTGCTCCCGGAGGGAGTTGAGAGAAGGTATTGCACCATCCTCGCTCTACATTTCTACACAGAGCTCTGCATGTTCCTGAGTATTCCACATCTAAAACCATTTCTGCATGCTCACACTTCATATATACACTGACACTGGACAGGGAGAGCCAGGAAATGATGTCACACCCCTCCACATCACACACCACACACACACAGTTATTGAATATGGGGCGCCTTATGAATAAAGAATGAATGTCATTTTTATTTTGGAGTATTTCAAGGATACTTGAAAACTGTTAACACTGTAGGGTAGCACATCTGCACTGTGTGAGAACAAGCCACAACACTGACCTGCTCATCAAAAAAAAAAAACCACACAATATGCAGGTGGGGAAAATAAAGTAATATTCATCCCAAGACTCTTACTACATTTGAGACACACACAGACACGCACGCACATACACGCAAACAGACAAGCAAACACACACGCATACACACACAGACTTGCATGAATGCACACTTACACTCATCATCCATTGTTTTTTACACATACATATGCACTCACATAAAATGGACATATTCCACAGACATTAACACTAAAGTGGCTGATTTCAGGCAGTGTTTGCCTACTCATTCATGAGCATCACCTATGTTCAATTAATATGGGTCCCCTGCATGGGGGCAAGACCGAAGTTTAGAGGAGAGTATTCAGAATATGTGCCTAATCTGGGACATCATATGCCAAAGCAATCCAAGTGATTAACATCTTTTTAAAATTAATTTGACTTTACTTGGTGGCAAAAGAAAAAAAAAATAAAGAGGGGAGATATTTTTGGTACAAAGCATCTACAAAATGCATGACAAGTCAAAAGAGGAAAAAAAGAGAAAGTACAAAATAAACCTGTCAGTTGCGTATCAGTGCTAAGTATATTATTTGGACAAATTTCATATATATTTTATAACAAAATAAATAATGCCTTTATACAGTGCCATTATTTGTATTTAAACCACAAAAAAAGCTTGGCGGCTCATTTTGCAAGACACAGCTCAGACTAAAAGGAAATAACATAATGTCCCTGGAAACTAATAATACATATTCAAGTATTTGTTTTCAAGCAAAAGCATGTGAATACTACTGATACACAATAAAAAATAAAATGTTAGTTGACATTATTGCTGTTTTTTTCCCTTTGACTTGAAGTTTGTGCCTTTTTTAAGAAATGTAAAATAATATAACAACAATAAAAATAACAAAAAGAAAGCAAAAAAAGTCTTCTCTAACATGGAATGTCATGGTACCAGAATCTGACTGGGTCTTAAAACACCTTAAAACAAAAAAAGACAATAACAACATCATGCTTTCTCTGTGTCTGCAAATGTCTCAGTGTCTCAGCCACAGGACAGTGATTCTGCACACGCAAACAGGAAGTGGGCTTGTGTTCCAGGAAGTCCACATTCTTACTTTTTTTCCAAATGTCTCCCCTTTCTCTGCACCATGGCATCATTGTGACAGAGAAGATGCTGCTCTGCAGATACCTGCTGCCCCAGGTGTGAATGCTGCCTCGTGGCACAGCCGCCATCACTGCGCACGGTGTCATCCCAGTTTCACACTGCCAGAACCAAGACATCCTTTTTCCTTTTCCTTTTTTTAAAGTCTCACTTTCCCTAAAACGGAAAGCTTTAATAATTATTCAAGGAAAGAAAAAACGTGCATTAATTTCAGACTTCCTTGTCTTTGAGTCCATTCCCAAAGGTAGCACCATGACATTTCTTTGTGAGCTACACGTTCATTGTTCATACAAAAATAGTGCCTTTTTTCTCTTTTACTTAAAAACAAAAACTTTGACATAATCCGTGGCAATGTGCAATTTTGCAGACTTTTTCTGCTTTTTTGTTTGTGATTAAAAAGGTGCTGGAACAGGAATCTAATTTAACAAATAATTCCTTAACAGTGTGGATATCCCTCTTTTCAGTTACAGGTGCAAACTAAGAAGAAGCAGATGAAAAATAGATGGCCTCTGAGGAAATTGGCTCAGCATTAAGTCTTCTCTGCTTGCTGCTTTCTGCTCTTGTCATCTTCCGCAATGAAAACCACTCTACCATGCCTCCTCTTCAACGTTTGCCAAGCTGTAAATCTCTTTCATCTTCATTTCTGTCCGTCTTTCATTTTCTTCCATTAGGATCCACCAGATTTTTTTTTGCTGTCAGTCTAATTGTTAAGTCTTTTATTTTAACTGTTTGGGGTATGTGTCTGGATGCGAAAAGTGAGAGATGTCTAGACGGGACGGTGTATGTGTGTGTGTATGTGTGTGTGTGTGTGTGTGTGCGTGTGCACGACTGATTGGAGGGCAAGTGTAAAGGGGAAGATATGCCACATAAATGACATCAGGAACAAAGCTATAATCCCCTTGTCTTTTTTCTTTATTCTCCTCCTCCAGATTTGTTTGTCTGTGCAAACAATCCTAAGTTCATTTGCGGCTGGCCAGGTGTCGATGCTCCGTGGGGGTCTGTGGGAGCTGGGCAGGGAGGGTGACCAGCTGCCGGTGGGGTTCGGCCCCCACCTGGGCATGCTGAAATAACAACCTAGATCGGAGCATGGCAGGAATCCCCCTCCTCAGCCTCTGGGCAGCCTTCCGCTGCCACGCCTCATATTTGGAATACTTCATGGTCAAAGGCTTTCTGGGGACATCCTGTGGGCAAGCAACCAAAAAGGAATAAATTAATTTAAAAAGTAGGATTGACCCACTTCCCCACCCCATTACACCCTAAACAACATACAGTCCCATGTTCTCCCTGATGTGAGCCACAGACGATGAAAAAACAGACACCTTTTTTTCTGTTGTAAACCCCCAGATACAAACTATCCCACAGTATCGAAGCTCTATATTTCTTTTGAGCCAAACCCTGAGTGACAGTTTTTGCTGTCGTTGTTATTGTATGAAAGCATGCTTTTGCTCAGCTCTGACTTCAAGAGACTTGAAAGAAGGAGCAGACCGAATTCCAGAGCTCTCTCAATGGACACGGGAGAGACCGGCCATTGTTCTCTCACCAATCTCTTTCCCTGTGTCCCTCCATCAACACAGTAAACACATTCCAGTTTAAACCACTATTCCTGGCAAACAAGCACTGCAAATAGTAGGCTCAGACTTGAGAGGTTCCCTTGCATAAGAAAAGAATCCAGCGGGATTTATGCGCCGGGAAGCTGTTGCGCGAATGCTCATTTTCACCCTGTCACAATAAATGTGCTATTCTCAAGTGTAGATCAATTATTTTGTTTATCTCTTTGACTTTTTGCATAGCTATTCAAAGCCTTGGATGCCTGGCCTACAATGTTGCCAGTGCTTAGCATATTTCACTGCCAAGTGCACATGGTGTCAGTGCTTGATGGAACACAGCATGATGCTTGTTTTGCAGCTTTTATATATATTGCAGTAATGACTTCACTCAAAGACCAGTTCCGAAGAAATGCCAGGCTGTCTGTTGCCATGGAGTTTGTGAAGATGTGCGGGTGCATGACGGAAAATCAGCTGGTTGTTTTGATGGCTGTTTAGCATAAATATCTTGTTTATGAACTTTGACAGGCATCTACAAACTGAGGAAAGGATTCATTCAATGCTTGTTCATTACTTTTACTTACAACTGAATGAGTGATGTGCTTTTTCTCTAGAAGAACAGTTTGTGTAGTTCATTTTCACGATTGCTGAACTCACCTAACTGTGTTGGTGAAGATAAAAATAAACACAGCCTTTAATTGTTAGCCAAAGTAAAGAACAAATGTTGATTGAATCCTGAACGAGAGAAGTACCTATCACAATATATTGTCATTCTAAACACTTGCTGTAGAAAATGATATTACCTTTTTTCATTACAATGAAGAACACATTGGGTAAGATAAAATAATTACATGATTAATAGTTTCAACATGAAAGGCCAAGATCAAGCTTTTGATATGATGTTCACTGACTGTAGAGTTACCCATCATCAGTTCCTGTTGTTTATATTTCTTACAGATTAAATGTCTCTAATGGCACAGGGTTCTTAATATAAAATGACCTTATTTAATTGCCCATGAAGTCATGTGAGTGATGGGTAATTGGAGTAAGCTCCACAGATGATGTCAAGTGATTCCCTCTGTTGATAAAAAACTGCCACCTACAAGTATTGGACACCTACAGAGGTGTACCACACTTAACTATTTTTCCAACTAATTCAGCATCCTGAAAATAGGTACACATTCATAAGTGATTCTTTTGTATGATAAATGGCTTATTTTTAAGCATTATTCACTTGCCCTGTGTATATGGGTTCTGGGTTAAACCACAAGGCCAGGCCAGCAGAGAAGACAGGGTGCTGGGAGTGGGGCTCTTTCCTGCAGCAGCATGGCTCAGGATGCAAACCAACCTTGGTCAGTGCTGGCAGCACAGGTATGACCTGCAGGGACGTGGCAGACACGTCCCTCTCAGACTTGGTGGGCTTGGCACAATACTGCTCCAGCAGGTTCAGGTCACAGCTCCGGAAACAGCACTCCTCCACTATCCCTTTCTGTGGGCGTCGGTTGCCTGACCTGCTGGTGGGCCTACCTGAAGATGGAGAGAGGGAGCAAGAGAGAGAGACACCAGGGGGATAACACTGTTAAAATGTGGTATGACACACTTGTGTAGCCCATTCACCCCCTAATTACTAAATCATCACAGATCAGTTCTTCACCCACACAGTCACACAATCACTATCATAATTGGTTTACTACTTACTCACTCAACACTCACTTACTCCAACAATGATATTATGATTGTTCAACAAAGCATTCTTATTTTATGACTTACATACACATAAGTTAATGTTTTTTTCCAATTTAACATAGCAAAGGTGAAAAGCATAAGGAAACAAGCTGAAAGAAAGCTCTTTCTGTAGAGTAAATAATAAATATGGAAGCTATCTTTTGACCTTGCCCCTTGCCAACTCAGCAAAGATAAAGAGAGACAGTGAGGCATGAGAGAGAAGTCCACAGACACAGATCCTACAGGGACACAGACAGATGGGGGAGGGGCTGAGAGAGAGAGAGAGAGAGAGAGAGAGAGAGAGAGAGAGAGAGAGAGAGAAACAAGGCCACACAATGACCACACTCTAAAAGCTGTTTTAAGTACCTGCACTTGCACAGTAGTTTGTGGTACCAAACGAATGTCAAGACAAAAAAGTGAGAGGGGGAGAGAGAGAGAGCACATATTTAATTGCTGAAAGGGTAGAAAGAAGAGAAGAGGCAAAATGGAAAGACAAAGGCCGTCTATGCTGCTCAAAGTGGATAATGATCTCTTTGGGTAGCGGGGCTTCTAACGGCAGTACAAAGCCTCTGTCTGTTTGTCATGGCCAGCGGGAGAGCGATGACAAACTTTAAAAGAGATATTTTACACTACTTTAATCTCCACTTTTTCTGGAGAAATGGAGGATCACTGGTAGTAACCAATCAGAGAGGTTCATGGAGTCACAACGTAGAATGTTACAAATTGTTCTCTCATTTTGGTAATATTGTAAGAGGATTAGTGGTTGGATCACTGGACTGATATACAGCAGGTTGCAAATGCAGGTCCAGAGGTCTGTTTTACCCATGAGTTAAGTACTAGGCCACATCGACTCCAGTAAATTGACATGCATAAACTGGAATTGTGTGCTGTACACGTTATTCCAGAGAAAGGAATCTGCAAACTAAATAGAGATCGTAACTTTTAAAAAGTACCAGCAACCATGGTGCAAAAAGGTCTACTAAGCGTAAAACTTCCTTTCTTGATTCACTGATTACTTGTTTACTGACTGACTTAGGTATTACCCCATCAGAGGCAATGTAAATCTTGGTGCTGCATAACATTATACATTAAACCAGTTCTGATAACTTTTTAATTTCACTAAAATTATTGCAGTTTTTTTGGAAAATGTTGTAGTATCCCAGGTATCCAACTGTCCTATTGCTTTAAATAGCCACAGAGAGTAGCATGTGAACGTTTCAGAAGCAAAAGAGACACCACTTGGGAACTATTATTTTCCCTCGTGGAATGTGCGTGTAAACAAACGGCCTATTGTTGCTCATTTAGTACTGTCTTAGCTGTGTGTGTGTCTCTTTCATATGCATCCGCGACAAGAGTGAGAGAATGCGCTCACTCAGCACGATTGCAACGCCGGCGTCTTCGTCCACACTACAACTCATTTGCAAGTATGCACAAGTCTACCTGCATGCAAATTCAAAGCTGTACTCCAGTTAACCCCTACACAACTGACCCACGTATACAAGGAGGATGATGGAGTTTGAGAGGGGGCGGGGTGATGCTTGCCAGAAGAAAGCCAGAGCTAAATGAAGAACGCGTTGCTAAAAGGCATATAAAACAATATACTGGGAGCTATTTAAAATACGTTCCATGGAATCTAAAAATAAGAGAATATGTGATAGCAGAGTAAACACTAAGGAAAATAAGCGATTACTAAAAGACTGCTTGATTTCTAAAACCTGCGCCACAGGATTCCAAAGGCTTGACCACATAAACAGGCCTACGTACATAAATAAATTAATACACATACTGAAATAGAAGCCCTTGTCTCCACAGACGAATTGCAGCGCGTCTACCAGTTCTCCGCCACACAACGTCTCGGCCGATGCCACTTCAGCGAAATAAAGTGCCAATGCCATGGTGAATATCAGCACTCGATTGGAAGCGGGCATCTTTTTGATCTGAGGAAAAAAGACTAAAGTTAAAAGGTTGACACCTCCAAATAAAATAAAATTGTTTTCCACCAATAAATTGCATGAAATAACTCCGACTGAGCAAACTATAATAAATTTAAAGTTAAGTTAAATGTGTTAAGTGTTTGAGGTATACAATGTCGTCGTCGTCGTCGCCCCCAAAAAAAAAAAAAAAAAAAAAAAACCTTATCCCTTAGGACTTTATAACACCACCGTTTCTTACAAGTTTTAAGACGGGCTATTCAATACCCAACAATTACCAATTCCCATACTCAGCACATCTTTTCCCCTTGTTCATCCTCTTTTCGACAATATATACCGCAGTACGTTCGCCCCCTGGCGCTCATTTCAGACACAAGACAACTATTTTGTTCAAAGTTCAGCAAACATGAACGTACTGGCAAGACGTAGACATGAGCACTGGGATTGGCACAAAACATTAATTAATACAGATATGACCGATACACATGGGCTACATATGATTGGACGGCACAGTTTTTTGCAGGTTGACTTAAAGATCAATGTATGTAAGAATCAAAGTTCAGGGATATCTAAACAATCTTTTTTCTTCTTGTTTTTCAACTGAGAGAAATAACTGGTCAGCAAGGCTCGTAAAGTGAAGATTTCTTGTTCAAGAGCTATTGCAGATCGTTATGTAAGACTATTCTACTGCACAGATGTCGTCAAATTTGAAGTAAAACATTTTAAAGATTACCTTCATTCTTCTAATTTCTGTTCTTGAGCAGGTGTGACAGAAAGAGTGGTAGCCGTATCTTTGTTGGTCCTTCATATCCGTAGCTGCTGTATGTGTTAAATGTATTTGGTAGTGAAGTCGCAGTTTAAGTAGATTCCCGGTTGTTGCAATAGAGATGTTGTGTGAGGCTGTCCCAAAGCTGAGGCGACAGCGAAACTTCTCACTGAGAATATATACCAAAACCCGCCCCTTACCTCCCCTTGCGCATGTGTGAATCACCAAGACTTTCTAAGCTAAAAAGACAATTCGCTACTGTGAACCTCGGAAAGAAAATCATTCATGCTTTTTGGAATAATCCGCCTAGCACTGGTGTCGTTTACACATACATTTGACTCGCATTTAAGCCTTGGCATTTGTCTCTGATTTTAAATCAGTATGCTACTCGCGGTGTTAAACTTTGCTCAGAAAAACCGTTTTATTGTATTATAGTTTTTTTTTTCAATATCGTCATCATTTCCTCTCGTTTCGAATCCGATGTATACCTTTAAGGAAACCAAACTACGTTTAAAGAATATACAGCAGTTTAATGGTTAGATTTCTGACCACACTGGAAGAAAAAAATCATGTCATTTCGTTCCGGAGACATGCACATTAAATGATTTGTCAACAAATGGACACATTACTCACCTTTGTACAATGTAGTTTTCGTTTTTAAAATACTGTGAATAATTGTAACATTTTTCAAATTCAATTCAATATTCGCAAAATGCTAATGTTTAGACCTATGTCTATATACAACTACTTGTAAACAATTTTGATTTCTACTCTGGCTAAACTGCTAATGTGACTTGATCCTAAAAACAATAATTGCAACATGAACAGAATATGTCATCAATTTCCATACTATCAGTTTTAATTCTGTCTGCATATTTTGCAGTATATGTAAATGCACCTACTGATAAAATGCACCTAAAGAGAACTTGTACTATATAAAAATTCTGAAATACCAAGTGTGATGTTTTTGGACCTACAGGAAACGCTACAATAAACGTATAATAATCAGTAAATAAATAACATTGCTATTGTATTTTTATCATGCACAGGGGCAGCAAAACTAATTACAAGAAATGCATGTCTAATAAATTACACAAATAAAATTGTATTATAGTACAGTATATTATATATTACTAATGTATTTGCATGTGTCAGCTAAGGGCCTCACCAAATATTATATTGACAGACACAAATAATTGTCCACACATCTGCAAATAGGCACTTGTTTTGCCTCCCAAATCATTTATCATGAAGCCAAGTTACAAAAGCAAATATATCCACACATTAAAAAAATCTCTATCTATCTATCTATCTATCTATCTATCTATCTATCTATCTATCTATCTATCTATCTATCTGTCTGTCTGTCTGTCTGTCTGGCTGTCCGTCCGTCCGTCCGTCCGTCCGTCTAGTTGTCAAGGCTAGTAACGGTCACATTCAACTCAAGTAATCAAAGTACAGTCATCTTCAAGCTAAAAACCAAAATCCATCCCCCTTGCAATAACTTTGAAATTTAAAAACTACTTCTTAATTGCATGAGATAGTAGATAATATAGAGGGCAATGTATGGTTATGATTAAAAGAAAGGGTTATTTTTGTCATGGCAGATTCTTAAAAAAAGACAGAACATGCTTTGTCATAACATGTGAAGATGCCTTTGTAGCTGGAAGGTGTTTTAATACGAGACACCAAAGGGGGGCAGTAGCACTGCATCATGTCCTTATGCTTCTGTGACTGATGTCTAAATTATCTTTCTGAACATTTTCAAATCTATGACGATGATAACGATAATAAAAAAATAAGTGAACCAAAAATAACAAATAAAACTACAATTTGACTGCTGCCAGGACTTAAAAACTGATTTTTGCACAAACAATAAAATATTTTTGAGAAGTTTTTGTTTTTCCATCACCTGCTATTTTCCAATGAAAACAATAAAAAACTATAACAATCACACTAAAGATTAAGTCATACTCCCACAGCTTTTAAAGCACAACCCTCTGTATTCAGTGAGGGAATTCAACTTCAGTTGCTTCCTATCAGTTTGCTGAGAAATTCAACACTTTTCAGTTTACCACATTTAATCAACTTTCCTTGTTTGCTGTTGCCCAGCATCCTAATAGAGATGTATAGTCTTCTCTTTGTCAGTTTTGTCATCCAATTTGTTTGATGGAAATATGGGACAGAATAGACATTTATGCTAACCTTTAGAATATTGGTAATGTTTAGAGTAAATGGGAAGGCTAACCCCACTATGCCTTTATTTATTTTCCCAACAGATGCTTGAAATGCCTGCATTTATTGAAAAATGCATTTTGTCATTTCATTTAGCCCCACCTTGTGTTTAATCTTGTCTGATGATTCAGAGCGTTGATTTGTGGTTGGTGCTTTACTAAAGGGACCTGATTAATCTTATGTGGCACATTGGTTGTTACTGTGGGAAATCGTCACCTTTAGGTCAGTTCTTGGTTGTGCTGTGATCAATGGCAACTAATTTGTTTGTATCCAGGGCCAAGTGTGGTTAAGCTATGGCATCATCATAGCTTCTCCCTCTCTGATGTTTCTATCAGTTAAAGACTTGTTAAAATATTGGTATGTTAAAATAGGTGAACAATATCCTCTTGTTGTTTGCAAACCATTTTCAGGTGATTTTGTCAATAGTCATATAAGATTTGCTCATCACTTGTCTCAGGAAGGATCTTTTCTTTCAAACATCAGATGTTCAAGGGCTCTCTCTGGTGGTCATAACAACTACTGCAGATAAGGTAAACATCAGAGGGTTACAGCCAGGCCCGAGTGATGAAACACAGCCTGAGGCTCCAGTGATGCAGTCCACAGACTCCCCTGTAGCAATAAACTGGAAACTATTTTCTGTGACAAGAATGAAGGAGTGAGTGGGAGACAGGGGACAAAGACAGACAGAAACAGCATGAGACAGAAGTTCACTTCTGGAAGTGAAAGAGAGGGGGAAGAGACATAGAGTGAGAGGTGAGAAAAGCATGAAATGGGTGGTTAGGTGGAAAATCAAACTTTTATTTCATGTTTCCACTCTTCCTAATTCATAATACAAACAATGAAAATGTTTGATCAAATCTACAATGATACATTACAGATTTTAGGGTATGTCAAAACCTAAAATAGAAAATTGGATTTTGATGTGAAAGTTTTATGTTTTGCAGTCAAAAATTCTGTGTACAGGTAACTATTATTTTTTCATAATTTTTTCAGTTTTTTTTTTTTTTTTTTTACAAATAATAGAGCTGCAAGTCAAAAGTAAAGTGAATCTGCAGAGTGTCTGCAAGTGATGCAACATGGCTTCCTTCACACTTTATTCTTTAAAAATGATATGCATTACCCATACGTTGAACCCGAAGACACATATGATAGACCTTTAACTGGACAACTTTTTCCAGTTCAAACGACACATTTATATTTTCATACTGAATGTATTGAAAAACACAATGGATGACAGGAGATATTTTAATATTTTTCTTTATTTATGTACCTCCATTTAGTATATGGAAGTAGAGCATTCAAAACTTCCCAAAAAGCTATGAAGAACAATAGAATGTTTTTTTGTCATTTCATTGCAAGAAAACACATTTATATTTCAAATTGCTATTCATAACTTGGCCATCTTTGTTACTAAGAAAACAATTTACTGAGCAAGCATTCTGGTAAACAATCCAATGCAGCCATACTATATACATGCATTTTTTTCCTGATTAAAATAAGAGCTCTTTGATACATATCTGACTGATCTTTTTCTCATTTGTAGACATATACAGAAGTACTATACTATAGTTACATTTTCAGTCTTCAGAAATTCACATACATTCTTGGCTTACAATGCCTGACAGTTAACACCATGCTACAATTTGATATGGTCTTTCATGCCCTTAATATCGATCCCCCAGTAAAAATGACTTAATGAAATACAGAGCTGACAGTGTGATTCTCCCCGGTCTTTGGAATCACATCTGATCTGAGGTTTCATGGTTGATATCTTTGCTATTAGCAGAAATAAAGAATACAAACACCTATTGCACTCCCATATACATACGTTTATTGGCACACACATACACAGAGGACATTTCAATACATAAGGATATTCCTGTTTTAATCTGATAAATTCCAGCAAAAAAAAATCCTGACATCTTCCAGTGAGCATAGTTTTAATTTTAATGAAGGGAAACCAAAAATAAGTATTTTTCATACATCTACCAGAACACAGGATGAATGTGTATATGACTTTGAATATTTTGTTATCTTATGTATCCCATGAAGCAGCATATTCACACTGACACAGATATTTACTGATACAATGTAGCACTTCAAAGAGCAGAAAGCGGGAAAGCTACTGCAAGGGCCTGGCTATGCCAGCACATTGAGTGCATCTGTGAGCACCTTCAGCTCATCCTTCACACACTCCAGCCCTCCACGGATCTTAAGGGGGTTGTCTAGGACCTCTATGCTGCATGTATATGGGTCAAACCTCACCGAAAATGGTCTCTTGATTCCTGCAACATAAGTCCTGTGAAAGAAAATTCAGAACAGTGCTTAAAGATGTTTCTGAAACCTGGAAGCCTGATATGAAGCACAAAATCATACTGTAACAGCACATCAGTGACCAACACTGGAAATGGGAAAGCAATCTTAGCCCTCCCTACCCCCATCATAATACATAGCTTGAAGCCTAATTGCATTAATGCAGGTGCATTACTACTTCAACTCCCCCCTCCAGCTGCACACTGGAGATGTTAAATTGTGTCTCTTGTTTGTGTCCACCATGAATAAATCAAGGAGGTGAAGGCCCCAGTTCCAAGCTGACATTTTGTCCAAGCAGTAATGCCCCACCTTTTCAGACACCACTGTAAAAACATCTGCCACAACAGATGGAAAATACAGCCTGACACTTCTTTTGAAACTGCATGTCATTAAGCAATTGCATGTCTCATGAAAGGTGGGGTTGCTGCCTCTGATTCAACCTCCTATAATTCTACCATCTGATAGCTGCTCCTAACTTAATGCTACCCAAAATGCAATGGGTAGCATTAAGACTAATAACTTCACTAAGCAGACGTTTTATTTTTAAATCCAGTCATAGGACTACATTTGCCTTCCAAATCCCCTCATGTATAGGTCTAGTATCAGCCAGTTGGTTACAACCTGCAGCAGGATTCAGGAGGTAAACTGGATGCGTTTCAATGACAGCTCAGGGATTTCAGGGAAAAAGTGCAGCATGGCCATATGCCTTAATAATATGATGTGCTTTATGCTTTATTTGATCAGTTGCAAACTGCAGTGGTAAACACTGCCTCACAGAAGTACACTCAAATGGATTTCAGCTCCATTATTTATAATCCCAGAACATGAACAGCCCTACATTTGGAATGACAGAAACAATTTTCTCAATTTCCCATTAAAAGAAAACAAGATTAGCTGATAAAATTGTCTCATTCCCTGCTCCTGCCTGTGGTTGATCCTCATCAATGCAACACAACTGGCATGGAGATTGCCTCTAAACAATGGGAAGATGAAAAAGCCCTTTGACCTTATGCGCAAAATAAGTATTACCTAATCATTTGATATTAAATACATTTATGCAGTTTTGTTCATACATGACAATAGTTGCCATACCCACTATTATGCTTTCCCACTGATATGTTTTCATTTAGCGAAGACACAGGCATCTATAATGACTAAATCTTCGAAGAAGTATTTGAAAAATGTATAATTTTCAATTGCCAAAACAGAAAAATATGCTAATTTGTTTAGGAAATTCTGAAAATGACTAACAAATTAGGACCAGCTTGGATAAATGGCTGGATATCTCCTAAAGTAAATCAAGCAATCTACCTTTTAATAGAGTAAAACAGCAGTAATGCGACTCATTCCGTATTTCTGCAACCGGCCACGTTTAGAATCCAGATGCAGAAAAATCTTTGCCGCACTGATTCCTTTAAGGGTCACTTTGTGGTCTATTATCTTCATCCATCTTTTGACTGATGCTCCATTATAAGAATATCCCCCAGACAGCAACTGACACTACATGACATCTTACAGATGCAGCCTGTAATTTCAGTAAGGATATATCGACCTTCAAACACTGAGCTTTAACGTGATGTCTGGATGAGGGTGTCTGTTGAGCAAAAACAAATAATTAAGTACACAGGGGAGTGTTTTTTCCTCCTCTAGGTCCTGCTGTTACCTGAGCTTCTCCTTGGCATCAGCAAAGCTATCGGAAACAAAGTATACAGACTGGTAGTTCTGGTCCTGGTAAGGCTCCACAGAAGCAGCCTGAGGATCGAACTCCCTTCTCTCCGGCTCATCTGAGAGGGCGTGCTGGACAGAAAGCAGACCAAGAGGTTTCAGGCAGTTCAATGTTGAGGCATATCAGTACCTCCTTTGTAAATTTCAGAGGAGCTTTTACACCAACCTTGTTTGTCTTTGCATATTCACATTGCCAAAAGATGTCCTGAGACATCAATGTGCATCATCTAAATTTTGGATTTGGAATGCATGGGCATTTTGATTTGCATTGGTTTATTCAATTAACTTCAGAATGCCACTTCCTGTCACAATTTTTGTGGTAAGGGTTTTGTTAAAGTAAATTTGAAATTAATGTACTGAAACAGTCTGATGGAATACCACAGCATCCTTTGTAAAAGTTGTTTTTTATGGGTTAGATTCAGTCACTTCTCCTTAAATCTGGCTCATGATGAAGTGAAAGTATGAATCAAATGTTTTTTTCTGGGTTGGTGATTTTTCTCCAGGTTGTTACTTACCACCAGCTCTCCGTAGGAGGACAGGAGGCCTGCTCCATAAGCCTTCACCCCATCTCCCTGCTTGCAGAGTCCAAACTCCACAGTGAACCAATAGAGCTGAGTGTAATGCATAGAGGAGGAAAAAGCAGGTTAGTCATCTTGTACGAGTGCACTGCACAGTTTCACATCTGCATGCAAATCAAAGCCTCATGCAAATGCCTTGCAGCCAAGTACAACAACTGAACAGTCAGAGGTTTAAAACCTACACCTTGCATATGCTAATGCAGATGTTTCTAGAAAACTTACCGTTGATAGTTTCTCTATATCTTCCTCTGAAGCTCCCAATGATGCAAGGCCAATATTCTAAAGATACAGGGATTCTGTCAGTTGCAAGCTTGAGAGTGTAAGCTTGTAATTCATACCTATAATTATGAGATACAACCATCCCTGGGGAAATAGAACATTTGAGTCACTTAAGCATTACCTGAGAAAACTGGGCAAACGTTCGATCAGCCAGCATGGGGACATGGCCTAAAAGCTCATGAACACAGTCCCTGAAACAGATAGATAAATAAACAGGACAGAAAGCAAACACATTAACATCAGAAACATAAACAGTCACACACTCACACACAAGTTTTATCAGCGGTAATGTAAGTGCTGATAATGTTTCCCAAATGCTATATTTGAGAAACTATAAAACATGCTAATAATTTGCAAGAGCCAAATTTTCAGTGCTATGCTGTTAGATTACTATCATGTGTATTAATTTTTAGACCTTATTACAGTACACCCCTTTGATCCCTATTCTGCACAGTGATCAGTTAAAGAGCAAAAGAGCACATGCAATAATACCCATAAAGGTACAATGATGACCATAATAAAACAGAAATAACATATCTTTACTGTAATCTGCATATAGACGCACATACATTTTTAATCTTACACTATGAAGGCCACATGTACAGACATGAACAAGGCCAGAAGAAGAGTTATTCTAACCTGCTTGTTGAAGTTAACAAGAGCATTTCATCAACACAGTTTATGATTCCTTCTGCCTTATCTATCTTGCTGTGAACATCTTGTGAGGTGTCTGACTGAACAGAACATTACTGTGGGGGCTGTAGGCAAAAGAAGACCATCTTGGTTTCTTTTGTGGGTGATATTCCTGATCTGCTTCAGAGTTGTACATGCAGAGAAAACCTTTCTTTCAGTGTAATCATCTCTGTATATTTATGTATTGACAACAGGAGGCATGTTATCTCTGTATACATGCCTATTCTAGAAATGTAATGGCTTCACTTGCTGAGGTGCGGCTCCCTAATGGCCATCGAAAAAAGCTCTTTATTTGTCAAGGAGCTATTTTTCTGACCTTGTTGCTATTTTTCCACAACACAGATAAGACAAGAAAGGGTTGATGACAGGCAGGGGAGACTCACGGCTCAGGTGAATGCATGGGTGAGGATGCATGCCGGATGTACTGGGTGCACTGGAACACGCGGAAGGCCAGGCTGGCCAGGAAATCCCGGGCTGAGAGGAGTCCTGCCACAGGCCGCAACTGAAAGCCTGTGTGCTCTGGCCAAGTGAGAAAAATAGGGAAAGCAAAAGACAAAGCGAAATGGAGAAAAAAGAGAGGAGAGAGAAAAGGTATGAGTTGAATTTGTTGATGTACATGTATGAGAGGGTGTTCAGCTACACATACACACGTGTAATGAGTGGGTGAGGCATTCTATTGTACCTTTGAGAAAGCGGGACACATCCTCCAGCTGTGGGATATTGTTGGGACTGTAACCACAGTGTCTCTCCAGCAGACGGAAAGCCTCCAGGTGCTCGCTGCATGCATGAGTGGTGTACAGCCCTCTCAGAGTGGAATAAACCTCCCTCCTGCACACACACACACACACACACACACACACACACACACACACACACACACACACACACACACACACACACACACACACAGGAAAGCACACAGGTACACACACACACACACACACACATCAATGCATACACAATGCATATACAGGCATACACACATGCAGAGAGACAGACATACAGATATGTGTAAAGGTATAGAGACACACAGGCAGACATAATAGCACAGAAACTTTCAGAACTGAAGACTGTTATCAGGGGATTACTGGATACACACAAAAAAGCTCTTGTCCCATACACGCCTAATGCAAAGCAGGATATGTATTTGCTGTAAGAGACTTCTGGAAGAATAACCATTTCCCAAAACGCTGCTCTGCTGCACTTTGATTGAGTTATTCCATCATTTTTTGCAACAGTTGTTGCAACAAAAAATTATTTCTGCTTCATAATCATATTAACTGGAAGCAAGCTTTTCAGGAAAGGGAAATATTAGATCCTTTATTGACACAGCAGGCTTGGTCTGGAAACATGTTCTGTTCCATTAAACTGTTTGCCATTCTATTAACATGGTGACATGACTTAGGTCTAAACTTTAACATAGAATGTGTTAAAGATCATAGATATTGAGCAAAAATACAAATAAAAATGAATTAAAATGTCATTAGAATATATATTTTATTAGATACACCCTTTTGATTGATGACTAACTTCTGTGCCATTAGGATCAAATAGCACAATGAATAACAATATACCACACAATAATACTAACCATGTGCCAATTTCCTCTTCGGTATACTCTACTCTTGGAATCGCTTCACCACTAGAGGTAAAAAAGCAAAACTTTAAACTGAGTAGCCTACTGTAAAGTCTGATGAAAGAAGTAATGAAAGAATAGCAGATTTGTAATTTGCATACTGCTTGTATCTGAAGGCAATTTCTCCAATCATCTTCCTCCGTTCTCTATAGACTGGATCTGTAAATCCCTACATAGTAAAATAAAACAAAATATAAATGCTACAATACACATGCCACAGGAAAGTGAATATAAAGATCTTCTACAATAAAAGTTATCCTGTGTAAGTTCCATTTACAAACTGATGAAACATAGATTCAAAATGGATTATTCTCAAAGGTAATAGTACAAAGAAAATTTATAATAGACCCATTTAAGTGAACATGGAAGAAAGTATTCCCTATCCCCTTAACTAGTAATTCAGTTTAACTGGAATTGTACTGTGCAAAAGATAACACAGAATATGTGCCCTCTAGGTGTCATAAAATAGAAATAAAATACTAGTAATGCAATTTCTAAAAGTTAGGATCAGGCTACAGGTAAATGTGTACTTCTTTTGATAAATGGATGCAGTAACATATTCAAAATTGCGTAACAGAGAATGTGTGCTCACCAATCACCACCTGAATAGGTACACATTCTTTACTAGTACCTTTAAGACAACAATAAAACATACAGCATGACTTAAGAGCTGGTTTTGGTTGGTCTTAATACAATAGCTTTTACACTGAATCAAAATAACTGTATGCCAACATTGTGCCTGAACAGACCTCAAGTTAATGCCAACCTATTAAAATGCATGCAAGCTATTTAAAAAAAAAAGTATGTGCTGAAGGGGAATATAACAACTACTTTGGTCTGAAACTAGCAAAGGATTTGTGTTTAAGTTAAGCCCATTGTTTTGCCTATCCTGTCACATTATAACTTAATAATGCTGGCCAGTAGGTTGCAGCTATTAAGATATTTTCAAGGTCAACTTCAAATTTTCAAAATCTATTAAAAATGTTTTTGACTTTTTTTTTTTACACAATAATCACAAATGAGCCCCTTGAACTCTGTAACAAAACTGTATCAGCCATCTAGTGACTTGAGTCTAACTGGGGTCTAATTTTAATTTGAGTGTCATTTATTTGTTTTGGCATGTACACTATGCACATCTCCTGGTTAAGTGTGAGGACAAACAAAGTTGATGCGTTTAACTAATCTGTGTTACCGGTGGTGAATTGGTATGTGGCTAAGTAGCTCAGGTCCTGATTCTGCCTCTCTATGTGAGATAGATCATACATATGTATTTACTTACCGGGTGATCTTGGTCTAAATCTGGGTCAAATTTTGTGACCAAATGATGACAGTTATCCAGTTCTGTAATTTTCTTTGGAAACCAATGAACTAAAAGTAGAAAATGGGGAAAATATGGTAACATTTCTGCTGTAGCCTGTGCAAGTTAACAGTGAATCTATATTATCAGCTGTTTAAGTTCTCACATTTAACTTCTTTGGTGGTTCTGACATCTTCCGCAATCCTCTTAATAGAGCTGATAAGCGTGCTGACATCCGCCAGGTGCACTTCACAGCGTACATAGTACTCAAGATCCTCAAGACTCTCCTTCAGTTTCCGCCTAGGTCTGGTTTCAAGATGGTGTATTTTTGCCTCAAATGTCTGTGACATGAAAGAAAAGCCATGTGGTGCAAACCAGCAACTGAAAGCAATTCAGCTGGGCCTAGTCAGCCCAACTTCAAAACTAACACCACCCATATCATATTCCATAGAAACTTAGAGTAATTACACTATGGACACACTGACCAGTTAACAAAATGTGGTAAACAAAATGGGAGTGGCATGTCCAATTTTTCCTCACCAGTTTCAAGATCTGATATAAAAAGCATTCAGTCAAAATTAAGCACAGTTTCCACTGATTAAACGTATTTAAATTAGGGGCAAACATGGGGCAAGACTTATCATTATTGATGTTCCCACCCTGCCTGCACCCCATTACCTCCCCCTCTCTCAGACTTCATCATCTTTGTCAAGTGTGGCAACCTTGGTCCTGGAGAGCTACGGGGTGTTCTGTTTTTGCTTATACATTTAACATAAGAAACAATTGCAGAGCCAAGAATCAGGTGAAGTGAGTTTAATCAACCGCCTTGATCTGTTAAGTGATGAGCATCAAAAACACCTGTGGTATACTTATGCAATAAACACATGCATAAGATCAGACGAAATGATTGGCTCTTTGCTAGTAGCCTAATCAACATACTGCATTGTGACGGGGTAAATTCAATTTATTCTGTTCACAAAATATCACAAAATTTATTAATGAACATTACTGATGCAGATTTTATTTTCAGTCAACTGAAATTACAATCTCCCTCTTTTAATTTGTTTTTCTCCAAAGGTCAACCAAGCAAAAACACTGCATCGTACTCCTGAAAAATTAGGACATTTAGAAAAGAAAACAATTGATAATTGTCCATCTTGTGTAAATGTTAAATAAATTTTGATGTCATCATTGCAACATATTATCCATTAAAGGCTGTTCACATGAGATCCCAAAAATCTCTTAGATTTGTTCTGGCCTCTCAAGACTTGCAGCAGAGAGGGTAAAAGTAGAACATTTTAATGAAGATTCTGGTAAAAATGTACTCTGTAATGGCAAGCAGACCCAACCGTGACACCCCTTCTACCATGCATAAGTACCGAGAAGGGACTACAGAAATTGTTTAAAGTGTACCAAAAAATAATAACAATAAAGAAAAATTCTCATTGTGGTGGTCAAATCACTCTTTCTCTTTTTTGTCCACAGAACAGTCCTTGACTAGTCTCCAAAAGAGGCTTCACATGGCCGCATCAAGAATCATATCTGGATAATCAAGACAAAAAACAATTTTCCACAAAAATATTTTTTTTGTCAAAATTGTACATTATGTTTCCAACAATAGATCCCCTTTCTATTCAAAGAAGTGAGCCATGCCATTAGAAAACTACCATAAATGTCTAAGTAGATCTATTGTATAATGCTTAAAGAAGAAGAATATTTATGTTTAGGAAGACTGTTCAAGTCAAAGCTGGGACCTGAAATCTATTGAAATCTGGTGGCAGGACTCAAAGCAAGCTGTTCATTCATGAAAGCCCACAAGCTGGTACAATTCTGCAAGAAAACATGGTCCAATACTGCTCCTAGTAGATACAAGTCATTGATTAACAGCTACAAGAAATCTTTAGCTGAAGCCAATGCTGCCAAATGTTCACATATTTCTGACACAAAGGCCGTTACTGTTGGATCATGCTGTACAAATAAACTAAGTGTATGCTGCTTTTCATATTTTCCATTAATCAAATGGACCTTTCTCATTAATTAAGACTGTCACAAAGGCTTCATTTTATTTCAGCAAAGATATATTTTAAAAAGTACAGATTATTCGAAAGAGGTCTCATTTACTTTGAAGAAACATTGTGTATCTACTGATTTGTCATGTATACCATAATGTATGTAACTATGAACGTCCGTGTACAGGCGAATATTAAGGGTAGTTAACATAAACGATCTAAAAATATTAGATCGAAAGAACGAACATTTTATATTTAAATACAGTAAATTGCAGAATTCAGCGATTATATTTTACATTGAAAAAATTATGGATTTCAATGAAAAACTATCGCATCACTCCCAATGTATACAATAAAGACCAGCTTAAATATGAACTACGTAGTATACACCCACATTTCTCATGTATTCACTTTAAGCATATATAGATATGACATGTTTAGCTTTTGGTACATAGTTCATCTTTGGATTCCCTAATGCTTACCTCGAACACTTTGAGAGCGCGGGAAAGTGCTGGGATTTTAGAATTCCGAAGAGTGAAGAAAAGGTTGAGCAGTGCTTTACCATCCTCCTCATCAAAAACGATCTGCTCACTTGCCTCTGACGACTCCGCCGCTGCGGCCGCAGCCTCTCGTTCTTTTCTCGCGTCCTCTATCAAGCTCTGTCGTCTACCAACGAACCTTGGAGACTATGAAAAAGAACGTGTTAACAAGCAAGGAACCAAACAATTATAATACGTGCACGGATTAAAATCTCTACAAATGTTATAAAAACAACGCTGAATACATTTTAAAGAACTTTACACAGAAGCGCATGGGGTCTGTCTTCACCTTGTAAGCGGTAATGGCGAAATGTTTGCATTGCCAAAAGCGCATAAACACCTCAATGCAGTTTGCGTTAACCTGTTGCATAGCTGACACCTGATACGTTCTTCTTGAAACGCAATGACATGAACTTCGACATGGACTACTTAAATGCACTTGGGAATGATGCGAGCGCAAAGTCCCGTGCGTAACGGTGCGTATTCTTAGCGTGCATCTGCATCACTCTTATAGACCCCTAAATTAAATCTTGCAAACACGCATATCCAAACTAATTTTGAGCAACGATCGATTGAAGACTTTTATAATAATAAGTCAGTTTCTTACCGTCACAGAGTCTGCTCTGTCAAGTTCGGACGCTGCCCTGTGAATGCTCTTTGTAGAGGAACTGGAAGAGCTCGAAATAGGCATTTCTGAGCTCTGAATGTGTTCGACGTCCTGTATAAGTGATCTAGCTAACAGCGTTGTGTACACAGTCTCTTCTTATGCTGGACACCCGTATTTATAGAGGTCATTTCTCTTTCCTGACGTCAAGTCCATCAGTTTCCTTAACAGCTAGTACACAGTCTACAATACTATTATTTAAATGTATTCATTCAATAGTAAGAGTCGGATCTTGATGTTCGTTCAACTTGATGCATACATAATTTGTAGGCTTTTGTATTTCCACTTAACCACAGATTCTTTCATTTTATATATTTACAGGTAATAGTCTAGCTGGTGATGAGGAGGGTCTGTTCTGTAGTGTAATGACATTACAAGGCTTTTCTGATATAAAAGCAACTTTTTATTCTTACAGTATTTGTGGATATTTATAGCAGTTGGTGCAAAAGTAGTATTGATTATAATATTATAAAATAAACATAAAACAACAGAAAACAATGCATTTTCAGTTGATTAACTTAAGTAGTATTCTGATATTTGCAATAGCATAAAGGCTCTGTGACCAGTATGCCAATTTATTTGTAGTTATGTAAGTTTTTAATTATTTAATGCAAATCTGTTATAATTTGCATTGTTATGATTATATCATCTGCAGCAATTTTTGCATTTTTGCAGCATGCCCAGATGACGTGGTATGCAGTGGTTTCATAAACGGCAGGATGAAGTCAAATGCTTTCCATGGCCTTCACAGTAGAGTACAGTAGGTGTACATTAGATTTACACCTCCTTCATCCCTTAATGGACTGGGATGATTCCTTCTTGAGGAATGGTCAAATATTCCACTACTCACCATTCTGATTTTGTGTGACAGTATTCCAGGAGGGATTAAAGCTGAAAGTGAAGGGTGGCAGTACTCATCATTAGTTCTTGATATGAATATATTGTTTGGTGTTTCTGTTAATTCATCCTCTTCTTGAATGAAACACCTGTGCATACATGAGTGAGATGCTCGCACGTGTACAAACCAATGATCAAATATTTATGAAATGTTGTCATATGCAGATATTCAAGACAATTTTCATCTCATTCAGAAGGTATGTTACTATCCTGAATTTTTACTGACTGTGAAATTAGGTCCTTTTGTTGTTAAATGTACCCTAACATGAATTCTACTTTGAAATAAATGTGTTCTGATCACAGCCGCAATCCATCCATCCAAAATGGATGGATTGCGGTGCAGTACCATTCATGGTCACTGTTACCAAGTAAGTCACATGTTTGGACATACCTTTTGTTTGTCCTGAAATGCCTTCTGTCTGCACTGAGATGCCAATTTAAGCATTGCATTTAGTTAGTTTCACCACATCCTTTATGAATTTCTGTTGCCAATATCTCCAAGGCATGAGTTACGAAGCCAGTGTTCATGAGCCCCTTTTTACACATCTGTGAATGAAGTGGATGGTGGGAAAATGTAATGATGTTGATGTGCAGAGTATTATGTAATAAATTAAATAATTTCTCCTTGCTATTATGTCCTTGTTACAAACAGAGAATTAGAATAAAATGACTACTTGATTTTACACTTCCTGCAAATATTGTACAACATAAATATATGTTGTAGTAATTCCATAGATATTTACTGTAACTCTATCTTGTGAAATGAGTTCTGAGGTTGGTATACTACAGCAGCTGCAGTGCAATTATTTTAAATTAGGTAATGTTTTTTTTTTTTTTTTTTTAAAAAAGTCTTAATCATTGATATTGAACAGAAAGGACAAAGAACAAAAACAATTTTGCAGTTGAATAACACATTACAATGTCTCAGTTCCTGAGGGTTCAAACAAAAACCAAAAAATAAGTCTCTGTCTTGGACAATTGAGTCACTTAATCAGCCTGAATTCAATATCTGCTGACCTGCCCTCCCCCCATCCTTGCAAATTCAATTCCCATTAAAATCTGCACATTATTTTCCATCCCAGCCTCAGCATCAAGTGGCGTTACGTCTAGCTAGAAACAGCCTGGTGGTTAACACAATTAAGACGTGATGTGTACAGCCTTGAGGCGTGGAAGCTAAAAGGTTTAGCCATCGTCTTTGGTTTGAATGCTGTTACTGCTGGGCCCCTGGTCAAATGCAAGGGTTATGTCTCCAGTACACAGAGAGGAAACGTTAAAGATCACAAATATCGCCTGGGGTAGCTAAACTAAAGGGCTCTCTTTATTAGAGTAGACAGAAGAATAGAAGGAGATACAATACACTGGCATCAAGACATAGACCAAAAGATGTTCCACCTTGTAAGATTTCATTTTCTGCATGTAATCCAGTCTAACTGGTATTGTGTTGATTTTTTTCTCTTTTTAAAGTAATATAATAGGGGAAGGCTTACTGCTGTGAGAAATCTTCTTTATGATACAGTACATGCAGCAAGTAGACAAACTAATGGAAACACATAACTATTTATTCATTAAAGGTAAATTAATTAAATATACACCACCAACTTTAAATATTTAACCCATCAACAGGGTTAACAGATGTGAACAGACAATGAGTGTTTAAAACTTCCTCTTGCTTTCTCCATATATAAACCTGCCCAGATCAAGGCAAACATAAGTTTGCTCAGAAGTAATGTTTTAGGCTGATTGCACCAGTTTATGCATTGTTATGCACTGGCCTTGTATACAAGCGTTTTCTGAATGCCAGCCCTACCTTGATAACAGCTTTGTGCAGCTTGCAGTCAACCACTTTTGTTGAGATCAGGTCACAACAAACATTCCCTGAGCTTCCCCAAGATATAAGATGTTTAATTTGCCTTTAAGAGGATTTTATTTTATTAACCCTGTAAAACCAGTGAAACATTTCTTACATTTTCTCCACCTTTAGGAACCAATTAACCAGACTACTGCATCCTCCCCTAAAATGTGCCCTATCTGTTATGAGCATTTTTAACAATGATGGTTGTGCATAATCCCCTCCGTTTGACCCAACAGAAAATTCTGAATCCATTAGAAAAATGGGGTTTAACTTTGTACTGTGCAGTCTATCAATAACAATATGTTGCTAAAGTTTATTGAAAGATACCAAAAATCCAATAATATCTCACATAAGTGCTGAGTTTATTTACGTCATATATTTTTTAAGCAGTGTACTCTCAACATTGGAAACTGTGATTGTGGCACAGGAGGGGGCTGGTAGTGCAGTACCAAGGACAGCACCAGAAAAGAGATGCACCCCATGCTCCCAGATTAAAACCCTGGACAAGGGAACAATCCAGAGCTGGACTATCGGAACAGCTGCACCTTGTTTCCCCAGCATACAACTGTTGCACATTCTGGATTCAGAAGTAGATGCATAAGAAGAGAGCATGGCCAAGATTCAAACAGGTGCCACTGGTAATGGCTGCTATCTCGTGTGCTCTGTTCTCCCCAATACAGATTCCGACCAACCTGTGTCTTTGGAGACTTAGGAGAGAGGACAGGAAGCAAATACAGCACCACAACTCAAAGACCAGTTCAGCAGAATGAAACAAATGGATCACAGTTGTTTATAGCAGAAAGGCTATAAACTCCTCCTGGGCTTTGCTTACCTCAACCAGATGCAGTTATTCCTCCACTCAGGCCATGCTTAGCTTAGTGTTCCTTAACCTGACAGATGTTATTGTTTCTTCAGCACTGCATCCTCCCACCAGAATCCCCTAGAGTATCAAACATCAGGAGGACAAAGAGTTCATTAAACTCAATGTAATATAATATAATATAATATAATATAATATAATATATATAATATAATATAATATAATATAATATAATATAATATAATATAATATAATATAATATATCTCATAGTCCATCTTGGAGGGAGAGTTTGTCATGTAGGAATCTATGGTAAATAGAGATGCCCCTACCCTGAATGTGGAGGGGCCTAGGGCACTGTAAGTAAGAACTCCACCTCCCACTGAACATGTATGGAGAACGAGGGCCCCTTGCTCCACACCTCTGCCTGTGACAATGGATATGTCTGTGGGAGTCAGATTTCAATAGCTGCCCGAGGGCTCAGAGATCTGATTCAGCAGGCGATCAGACCCACCACCCCATCCTACCCAGCATGATGCTGATGCTCGTTGTTTTAAATGCCATTTGTGATGAGGTGACATCACTCTGCCTTTCAAAGCCTCTTCATGTTTTTCTCTCTTCTTCTTATTGCAACTTCCAGAGAGACACCAAAACCAGCATCACCACAAAAATTACAGCAATTACGTATTGATCTCCCAGCAGCCTCCACGAATTGAGCTTCACAGCTTTTCCCACATAATTGTTAGATTTCAGACAGAATAATTGCAGCTTGCCCAGCTGGGTAATTAGCCATCCTTTTCCAGCCTTTCTTTTGGCTATTGAAGGTCGCCGGTTTTCATAGATGTCATTAGGCTCATTGGAAGCAACAATAACAGAAAAGAAAAATGTGTTATGAACTGGGGGATAAATAACAATGATTGATAACTTTTTTTAAAGAAACAACAAGCAAATAAAGAGGCTTACTATTGTCACCATTCCATTGCTCCCTCCCCTGTTTTTCACATCTCATGTAATAGCTTGTGAGTGTGGACCAGTGGAAGCCGCAATGGTATGGTCTTGTGGATCAGGCTGGCGGTATTTTTCAGCTCACCACCAAGGCAGAGAGATTGAATGTACAAAGCTACTAGTGTGATTGTGCGCTTTTTCTCAAATATACCCATTGGATCCACTTGGAAAACATTTTTGTTGGTGTTCTATTTCATATAATACTTGGTATGCAGAATACTTATGAAATATGTCTTTGATATGAAAAAAAGTTGAAATTTCTGAAGCAGCAGCAACATGGGAAATAAAACTCAAGGAGAATAATCAGCTGTAAAGGGGATGGTTGGCCATTGTTAGACAGAGCCATTTTGGGAATTTGACCAGGATACCATGGTTAGCAGCCCTAGTAGTAGGGTTGATGTTGTTAGACATTACTGTATGGAAAACCTGTAAGTTGATGTACTTACAATAAAAAAATTTGAAGTTTACTTACAATTTTTTATTGTAAGCACATCAATTTGGTATATATATATATATATATATATATATATATATATATATATATATATATATATAGGAGGTCCTCGGGTTACATTGTTTCGTGGTTATAACGCACTCCCATAAATTACTTAAAAAACCTAGTTATGACCTAAGTGGTTTGGTTCGTAAATACGACCTCAGAAATAAAGATGAGAAATTGTTCTCTCTTTTTTATTACTGTTTCATTTAATTACTGTGTTTTTTAGTACTGTTTCATGTGTTCTGTGTATAGAGTGAGTGACTTCAGGTGTTAATTTAGGTATAATTTAGGTATAAATTCCGACTGACGTCGAAAATCAGCTTACGACAAGTCGTAGGAACGGAACTCGTTTATAAGTCAAGGACCCCCTGTATATATATTGAAACATGGATACACCCATAATACACCTCCAACTCTCCTTGCCGAGGCATTCAAATGCTTGTTAAAGCTATATTGTTAAAAATAGCAGCAGAAATATATGTAATTAAAGCTTTATTAAGTGTTACTTCAAACTATTTCCGCACTGTCATTTTCAGGTTATATGAAAACTAATCTGACATTTAATGTCATCACTGACAACACTACACTTGGTGTGTCAGAAGCAATCACCATTGTTTTCTGTCTTCTCTTTCAGCAATTTTCGCCCAGCAATAATTACTGGTGGCCGCAAAACCCTTTCGTATGTGTCAAAATACAGCTGCCAGTTGGAGTGACTAATCATGTAGAGTGCCATTTTATAGTTTTTTACACATGCAATTTGTCAGAAGTGGCAAAGCGTTTAGGAGGGCATGGGGTGGGAGGAGAGGGTGGCAGCGGGGGTGGCCATAGTGGGTTAGGGTAAGTAAGATTGCCTCCATGAATCCTGCAATTTCTGGGAGAATCAGGGGAATGGGATGAAATGCAACCTCCTGATGGATGATAATGACACCCAGCCCACTCCCACCCACCCCACCACCTCATGCTTCACCCCTCTGCTTTTATGGTCTGTCATGGTAGAACCTCAGACCTCCCAAAGTCTGTCACAGTTCATGGCCAAAGACATGGCCAAGCCCGCCCCTCCTCCCTTCCTATCTCCAGCCTTCCCACAATCATTCTGATTCACATGCAATCAAACTCTTCAAATGCCTGAATATCAACTCAGCCACACAGCAATGAGCCCATAACTGGAATGTCTAAATACATCAGCTTGAAACAAGGAATAATTGGTTCTCACAAATATTGCTTTTACCATTTGTTAAAAAGCATCACACACATCAAATGCCCTGTCAATTTAAACAATGATCAAAGCCAAAATATGACCTTTCATTCGAGCTGAGACTTTACAGTTTCCAGTGCTTGCACACAGACTCGTGATTATGAATGCTGTCATTCCAAAACTAATTTTATGTACATTTCTGAACAAGTTATGCGATGGCAACAAATTATGGCACTTATATGGCATCGACAAAGCTTTTCCAGAATCATACTTAAAGTATAATCATACTGTCAGCAATAGCTTGCACAAATCGCTCCCAGTCAAGATTGTTTGATGTAAGCCGATTTTCAGACTTTTATTCAAGCACTCTAAACTGCCCCCAGAGGAGGAGATTTCAAAAGATTTACATTATAAGGGGCAAGTGCCGAGGTGAATGTCATACAGAATATGTCTTGTTCTGTCATCACAAATTCCAGTCACTGTGTGTTAGGTCTAATCTCTAATGACAGATCTAAAGGAAAAAGGTACTTTGACCATATTAAAATACTCTTGTATAATACTCTTGAAATTGCTTTATTTTTTAGTTTTAACTGGAAGGTTCATTCGATGCCCAAGATTTTACAAGAGTAATATTTTTAAAACATCAATGCCTTAATACTCTCCCTCTCCTCAGAATGTTTTAACATAAATTTGAGTTATCATCTCATGAAGTACCCAATGAAAAAGGATATGAGTGTAGTGGACATGGACAGTAATGTGTCTAAACAACAGCCATCTTTGTGAGTAAAACATATATCACAAATAACCATTCACAGGGCACGCTTCACAAAATGACTTCTTGCTTGACAAAAAGTGCATTGGAGTTGAACATTGTTACAAAAATCTAATCTAACCTGAGGCTGACTGCAGTGTAATGACACTGCTCCCTCTCACATAAACACTAACTATTTTCCATATGGTGGCTTTAGTAGCAGTGAGGCTTTATTGGATTTGTCTTTCATAATGGAGCTGTGTGCTCTCTCTGCCTGCGGGGCAGACCGCAGCAACATTTGATAATTACCAGGGCCCCCTGCTGCAGTGACCAATCTCTGTGTTAAAACTCCTGACATTTATATGTCAGGCCACCAAATATGTGTTCACACAGTTCTTGCTAGTTAGATGTACTTATCTAAGCAACTGTCTGCCATGATAAAAAATAAATGTACTTTCTTTCCTAAGGGGAGGATGTGATGTTATTTGCAAGGACAAATGTGTGATGTTGCTCCTCAGAGCAGTGTGAATCTGACTTAGGCATACCCATTATTTTCAATTGCCTTTAGGGATGGAGCTGACAGAGTGCCTCTCAATAATACCAAATATGGCCATTGCCACCACATAGAAAACTTACCCTTATATAGCCTTTTTTAAATGAGCAAAGCACAGATCAGCTTTACCCCAGGCTCACCAAAATTCATCCAGTTTACTGCATCAGTTTATTAGTGCAGAATAAAGTAAAGAGGTTCATCTGCAAACACGGATGGCAGCAAGGGCAATGGAATTCAGCATTAGTTTATCTGCCACCCATCAACAGTTGGTGCCACTGTGCCAATTGGGTAAAACCTTAGCTTCATCCCCTGCTTTGCTCACATGTGTTGGTGTGTCAAAATTAATAGAAAGCCCATTTTGGCCAGACACAGGGGAGTTATGGTCAGACTGTGCTGTCCTGCACAAATATTTAATTTACTCACTGGCTGCATAAGCATGCCCTTAAATGGATGAATGCCATCCTCACCAATAAGAGACATGACCATGGCCACGTAGAAATAATACAACAATATTCTTTTGAGAGGATTCAATCACCCAGTCATGGGATAAGCAGCTACACTACATACATGGGCTTTTACTCAGGTAGCCACATGAAGCCCACATGAGCCATACAAAGGCCTGTTACATTTTATATATTTTTGAAAATTTAATTAATACATTTTAACTGAAAAAAAAAACAATAAAAAGATCATAAATTGGATGGCTGAAAGCAAATTGAAGAAACCTGCTGTAACTCAGAGGTCCATTGTGAAAACTTCAACTTAAAAAAAAAATTTACTTAAAGGTGAAGCTTCTAACATTTCAGTCATAAATTCATTACATTTCATGCAAAGAGTCCCGGCTCCGTGTTTACCATGACGATAATGCATTTATCACTGAAGCTAGCAGTGATCTGGTTATGGATATTAGCAGAGGACAGAGTATTGAAAGCTACTATAGCAAAACAGCTCTGGAAACACTTTTTACCAACAATGACACAAATATATGGAGGACAGAACACAGAATGAAAATTCACTCTATAAATTGAAGAGGGCTGGATAGAGAATATTCTTGTATTTCACATCCACAAGTCTCACATACATGGGACATGGCTGACAAAAAAGCCTAGCGGGTTCAGAATAATGCAGTTCCTTGAGAACCTCCTCCTTTTCCATTCCTCATATGGAATGGTAGTAAAGTAAAGTTAATACTGGTTAAGAACATTAATCAGTGTTCTGTGGGATGTAGAGTAGGAAGCCCTAACCAATGAGGGTGTGAGCACTGACATCCTTATTCCCATACTACAGGACTGTCTTCATCTAAAGTGTATTTGACACCATGTGAGCAATCACACCTCTCTGGGTTATCCAGCCAATCATAGATGGTGGTCATCATGGTATCCATTTGAAGCTATAATCATTTGATACTACTTACAGTCTTCACTATGATCTTGGAGCCATGATGAGCTGAGGGTGGGGTGAGCTGAGCCTCTAAACACACCTTGATGACTCAGAGGTGAAATGAGAGGCCTGTTATCCATCTTCCCTGCATGAGTGTCCAAAACGTTATTTCATTGGTGTATTCCCAGACCACTTCAGGTTTTATGTAAACAAGAAAAGGTTGCCATGAGTACCCTGAATCAGAGTTTAAGGACTTATTTTGAGGATAATGACACAAACAGTGAGTCTTATTGTCTGTTACCTTACTGAGCTCTCATGTCATATTATTATCAATATGCGATGACCACAGAAGAGAAAGATTTAGCTGCTGGCTGTCCTTCAGAGCACAGCCTTCAATCTCCCAAAATGACAGAAAGTATCATTGCAAAGAAACAGACCGATGAATATATTTGTGCATTTCTAACATTAAAATAGGAGTGAGGGGGTTCAAAATTAATTGCATTTCTAATAGTTTATTATCAGTTGTTTAAAACTTCAACGCTATAATTTACATACCTTGCTTATAATCTGAGCTGACGAAAACAACACAAACACAAAAGATACAATTAAGCAGAACGGATTGCTAGGAGGTACACATAACATCAGTTGATTGAAATGCTTGTTAATCAAGCAAAACGAATGAAAGCAGGGAGAGACCATTGAGTTTTTAAAGGTACATGTTTTGTATTTAACTTGCAGCTCACAAGCCAGTATTACTTTGCTTAATTTTTAAAGACTCAGTGCTAAGTGCTTGCATTTTAAAATGTATTGAAATACATGTATGATTTGCTTTGTCTAAAAAAAACAACATATAACTGAAGTAAATCCAAATCCTTTGGGACTGGTTCACATTACTGAATTACAAGTGACGCCAAAATACAATTGAAAGAATTTTATTTACATGAACATAATAGTTGTATATTTTCAAATAGGATACTTCCGTTTTGATAGCTTTGTAATGCCAAAAAAAATGTATGTATATTGCAGAGAAATATAAAGTTATTAACCAAGAAAAGTTCAAGACAGAAGGATAAGAGAGAGAGGCATCTGTAAAAATGAGGATCCTTAAATGATAGTTCAAGAGGGACAAGATTTCTATGCATTAACAATGTATTAAGCATACCCTTTTGTTGTAGCCTGCAGGAGTATTTAAGTGCCATTTTTTTCACTGATCATGCAATGCAAAACTCTGCTTCACACTTACACATGAACTTCTTGACTGGGGAATTTGATTTGAAAACTTACTAGCTACTGACATCATTATTCATTTTTATTCACTTTTTGCAATCGCTATTAAGATTGCAAGAGGACAGCTATTTGTGGTTTATACTTGCAGGGAGGTACCATCATTTCCTTCTACTTTTATTTTTGTCAGTCTAGTGTACAAAATACCCCATCAGACTCTTTTTGCAAACCCTGAGTAGAGTAAATATTCCATGTTTGCACATAGTACTCTATGAACCAGATTTATCAAGGTTTTTGCGAAGGTTTTTGCACATGCAGTTTCAGTGGGATGATTTTTGATTGGAGCAGCAGAACAAATTTAACCAATCACCTCTCTCTTACTCTATTTGAACCAGCAAATAGAGTTTTGTGCACACTATATCCTTCAGTGAACCAGGCCCTCAGTGTCTTCTGTTTAGCACTATTTATATCTATGGTCTGAATTAAAGCAATCAACCAACACCAACGTGTGCTCTTTGTTAAGATGTGTGATGTTCAGTACTCAGAAATGTGTGCCTGAAAACGTTCAAATGGAATTAAATTGGAACTGAAGTGTCATTGAACTGAGCAGGTGAGATCTAATGAAATAGCACATTTGCTTTTATGGATCATTTGTAAATTGGTTCAGAAAGGATACTGTGAGCTAACATTTAACCCATAAAATAGAGGTATTTACCAAAAAACAAATGATTTGTTTTACAAATCCAGAGCAAACCGAACATTGTTCATTGCTTCTCAGAACTCATATTGTTAATAGCTGGCATTGAATGACCACACACCTGCATAAACAGACTGAACAATAACTAGCTATGTAATTCTTACCATTCACACCAACATGCACGACCAGACAGACAAAACATATCACAGCTATAGCTGAATGTGTACGTTACAACACACAATCCTTTAAATTACACATATTACTTAATTTACATTTTCACAATGCTTATACAATAATTTATGGATTTTTAAAGATGAGAGGTAACCACACTGTACCTAATAATAAACTTGTTTAGAAATATTCACCTTCTGTAAACTAGCTAAGGTAAAAAGACATGAGAGCGGGACAAATGCTCACTCAAGCTCTTCAAAGGCAGATCAGGGTCATTCCATGCATGAGAAGTTTCACTTCTGTTGCTGTTTTTGTGATATTTCTTCCTCACAATTAAACCCAATTCATTTGCCCATTCAGTTCTTGGCTGCAAAATGGGTTTTACACGTACATGTCTAGAAGGTTATTTCAAAATGCCCTGGAATAAAACTACACTGCACATGCATAAAATGTTTTTATTTATTTCTGGGGCAACACAATTACATATTAATTTGCATGATCTTAAAAACTAAGTGAGGGATTCCAGCGGTCGTTTTGAAAGGCATGATACATTATGCTGTGCTTGAATACTATTAGAAATAATTTAAAAAAATAATAACAATGTTTAACAATTATTATTATTATTATTATTATTATTATTATTATTATTATTATTATTATTAATTATTATTATTATTATTATTAAAGACCATGTGTGCACACATACTTGCGCATTTGCACTTGCATGTAATGCACAGCTGATGTTGGTGCCGAGCAATGCTCAATCAGAATGCCAGGCAGCACAGTGCTCTTTATAGTGCCTCTCTGTCTGGCCTTGATGTGACATCAGTTCTGCCAGTGCATGAGATTCCAGTCTCCATTTACTGGATATACTGTTAAATTTGACCATAAAATATGCCACTGATCTGCAATGGTTTAAATTTTGTTTTATTTCACATATACACCCTTCCAAAATTTGGAAAACAATTTTACATTTATCGTTCAATTCATTGTTAAAAAACATGATTTTGTATTTAGTTTTGCAACCAATGAACACTGGTTGCAAAATGAAAACTGGTTGCACAGATCCTGTGGAACTGGAAGAGCAAAGCCCTGCCCATACCAGGGATGTATCAGGACATCAAGCTTTGTTCAATAACATGACTGGAAACAACTGTTTGGCAAAGCTTTTTACTCAACCTATGAGAGTTACAGCAATTCTATATGAGGTTCTGTGAAATAATCCTGACAGAATATACAGTGGTGAGGTAGTGGAGCCTCTTGGAACAATGATCGTAGTTAAATTATGTTTAAAGTATTACAGGCAGACTGCATCCTCCAATTTTAGAATTTTGAACTTCAGGCAAAATGACACAATACAAGTAATACAGACAACTTTGAGATGGTATAACTTCTGGATGGCAAAACCAAAATAATTATGGGTCATATTTAAAGGTTCTGTATGTACTGTGTAAATTCATTCCAAAAGTAAGACAGAATAAACAGAAAAGAATATACACAGTGTATGAATGAGCCATTGTGTGAAATAAAAAAATATTCCAAAAATATAAAATACAGAAAGCAGATAAAGAAAATAAGATTGGGTACTTCAATATAGGTGCTATTAATGAAAAAGTAGTAAGGGAAGCTAACAGATGTTTAGACATTCAGATTAGCCAAGATAAAGAGAGTAATACTTCAATTCCACAGTAGAAAAAAAAGATAGCTAAGGACAAGTAGGTAAAAATGAAATTACTGGAATGACATCTGAACAGTTGTAATACCAGCTGTTAATGTAAAGTACAGTAGAAGCTCTGACATGCACAAACATCAGTAATGGGGGTTATTTCTAAATGCTGACATCTTCATGTACAATTGCATCATTTTATATCCTCAAAAGGGAAAAAAATGCAATCCTCACACTGAATGAAAAATCAGACAAATTGTTTAGCAAAAATAATTTTATTAATTTTATATTTGCATGGTGAAAATTAAGTGCAAAGTGCAAGTAAGTTTAAAAACTAGACAGGAGCCAGAGAGCAAATGTTTCAGCACATGTCTATCCTCAGTGCAATTCATTTTTCACTTTTGACAAATTTTTGGCTTCACACACCTGATTAGGGAAGACCTGGGATTATTATAGCACAGGGAAGTTGTAACACTTTCAATTTCTCCAAACAGGAAAAAGACAGAAACATGTAATCATTCGTAAACAGGCCCACTTTCTACCTAAGCTCACATGTACAGTTACATGCCCCTGTGAGCAAGCTTTATAGTTAAAAACTGATCTTGAGGTAAGAAAGTACATTTTTTGACAACATTTTGACTTTTACGAATGCATTTTATGAACATAAATTTCAAGTCTTCATGCTACAACATAGTACTATAACATAGATGACAGGTTAAGGGATAGTTGTAACAGGATTTTCAAAAGTTTTACAACTATCCCCTAATTATGATTAAGGCTGTTTCTTGTATTTTTCAGCATGGTAAACAAAGGAAGGGAAAACCTGACAGGGTAGTGGTGCAGATATTCTTTAAAAAGCCTCAAATGAGGTTGAACAGGGTGGAGCTGTGCAATCTGTTGCAAAATGCTATGGTATCTGTCATGTTACTCTTTGCAGATACTGCAAAACATTACAGAAGCTGTAGGAGGAAGGGGCCAGTGGGTTGCTCAGAGCAGGATACTGCAGTGCCAATAGAGTGTTTACTGATGAGCAGGAGGAGAGGCGTAGTAATGAAGGGAACTGATCTGCAGTGATGGATTGTCTCCTCATGAGATGCATGATAGACACATGATAGGCAAAAGTGAATCAGTACACTGAAGAAATTTGGTATTTCTGTTGTTCCAAATGATCTTTTCTTAGGTCTGAAAACAAACAGTAGTAGATTTAGAGGAGGACTGAAATAAAGTACATTGTAAAAATGTTCAAATGGAGGCACATGCATATGTGTGTACACCGTCTGCATTTTAGCATTATAAGGTATGTTCCTGAATAATGTTTTTTTTGCAGCAATAACAGTGTATGTGCTGAATTTCTGCGCTTTAAGCTACTTGTTACATTTAACCCCAGGGACTGTTACAACTATCCCTGGGTGGGGGATAGAATGTAACATTTGACTTCTTGTATTTGAAATGAAATTTCACAATCTCTATTAGCATAGGAGGTATGGGGATAGTTTCATTTTGAGGCATACAGATCTGGGTACTGTCTCAGATTTTGAAAGGTCAAGCACAAATAAGAGCAGAATAATGGATGCAAAAGTACAAATTGTCACAATCATCCCTGGTCTCTCCAACAACAATTTGACTGAGTGCAACAATACCTTATATTTTACATTCATCATTTTATATACTTACACTGACATATTTTTAAACACTTTGTATCACAAAGTTAGTTTAAATTTAGTGGCAAATACTACAAGATTTGTGTGTGCTTTCTGAATAATAGATCTTTGGATTCAAACTATTTTACACTGGCCTTTCTTCTTATTATACATGTTTTTACATAAATGTATTACATATTAGTAGCACCAAGACATGCCGCTTTTTCTGATTTTGATATTATTTCAAGGATTTTAATGATGTGAAGTATTATTTATTTCAGTTTAAGGGTCTCCCTCTGTATCAGAGCAAAATATTAATAAAATATATTTGCATATTCCATTTCCACTTTCATACAATGTTCAGTAGGTGTTTGATAGAAATCACTGCACATTAATTATCATTGCTGGTGTGGGAATTGGATGCTTTTAGTCAAAAATTGTTGCTTCAGATGTGGTCATTCCTGATCTTAATAGAAGGCATTGCAGATGTTCGTTCTCCCCAATTCCTTGATGCTAATGCTCTAAATTGAGGAACAATGCTAACTGAATTTGACTATACATCCTTGTGGCTGCAAGAATGGTATATAGACTCACTGTCCTGCGGTAATTTAAATAGGAAAAATGCTGTCTCTTTCACTGGTCATCTCTGCATGCTATGGCAGGGTTTTGTTTCTCTCTCAGCAGCAGAAAACATTTCATTCCCTTACCATGAACATCACCAACTGGAAAATGTCACAGCATGACAGGGACCAGCCAGCACATTGCACTTCTGCCCTTAGGGGCTGCGAGGTCTGTCACTTCGCCTAATCTGCAAGGCCCTGGCCCCGCCCTGCCCAGCCATGACTGCCAGACACAACCACACCCTCTGACATTTAGCTTTATCGTTAAAATGGGCCTTGATTTCCTGGTTTTATACAGAATCCCATTTGTATGTTTTATCCACAGTGAGCAATGCCATTTCATCCTCTTTTGCAATCACTTTAATTCTGTGATAAAAATAGATCCGTCTTCAAAGAATATACACCCTTCTTTCAGAAATACATATTTTGAACAACATACAGTGTCTGATCTTATGTATAACTCTCACATTGACCATATTCATTGAAATTTCATACTGGATTTATCCAGTAGAGTATCTTAGCTGCTGTTTATAAAAGCCATCACAAGTTTTCAAAAACTGATGAATGATTGCTAAATTGTCATAATAGGCACATATATTTGAACTTGCTGCAAAATTGCGGTAAAAGTTGGCATCCCATAAATATGGAGTAAGGCTGCAGAGGCCCTATTCTGGTCAATTAAATCAAAGCAATCAAAGTACAGGCAGTTTAATCAGTGTACAATCTTATTAATGCCTGGAGCTGCCCAAAACCCTCAAGCAAGCACAGAAAAAATGTACAGAATATACTCTATAGTGGGAAACCCTAGTGAGCACATCTCCTATTACCTTTTAAATCGAGTGCCCCTCATGGTCCAAATGGAAGCATTGCAAATCATTACAGTCCATGACCTATACATTCCACTGTCTTGAGCCAGGCCCCCAGCTGGTATTGAACAAAGTGAGCTTATCCAATATGAGCGCAGAATGCCGTCCTGGGCCCAATGTCAAAGGGAAGGAAGAGAGTAAGAACTTTGTGCAGCAAGTCAGAGATTTTCACTCTAAACTTCGCCTGCAAGGAAAATTTCCCCAAAATCCATGGAATCAAGCTTTGGATAAAGTAGTTAGCAATCAGCAATGTCTACCAAACTGTCTAAAATATCATTGAATTCAGAAAAATCAAATTATCATTCTTGGCTTAATTACATTTATTATTATTATAGCACCAGAAGCTATACAGGGGTAGACTTAAAGAACAGAACACACAATATGGATTGAATGGACACAAAATCTGGTAGAAGGAGGAAGAATCTGATTTTCAAATACTCCACAAGAGTTAAGTATTTGTGTTACTGTAACCCTCAACCAGAATCTAAAGAATGGAGCTGGAGCCCCCTGCTGGACAGGTGGGGACAGTGGCTTGGGTCAGTCTAACACACCATCTGCTCCAGACAACCAGTAAGGAAATATTTCTTTACCTTTTTCACAATGCAGGCCTAAAGCCTTTTCGGTTAAAAACAAAACTGTGAGAATTAAATACTCCTCTTTACATATACACAGTTGTGCCGTGAGAGCATACAAACATATAAAAATACTTGTTAACTAGTCTGATAAGAAAATAATGTATAAAAGTATATAGCAAAAACATTTAATCATCTTCGTCCTTGGATCCTTCCCATCATTTTCTCTTATATTACATGAAGATAAAACAAAAAAACTACAATAATTTCTTTGTATCCCTTATTCAGAAATACTCACATCAAAAAAGACCCAAAAAACAAAAACAAGCCCAAAAACCCCTTTTTAATAGTAATGTGAAACCTAATGATAAAATTTGGGTCAAAACAAGCCAACCAAACAAGTTTTTTCTCTCAGCAGGTAATGAAATGAGTTTACCTTTCATGACCCAAACATAACAGAACCAATCCCACCCCAGATTTGGCCAAACCAAAACTCACAACAGCAACTGCTCTTTATACTCATACGCGTTTCCAATTATTTGAGTACTCACTCTATGTGGGTAAATTGTTTTTTACCTGTGAACCTAATTACCATTATCCCCCCACAAATGTCTGCACTTCAGCTCAAAAGAGTGTAAAATTAAAATCACATTAAATCAGTCAAAACACCAGGAATTCATTTAAAATATTAGGCCCATGTGGAAATTCATCATTTTTGGCCTTTGTTGTGCTCAGTGTGGATTTTCAAGGAACTTTCTGTAATATTTCACTTATATTTTTAGCCTAGAGGCAGTTTCTTTTTGCCTTTTTTTGGTTTGGCTAATCTGTGAGTGTATATGCAGAAAGACACAGATGTGTATATTTTTGTGAGACATCACAATACAACCAGCTCCTTTGATTTCCATTACATATGTTATGGCAGTGTTAACATGTGGATGAATGAGGGAATATACAGTAGACTGAGTGGTTGTGGCCACTGAAACAACTGCATTCAAAGACATAAAGTTGGAAATATTCGCTTACAATGGAACACAAACTTGGCATCACTTTTTTGGCTGTTTTGCACGTATGTACATACATACATTCATACAGTTATTCTTACATACATACATACATACATACATACATGTATATAATTGTGTTTATGTATGTCAAACCAAGCTTGTCAACCCCACTCACTGTACTTCAGTAATTCATTGCAGGTGCACTTTCAAAATCACAACAAATTCCAATTATGTACAGTAGCTGGTTAGTACATGTAAGTAGGAACCAACATGGCATGACATAGTCAAAGCTTGAGTAAAACAACCTCAGTCCATAAGGCCAAAATACCTGCAGCTAAAAAGATTTTTTCATTTTTTAAAATTGACATTCTGGTACGTTTTTATCATCATCATAGCCATCAATATCATCCAAGACTACAAATGCCACTAAGACAACATGGCAAGGCAATACAAGTCTGACATAAAAAATGGAATTTTTTGTTTAAGAAGTAAGGATTAGTGTTGGAAGGCATTTGCATGTGTGTCTGCATGTTACTTTGTGTGTGTCTGTTGGGGAGCAGAGTCTTGATATAATTTTCAGTTTGCCTTATTTGTCCTCTAGTGTAGTCCCTGGCCAGAGCCTCCAGGTTAAGGCCGCTGTAGAGGCTGCCATTCAGAGTCATGCAGGTGTGGGAGGCAGCACTCAGTCACACAGGATGTGATGTAAGAAGGCAAGGGGGCGGGGACTGGTGACAGCAGCTTGGGTGAGTGTGTGAAAATGTTAAGAGCCGGTCAGACGATCACACAATGGCAGCCACTCTTGTCCTTCTCTTTGCGTGTGGGTTCGGGTGAGGGTGGGCACTCCTGCTCCTGGAATTTTCTAGGAGAAGCACACACTTACATGTTATTATGAGCATAGATCCAATAACACACTGCATTTCACTTTTATATTTTCAGTACAACACAGAACAAAATGTTTTAAAAAGTTCAAAGCAACAAAAAAACAGTAGTAGTGAGTATTTTACTATAACAAAACACATCATCCATGGATTATATTTTCTTATACAGAACTAAAAAGAAAACTAAAGCAGTGTCTCTTCCTATCATATCCAAAGCTAGCATAATTCCACACCCCACCTACCTTATTACTCTAACAAGCTCATGAAAGGCTTGGTCTACGTTCATTCTGATCTTTGCCGAGGCCTCCATATATGTTACCTTCAGCTGTCTGGCCAGTTGCTGGCCCTCTTCTTGAGTCACCTGTAACACAATAACTCAGTGTTCATTATAAATCTAAGAGATCAGGAACTAAAGATACAAACCCCATACCATGATTAGTTAAACATCTAATTTTGAAATATTTTCAGTGTGCATCAGTACCAAGTGGAATCAGTCAAGCCTCAATTTTAATCATGAAAAGAAAACATTCCTAACCACAAGGTGGCATTGCAGTCATTCTGGAATGAGCTGCTGTAAAGCCCTTTGCTTTTTAGAAAATCTGGACTGAATGTAGGCTTACTTTTGGATATTTGTTCTTCTACCTGCATTGAATGGGCTGCACAGCTGCTTTACGATGATATACATCCAATGGTGTATCCCTTTTTTACCAAGGCTGTTCTTAATCCTATGTTCTTCCACACCATCTTTCAATTTCAGTCCCTCCAGAAAATAAACTTCATACATTCACCAAAATAAATCATTTTCCTATTTCTTAATACAAATCAAGCTTATCTGCCAATGCCCATGATTTCATATCAGGTCTATTGAGGCCAAAGAGTCCTTTGGAGTGTCCTGTGTTTCCAAGTCGCCTAGTCCTCATGCTCATGATGTACTTCTACTCTCAATGCTTCCGTGATCAGAACAATTACTCTCTTCCATCCAATGGAAACAATGTCTGAGTCCACTCACAACACAAGTTTACATTTGGCCATTGCACTCTAATCATGGATCAGCAGCTTTCCCGCTTAGGTCATGGGCTGTGAAACTCACCTGTCTCTGCAGCTCAAGGTCTGCCTTGTTTCCCACGAGGATCATGGGAAACTCGTCCCGATCTTTCACCCTGAGGATCTGTCTCTGAAACTTGTAGATCTCCTCAAAGCTGATGAACACAAATAAGACAGCATTCATCAGGGACAGGTACTACCACAGTATTTCACAAAACTTCACAAAGGTCAGAGCAAAAGTGCAAAAACCATTTCTTAAAAAGAAATTCTACAATTCTCCATATGAGGCAGTGGTCATTTTAAGTTATTAGTTCAGTAAACATCAAATTATATCAACAAGAATGTGATTCAATTTTATTTAACTCTTTATATGAACACAAATCCTTTACTAATTTTGCAGATATTACACTCAGACACTTAAACAGTGAAAGTTTTTTTTCTCAGTGGACAATAGGTTCGCTTAAGGGTGGATGAAGAAGTAAAACCTTCCTGAACTGTCCAATAGTAGTACACCAAACCTGGGCACTGATTGCATGATGCAAAATGTTTTACAACTCAGAGCACTATTCACTGCAAGGCATGTTTCTTCCATTCTAGAAACAGTGCAATGCTGTGATTCAAGCAGGCAGAGGTGCTGAGAGATCACTTTCCCTTTCCATTTCAGAGTGAGGGTTTCCATCTCCTGGAAATCACAATGGAATGCAGATCCCCTCCCCTGCAGCCACATGAATGAATCTCTTCCTCTTCCTCTTCGTGTCTGGGAGGAGGATTTTTGTGAATCATAACTGGAGTGAGTGCCATCTGGGTAAGCCCTGTAGGGAACCCTGCTCTCTTCTGATTATGTTGCTACAAGATTCTAGAAGCATTGAGAAACTTCAATGTTAACCATTTGCTAGGAAGAACTCTGCCCTGCTGTGCTGCAGTGGAGCCCAGCTCAGTTTCCATTCATTTAAGAGTGAATGCACAGGGTGAGAGCAAACAGCATTAAACATGACAGCCCTTTGATGGGGTAAACAAAATGTTCCAATCAACACAGGACCGGTTTGCAGAAAACAGCCCTTTCACAGCTTTGCCACCACATGGTAAACATGGTCCTAGTCAGAGCTGAGTGATATAAACACAGGAAGGATGGTTTGTTTTTAGTAAACACACACAGCAACCCTCAGGGACACTCTCCACCAATGGGTCCCCACACAGGAGGCTCACTGACAGACTCCCACAGCTGACACACACTCAGCTAACTGCTGGACAGAGTCATCCAGCTAACCTACTGTCTAACTAACTGGGTGGGTAGCTGACTGACTGATTGTCTGACACACAAGGGTGATTGACAGAATCAAGTTTAGTCGATTCCCTGTCCAGTAAGACTGAGGAGAACATTTTGTTTCCAGTGAAATAGAGACCACTCTCAAGGGGAAAAGGGAGAATGGGAAAAGACAGTCAAAGAGGTAGAGAAGGAGAGACAGGAGGAAATGCAGTGAGAGAAAAGAAAGTGTATAAATGATCCTAACAAAAAGGCAGGTTGACATTGTGCAAGATGAAAGAGTGAAGAGGCAGGGAGAAGGACAGAATGAGAACATTTCTACCATGGCATTGTAAGGCCAGTGTCACACATACCTCCCTCGGTCAGTGACAGAGAAGACAAGCAGGAAGCCCTCGCCTGTCCTCATGTACTGCTCCCTCATGGCTCCAAACTCCTCCTGCCCCGCCGTGTCCAAAACTGCCAAACACAAGAGAGGAATCACACAAGAGTCATTGACAGAGCAGAACAGACTATGTGTGGGTATGAGAAGTCAACATCTACCGAGGCTAATGAAGAACCCATTTCAGCCATGCATCTCTAAGGTTTACCCCTATGTGACTCTTATTCTTGCAAAAGAGCATAGATCACAATTGTAAGCAGTCCACAGCACAAAAATTAAAGACTAGACACACATTTGAAAACTGCTGCTTGAATTTAAGTGAGTTGCTAAATTTTCAGCAGTGATTTGTCTGTTTGAGTGTGCTGTATTATCTATGTGCTTGCACCACTTTCGAATCTCCTAATTCAGTGAGGTACTTACTGTCAAGTCGAGCCGCTCTCTCATCAATCACACACTGCTTTGTGTAGGAGTCCTCGATCGTGGGGTCATAATCCGTGACAAAGTAAGACTGAGGAAATAAAAGAGGAAACCTCACTGACAACACACATACAGTATCTTGAATAATGGTCTTATTCCTGGTTACAATCAAAGTCCAAATCAGCCATAAGCACTATGACATGACATCAGCTCATGTTTATATTACTGTAATCTGTGTATTCCAAACACACCCTTATGGAGCAATATGGGTACATTTTTACAATTGTTTTGTAAACAAAAACAATCAAATATTTACCAATTTACTTAGCAACTCGCTGTTGTGGTTCACCATGATGGTTAGCTATCAAGTCAACTATGAATCCTGGGCCAGAATGTATAGAAGTTGTAGTTATATCTTGGTAGCAGGTGTATTCTAAATAGGATGTTTCTTATACGTATTTTCATTACAGGAATCTATTACTGGTTACTCATATCAAGGATACCGGCTTTTTTGAGTTGGCTAGAGTGCTTACATGAATCATACTGACATCAGAATACATTAACATTCTGAGTAAAACTGGAGTATCGGTGTGGATGTAAATACAGTACTTCTTACTATGGTGTCATTTTGAAGGAATAGACAAACTTGGTAATTTACCTTAAATCCAAATTATTATTTATTTACTAAATTTTATTCACTAAATACCAATGAAATGAACTTCATAACAGTTTAACTACTGACTCCCACAATGGCAAGTAATGCACACAGGATGTAAACAAGCGATAACATCGATTTGTTTGGAAAGCTGAGATAAATAAGGGCTTACGCAACCTATGGCAAATGATTCTGCTGTTTTGGTTTGGTTTTGGGAACAAGGTCAGCCCTGCTTGCATTTACAGTCAAAACACCATTTTGTGACAAAAGCACATGAAAACAGTTTCCAAGTGATAGTTACACTAATCGCTTCCAAGATTTGCTAATTCAACACAGACTTGTGCTACCTTTGGACCAAATGTGAGAAGAATTCCCAGTAACCCAAACATGCCAGCCATTTAGCTGATTGAAAACCTAAGACACATTTTTAAATTTACAAATGATTTCTTAGCTCCCTTTAAGGCTTGAATGAAGGATATTAGGCACTAAACTACTTAATGAGGTGCCTTTGTAGGTGACTGTCGTGCTTTCATACAACTATTTTACATTTTCTACGCAATTTAAAATTCACATTTTCCCAATAATAGATTTTACAGTTATGCAATAAATGAATTCCTTAAAAACAACAAACTTAAATGTTATTTCCTGGTAGGAGGAGGAATCTCTGCAGTGGAATTCCTGAAACATGCATCAGTTTCATTCAGTAGTAACTGCTAATGAGGTAGTAAGAAGCATTTCTTCACACAGAAGCATTAATGCAGAATCAGGAGCTCCAGGTTGACGCAAGCGCCTGGGGTTTGCCCTGCTGCTGTGTGTCCTCTCATTTGGTATCTACAAGCCAGCCCCCCATCACTCCATCACTCTCCACTGTTCAATTATTCAGCCGCAGGCCTGAGCCTGCAGTCCATTCCTCTGTCTGAAGTGCGTGGGTAGGTCTACCTGCTCTCAAATGCTCGAAGTCAGCTGCTCAGGGGTTCATTTTATGCTCTTTCTGTTTTTCTTCAGATGTCTGTTAACGCCTATGTTCTAAGAACAGCTACAGTCCTAGGGCACCTGCAAGCCTACTCTGACACAGATCCAGCAGTTGACCTTTCCATTAACATTTATAACACACATCTAACTACAGCCTAGAAGACATTTTAAGTACAGTTTGGATGATAGACAATAATGTTAGTAAGGACACAATCTGTAGCATTGGCAGATTGTGAGCTGAGAACAGAAAGGCAAAAATTGACCATTAAACCTATCGTTACTTTCAACCTGCTCCCATGTATCCTCCTTGATTAACAATAAACCAACTAATTCACTGAATTATCAACACCAATCAATGTACATAAACAGAATTTATAAATACTGCAAGCTCTGATCAAGTATGGCAGGAAGACAAAGGTCTCCTCTGTCACATACACATACATATACCTGTGTTTCCACAAAAGGAAAAACAGAAGATACATGTGGGTGTGCAGTGTACACTATGCTTGCACAATGCACCCATTTCCTCACATGACAAACAGGAGACGATCACACCAAGGGTGTAAATCTGCTTGTTATGTCTTTGTTAAACCAAAGACAAACATAAAACAAATGCAAATACCAGAAATTCACAGTTCCATGGTCATGCTTATAGTTAAGTGATGTTTTGCAGTTATATGGCTTTCTTTTCACGAACCTAAAAACAATACACCTGGCTGAATTAAGATAGAAATAAAACACCATTCAAATTAGCATGACAACATGCACTGCTCCCTCACTAGCTGTATAGACTTTGAGCTATACAATCTCACACCATCACTTTCTCCAAAGATTCGGTGAGTACAGTCACTTCAATTAAGGCTTAGCTTCCCAGTCAACCAATTCAAATTCAGGCAGCATGTACTGTGCCAGTTTTAAGATTGAAATATTAGTTGTTATCCTGCTGCCCTTATGCTCATAAATCAATGGCACATGCTAACTGCTGAATAGTTATGACTCAAGTAATCCAATGTGAATGACTGTCTCCAAAAGATCCAAAAAGTAAGTCTGGTCTGGATTTTCCTCTGTATCAAATTCTGATACAGTATTCTTCACAACACAATGGATTCACCACCACCATCTTGGGGAAACATGCACCAGTTTATTGCAGAATTTCTTAAATGTTACCTACTGGTAGAAAGCAAGGGACCCATACATCCATTTTTGATTTTTTATCTGGGGTGTGAGGCAGTGGGAGGTGGAATTCCCCTTTAAGGAAATCCTCAACTGACACAGTGAGTAAAATAGAAAACGCTCTACATTCTTGACTCTGTGAGACCATCCCACATATTCAACTGGGGGGTTCTTTACAAAACAAAGGGGAAAAAATCACTTATATTTTAAGCCACATAGTGACCACAGTGTGACCTCTTCAGAGAGCAAACAATCCTTCTCACAGCGTAGCAGTGCTTTAGAGTGGAGCTAGTCTGGGTTCCGTTCTATCTTACAACTAACAGTTGTTCTGTCTTTCCCCTGAAACAAAGTTGCTGTCGGTGTGGGATGAGGGGGGGGGTGGTGGATGTTTTAGTCTCCCTGTGATACAAACAACACCCCCACCTCAACCCCCATAAAACAGGGGAGGGCTGTGGAGCCGTGACCTTGTGGGAATTTGGCAGACACTGTCCTGCAGGGTCATGCTCAGTTGTGAGAGGCAGAATTTCCAGGCAGCCAAGTAGCTACAAAACAAGAGTGGACTTCTTCTCTAATGACCTAATGAGAGGAAATTGATAGCAAATTGAGAAACAACATATACGACAGTCAACATTTTTATTTGTTTTACACCCAATGTTGATAGCATTATGTACATGCATGTCCATCTGGTTTATATGCCTGTCTAGCTCTTTGTCCATTGTCTGTTAGTTAATCTGACTCTCCATCTCAGTTTAATAGGGTCTATTTTATACCAGTTGGGGGTTGAGATAGGATGAGATGGCCAGGTTGTTTTATTTTTTTTTTTGGTCTTTTTTCCCATCACTTCATTTGGTTCTAACAGAACTAAGCAGTTTAATTTGCAAGGTGCAGAACTAATCTTATCTTCCGTAAAGTTGAGGACACGATTTTGGCCCATAATTGTCAGCACTAATTGTCTTCACAGATAAATGACAGTAAGCATGCAGCCTGGTAACAAAATTTCCACTGATACAGACATTTCTGTAATAGAAAAAACACTGGATGACACATATCAGTTCTCTGGTGTTTCTGTCGGGCCCTAACACACACACACACACACACACACACACACACACACACACACACACACACACACACACACACACACACACACACACACACACACAGACACACACACTCACAGACAGACAGACAGACACGGGAACCTCTATGGATGATCCTTGGACTGAACTGCAGATAAACTGCATCTTCTGAGCTTTTTAATTCCTCTCTTTGTTCCCCCCAACCCCTTCTCAGGCTTGCTGAATTCCACCACAGAAGATTCCCTTCTTAGAGGATTATTGGCCTTCTGGAGTCATAGTAACCACTGCTACTCTACAGGCAAACCCATTAAGACCAATAATAAGTCTATTTTAAAAAATATACAAGCAGCAAACAGTGAGTATCAGGCACAGACTGACCCCCCTACTTTTCACTGCAGTATTTAACCAACAGCTTGTGGGGTATGAAGGATTATTGGTATGATGAGTGGTAAAATGGGGTAGACTATACTGGGGTGAGTTGGGGGGATGGGTAGGGAGAGGCCTTCAGCAAACCACTCCTTTTTTTACCAGAGAGCTAGCTGAAGATTTACACTCCACGTTGCTGCACGAAAGGTCTCCCATTTCCTGGGGAAACGCCTACTTTTTCTCATGACATCATGCAAAGCAGGAAGAGGTGGAGTACAGTTACTCAGCAGCAACATTACAGGAAGGAGAAGGAGACAACAATGAAAGACCGAGGCCTTTAACAGCACTGAACTTCTGATGGTACTGCTTCACTCTGGGAAAGGTTAGGCCTTCTTCCTGGTGGCACAAATCGCATTGCCAGTTGGCAGCAGAGAGCAAAGAACTCATTCCCTCTGTAAGGTATTGAAGAGAGCTATGATTTTATCATTTTGAAAATTTTCTGCACCTATCACCTGAATGGAAAATGGTTACGTTTTGACATTATGGAGCAGGGATTCAGGCAGCCATGTCTAAGATTATTATATATTAACTGATACCTTTCATCAGCTTTGCGACTGATTTGGTTTTACAATCTGATGAGAATTCATGCACTACTATCTGTTCACTGCTCCTACACCTACTCCTACACTGCTAGACTCATCTTTGATCAGGGAGAAGTAACATTAGGGACATGGTCCTTCCATCTCAATTCCTTAACCACTAAATGTCACTACTGGGAACCTAAATCTACCAAATGCTTAGTCTTGTATGTGGCTTGTCATCATAAAGACAGAAAATACCACTGATACAATACACCGTGCAAATATGTTAGGCCAGCAGTACATACAAACAAGCCTCCTTATTAATATGAAGAGGACAGTAACAGCAGTGCCAGTATAGGTTATGCACTGCGTTAACCCTTTTACTTCAAAGCAGAAGTAGTGGGGTTGAACTTAGATATTTACACAGTGTCCTACTGCTACCCCCTCCCCAAGCTGACTGGCTGGCATTAAGGTCTCAGTCACACTGCAGGGGCTCAGTCTGTTTGAGGTGCCCTCCATGGTTTGCTAAAATCCATTCAGGTGGGCTCATCAAAGGGCAGTGATAAAAGGCACAAAAATAAAACTGTCCACCCCGCGGATGGACTTGGCCTTTTCCCACCCTGCTTCTACAGTATGTTGGAACTATGCAGCATGAGACCAAATTCTATAATTGTCGCTTTGATATCAAGACATCTAGGCTAAAATTGTTCAGAACAGATAATCATGTGAAAAAATGTTTTTCTTCACATAATAACCACCTACTTGTTGCAATAAACAAAGAGAGCAAGCTGGCAATGTTGCTAACAAGCATCTTGTAAAAACAACAGGAGATAAAAGAAGCAGTAAAGATTCAACTATCACATCCACATCCTGGCTGACTGATGAAAATTAGCTGCCGATCAATACTTATGCAATGGACTATGACATATTTGTGAAGTCAGAAAAATACCACTGTAGCAAGAACAAATACTGAGTGTGATGACAAGACTACTAATAAAATAGAAAGATAAATAGGTGTCATACACAGAAATTATAGACTGTCTTGCCAGGGTAAAAATGTGTACATACATCCATTTTTTCCTTGTAAATAACTAACAAATTTTTATTTTCTATGTTATGACTACAGGCTCATCCTACCACTGCTTGACAGTCTCCAACTAAACTGGGGATCCATCAACAATCTTTGGATTTATATATGTACGGAGCCAGACACTGGGGGCGGTAGTTCAGTTTGTCAGACAAATTCCAGCCGTATTACCAGTGTGCATATTGCATGAAACACTGTATGCTTGCATTAAAAAGATGGCAAATGGAATTGCATCATGAATGTTTTATAGAAATGTGTTTTGCTTCCAAGGAGGCTAAATAAAGATTTAATGGCAAAGATACATGTCTTGCTTACCTCAGTCCATTTGCCTGTTTGGAAAAAAGAAAGTATTTTCTTTCTTATTGGAATTACTTGACCATTTTTTTTATTTGTTTTGCCGGTAAATAAAGATTCAAGGATAGATATGCTGTACTTGTTTTTTGCTTGGATAGGCTATTAAAACATCAGAAAATATCATCTGCACAAAAAAAATCAAAAATAGGCTTCTTTAGAAAAAAGCGCAACGGAATAACTTTGCATAATCTTGCTGTAAAAGCATACAACAAAAGAAATCAACTGCTTGCTGCACAAGAAATTATGATGTTAATGCTTGCAATTAAATAAATGTTTAGTTACCAAGTTTAGTTACATGACTAGCAGTATCTAGATATTTAGCTAGCCAGTTAACTGATGTGTGATGATGGTGTTAGATAAAAACTGATAAAAAAAAAGTTCAAAATAAAGATTTTCTCTAGTTTTCCCACAAAATTTGAGTCTGATGTTTTGTAAACAGGGTTAACAACTTGCAATCTATTAAGTTAATGTTAGCGAACATATTTGCTTGACCGCTATTATGTTCCTTGTATGTAATGCTGCAACGTGTCTCTACCACTGCCAAAGCTTACTCTTAGAAAGCTTTTCACAGTAACTTTCTATTGAACTCATCCTGTGCTCATCAAAATGACTGACAATGCAATTGCTGCATTGACAGCTCACTATTATCACGTTTTTAGTGATAAGCATACTATAGTATTTATTTAGGGACAACTGAGAAAATTTACAGTCCTTGTCTCCTATCCTTGCCTACCAGTCAGCTGACATGGCACACCATTAGTACTTCAAAGCATTTGATTTGCAAGGAGCCTTATTTTTTTCAACATTTGTCAGCTTTGCTAGGATGCTCTTGTGACAGACGGAAGGAGTTTTCTCTGCAAGTTATGTAAAGGTTTTTTTAAGGAACCCACAGCCACCCAGTGTAGACAGCAAATGTCATTACAGCACCCTGAAATTCCTCCTAAATAAGATCATGCAGACCAATCCTGTAAAAGGTGTCCTTACAAGTCCTCCTGAAACCACAAGATAAATGGCCAAAATACATCCAAAATCTGGTTAGCAGTCTCTCAGCAAGATAGAGCTATGCATCAGAGTGACTCAAACAGTCCACTGGCTCTTTAAATTTGACAAACTTAATTACTCCTTGTATTAATTCTTAGCCTACAGAGTCAAAAGTTGAAAAACAAAAGAATCAGAATGGGGGTGATTGAGCAATCAAAGAGCCACAGAATCTACCACATTCTGCCAGGACTGAGCTCTACACAACATTTAACTCCTAACTGAACAGACCCTTCTTTCAGAAATATAGCACCCATGAATTGTGCAAATGAGGTCTAAGTGCAGAAGAGGTGGTGTGCAGTGCATGGAGCTGTTTGGACGATGGTTTCTCTGAAGCCAAATGATGATGGCCTTATTTTTTTTATTTTCTTTGGCAATTAGGGAAATATTTCTGTACACTGTAATACGCTGTTAAATGCAAAATTAAGATTGACTGAATACTTTAAATATGGTCAGTGTGGACATAGGATGTTCTTAACGTGAGCCTGCTGCATGTGACAACACTACAAAGACAGACCCTTTCACTCCACAGTCCTAACAGGGTCACAACTTGCAAAGCTAATGCCATCCTAACACTGAATGATCAAAGGGCAGGATAACTTTCACTTATCAGCTGATTTGAAGGAGATGACCCTTTAACAACTCATACAGGGCCACATGAGGATATCAGGATATCAGGATGTGGGGGTCAGAGGTACTTTGTGGTCACTTCACTTGGGCTGGGATAACAAAATTTAGATAGAACCTTTCCTATAGGGATCCGAAGTGTTGTTCTAATGTGATTTTTTAATTTTATAGCACTGAATATATCTGAGTGCTGCACTCCTCTCCCAAGTGCACCTGTTACTCATTATGTTGATCCAAACACATCCTTGTCATCATCCACTGCATGACTTTATCCACTCCATCGCACTGAATACAGACCTACATCCAGTGGGATAACTTCCCAGTAAAACCAGAGAACCAGGGGTGTAGGGGACTCTCACAGCTAGCACAGCCCCGTTTCAGCTCATCCTTGTTTTTTATGAAAGTTGTGTGAGTGTCATTCTGAAACAGGCACCTGCAGCAGGATGTACTGAGGGTTTTTTTCTTTTTTTAAAAAAAAAGACAACTTTCTACCCACAAGAGTCTCACCTAGATCTGCACTGGCATCAGCACAGTGTGACCGTGCATATGCACAGTTGATCAAGGGTGTATCTCAAAATGATGCAGCGGAATATTTATCAGCATCAACACTGTCAATGTTGTGACTAACTGTACAGTACATTTTACAATTAAAATGGAGGGAAAGGATTGTAAGGTTTGCCAACCGCAGACCACCTGTTCCCACATGCTTTCCAGAGCCCATGACAGACACAAATTTAAACATTTAAGCATGTAGGCACATGCAAATCCTCAGCCACATTCAGTGGGAACCATTTTGAGATCAGCATCTAAAAAAGTGGAAAAATGTAGCAACTTTCTGCTCAAACACCACTAAGATTCAGGTCCAGTCCTTTTATGAACTTTGCAAATAATTCTGGGATATGTGTTGCAACGCATTTAGTAGATGTATAAACACCTGTCCACCTTGAAGACAAATGTTATTATTTGAAGAGGGTAGAGAATAAATGCTAGAATTAGACATGATCCTATCATCTGACCTGTATTAGACATAGGTTTTACCACACAAACCAGCCTCACTCATTGTGAGAATATTTTACAACAAAGTCACAAATAAAATATTTAGGTAAAACAGTCTAAGTGCCCTGTTCTTTGGAGATTTCCCATGTATAGATATTACAGTCAGAGACACTATTGATACAGTACAGTAAGATAGCTTAATAAGTTCCCACTTTTGCAAAAAAACTGCAGGGAAAAATCTACACTATATGTAGTCCAGTACTGTGATTACTTTTTGGTTTCCATAAAACAGGGAACACTTTCACTTGCTGCTCAACTTCATTTCACAACAAGTAGCTGTCAACCGTTATATGCGAAAATCATGTATAGAAAGGGATTTTCTGTAGCAGTGTGAAAACACAATCAGGCAATACTGTGACTTGACAATACAACTACCAGTTGTTTTAAATCACCCGGCAACAGTGAGGCTACCATACAGGAGTTCCTCTCTAAAATAGCTCCACAAAGTAAAGATGAATGGAGTTCCACTAAAACAACTGGGGCATTCAGCTTCTCAGTTGTAAAAATGCAATGAAAATCATCTTGATTTTTACATTTAAATATTACCAGTGTAGATGGGAATGAAGTTTGAGAATTTCAATAAACAACCCAAGCCCACCGGCCCAATCAATCCTGACAGAGAATTTAATGAACAATTTTAAGGCATGTACAGGCTGTTAAAACTGAGATGAAAGATTCAATTCAACAAGACTGGTGAAGAGAACTTCTGGAGAAGATGAACTCATGAGAAATTTAACAAAGTTCTTACGGTCTATTCCAGACACAAAATACCAAGCAGGTAATTTACATTAAGTACACTGAATCTTTTCTTACAAAAAAGAGACGGGGAAAGGTGTATAAGCAGGCAGTTGGAGGCAAACTTTCTTCCTGCAGTCGTTCTGGTGTAAACAGGATGCTTCAGGCGAAAGGCAAGTACCTCTAAAAAGCCACGCAAGAAAAAAGCTGCAAGCTGTGGGGACCATGCACTGGGGGAGTGAAACAAACAACATGCAGGCGCTTTTGTACCCACACCTTCTCACTCTTCTGGGGACACAGTGTGAATGGCTCATTCTGCTACTGAACACAAGGACAGATGTGTCAGATTTGGCTAACTGGTTAAAGCGATAAATCATGTGAAAATTAAAGTTTGAATTTCTCTCATGACCTCAGAGAGTTTAAATTCTTTAGCTAGTAAGTTTCTGAAGTAAATTCATTATTTTAAAATTATATTGCCATTAGACATTTGGGCAGAATGCATCCTATGGGATCAGAGCAATATTCATATATCCATACTGTGTTATTATGGACTGGGTACACATGACATGTGCATTACTCAGGGGGCTCCCTGCCAAAAACACATTATAACTTTTATGTGCTGTCCTGTCCCTAGGAGCTGTATTCTCTCCCATTGAGGCCAATACACACAGCTGATCACAGCATTCACTGTGGACAGGATGGCTTCCTTCCTTTGTCCTTTGCTGTTCATGGGAAGGCCAACAACAAACCTGCACTTGGCAGAATACAGGCATGTCTCTGTGCTCCAGAAGGTACTGTTAAGGTTTCATCTGAATGAATGGAGCCCAAACAATATTCAATTTTTAAAAATCCTGCAGAAATAATGCTGGAGTAGTACTTTACATGTATTTCTTCACCTGACAATGTGAACAGCAATTACAAGATGTGATATAGTTAGATATGGTTACTTTAATTACATTTATATTTCTACCTAGCTTGTATTTCAATATGCTATCTAACTAGCAAAACCATAAATCAGCTAGCTACTTGACCAGCTATATCAGACTAACCGAGGTATCAACCCAATTTAAACTAAACGAAAGAATATAGATTTCACACCTGTGAATCCAGGCATTAAAGTTAGGAATCTGATGTTTTAATCACAGTGCAAAAGCTAATGAGTGCTAGCAACACACTGAAAAAATTTGAAAGCATTAGACCAAAGGTTAATCACTAGAAAAGAATACCTCCAGAAACACTGTCATACTGCTGTTGTGGTGAGGCCTGCTGGGATGTTCTGTCAGCAAATATAGAAATCCACAGGTGGAAAACACAACAAACACATTTTCCATCATCTATAGAAACACTAAACACACACTAACCACCTACAACATGCTGCAAATACAGCCACCACTAAAATGAAAACATGCAACTCCTGATAAAAACTGTCCCACAAACATTGCTCCTTGTATCTGTTACAAAATCCTGCCACCTTATCTTGTCACTTGTTCCCTTTCTGAAACTTCACCACTGTCATTTCTTTTCAGAGAATGGCTGAGCGAACACTCCACACATCTCCAGCACCTTGCCTGCGCATGCCCAAGATAGACCTCCTCACGCCTGATCTATATTTATTCAATTACTGCTCAGTGCAGCATGCCTCATATATGAGCTCATGGCTGAATAATCAGAAACATCTCCTGCAGCGCAAAGGGAGAATTTTACACCCGAGTCAAGGAGCCTGATTAGTGAGGAAAAACAAATGACGATATCACAATACATTTCCAGGGTATGCATTTATCTGCTTTCTTCAGAATTGGGCAACTAGTTGAAACTGTTTTATTAAACCATTCAAACTTCCAATGGGCCTGTAAGAGACAAACAAACACTGGAAGTGGGTCAAGAGTGCTGACCTACAGAACTATAGTTTATGGCCTTAGCTTAAACAAGGGTTCTCAAACAGTTGAAGCCCAAGACCCAATTGCTGACTAAAGATGCATTCTGTGACAACCCCTTACCAAACTGCTACAAAGTTCAAATAAGGAATCAAGTTTATCAAAACAACTCCAGTACTGTACAGCAACTCAGCATTCTAGCAGGGTAGTGTGAATGACAATGGCAGCAGTGCAGCATGTTTGTTTTTCTGGAGCTACTCCAACACCTTCATGACCCACCAGTTTGAGAACAACCAGCTCTGTAGGAGGCATGTGACGTCCTCTGTGCCTTCCTGAGGTCCTGCCAAAGGATTCAAAGCTATTTTGCCACACAGTCATGCCCCAATGAGTCACCCGACTGACGCTTGCAGGCCCTCACATATCACACTGACACTGCTGCCTGTGACCTACAGGTCTGTTTTTAGAGCATAGTCACCAGTCCAGTACAATGAGGATTCAGGAAGCCTCTCTGTCGCCTGCAGCATGTGTCATTGCTACAAGGGTCAGCAGCTCCGGTCGGTTCAAGAATTCCATACTTCCCCTCTGAAATCATGTTTTTATGCATCACATTCCTGAGGAAAACCAGCACTGACAGGAGATTACAACAGAAAAAAATGGAAACCAGCTTGGTTTGTTCTTGGAAAAAAAGACAAGTGCTCTCCCCTACAATCACTCTCCATGTGGTTCTGTCATATGGAAACTTCATATCCTCTCCCCTGACAAAAACAATGATAGCAAAAAAATGACAGCAAATTCCAGGCCCACTGAGTCAACCCACAGTTCAGTTTTTCCCATACTTGTTGAAGAAGCCCACAGAGAATGAGTAGGTCTGTGGAGCAACTTCCTGTTCAGAAGTGCAGAACCCGGCTGTCCCAGGGCTGTTACTCTGTTGTGACTCAGAGGGAACCTCCTATTATTCGTTAAGGGTTATTAAAAAAAAAAAAAAAAAAACATTTAAAAAAACACAGACCCACAGAGACCCAAATGGGAAAAACTTCAGTTCAACTGCCAGCTGTTGTTGCTGCTGTGTTATTCTATTTTCTATCATGGAAACCATGTGATTGAGTGAAAGACACAGGTTCAGGCACTGTCCAACCCCACTAATCAATTCTCAACACTAACCAACTGTAATTACTTTCTGTACGAAAAGAAAAAAAAAATCAACCACTGACCATCATTTGGTAAAAACACAAAAATGCATTTATGATTGATCAGTTGGATATTTATAATTTATTCAACCAGGACACCAGGGATAGCAGCCCTACTATTTTGAACAGTTCTGTGGGAACTTCTACTGACTAGACAGTTAAGACCTACGTTTATCAGCTGGTCTGAAGGACAGCTCTACAGCAACATTCGGATCAACATCTACTTAGTGTTCCCCAAAATGTCTCACCTCCAACTACTGGCCAAACCCATACCTGCTAACCAGCTTGCTAAAGGCAATTTAATGTTTAAGATAGGGTAACTGTGGGAGTTGCACAAATATGGAACCCAAACCCAAATGTCTTTTACAATTCTCTGGGCACGTTACCAAGTCAGCAATTGGCAAACACTGCCATGTCAAAAGAAACCAAGCTGGATTGCATGGCAACAAGGAAGTCACATTGCAGCAACAGTGTGGAAAACTCCATTGACTGGAATGGAAAGTTTTTTTCCCCAAAACTCTTTATGACAAATCACCCATCAGTGCGGAGAAAGCCATGACTACAACTGGTGCACAGCAACCAGTAATGAAAGTGGACAAGATCCAGTATTCAGCTTTTGTGTATGCACTTGAGCTGAACTTGGGATTTCTGTGAGAAAAAACTTTGCTGAACAATACAGGAAGGGTCCCACTCACTCATCCAACTCAATAATTAATATCTTTCTTATTTTTCCCCTTGAACTACATTAAAGTGAGCTTTTCTCAGAGCTGCTGTTATTATCTCTCTTTCCCAGCCTATCATATGATTGGCCTGAGGTTCATCTCAATCTCCCTACATGTGATTTCACTGGTCATAGGGCAATTCTGCTTTTCCTATGCATGATCTCATGGACACAGGGGTGATCGCCCCCTCACCATTCATGATATCATTGGCTGTGGAGTAAAAGTAACAGCTCCGCCCTCACGCAGCTGGAGTTGTTTTGATCCGAGCAAGGATTCTTTTGCTGAATGGGAAAGAGGGATCAAGCAGATGAGCGTGGGACATTAGCTGTCTTTTCACCATCAGTTTCATAACAACATCCTTCCTCCTGGTCCAGACATAATAGTACATACAAAACCATGAATGTCTGGGCAAGATCAGGTATAATTGCACTTGGGATGAATAATGACATCTGTCAGAAAAGTACTGTACAAGGATATAAGGCAAATTATGAAGACACAATTGAATGGATTTACATGTGGTTGTCCAGCTGTGTGCTTAGAGTGGGAGATCAGACACCTCATTAGAACTCACAGTCTTAACCTGTCAGATGTTTCTTTAACAAATCCTGAAATTTCCCCTTCCGTCACTCAAAGATCAGAAGAATGTTGTTCACAGATAAGGCTTTCCCAGGATGGACACAAAATATTGGAAATCAAAAACTACTTGAATAAGACTGTAACAATACAGGAATTTAATACAGGCTAAGTTTCAAGAATTTATGACAATATGCAGGGACTGTATCAGTGCATGACCACATTTACACAAAATGATGGCAAAAACTGAAACATATATGTCTATATAACAAAGAAAAAAAATGAATGCCGAAAACCCTGGTTTTTACTCACATTGCATTCACTGACATGATCCTTATCCTTTGGATATCATGTTAAAGACAATATTTTAAAGGTTGACAGACATAATCATCACATGTAATATATTATAGTTTATAAACTTTATGAAAAAAAAAAAAAAATCCTCTTTTTGCAACCCAGCACTGGCCCTTTGTTGCATTCTTTGTTATCAAAATGAACCTCTCAGACTAACTGAGCGCACAGCCTGCAGCATGACCTGTGGGTTTTTATCTCATTTCAGGATTTAAAGCTGCATTGTTTGGGCAAAGTAGTGAACTAACTGGCACTGAACCATTCCCCAAACATACCACATAAGGAACAATGCAAACAATCCACAGTGCCCAGGTCTGAGTCGCACAGTACCACCTGCATGATGTCAAGCTTAAGCACAAGCACTTGCAACACCAACAGTCAGATAAGAGCAAACAGTTTTTCTTTTTCACTGTGGCAAACCTCATAACATCCAACAAATAAACAACTTCCTGTACCATTGTGATTTTTCTCTCCAACATATACTTTGGTAGTGTGAGTAATAGACAGAGTGACTTCATGACACGAAAATCACACAGGAGTTTTGTCTTACAATTGTTTCCACAATTAATTATTTTTTGTAAAATGTAACTGCTTTGCAGTGTGTTGTGAAAATGGGAGCTCCAAGGTCCATTATAAATTGCAAAAACATGGAAACAATTCACAGGATTTTAGGTCAATTCTTGTTGCAGCATGATTCATTAACATTATGTATTATGAGTAGCTTCAAGTGGGTAGCAATATTTAGGCTATTCATCTAAAACATGTGTATTTTTAGTTTCACTGAATATTAGCTAAGTTTTTTTCTGTAAACGTAACCAGCATAGCCTAATTACCACACATGACTGTCACGGCAGAATGAAATGATTCAGCACTATGGCTCAGTGAGTAAGACAATAAACAGCTACTCTGAAATTCAGCTCAATGGTATTTCAAAGCTGGGCACTTTTCTTATTTATGTCATGTGAATGGTGGGATTTAAGGGAGATTGTTAGCAACAAATGCAACTCCATAATCCGAGGCCACTAAAGTCCAGTGTACATTTATTGAGCTTCTACAAACATGTCTCCTTGACATGGTTTCAAAATACAGTAGTCATTTAAATAAAAATTACCAAAGCATACAGACTAAATTGTCTCAACTAAAAAGCATATTTCCATTTCAACCCAAACAACAATTTGGTACCCTTTTCTGAGGTGAAGGAAAGCGGACGTAATGGACTAAATTCATTTGCAAATAAGTATTAACTGCAAAAGTAGTTTATGATGAAAAAAATTTTTTAAAAAAAGGGATTCATTTATAATCATGTCATGACTGACTTGGATGTGGTACTGTACAACTAAGCAAAGCATGAAAATCAAAGCAGACAAATGCTCAAAACAGAGATGGATTTTAAAATGAAAAAAAATTTCACTGCTTATTAAAAACTAATTCACTTTAATAATGAAAGCATTTTAAGCAACATTACTTGATTTTATATTAGTTCTGTATCTTAACTTTTGGACACATGTAAAGGACACTACACTTACACTACACAAATACCAGAAGTGACCTATCCCTTGTTGTGTAATTTCTCATTTTCTTTAGATTAAATAAAATTCATTGTAATTATGCTGCATGCTAAAATAATATGTTACTTTTATATGACAAGTATGTCTGTAGCAGTAACAGCACATTAAATCACTTGGTTTTTGAATTTGTCATTTAGTGCTGTGAGAGCCATTTATTTTCAGGAGTGGCTTTCAATACTTCAATACTGCCATATCTTAGACCTGACCTCATGTCATCTGAATTCCTGAAACGTGACAATCAAATGTTGCCACATTATATCTGAGCTATGTCTAACACTGATCAGATGCAAAGTGGAGACACTCTTACGTAATATCTAAAGCAATGTTTTCCAAAGCAATATACGATTTACAGACAACTCATTTCATTCAACCAAATATCTTATAAAAAAACACTGCCTAAATTAAAATGGACCTTCTATTTCTTGTACATAAAGCCTCCTTACAAAGACAAGTTCAAAGTTTTCTCCATCTTATCCAAGTAAACACTTTTCAGTAATCACATCATAATTACTTTTTTCAGTCATGAAAATGTTTCTTCACACAGATGCATTCACTTCAGTTTAAATGTTCATCAAATTAAAAGCACTTCCCATCCCTTACAAACAAAACAATACTTTTTCAACCTCACTCAACCAAACTGAGCACACAGAATCATTATATTGTGAGTGGCTGCATCCCCTGATGATGCGCTCAGCCTGACCACTTTACACAGGGCCTAAAAGATGCAGTGCACTGGTGCAGAGAGTGGTTTAAGTGAAAATGTTAAAGCTTTAATGCCTTCTGAAACAGACCTACCACAAACATAAAAACACAGCCTGTCAAAAAACCCATAAATAAACAAACAAGGAATTAAGCCTTACTCACTTAAATTCATTGTTTTGTTTTAAGGTAAACTGATGGTGCTCTATCTTCAAAAATGGATGTGGTATTAAAGGCAGTTCAATAATTTTGTAATTTCATCATTAACTAAAGTGTGAGTACACTTAGATTTCAGTCACCATGTCCTTAACATCCTCTATAAGGGCCAGGAGGATCTTGAAAACTATTTCCAAGGAACATGAAGAATGTGGAGACAAGTGGCGATCTGCTGGAATGCCTTGTATCTGTGACAAGGCACTAAAAAGGCAACTGGGAAATGCCGGTTTCCAGAACAGCTGTTTCTGGACTACAACAGATTTGGAGAATGTTCTACAACTGTTTTATTCAGAGTTAAGCTATTCTAACAAGTTCAAATCAATGTGTGGGTTTCTTCAAATCTGAGAACAGGAAATATGACCTGAAATTTTCCTTAAATTTTGAATATGTAACCCAATACAGAACTTAACTAGTATAGAATTTATTGTCATATATACATGAGTAATGCATAGGCCTACATGTTCAATTTAAAAGGAGTTCTTCAGGACATTTACTTGTTTCAATTGTTAGCTTTTTTATAACACTAAACCACAATCTTAACATTATAACTTACATTAAATACCAATTGCATACATCCACAAATTCTGGCATATCAGTGTGCTGTTGTATCGTATTTAATGTACTTAATTCCACGATAGAATCTATTGAAAACATTACTATTTGTGTGCCTTCAATTTTATTCAATAGTGTACTTCAGCACAACCATGTCTGTAAAAAGCGCGACTGTATCCATTGAAATGTAGCCTTACAATTGCGATATTTATTCATGTATTTATATTCAACGCATGAACTGTTGCATAATTATGGCAACGTTACTTTAATGTTAAGTAAAATGAGTAAACTGTTGACCCATGTTGCTATGGCAAATGACAACCTATGAATGTCACCAGAGGAATGCATGGCATTTAAAGTAACCGCTGTAACTTTTCATGTGTTTTCATCAAGTTTTAAGGTGAGTAGATGAAGGGCCTCGAAAAAGTTTTACTTGTTGGCTACAGGGCAGCTAAAATAGTTTTCTTCAATCGTTAAGATCGCAGAACAAAAAAGATCCGCCCAATTATTTACATTTCACAACTACACACCAAAAACGTGTCCCAACGTTCAGTGATTCATTTTCTTCTCCATCAGTACTTTATGGTTTAAAGTAGTTCATACCAAGGCCCACAATAATGTGATTTTCAAAAGGCGGATGCAAAGCTCTTCGTTTCTTCTTGAAAACGTACTGTGGAGTCAGCCGTGATTTTTCCATCACCATAGAAGACTACAACACGGTTAAGCAAAAAAGGAACAATTATGTGAACCTAACAGTAGCCCAAATAATTAATATGAGGGACAGCCCACGCCTAAGAGAAATATAAATCCTGCGTTTGTCCGCATATTCCCGTTATGTGGAATAACAAGAAAAATGTTTCTATAATACTCTCGACGTTATCTTTGTTTATTGTGCACATTATACCATATACCGTGATAAGTGTAATTTGCTATTTCAACGCTGTGTTTGTTTTGTTCCGGGATCAAAAACTTTTTTTCTTCCAAATCAATCTTTGGGTTTCCTCAATAAAATCTTTAAGCAATTAGCTTGCAGCAATACAGGCCCAGACCAGGGATCATACTAAATGAAACCCCCTTCTTTTCCGCGTGTGGGGTCCCCTTCTCAACTAAAGCCACCCATACTCAAATCCACACTCACTCTGAATGCTGGCTGCAAAAGGCAGCGAGTGTTTACTGACCTGGATAAATTGGATAGTTAATGCTGATTTCCCGACACCACCGCCTCCCACGACAACCAGCCGATACTTCTCCTGCACCGACCCATCCTTCCACCCAGCCATCGGGGAAACACTACCGCACTCGCCGCTGTCTTTAACACCAGTGAGCGGACTCCCACTTCTCAATGACAGGCCTTCTGTTGAAGGAACGCAATGGAAAGAAAAACACCCGCGTTTGCAAAATGTAATCCGTTTTAGAAATTGGTGTTAAAATAAATATCTTCTTTCTTTAAAAAAAAGTGCGGCGATATTCGTTTTACGAAAAGTGCAGCTTATCTTAGTTCATACGCCCTCCTCTGAATACGCTATCAACTGCAACACAGAGGATGTGAAACAGATTGTAGGAATCGGTTACTACAAATGGCCGTCGCTAGAGGCTCTTTCGCGTGCTACAGTGCGATATGAATATACATGAGCAACATGTAAATATTACGGACTAAAGTTTGCATAGACGGGAGAACTGCCCTGAATTAGGAAAGATTTTATTTTTAATTAATTGTCCTATATGTTTGAGATAACAGTGTATGAATGCGACCCCGACCGAGTAGACTATGGCAGTACAAATCCGAGTTGTAAGTGGCAGCATGGCACAAATCACAAATGGTGATTACAAGTGCTTGGATGAGATTGTCGGAGTAACCAAATTCGAATATTTTGAGGTATGACCAGACCTGTTGTTTCAAGTTGCAGATCAATTACGGCTGAATGCAGTTATTTAACAACTGTAATCAAGCCTGAAAATCTTAAAATGTTATGTTGAAAAGGTGGGGGATGAAGAGTGCATGGGGTCAAACTAGCATTGGTTCTGATTTCTGTTCTAAGAATGAACCAATCATATGAAATGGTAACAATAAATGACTCATTAGCCCACATGCGATGGTACAACTCAGTCCAAAATCACTTACATGTCACTGGTAATTATTATTTTTTATATTATTTTATTTAATTATATCAATTACTTTGCTTTCACAAAATGTTGAGACATTTGTTTTTAGATATATCCACACTTTTGATGCAATCTTGTGCATTTTCACCTGGACTGCAGCTGATGTGGGGAGCATTCAACTAATTAAAATGTGTGTAATTGTGGAAAATTATCATTTAATAAAACCCTCTGTAACATATTTATTACAGAAGATTAATATGAGTGAATATTCTAAGGCAGTTGAATGCTCTGGGGTCATTAGGTCTGTGGTCTTGATAAAGCAATTTACATTTTTGAACATGCTCACAATGTTATTTGTTTCATTTTGTGTGTAAGCCCATAAATCAATGATATTTTGGCATGGTCATGTACAGTACATGATGTCTCGCTGTAGGGTATCCTTAGAGTCTGTGTCTTTTGATTTGTTTCTTAGATTCAATTTTGGTCAGGCTCAAGTAGTGCCAATTCCTAAATATGCCACTGAAATTTATGGTAAAAGGGTAGTTAATAAAATAGACATGAAATTCACTTTTGGGTTCATCATCTTCATAAGTCCAAACCAATGAATACATTTGGCTAATGGTTTATTTAAGTCTGGCACACTGGTTGGTAAGGTTTGCTTCCCCTTGAGCTTGGCTGAACATACAGTATCATGTTCAAACCTCAAAGACTGTATAAAATATTAAGAATATTAGAGTTTAGTGTTCACTTTACGTCATGGTTTTGCATTTTGCTCATTGTGTACAAGTGTGGACGACTGTTTGTGCCAATGAATACAATGACTTGTGATTTATTTTTTTGCAATGGGAAACTACATGCTCTGGTCTTTATGTAAGTCTATACAACTGCCATGTGATTTTTAAAAGTACTTTAAAGTTTTTGTGACAATAATAGATTGTTAAGAGTCTCAGCTCATAAAAAGGAAAATTAAAGGCCCTTTTGTAGATTTAAAATGAGTTCATTTAACAATTGTGAAGCAAACAAAAGTTGGTGCACTCTTTTGGGGCTAAGGATTTGCTCAAACATGCATCTTACCAGCAAACAGTTTCCCTTGATGTCCTAACCACATTCCACTTTGCTCCCGGTAAAATTATAAAAATATATCTTGCTATACAGAATAACAGCAGCTTGCTTCCACAGGGCTTGGAAATATGTGGCCTGGCTTCCTGCATCTGCCCACATACAAGAAACCAAAGGAACAATGTGGGACAAAACAAGCGCAGCCTGCAATACACATGCACACAGAAGCTGGGCTGCCAAGTAAACTGGGGGATGGGGGCTGGGGTACAATATGCATGTGCTGTATGTTGTCACAGCTGCAGGACAGTGACCTCACACCCACCTTTGACTGTTATCACAGCCTGGGGTGTAGCGTTTCACACTATTGACTGTTAAGAGGGGAGGAGATGCAGTGATGGCCTTGTGAACTACAACGGGAATTCTGGTACTTGTTGAGCAGAACCCCCGGGTCCTTCATTTATCCACAGCTGGACCTGGAAACCATCCAGAGTGAATATCTGGGGGAGGGCAAGCCACAGAGATATTTTGACCCATTGATCATTGAGGGGAAAGTGTATCATTAAGATACATCAAGAATGATTAATGCCCATGTCTTAATCTGCATACCCCCTGCAGGTGACAGAATAAGTAAAATCCGAGTAACAAAGCTTTCACAAGTTGATTGGATATTCACTTTTCACCTAAGCAAAGGAACAATGTATTCTGTCTGAATGTAATGCCATAATGCTGTACAATGGTGACTGGATCAGTCATTAGCTGACAACATCATCTGTATGATGCTAAAAATTGCCTCCTTGGAACTCACACGTTTAGGCTTGTATTTGTCACTTATCTTATCTTATCACATATTTTATTTGACATCTGTTTCTTTTGTTGAATTTTAATGACACAGATAGAAATGCAGGGCTTTATTTTTTTCAAGAGAGACAGGCTTCATTATTATTTCACGTGACCAAAAGAACAGATTCTGACTGCTCCCACACTGTTGCATTGCACCCCAGGAATTCAAGGAATTCCACTGAACTCCCAAGTCCCTTGCTACCTTCCCAACCACAGAGTCAGCTGAGGGAAAGGAAGAGAACAGCAGCGATAGTGTCAGAGTGCTGCTGTACAAAAAGCAAAGCTTTTTGGGAATCTAATGAAGCATTTTCCATTTCAGATATTTAACATCTTAAGGATTCCCCCAAAATGATAATTTAAAGACTGGATGATAAATACAAGATAGTAAAAAAGGGGTTATATATTTCTTGTATTTTGATAGTTGCAAGTTAATGAAAATATTCTGCTTGAATGCATGTCAGCAGACAAATAAAACAGGTCCTAGCATTGTTTGCTTCTGAGATGTTCTCTGTAACTAGGAGAGAGAAAAAAAGATTAAATCTGAGTAGCTGCCAAACCACAAATAGACATAATATGACCAGGACAGTGTACACAGTAAAATTAAGCTTAGTTTTGCTAAGAAACCCAGACAAAGGAAAAGGAACTTCTGAGTTTTGCATCTAGCCAAAGCACTCCAGTGGTGCACCTTGCATTTGTATTGTTTGTATAAAATAAGCCACATAATTTTATCAGGTTAGCTGGAATATTAAGACTCTTCTTTTTTAATGACCATAAATGACTAAAATTACATCTTTGGAGTTGAAATTCAAGCTGTAGTCAGATTTCTCAGAGATTTTGGCAAAATTGTGCACAATTGATTTTACACTTCATACATATCATACACTTGGCCAGTCTTTCTTGGTCAGGGCCTGATTTCTTGTGTTAATTTTGAATTATTTTAGAAAAATAACCAGTAACCACCCTACTGAGCTTACTCTTGGCTCTTTTTGAACTATTCTTAGGGATTTAAAAATGTGAAAGATGCATCCAGATTCTCTGGTTTTTGCCTTACTGCCAGTCTGTCAGGGTGGGTTGCACAAACCAGTAAAGGAAGCAGAATTTAAGAATGTATTTGTTAAAATATTCTTTTAACCATATATTGGACACATTTGTAATCAATATTAGATAACTCATGTTGTGGGTTTGATCTTTTCATACTTTTGAAACTCAAAAACTACTTCACAGAAATAATGTTGTACTTAAAAAAATACACAGGTCTACTAGAAAAAATTTAGGATGTAAATTCATGCTACATCCAGAGAATTGGAGAAACTCCTTTGAATGGTTGATATAATCTGATCCAGGAGGAGGCTTGCTTCATGCATAGAAATAGAAAGAGACAGAAAAGCTGGAACTGTGTGACAAAATGTTGAAATGGAGAAATGATTTTCAATGGATGCCAATTTACCATCCCCTGCTATTTAATCTGGTATGTGCATATATTAACAAAGCACTCTGATTATGCTATTTTCTTTGGTGTCCAATACAGTGCCAGCTCTCTCTACTCTCTTTAAATTGGTGAGGGGACCCATGTTTAAGCTAGTGTTCAAGGTAGCTGTTCAAGCTGCATCTGGAAGGCTTTCTATACACACAACAATATTTCTTTTATGGCAGGCAACCTCATTAAATAATGGGTAAATGTTTGGATTACCCTGGTGGGAATTTATTTCACCATAATATATAAAAAAATGGTCAGTAATAGAGGGCTAGAGTTCTTTGGGCTTGGAACAAGGCTACAAGATTAAAACAAGCGAATACATTTTAAAATGATCAGGCCTGTGTGTTTGTGTGTGTGCACGGTGGTGCTTGTTAAAGTGGGCTGTTAGCATTTCATTCAGGGGAACTACATCTCACATTTATCCTGCTAATCACTATGCCCATTGTGGTTTTATTGGTCAACCGGCCCTTTGATCTCCAGTGGTGACAGGCCTGAACATGACAGCTTCCCTTCAGGGAGCACGCTCAGCATAGTGGTAGAGTGCTGGGAGGGGATGTAAAATTACACCATTCTGCTTCCTTCGAAGAACCATGATCAGACTCACATAATCCAGCTTCAACAACTGGGCTTCAGTGAAAAAATGCAGGAACCCTAGCTAAGACACTTCTTTGTGCAAATCTTTGTGCTGAACCCCAAAGCCTGTAATGATTTTTTTGTCAAAATGTTAGCAATTGTGTCAAAGCACTATGCCAGATAAGCAAGTCAGATTATTTTTAGATGTGATCCCTTGCCAGATAAAGATTTACACATATACTGCTAAAAATGTCAAACTGCATGCAAAAAATGACAGTATGCAGCAATACATCATCCGGAATCTTCTGCTATTTACTGTGGCTGGGAGTTTTGGTCTGGCTAGTTTTGGCATCAGCATAGAAGGGGGTTTTTCATCTGAATTGTGACTCAGCATGTTATTCACCATCAACCTGTTTTGCCAATGAAGGAAACAGCAGTCTTGCTCTGCCTAACTTCACTTGTCATTTAATAAAATCAACATGATTGTCTGTAACAACCTCTCTTTAAGAGTATACTGACACAAAATACAGGGGACCTTCATATCTCTACCTTAAATACACATGTGGAGGTAACCAGTAGCTGATAATGACGGAACACAGTATCCGTCAAGATAAGAAAATGTTAAAAATCTGATTGGAAAGGCAGATGTAAATAATGTTTGTTTCACAGAAACGTAGCTAAAACTTTTAAAAATGCTAGCTAACGAACACCACTAGATGAAGTTGTGTTTTCAATTAACAAAATGATTTGTTTCACTGTAATATTTGACTATCTGGCTTTCGTAATAAAGATGACCATAGGAAAGTTGGTCGGGTCGCTGCATTTACTGTTTATATTTGTACCCTGGCCAGCATTCAGGAGTGATCAGTAATTTGCCTCATGACTTTGTACACCCAAGTAGCTATGCTGCTTCACCTCACATATCACATACACATTCATCCACCCCTTTTCCATCTTAAGTGTAAAATTCTCCATCAAACTGCATGACTTTAGAATTTAGACTTTAGATTTAGAATTAGGGTGTACTTGTGCATAAAATTGATGCTGGAGCACAAGTACACCCTAATTCTGTTTCTAAGATGGGAAAAGGGGTGGAAAATGTGTATGTGGTTGGTAAGGGGAAGCAACAATGCTGTTTTCCGCCTCACATCATCTGCAATGGAATTCAGGGGGGAGGGGATGAACCATGCACTGTCAGCGGGTTTGCCGCTGTGAAATCACCCACACAGTGGGACGCCCAGACCTGTTTTTAATCGCCAATGCAGTGTCCCCTTCAAAGTGCTTATCTATATGTTTGTGTCATACCATTCTTTTTCATAATCAGGAACCAAGGCCAGCTAGATTTTTTGGCCTAAAAATAGCTTTGCATGTGGGTGAGGGGGAGGGGATGCTGGCCACATTTAACTAAAGAACAGGCCTGCCAGTGGGTGAATGACCTCCACATGCATACACAAACACATGCATTCATATGCTCATCTTACACACACACACAAGCACACACCATCAAACTGCAGACTTATGCATGCACCCACAATAAGTCACAAACACACATCAAATGGGCACTCTCATAATCACTGTTCACTCCAGTCAGCCATAGGAGGCAAAGTCATCTGAAAAGCATGTGATGGAAGAAAAGAAATTCTCTAAATTCCTGGACTTCCAGAGAGAAAAGGCACCTCTTACAGCATCAACAGCAGTCTCCAGCCCTGTGGTGTGGTGGGCTGCTGCAGGGAAACGTGCAGGGCAGCATCTCCAACCATGTGCACATAAGCGCCTCCTGTGAAAACAAACCATGCGCACAAACACACACATGATGAAATACACTCCATCTCTACCTAAGTGTGTACTCCCCACCCCTCAGTGAACACATACACTCCATCAGTGTTTGAGTGTGTGCGCTTCCCACCCCTCTGTGAGCGTATCATCTTAAAACTGCTGCATGATTCCACAAAGCAAATGTAATGTGTTTATTGCATGGTTCAAAGCTTAGTGTAACTTTCAGGTTAAACAGAAACATCAGTTGCTAACAGTGTGTCTGACAGAATTGTGACACCTCTTTTTCTCCCTCTCACACACACACACACACACACACACACACACACACACACACACACACACACACACACACACAAACACACAAACACACAAACACATATATATATAAACACACAGTAATGGACAATCAGCAAAACATGGGCACTTCATATACTTTGATTTGGAACAGAGGTGAGCAGTATGAAAGTCGGAAAGGTCTGGAGAGAGCAACAAGCTTCAGCAGCAGGTACAGGTGGCCCCTCTTTCTGCTCACACCCTCCCCTTGACCAGACTGGATAACTATGCGCTGCTCTTCTTCTGGGACAGGTTGATCTTATCCCCCAAACTCAACGCCATGCCCTGTGAAGAATCAGAGAACAAGACAGATGTATACAGTATGCCATGTTTTACATTCTATGCACTGTATTTTCCTCATTACCTATTCTGGTGACCCTTGGAAAAGACCCTTGCAGCAAGCCATGTATAACAAATGCTTAATGCTTGAAGAAATCATTACAATAACCCAATATTCATCAGATTACTACATCCCAAGATTCCTTTAAGTTCTTCGATAAATTGATGGGGAGCACAAACCTCTGTCGAAACCGATTCCAGCTGACCAGCATTTGCAGAACTGCCCCAAGTGACCCTCTCTCTTGCATTTCAGTTCATCACTGATTCTTTTATACCCAACTGGAACAATTTCTACACATCCACAAGGCTCCATTGTTAGCACTGGAATTAATATCCCCGTGTGACAGTCCCCTGCACTCACAGCTGACTGTTTTAAGGGTAGCAGTTTTAAGAAAGTGTGGAGGTAACAGGGGATGCAACTCAGAGGGTTCAAACCCCATGAAGGCTGCTTTAGGTAGCCTGGAATCTGAATTGCCTAAGTATATATGCTGCTAGCTTTATGGACAATGTCAAAAAAGTAAGGTATGTGAGTATATCTGCACTGGCGAATAAATAATGCATTACATTTATTTTTAGATAATACATTTCTTTTTACATTGTCTACATAGCAAACAGCAATCTCAGACAATTATTGCTACTGGCAAGTGCAATGGACTGATTTGGGTACAGCACATGCAGTCTCACCCAATTCCAACAATTAGTGAATGTGCAGTGGACTGATATATGGTTGGCAACTGAGGTAATCTCCAATGTTAGAAAACACAATGAAGTCATCTCGGAGCAGCCATATACAGAACCAATCCGGAGTGTTAGCGAGTATAAATGGCTGATTGGGAATCAGGGGATGAGCCACAACTGGCTATTATATGACTGATCTGGGGACAGCAGTCATGACAGCCTGAGTAGATTCCAGGTGTTAACAAGAGTAGCAGGCCAAACTTGGGTCAGGAGGCAGGGCTCACCTGGCTCTTGGCCCGGATGCGGATGTGGCCATTGACGGGTGCATCAGGCCCCAGATGGACAGGCTTCTCAATGCTGACATTGGCAAGGGCATCCTCGCCAAAGATGGAACGGGCATAGAGATTGGCAGCCATGAATCCACAGAAGCCAGAAAGAGCCTGGTTTGGGGAGAGAACACATCAATTGTGATTTCAGTTATACATTGGGGATCAAAGGTAGTAGTTTTATTACAGTAGTACTGGTCACTGGTCAAGTAAAGCCAAAGCCAGATGTTTTTCTTCCCCCACTGAGCCCTTAACTGATGAATTAAAGCTTTTGTGTAAACAGGGAAATGTGTGTAAACTGGCTCTGACTAGTACAAAAACCAAAAACCTTTGACTCTTCAGGAAAGGTGATGGCTACCCCTAGAAAAGTGGAATCTAGCAAGTGACTGTTCACTCTCATAAGGATAATGAATGCAGTTAGGCTCTTTACTTTGTAAGCAGTTTGTCAAGGAGCATATACTATAAGTATGTAAAATGCTGTTATTTTATCATCTTTTCAACTGTAAACAGAAATATAAACTTTTAATCACAAGCAAATTAAAAACATGTCTCCATTACATGACTGCATATTACCTTCTCTGGAGTCAGGCACTTCATGTTGGTGGATCTGAGGATGTGCTGAAGGTACTCATTCAGATCCGTGATGTTCGTGTTCACCGTCACCTAGGAATGCCATTTAACACCATAGGTTATGTGACTCCCATCCTTTGGTGAGACTTATACATTTGACCAATGACAGACTGTGGGTTGGCCAGGAGCCCTGCCCACCCTTACCTTATTTTCCCACTCAAACTCTGCCCACATCTGCCGAAACTCTGCATCAGTGCAGGAGGCTGGCTGAATATAGTCCATGATGTCGATGTGAATATCGCTCAGCACCACGCAGTTCCTGTCACTGGCAGCCCCAGACACATCGTACACTGGTGCACACATCCACACATGCACACATACAGACACAGACACACACAAAAGATACATGTTTAACACGCTGGTAATATGCGCAATGGTGCTCTGAACATAGCCAACTGGCAAGGCCAGCACAATTGCACTGCATTACAACACTCAAAACCACAGAGGGCCACTGCAGTTTTCTGGCTTTAGACAGAAAAGCCAGATACGGTATCTCTCTTACCGATGTTGCCAAATATGATGCCATTCTCTGTGGATGCCACCTTGACATTGGCCTTGATGTTGGCAAAATCATGGGGGGCGAGTGTGAGGGGGGAGGGCTTCTCAACAAGCTTCAGGTCACCTGTGGGATTTCCAGAAGAGGTCATCAGCATCAGTTGTGAACCATAAAACATTGAATATGCTAAAAATGTCAAGTTGTATGAATAGACATAAATGTAAGCATAATGTAAATGCAAGTGATGTGCACTTCCAGAGTTTATGCCTCACCCAGAGTAGCCAGCTCTAGTGTGCAGTTTTGCAGGGTGTCGCTGGTCTGGTTGACTACCAAGACGTCCAGGACAATGTCATACTGGTTCACATGGACGTAGGCCTCGGCATAGACAGGGTCCGAGAACCCAGTCAGCTGGGTGACCTGTGGCACAGAAGTGGTTGTAATCACAGATCCTCATCCATACAAACACAGGCCAAGCAAACACCATACCAACACCTCACCTTCTGTACAAAGCAGCAGCTTAGCCACAGGGCAGTACATCTGTATTATTAAGTGCCGTTCTGTCTATCGAAGGCACAGAGCCTTGTATTTACAATTGACATCCAAACGTACAACTAGTTCAAATTGCATTAAAAAGACATGGGCTGCAAATCAATCAACATTTGTCCTTAACTTTTACTTACAACTGAATATGACTGTTATGCTTTTTCTCTCAACAGTCTGGTGAGTTAACATTCATGATTTCTGAACTTGCCAAACTGTATCTGTAAAGATGAAAATTAACACTTGCTCTTAATTGAGTCAGCATTATTGCTATGATTGAATCTTGGCTGTAACTGTTTTTGAGATGGTATTTTTCAGGAATATAATCATAAATATTCACTGTTAAGCATTCATGAAATTCCTCTAAAGCCAAGAGTCAACAACTTGTAGGATTCTTCTCAGAAACAAGTGTACATTTGCACATAGGCACCATCTACTGGACAATATGGGATGCACTGCATTTTTCCACTACAGACTAAAACATTGACAAAGAAATAAGGGAGGGCTCCGACTCAAAGAGGGTCTGAGATTACTAACTATTAAAGAACAGACATGATTAATATTTGTACTAAATGTACAGGTGTACCTTGTTGAGTTTGGAGGCCAGTGGGTCAGTTGCCTCCTTCCTTTGTGTGTTGCCCATGGCAGCCAAGAGGCTGAGCTGGAACTGATCCTCTTTGGAGGAAGTCTCGCTCTTGGCAGTCAGCTGCATAAAGGAGATGGGGTCGTCTGCCTGGACTGTCACGTTGCGCTTCTCTGACTCTTTCTGTGGTAAATAAAACAAAAAGAAACAAAATGACACAAACAAAGATCCATTCTTTTTTCTATGTCTGAGATCCCTGAATTTCCGCATGTGACATCACCAGCAGTGTTACTAAGATTTTGTAAAGCAATTATTTAAAAATGGAATGGTTTTGGGAATCTCACTGTTCTTGACAACCAACTGAGCATTTTTTGGTGACCTTTAAGGAACCCACCTTCTGTGAGATCTTCTCCTCCTCCAGCCGGACGGTCAGCATGTGGGACAGGGCTTTGCGGCACTCCTTGTTGAAGATATCATCCATGAGGGGCGAGCACTCGGACAGAACCTTCAGGCACAGCGAGATGCGATCCACGTCGTCGTCTGTGATGGGCTTCTTGGGCAGTGAGGACTTCCCCAGGTGGAGAACGGTGGCCATGATCAGCATCGACTCAGCCACAAACGACTGGGGGGGGAAGGGACAGTGTGTGTGTTAGCCTGGAGCAAACACCAAGGAAAAGATGGATGCTAACGTTTCCATCTGCTCACTCACATTCTGCTTCCTCTTCTCCTGAACAAGGGCGATATAGCGTAGGGCCACTTTGGTCAGGGTTGTTGCCAGTGAGGCAGCAACGTAGAAATCACCATCCATTAAAAAGCCTCGCAGTGGAGGCCTATGACAATTGCAAAAAAACAACAAACATTAACATATTAACATAATAATATAAGCATAAACACAAAATGTGTGCATGCTCACAGACACAAAAAGACATATGTGCAAACGCAGACATAAACACACATAATCTACCTGTCCTCTTCTTTCTTGGATGGACGGGAAGAACTGAGCGCACTCTGTGTCACGTAGGTGCCCATCTCTGTCACCAGCTTTTGTGCAGGTGCTGCTGTAACCTCCTCTTCTGGTCTTACCTCCCCTGCTTCTCTCTTTATCTCACTCTCCACGATAGGGATCTGCTTGCAGGATACAGGATGGGAACAGCTATGCTACTATGAAAAACATCTGTCTTTTTAGATAGCTCTGTCCTTTAATTTACAGAATAGATACAAAAAGGATCAGTATTCCATACATATCCAAATACAAGACAGGCAGTGAGTGGGTGGATACCCAACTGTATTAATAGGATAGAACAATGTCTTAAACAGTGAAATGGAGGAATTATAATTATTTAAATACATGCAAACATATATATATTACAAATATACACATGCATACATAAAATACATAATATAGTTACAAGCAATTATTGTGATGATGCTGACGCACAACTGGTATCAGAAAACCCTGACTTTTGACCTCACAAACTGAAAATGTATAGGGCTCTGGCAGGATAGACTTGCAATGTTACTGATGTCACACTTGATTACAACCCCAAGAACATAGACCACCCCTTTGATCGATCAAACATGAGAAGGTCATCTCTTAATCCATCAACCTGCTCCCCAGAAAAAGGGGACGCTCTCAGACAAACTCTAATTAACACAAGAGGCATAATTCTTAAAATGGGGCAACAGAACCATGTGTCTTCCTCTGTAAAAATCAGTCAGGTGAAACACTAGTAAGAAACGCACCTCTCCCAGGGACCTCCGGACCTCGGTCATCACACTCTGAATGTCCTCCTTTGTGCTACAGTATTCTCCCAGAATCCAAAGTGCCCCCCTATAGATCCTGGGATGGCAACCAGAGGCATGGTTTCAACAATGAAACATACCGTTCCATACGTCTGCCACAGCTGTTAAACTACAACATTGTTAAGAATTTACTTGGATGGCAGTATGTTATAATGATAAGGAAACTATGCTTGCACTGTATCTCAAAGATTGCATGTACGATTCCCAGGTGGACATAATACCCTTGAGCCAAAGTACCTGGACTGCATAACTTAGGTGAATATCCAGCTACATCCTGTATCAAAAACAGCAGCTGCAAAAAGCCTACAGTGCAATGCTACATATTCCCTTAACTGAACTAACACTGCAACATTGAACACTATGCTGTAAGCTCCTTTCAATGTAAACAATACCAGTTTTGTGCACTATAATTGAAGGCAGGCTTATTTTCATATTTGTAATTGTTTGCCCTTCAACTATCATGGCAAAGAGGATGAGTCGTCTCATCCATAGGGGGTCTTACTTAACAGTCTTGACGGCGTGGAAGACCTCCAGCATCTTTTCAATGATGAGTGGCCGTAGGTTGTCAAACCTCTGAATAGCCTCTCGCACAAACTCCAGCACGTCTGCCGCGGCTGCCTCGTTACTGTCACTCAGGAACTCCATCAGCTGATATACACAAGAACCACATCTCTTTCATCATATAGATTGAGAGCTTATTTGGTCACTTGTATAATTAAATTACTACCTATCTGAATGCATCTGAAAACCACTATGACCAGGTTTAGCATTACCTAGACAAAATTTACTGCTTGGTTGAAGGACATAAAGGTATATCTGAAACTTAAAAAAAGAGATCTGTTATGAGCTCCAACTTCAAACTCATAACCACCCCACCAAACTACTTTACAGTTCATGAAAATCACACCGCAGAACTCACTGCTCACACCCTGACACTGCTGTATAACACACATCAGGGTATACGAGAGCAGGAGGATGTGAACTCACAACAGGGATGACGTTGGCAGCCATGTCGGGGAAGCGCACACTACAGGAGTGGAGTGTTCGGACCAGAAGCTGTCTGTACTTGTCAGTGTCCTCGTGCTCTGTCACGTTGTTGGTTTTTATCACCTCCTTCTTCAAGATGATCACCAGCTGAAACAAATCACATCCCGCAAGGTTTAACCCAACCCTGTACCGTAGGGCATGGATCCATAATGAAGGACTCCCCAGTTCAAACTAAATAATCTAAATGAAAGGGAAATATCCCCACAGACCCATGAGGAAGCAGCTACACATCTCCTCTGTTGCAACGGTTGACAGGCCTTTGATATTTTACACACTGCAGAAGTAACAACACATATATATATATATACATATATATACATATATATATATAGCCTATGCTGTCGCAGGAACACCATATATTCAGTTCACAAACCTGCAGGTACCTGGCCAGCCATGTGAACTCAATAGAAATCAATATGACATAGGGCTGCTGATACTGTATGAGAAAATACTTTTTAAATCTTGCTGATGAAGATGTTCCTACAATCCAGATTGGGGACTCCTGACTGAGTCATAACCAGGGCCACTGAGAACCGAACCATAAAACATACCTCTTCCACATTCCGAGATGAGACCAGATCCAGGGCCAGCTGGAGGGTCTTCTTACGGACCTCCAAGTCTGGTGTGGTCAGAACCCGCAAGATATCCATTACCAGATCCTGAGTAAAACAAAGCACTGTGGGATATCAGTTTATTGATATGTGACACCATATCCAGCATGCATGCCAATATATGACAGAACCAAGTGTCGAACATGAAGGCACCAATAAAAAACAGCAATGCCATTTCTCTAATGGAGACAGTGTACACATAAATGGAAAAACAAACCTTTCATCAAGTAAGTTAATGTTATTCTCCTGGTGTATGCACCTGTTGGTTTACCTATGTTTTAAATAAGAGCACTATCCAATCCTATTGAAATACAGATGCAGCCAACCACAAATTCTTTCTTCTGCTTCCAAGTGGTCTTAGTCACACTGTTGCTCATTAATATTAAGATGAAAATGCCAATAATACTGAGCAACAGCCTGAGAAGAGAGAGGTGTTTACCTGTATTTGGGTGATCTGCTCTCCTGTGCATGTTTGCATTGTTTTAGACAGACAGACTTGAGCATACCTGAAGCACACGCTCATGAGTGGGTTGCTCTTTCAGCTCGATCAGCCGGTCCAGGACAATCAGCTTCACGTTGTTGTCACTCTCCTTGATGATAAGGTCGATGTAGCACTGAGCGGCAGCCTGCAGCAGCACACAAAACAGTGTAGTGATCAAAGCAGTCCCACTGCTTTCAACATCAACCTCATTTCTTACCACAAAACAGTACTACAAAACAGTATAACACAAAAGTATTTTATTTGATTACTGGATGAGTTGACTGGCTTGTACTTCCATAAAAATTTCCTAAGTTTTAAACTTTATTTGCAATTTTATGAAATATGAAAACTAAAGTGGAATGCAGACATTGCATGTGGAAATTGGTGTGTTAAATCATGAAGTCTGATTGAAGGCAACAGTGCAGCACGGGCCTTTTAACACTTGTACCCATGCATATGAGTTTAGGGCAGCAGTACCTTGACAGCAGTTGGCGCGCTGGACAGTGTAACGAGTGTGCCCGCAGCCTCGTACTTGACAGCTGGGCTCGAGGACTGCAGCAGGTTGTAGATGCAGCGGATAAAACGAGCGCGCTCTGAGGGGTTGGCGTGGCACACCTGTGTGTATAGGCAGGAGCAGTGAGTTTAGAGACACTATCACACCATCACAGGATAACTATAACTCCACTATCCAGGAACAGAATTAACTGGTCAGAAAGCAAATCTGCAACAGAAACATAACTACACTCTGTTGTATTAATTAAGCTCTACTTTACTACATGTTTTGATTAGAGAGTTACATACATATGAAAGAAGAATGGACACAGGACTATCAGGAGATTTAGCTAGGTTAGTGTATCTTCCACTTAGCATGTTTGCCTGCATCTTGTTAATCCTGAATTGGATCAAATTCCTATGCATTGGGAGTGTTATTTTAATCCCTGATGGACAGACATTTTGGAAAAGGAATAAAGCCACTTCTTTCACATGCTCACAAGATATCATCAACCCTCTAACACCCACCTTGTAGATCAGCTCCACAATGACCAACTGGAGAATGTCTCCAAATGTGTGCACTTGGTCGATGCAAGTGCTAAGGTAATCAAGTGCTCTGTCCTGCATTGTGAAAACACCAAATGAAAATGTAAGTAAGTGTAATCTTAACTATACAGTGTTCACAAATTAACCAAACACCCCTTTCAGGGCAAACAACAAGCAGAATACCCCCTTACAGAATATTTACCTGGTCGGCATGGATCAGCATCATGAAAGCGTTTCTCTTGCAACTGGCATCTTTCTCGTTTACCAGGAAATCATGGATGAGTTCTGGAGCATCCGGGATCAAATTTTCAAAGTTCCTACAGCGTAAAAAGAATATTTAAAAAACAAAATAAATAAAAGTTTTCCCCACTTGAATCACAAGAGCATCAATGATGTAGATGTATATACACACTCGCTCGCTCACTCGCGCACACACACACACACACACACCTACACACACCTGAAGATGGTGTAGATGGCCAAGACGGCATTCCTGCGCACATAGCTATGCCTGTGCTCTAAGCAGGATCGGATGGCAGGCATCAGTGGCTCCAGTAGCTCCGCCTCCTTCAGCTTGCACAGGAAGCGCAGCGTTGAGCCCCGGATGAATTCATTGGGATGCTGCAGGTCCTGAGGAGAAAAGAGTACAATCTCTGCTAGGGGCTTGTGTTGATCAACATGGTCAATCAATTAGATAACACTATACCCTGCCATACCTTTCTGTAGGCATCGCACACCAGGATCATCTCCTGCAGCAGCTTGCCATCAGGCGTGGTCTTGGGCACAATCTCCCAGAAGACCAGCAGCAGCTTCTTGATGGTGTGGTCCTGCAGTGGCAGAACGAAGCGGATGATGGTCATCAGAAGTCCGGGCAGCTTCTCTCCATTCAGGATCATTATGATCACCTTCTTCAGTGCCTCTGTCTTTACCTTGATTTCACCTTTTTCTGCATGCAAAGGAAACTGGTATTAACACATATACTTTCATGCAGCTTTTGTATAACAGAGAAGAGCACAGCACTTCTTGCAACTGACACAAAATTACATTGAACATTTTGAAAATGTTCATACAATGTGGCCTTTCAACCACAGGGTATTCCACTTTTTTTTAAAACAATGATATCTGTAGTATTGTTTCTAGTAAAATACAGAGAAAATAAAAGGAACATAACATTTTCCCCTGAATGACAAGGGAGGTTATACTCCAATTATTAATAATCGAAAAATGAAAAACACCATGAGAAACTCTGTCTTTACAAGAAAACAAACCTTTGACATCAAGTTGCTTACCTAAGTCTGCTTTCAGACTGATTTCAGTGGGAGGCTCAGAGTCACTTGGGACATTTATGAGGGTGTAACACACGTTTTCAGCTGCTGTCATGGTGCCAGGTTGCCTTACTTCTTCCTTAGTCGTCTTCTTCCTTCCTTTGTGTTCTGCCTTGCCAATTCCCTAAAAATCCAAACATACATTTTCAGAAACACAAATGCAGATTGTAATTACTTGGTGAATTACACAACTACACAGGTAACAAGCTGACATATTACTAGATTGTTGCCTCTTTAATTGTAGAGCTAAACTACTGCCACGATACAATGACAATATAATGAACCCTACTGACGGCTGTTATCGTCCTGATGCATCATCAAAGTGAAATATTTAGAACTTCTGTCGAGATGCACGGAAGCTTCAGCTGAAAACAGTAGCCTGTTTACCTCTGTATACTATGCTGAGCTGGAACAAAACTACTACGATGTGAACACGAAGCACTTAAATTCAGTCTCATCACAGTCTGATTACCTCGTGCAGGTAGCCTTAACTCAGGTCACGATTCTCGCATACTTACATCTTACAGTTTGCAAAGTATGTTACTTTGACTATGTAGCTGTACCCAGTAAATTTACGGCTACCATGAACTGTCTACGATACGATGTTCCTCTTCTTGTAGCAGTTCCAATATTTTGTATGCAAGTACTGTACTTAAACCGACATCTTGGAAGCACAATGCCAACAGGATATGCAAAACTTTACAGAACTTTTCAGTCTAATGTGAAAAAACTCGGCCTAGACTGAGGTTTCAGTTCAGGAAGTGATCTTTGCTAGGCTAGCTTTATCGACTTTGAACAGACTGGCAATGACATTAGAATTACATATATCTAGAGTGGTTGACATGCAAGTTAATTATCCATTTGACACCCATGATATTATAAATTAGGCTCGATATCTAAATGAAAACGTTTATATGTGTTACCTTCATGCAATATTACCTAGTTTCAGTCGATGCAGGCAAGCCAGCTGCTAGGCTTGATTGTGATGTCCGGTAAAGGTAGCTGTCTCTCTAGATCACCTAATTATCTCTTTGAGGAAACTAGCACGTGGCAATCTCCGGCAAGAAGCTAACTAGCTGTAAATACTACATTTTTGCAATATTGTGCGGTTGTTACCTTTAAGATGTAGCTTCAATGTCCCCCTTCCGATATTTCTTCTCGGTTCTTCAACCGTAATCTACTTGCTATTTCCCCAGTTTCTTACCTATGACGTGGAACTCCGAACCACATCAATACTACAGAAAGCGTAATGGGACAAACTATGTACCAAACGGAAAGAATTTCAGCGACATCCTTGACTTCAGAGCGGGCGGTAGCCAAACCCAGGCTGTTCGTACTAGCGCGTCTGAAGTGATCCTACCAAATGAACAGTTTGGTTTACACATTAATCAGGCACTCTTGATGTTACAAATAATGTATGTCCTTCAGGGATCATCTACACTCACACAATATGCACGTTGCTTTATTCATCAAAAAAGGTTAATCCGTTTGAGTTCAGACTGATTTTCAGATGGGCAAATAATTTTACCTTTGATTTAGAGGTACAATGAGAAGTTTTGAGGGATTGGATAGGCATTCTGTCAATATCAATTGTACACTGACATAAAAGATGTCCCTAAAAAAAAAAAAAAAAAAACATCACAGTAACTTTCCTTTTTTGTGGATTGGTTTCTTTTAAGAACGCAACATAAGATTTTTATGATCGCAGCCAATTCTGTCCTTCAACACAGAATTACATGCATGTTGCTGAATAAGTAATTGCACAAAACAATGCAGCATTAGTTGACTGAAATGAAACTGAAATGCATACAGACTGCTGCAGCACCACATTTGACACCAATGGTCTGGAGTATCTTCTACAACTAGCATTGTAGTAAATCTGGATTTGGGAGTTTCTGCCTCTACACCATGGCCTACCATGCAGTTACAGTCACTGACAGCTATGTCAAAAATGCTGATATTAATGATGAACTTACCATTATCTTAACATTATCAAAATATTAATTTCAGAATTCCATTCTGAAATGTATCCTGTTATTCCAGGTGTTTTTTTTGTAGAATACAAGTGGAAGGCACACCCAAAACGATTTTGATCTGTGAGAATGTTACTTATTGTACCTTTAATTTGAGGAACCAATTATAATGAAATGAGCAATCAACTCAACTACAGGTACTTCAATAAAAGAGTCTGACACCCATCCCTTTACATTGATTTATAGCAAAATTACAGAGAAAGTATAAAATGATTGACAACTATGCAACCTTGTGTTATGAACTGAATGTCTTTAGTCTCTGAGCAGAAACTGACATTTCCATGCAGGGACATTTGTACATTCCTGTTTGACTGAAGCAGCTTAAAAAAAGTGTAAGTGTGAGCAAATATGTTTCAAGACATTTTCAACAAAGCTTAAAAGTTCATGTTCACATTTATTGGTTTTATGAAAACCTAAATCATTAAGACAGAAAGAAAATCAGACAAACACCACCAACAGTCTTGCTGGAAACCAAAGCTAGCCATTTACAGATACTGTAATTTCACTTGTCAAACCAGTACAAATGGGACATGAACTGTGGTTCCAGATATAAAGCATGGCATTTGTCTGACTGCTGGGGTCTGGGAGGGCTCACTGATGACACTCTGGAATGGACCAAAGCAGAAAGCTTAGTGTTCCATAGGCTCATCTGCCTTCTCTGCTGTAGGCTCCTCCTCTGCTGCTGGGGCCACCTGCAGCCAAGAGTACGTCAGACAGAATGAGGGGGAAGTACATGGACAGGCATGTCATATAACATCTCAAAGGCAACAATATAAGAGATGAGCAGTAAAAGGAAAAATACTCCACAACAAAATTTAATGAACCCATGTGAGTTCACAACCATGAGAAGTCCTTCTGGTCAAAACACCAACTTGGTGATAATGTAAATAGATTATATGTTGAAACATTACTCTGCATGGTGATGTTCTATAGGAAAACAGTTCCTTTCTCTGTAGTGTTGGAAAGCTATATTCTATGTGAGCCACATATATGACCACACCCCTTGAAAAGAGATACAAGCTAATGCATATTCATTCAGGAGGATCTAAAAAACCTGAGAGGCATAAGCATATCACAGGTCAGAAGATAAGTATCTGGGCCCATAACTGAAACACTACAGGTTTATATACAAGTGATATCACCTTCCCCTTGGATACTTAAGCTACTTAACCTGCCTTGCCTTATTATACATAGCTAAATTAATGGATGATATGTAACTATAATGCAAATAGTCCTGGATAAGGATTTTACTGATCATGAAAATGATGTAAAATATGGAGCACTATATCAAGAACAACACATTTAATTGCTGTAATTTTAATGGTAGTTATTAAATTAAATCATGCTATTTTAAGCTCAAAACATCCATAGGATGGGGTTAACAGGAAATGTTTTTACATCTGTAAATTTGTTTGTAAGTTTAAATTTTTGTAAATTGAAATCTGCAATGTCCATGATTGAGCTTTACAGCTCGTTTATAGCAAATGACAAAAAGCACAAACCTGCTTTTATATATAAGCCACACCTGCTTATACTGATACACAACTGCCTAATTTTAACCTAAACCAAAGAAAGTACAAAAAATCACTTGGGATTTAAAAAAAAGTTTCATGGCAATGGAAAATAAAGTGATTGGCAATAATGTGCACTTTCAATTATGAAAAGCTGATGAAATGCTGAGAGCAGGGATCATGCTCACAATCAGAATATTGTTCCTCATCAAGCACTTCACTGTGATCCCATGGAATGCAGGCCAAAAGCCAAATGTTTATGAGTCAGTCATGATACAATTCAGCACATTGATCCTTTAAATATTGTCCTTCCTCTCCATAAAAAAATAATCTTTATAAGTTGCTTGCATAAAAATATTGAAAACATACAGCACATTTCCACATATTTATGCTCATTACATAAAACCACATAAGGTATGACAGCAAAGCATGGATTCACAGCACAGCATAAATTCAAAGAACTCTTTACCATAAAGACCACACTTAGCCCATGTACACACACACAAGGTTGATTTTCTACCTTTCTCTGGGGTCTCTCTTCAAGGCCCTCAAGGAATGATGCAACATCATCATCATCGTAAATGGTAAACTCCATGTCCTTTCCAACAATCCCGATGGACACATTCTGAGACAGCAGATACCATCACCATACCATTGTGTCACACAACAAGAAACCACACCACTATGGAGTATCTTCAAAAGTCAGTATTCTCAATCCTCTATTCATAGATCAGATACTGGTCACAATTTCTTTGAACTTGGATTGTGCTATTCATTCCTTTTCCCCTTATAATAATACAGCACATACAGTTATTTCCTATAAACAGTAATAATAATCAAACAGTAAAAATAAAGCTACTAGCTATGCAGTAGTGATATGGAGGTGGAATTCAATGGAACTTTACCTTGGTGGTGAGGTCCTGCTCTGCAGGCAGTGTCTCTCTGAGGGCACGCAGTCCATGCTGCACCAGCTCATTAAGACTGCCTGTCCGAAACAAGCAGAGAAAGCATGCTAAAAGCCTGTTAAGAGTTAGCATATACCCCATTCACAGACCCCACCAGTACACTGAAAACATAAAAGGACTCACAGTCAAGGAATGTGTCCATTTTGCGTTCCAAGTAGGTGCGTGCTGATTGGGAGCGGGCTCCAATGGACATGGCTTTGCAGTCAAAGTAGTTTGCTGAAGGACAAGTCTGGAAGATGTGAGGCCCCATATCCTAGGTTGGATGGGGGGGGGTCATATAGTGTCAGTCCACTAACTCAACTTTTCAGAACCTAATCCTAGAATGCTGTCCTTCCGGGTTTACAACAGGAACTGACTGGAACAATTAAAATAGGCCAACATTACAGTGAGAGAAACTCACATCTGTAATTACAATATATTACATCCTATTTTACAAGAACATCCTATTTTACCTTCAAGAAAAAAGTATGCAAATCCCAACTTACATCGTATCCGGAAATTAGCAGCCCAACTCCATATGGCCTCCTGCCATATCTCTGTGTGGGGATCTGTGTCTCTGAGTTTACAGTCATGGAAGGTTGCCAGTGTATATTTTTTAAGACTCACAGTTTCACAAAATGTATTCCCTCAAAAATGACTGTAAACACAAAGAATTCCAAAAACTGGCCAAGAGTGACACCACCAAAAAGGATACTGCTTCCAATCAGTGAGACCAGGCGGGATACAGGAAGAGGCCGATCAAACACAAACCGGGAGTCCAGGCATTCTTGCCGCATGAAATTACTGGTGATGTGAAAAAAAGCAGGTGGCAGGAGATAAATTTTACTTCCCAAAACTGTTAAGATGCTATATTATAATTTTTCCTTTATCTAAATTAAATGTTTTTTTTTCCTTTTTCATCATTTTGAAATATGCAAAATATTCAACAACACTCAGCCTATCTCATAGCTACAATACACTGTGGCTGCAGGGACCCAGCTGCCCAGAGCTGGTACTCTTCTGCAATTTTGCACTACCAATTTCAAGTCATAATTTGAGATTATGGTGTACATTCACACACTGGAACCTAGTGTCTTAACAGAAGTCTTGCAGTCCAAGTGCTGTATTCACAAAGCAGGTCATGAAAAACCACTGACCAGAGAAGTCTTGCATCGGCTGTCAGGCCAGCGATAGAGATGCCCACATGGTTATCGACATGCAGTATTTTCTTCTGGTGGGCAGCCAGCTCAGACTGAGCTCTCTGTGGAGGAAAGACACTACTGAGGTCACCATTGTCTTTATACTTAAGTAAAACAGCTATCCCAAAACACAGCAGGTGCTGCTCTCCAGCTGTCACGCAGCACCAATTCCCAGTATGGCTGACAATTTACTGTAGCAGTGGTGCTGAAGTTAAAATCCCTTGTGAAGGAACTGATTTTATTTTTGAGCAAGGAACTAAAACTGAACTGCTTATATAATGCTGTTTAAAAAATAAAATACATGTATGTCACAATGGGTAATAACATGTGCTAAGGAAATAATAAAGAACAATACAATCTGGAATATTTGTAAACCATAACACTTAGCTCTGGCTTTTCTGTGCTTGGGTAATCACTTTTATCGTAAACTGTTCAATATGCAGTAAGCCAGCAAGTGTTTAAACCAAAGATCTTAGAACACTTTAATTAATGCAGAAAATACTAGATCTAGGTGAGTTTATTACCCTTCTATCATAAGTATCAGCCTTAGGATTGTGTATGCTCTGAGCAAATACTGCTGCAGTTTGGGACCACATCACAGGTAACTGATGCTTCCTCAAAGAGTAATACACAATGTTTATGTGTTGATAAAATAATAATAATAATAATAATAATAAAAAACAACTTAGAAATATAAAGATTACCTTCAGTGCCACAAGGACAGCATGGGTCTGAGATTTGAGGCCAACAGTGGCAGAGCCTTGTTTCACTGCCTCCATGGCATATTCAATCTGATGAATGCGTCCCTAAAGTACAGAGAAAAACACAAACTTTGAAACACTTCACACCACAATTTAAACATTGAGCAATAATGCTACATCATCTAAACACAAGCTATCAAGGCTGTGTTGTATCAACACCTAACCTATGTTTTTAGTTACATAAATCATGATGAGCTCAATAAAGACAGTGTCTTGTCACAGGTATAAAACACTGAAAATGTTTATTACCTGTGGACTCCAAACGGTAACATCATTGTCATACTGGTTGCGAAACTAAAAAGAAAAGAACAGCAAAAATACAGGAGCTGAGAGCTGTGACAAAAGTGATCTGTTCACGGATTGCTATTGGCAGTGGAGAGCACCCTCACAGAGGAGTCAGCCAACGGTCTGTGAAGGGCCACCTGTCGATCTAATTCCTATTTTGCCCACAGGTGCTTACAGTAATCACATACGATGGAGTCTATGTCTGGTTTAGTACAGCATTCTAGTTAGGGCTCTGCCAAGAACATATCTTCAAATTTGATTCCAATCAGAAACTTCTCAGAACTCCGAGTTTTTTTTCTGAAGCTAAGGTGTTGTCACTATAGGATACAATGATAAATTACGGTTGTTGAACTCACATTTAAGATACAATGATTTTTTCCCTTACATTTTTTTATCATGTTTACAAATTTGGTTTGGTTGGTTGCTATTGCATTTTTATTGACCAGGTGTCATCACTGATTTCAACAGTGGAACGATTATAAATCAATATCGAAAATATTACTTCCCCTTTAAGGGACAGTGCAGCACAACAGAAAGAAAACATAGGATCTGACTGATTAGAACGTAATGTGAATAAAATGACTATTTTTGACACAACTGAGGTCAAGTGCTTCATAATTCCTCAAAACATTTCAAAACCGTGTCTGATTAGAAACAATGAATAGTTTTAGTTAAGGGTAACAACTGTGGGTGGAACGCAAACCAGCATTCCAACGTTCCCTGGGAAAACCGCTGCACTGTACGACCCGATTTAAAATTGAAGTTATGGTTCTACGTGTTGAGAAAATGTGACGAGAACTGGCTGAAAAAATAGTTCATAACTGAGTGAGCGTACCTAGCTACAGCTATCTTGGGTAAACGAAAATGAAAGTAAAACTCACAGTTCCACCCATATTGTTAGAAATATAGCCATCTTAACAAAAACCACCGTGTTGTGTTTACAGAGGCCGTCCTAGCGGGCTAGTTTATGTAGTTCTTCATTTAACTAATGTTGTCTAATGGAAGGGAACTAGCTTTTCTCACGGCCTGCATTGAGTCAACGTTTAGGATAATCTACAAGGCAGCTAAGAAGTGCATCATCATGACTTACGGTGATATGCGTATATTAACACAAGACATTGGAAAATAAGACTTGTTAAAAACGAAGATTACTGTGATAAGTTACATTTTATTATCATTTGAACTGAACGTCACTGTACAAACCAGAAGTTAAATCTAGTTTTCTTCGAAAAGCTTACTCATTGCCCCAATCCCTTAGCAGCTAGCTGGAAAATGCATTCCCCGTTTGAAGTTGCGGTTTAATTTTTTAACATTAATAAACAAGACTAATATTACTACATAAAGAAAAAATGTGCACGCTGTAATACCAGTTGACAAATAGAAACACCACTTCTAATTCATTCTCACCATGCTTTGCGCTCTGCTGAATACCACCGCTTAGCTGAACGATATTTCTGTTGGTCGCTTGCTTTTCCTAGCAGCTTTGTAACTGCAAGGGAAAACAATGGATCCCAAAATCACACTACTCCGTACGATTGGTTCGGTTTGATGTAACTGGGGAATTTATTTTGAGTCAGTAGTATTGGGTTTACAGCTTAGCTTACAGCTAGATTTTTAAAAATATATTAAATGGCCAAATGTATCTGACTTTTGGAACAGTTGAGACATATTAATACGAAAATAATACATCAACACTTGTACATACGTTTACACACATGTACACCTTCAACAGCAGCCTCTGCTGTCTGTACTCAAGCGATTGGTAGGAAGCAAAAGCAGCATACACAGAGGTAGAGAAGTGGTATTTCAACAGTTATTGTACTGTAATAGATGTCACATCAGAGTGTGCTGGGAAGTTGGTCAGTGCGTAGGTCATGCTAAGAGCTGCAGAATGACTTGTTTTGTGTGGCTTTTGACAGCTTTTAAGACTCACTTAATCTTTTTGTATCAGATTAATTTCCATACTCTTTTCAACTTCAGGTTATTTAACTTCAAAACACAAGATTAAATTCTGAACACTTTTAGAAGGTGTGATTTATCATTAAAACCCATAGACTGCTTAGCAGCAACAATGCTTTAACTGTAACAGGGGAAAACAGATTGTTGGACTAGTGAGTGAATTTGACCCAATTGGCAGGAATAGGTATAAATACACAAAACATTTTTTTTTCTTACAGTCTATCACCTTCTTATCTTAGGATAAGTTAAATAACATAGTTTTAAGAAAAGTCAAAGAGTACAACGATATATGGCTTCATTAAACTAAGTTATACGTATTTTAAAAAGTAAAATGGGTCAGTTTGAATCAATGGTAGTTCTAGTGTTAAAATGGAGTTTCAACAGTGATTCTTCTAGAGGAACAGTTGTCAAAATGAACTGAAATAAGCCAAAATGGGGTTGATGCTATGCCAGGTTTGTCTGTTTTTAGCCTGGTGGTTTTTACTGAGTAACTATTAAATTATAGACTATTAACCAAGGGCAGATTTTATATTTACTGCTCTGTCAAATATTTTAACAATAGCTCCTGGAACAAAAACAAGCATACACAGTTCAATTCCATATTTTTTTTTTTTTTGTATAGCGCTTTTTACAGCAAGTTGTCACAAAGCAGTTTTACAGTTGATCCCTGGCATGAATCCCCCTCACAGCAAGCGAAGGCCACAGTGGCAAGGAAAAACTCCCTGACAAACAGGAAGAAACCTTGACCAGAACCTAGCTATGACCACTCAGTTACACCAGAGACTCTATGATCCATGCTAACACCAGGCTGTGTCCCTCAATAAAAGGATTTACTGTATGTGTATGTTTTGGAGAGGGGCTCAATATGAAAAGGCTCTGCAGTCAATGGCACTTTACCTACTCTCGGAACAATGAGAAATCCTGCATTTTGGGAGCAAAGTGATTTCTGAGGAATGTAAGGCTGCAGAAGGTCCTTAAGGTGGGGAGGGCCAAGCCCATTCAAAGCCTTATATGTGAGAAGTGGTATTTTGAAGTCAATGTGAAATCTGATGGGTAGCCAGTGAAGAGAAGCTAGAACTGGGTTGATGTGCTGAAATCCTTGTGCTGCATGTTGTTTTTGTTAGGATTTGGGCAGCTGCATTTTGAACCAGCTGGAGGGGCTTTGGGGAGGCATTTGCACATCCATTACATTAGTCTAGTCTAGATGTAAAAAAAAGCATGGCCATCTTTACTGCATCCTGAGCTGACAGAATTTTCTTGATTTTGGCTATGTACCTCAGATGGAAGTAATACGTTTTAGAAGAGTTCTTTATATGTGTTTTAAAGGATAACTCAAGATCAATAATGATCAAGATCCCTGGTGACTGCACTTGAAGGCACAGAGACACCATCAAGGTGCTAGGGGTGATGTCAAAGACACTGCTCCTGCTGGTATTTTGGCCAATAACCAACATTTCAGTTTTATCTGAAATCTATAGTTTATACACAGTGTATCCTCATGACTATAAGGAAACATGATATTCTATTTGACATGATGATTGTTGTATTCAACTGGCATTCATAATGGCATTTTAAGCACGGACACCGTCAGTTAAATATGGAAACACGTCGTGATTTATAGTAATGTCAAAAAGTTACATTTCCATTGGTTAATGAGTTAATTTATTTGGTGATTTTAATGAAACCGTTGGCAGTCATGGGTAACTAGCCAAACTATCAAGACATTTGAAGCGTGCGCAACTTGTGATAAAACAAATCAGCTACAGGAGTGCTGCAGAGCGCGGGCTTGTGTCCTATTGTCGGTATTATTACAGCGGAGTGTCACGTCTAGGCGGCGACATAGAGCCCATCTTCTGCAAAAAGAAAAAAAAAAACATTTCACCTTTTTCCTTTTACCCAAAATGCTCGAGTACGTTTGAGTGACTATGGAGCGCTTTAGCTGTCATGTAATAACACGATAATACGACTAGGGAAAAGGGGGGAAGGAATATTGAAACGGAATGTGAAATATATTGTATGAAACATGGCTGTAAGTGAAGAAGAAGAGGTTTTACACAGTAAATACAAGCATCACGATGGGGTTGGCAATACAATCAGCACTGAAAGCTTCAGGAACGGCTACGTGAAGAGCTGCGTCACCCCTTTAAAACAAGACCACCAAGGGGGTATTTTATTCACTGTTTGTAGGTACTGCAACGCCGAATTATTTGGTTCAAAACGCCTTCGGGATGCGGCTCTTTATTTAGGTGCATTCGCAGTTTTTGCAGTCTCATTACTAATTTCCAGGAGCTTGCAAAGTGGATATTCGTATTTGGATCTGCGGACTTTTCTGTTGGGGTTTTCGCAATCCATCAGTCCCCTATTTAGTATAGGTTGCGCGTTCTTCTTTTTAACAATTTACCTGAGGAGGAAAAAGCGGGAAAGTTATAAGAGCTGGCTCGTGTCGCTACCAGCATCATGCTATATGGGGGATTTCTTGGTTTTGGTGTTTTTGCAGCTGGGAGAGGATCCGCACCATATGCAGATGGTAGGCAGATTGCTCTTTGTGTTGGGCTGTGTCGGTTTGCTGACATTGGTCCCAACTTTGAAACTCAAACACAGCGTCCTAATCTTAATTTTCGCCAGCCTGGTGTGGTTGGTGTCCTTCACTAGCCTCGGGTGCCTTCCAGCATATCTGAGACCCATCTCGGCGTGCTTGTCGGGGGTATCTGGCTGTCTTCTGGCGCTGTGTTTCGACAGCTATCACCCGCCAGGGGAAACGCCGCACCGTATCCCAAACGAGGATAAAGTGCCTGTCATCCGACCTCGGAGAAGGTCCAGTTGTGTTTCTTTGGGAGAAGTATCGAACAGTTATTATGGCAGTGGTAAAATCCCAAGGAGACCCTCACTGCCATGTATTTCCAGAGAACAGGTAGGTTCTCAGAAAATGAATGTTTTTTAGAATGCCAGAAATTGTTTTGCATAAGCAACGCTTTCTGGTCTCAACGCAACATTACTTTGTAACAATACTTTTAAAAACTATATGAATTTATTTCTGACAGATATGCGTTACTCGTTTTGATATCTGCAGAATAACAGTGCCAATCGACTTTAGTATGTTAACAACTGTTTGCTTGTTTAGTATACATCACTCATAATTAAATCCAATTCACAGGTCCCCTACTGTTTGTTTTTCCGTGAAATATGTATGAATGTCAAAATAATAGTGCTTGGTATACTTTGCAGTTCTTTGGGTAATATACCTTTAATGAAGTTTCAAGGAGTTGTACAACAGGTAGGCCACATGGTTTGAAGGTATTCATGATGAAGATAGTCCCAAGATGTGGCCTTCTGTGACATTTTATTGCAACACAGCAGATACATTATACAAATACATGCACGATATTTTCTTAGTTTGTCGTGCAACACATGAAAGCTTTAACATTTAAAAATTACATGTACCTGTTGTTGACCATTTACTTTTTGACAGCTTTTGCTCTATTACCAGCATCCTTCCATTTTTGTGAAGTACATTTAGACACAACATCACATTAGACAGAACAGTAATGAGCAAGGAGGAAAAAGTCTATGACCCAACAAGACTGTAGCATCATTTCCCCCATCTTAGGAAAACAGCAAGGAATTGCAGTTGAGCTAAAATTTGGCTCTTCATTGCTGTTTTAAACAATGAGCACAATTGTTAGTGAAATTTAATTTCAGAAGTTTGTTAGTAGCAATGAGATACTTTAACTGGTTACCAAATCATTCCATGGTATTTGAAATGAACAGATGGTTAATATTTGGCATTGTGAAATAGAAAAAATAAGAAATGCAAGTTTCCACATATGGGTTTGCACAAACTCTTAAGGTTATGTGTGTTTAGGTAGTGATTTGAAAATGGTTAATACTCACCTGGCCATTATAATTTTGTTTATTGTCACTTTTGTTTTCATGTGTACTATTTAACATGTATAGTACATGTGTAAAATATATAATTTAATGTGTTAGTAACACTAGTGAAGACTATCTGTATATTCTATTACTGAGATATGGTGAGTATTTTATTATACTGAAGTCAGCACATACAAGTATCACCACATTCATCTTTTCAGTGTTCAGGGATAAAACACGCCTAATTTTCAATGTCAAAATGCTCTCTTTTTTCATGCTGTTTTGAGAACATTGTAAATATTTACAGTAGGCCTGATGGATTCCTACTAGCCTCCATCTTACAAATTTTTTTAAAATGTGGGCAGTCAAATTTATGCACTGAATGCATTGTTTGTATTTAAAAAGATTTAAATTTTGTATTTAAAATACTGCTTGTTTCTCATTTATGAATAATAGCTGAAAATGGGTTGAGAGGAGTGTTCATTGTTCTGAAATGTATCTGTGCCCCAAATCAAAATACTGTAAAACTTCCAATTAACAAGGTCTCAAATAGCCACCAATCTTATAAATACTGCGTCAAAAGATGTGTTGGTTGCACAGTATAAACTCATGGAACCAGTGCAGGAACTTACTCACTTCTCACAGTCTCCAAAACCTTCACTTTTACCTCTAACATAAGTGTTTACACACCACACCTTATTCTCTGCATGACTTCATTGGCTGAAACACTTGGCAATTGTGAAACTTGGCTATTTCGTAATGCAAGAATAAATATTAAAACTATTGTACACACATAGATTACTTTCTTTCTTCATGTGAAATTCTTCATTTAAAGTTGTTTGCAGCAACATACAAATTATGTAAATTATATGAAATGGTAATAATTATAACAAAATTAATGGTGGATAAAAGCAGGCATTGATGGATTATGTTTTATTCTATTGGAAACACTGGCAACTAACTTAGCCATGCAAACACCACCAGCTACATTGTTTTGAACTTACAAGTTCTTGGGGGTCGTGGATGACATGTGACTGACCTATCCACAAAATAATGTATTCACTTTTTCTACTTGTTATACTTTTGAGGTCAGAATCTGTGACTGATGAACTAGTAGGAGTCATTGTATATGCTAGACGTCTGATTTTATTAATTCAGCTATTGCTCATAGTCATTCAAGTTGACTGATGAAGCTGCTAATTAAATATGCTAATCACACGGCAGCTTGGCAAGAGTCATGCCTCGTAGAGTACATATACTCAAAAAGGATTTAAAACAGTTGTGTAATAAATAAATAAATAGCAAAATGGCATATACTCTGTACTCGTGAAAGAAAAATGAAAAAAATGGTACATCCCTAACTACAGTGGTGTAGTCATCCTAATTAAGAAATGGTGTTTTTAAATAGATTTAAGCCTTTTATGAGGGTCAATTAGGAATTTATTGTATGAATATAGCCTACACACCTTTTCTGAGTTTATAAAACAGGTTGAAATTGTGCCTTTTATCCAATAATAGGTCTTGGTTTCATGAAAAAGATGTGATGAGGCGAGGCCTGAAAGGCAGTTTGTGAACAGCTGTTGAAATTTTTAGCTTCTCACAGATAACTGATCCGTCGGGTCATTTGTGGTAACTGGTTAGCTCCTCACTACACAGCTCAATTGTGTACCTGTCACTGGAGCTTTTATTGGTCTTTTGGTTGGTTTGGTGTGCCATAGCTGTGGGCCTGGAATCGATTCCACAGAGAGGTCACTGGCAGTGGTCTGACTCTGTTGACTTAACATGAGGGGACAGGCATGCAACTGATGCTAGCTTTGCCCAAAACCTCCGATCTGTCCTAGGTCAAGGACAATGTTTAAATGTTGGGGTCACTCTGGAAATGTCACTCTGGTGGAATGATGAGTCCCGCTTCATCACTTGGGTGTCTTAGTCCTCTCTTGCATGTGTACTCCTTGCCTTTTCATGGTTTGAGTATAGCAAACAGAAAAGCCCTCCTCCTTGCACCTGTGACTTATTACACTCTCAATGTACTGTACAACTGCACCATGGTGGCTGTGGGCGTCACACGTTTTTGGTTATGACAGGATTGGTTTGTTGTGGAGCTAGTGTCTTGTTTACAGTGAACAGCCTGTTTTGAATATTTATAGAACAGTTTTTGAACATGGCATTTTTATAATAATACCAAAAACAAAAAACCATAAACACCTCCCAATTCTGCATGCATTGTAAGGGTATGTATGGCATCATATCTGTGGTGCACGTGGATCCACTTTGCCAGAAATCAAAGGTTTCAGTGTATTTTGTTTGTGTGGTTTGCAGACTCTTGCAGTTCAGGATGCGTAAGGGCTGTGTGACTCTTAGCAACTGCTGGCTAATGCTGACCCGCATGTCAGTGACATACTGATGTCATGGCTGGTGGTGTTCCTTTGTTTTAGTGGCTATTTACAGTTTACCAGTCCATTGAGCATGACTCAGAGACTCAGTGCAATAAACCCAGATAAACTTAGGCCACAAAAATAGTTATTTTTCCAATTAATTATGTTAGTAAGCAAAAAAAAAAAAAATCCTCTCCATCCAGCTCACCCAAAAGGCACTGAAAATTTGCAAAGAGAAAACTAAATACATGTTAACAGCAATTCCATGACACACTAAATAAATTCCTCTATTTGGAAATATTGAGGTGTCCCTCAGACTTTAGAAAAAGAGCATATACGAGCACATTTCGTAAATGAACCCATGTACAGAGTATGTTTATACAACTCCTTCACTGCAAAGATGATAAGGATCTTAAACTATACAAACTTTGAGCATAAATAAAAACCAAAACTTTGTCTGAAAACAAAATAATGCACGGACAACATAATGTTAGTGAATGTGCAGGTTTACATGCACAATATCCAGCTCTTGACAATATTAAGCCAATGTTCACACAGGCATATGTGGTGATTAAAGAATAAAGAATCCTTTTTTAAATGGTGACGTAGTTATGTCCAGTGGCCACGGGCAGCAGTACAACAGTGCATCAATTTCAGACTGCGTGATATGGCATGCTGTCGCATTGTCACAGTGTTATACAGCACAGTAGGTGTCCTATCAAATGTGGTGCCACACGCACACCCACACACACACAGTTTCACACACCAAAATGCTGCCTTTGGATTGTGTGAAGTGTCTTCTTAACTTCTTAAAGAAAGTGGTTCATCTTTACAATCCACTTTATTACAGCAGCTATTATATTAGTATGAACCCACTATAATATCAATTTCCATTTTAGTCATTGTGTTATTTTGTGTTTCAAAAAACCTCATTTGAAAGTGTGATTGGAGTTTTGGTAAAAAGGAGCATATTGAATCCTTTGCACTTTGAGGAGACAGTGTTTATAATAAGAAAACCTTCTTAGCAATTATTGCAGGTCATGCAGAAGACCTAAAAACAAAATGGATTGTCAAAGTAAACATATGTAAAAAAAACATACTTTCTTTTTTATTGTGGACATTCATTTTGAGCCCAGAATTTAGTGAGAGAAATTTGCAACCCTTCCTTACTCTATTTGATGCACATTTTCCAAGTCAAGAAAATATGATTAACTTTTTTTTGTTCAACATTCACAGCCCCTTTAGTCACTGTAAAGTCATTATTATTTAGTGCTGGGGAAAAACACTTTGTAGCTCATGTGTGTAGCCAGGAATTATGGTCTACAAAGGCTGATTTTTATCTATCTGTGATCATAACCTCACAACAGGAAGTGCAAGACAAGCTTTAGTCACATTGCGATGCGATACTCTCATGCCAGAGTGGTGTGGCACTTGCAGGAAATGGCAAATGGAGAGAAAACATTCTGTGCCCCAGGATAGACGCTATATGAAAGGGCAATTACTAACTGAAAAGGAAATATATACACACTGGATATGTTTCTTAATGACTTTGCAATGTTGCCCTCTTGGCAATTTCATTTTCCCATGATATGCAGTGGGTACCATGACGTTACACCTTCAGATAAACACCTGACTTGGCACATCATACAGTAACACTCTGGTACAGCTGAAAGACATTGACTGGAAAAGGACCTTATGGAAGTTGGAAATGATGGCCTTTCATGCTGTTCTCAGCTCTGTTTCAATTGAGCGCTTGTGAATGAAACCATCAGTTCTACCAATGGTGATGTCACTTTATGTGTCTGATGTGTTCAGCTGGCAGTACTCTGCAGTGATGCTGCTGCTTCTACAAGCACATACTATGCATAATGCATTAATGGAGTAATGGCGAGACTAGCATTTTATAATTTATGGGGCAGGGCTGGGAGGACCTGTGTTTTGACTCTATGGAAAATGGCAGCAAAAAAGAGCATGTGGAAAGTGGAAAAGTCAATGCAGAAAAAAATCCTTGATTCAGAGAAAGCCATGATTGTGTTTCACTTCTGCCTTTATATGTGATTAAAATCAGTGTTTTTACAGCAAAACTTACTCTTTTTCCCCTTGTGTAGGGCTGTTAAATTGTGTCCTCTTAGTCTCCCTCATTGTAGGAAATGGTGAGTGTTAATTACCTTAGTGTCTTACTGGTTTAATCTCTTTGGTGTTTCGTGAGGTGGCCAATGATTATCCTGTGATTACCTATGATTATCCTGTGTATCTGACTGTTTTTAGTTATTTCTCAGCCTTATGGGGACTGTGTATAAAAGTGCTGTAATCAAAATACATACATCAATCCTTAATAAAATCTGAATTTAAACTGTATGTGAATTGTTCGATTACAAATCCAGAAAAACTGTCTCCCAGATGGTACAGAGGGTACTGTATGTGGCTAGAACAGCAGGCTTCACTGGGGTGCAGCAGCTTTCAGCTGTCACATACTCCTGCTGAAAAGGCATGCAGCATGATATAACATTGACGTCACTTGCTGACGTGCATGACTGACTGCGGGGAAAAAAGGCCAAGATTTGCTTAATACCCCATAGAATTGAGTGACTTCCATTAGCTGCGGTCAGAAGAAAAGAGCCTCCATCATTAAGGTTTATCATCTGGAGATTAGATTTATGCAAATAAAAAATAAAAAAGCTCATTTTGTGTAAATAATGAGTTTTCATATCTGGGAATAATGAAAATTGGCACATTGAATGATTTATTTGCATAAACTCAGCTGCACTACATTCATGTTTAATATGTACCATGTACTATATGTAAAACTGCAATGTAAGTAAGACAGTTCCTTCATGAAATTGATAAACTCATTGAAATGAATAGGCTGTCTGTTTAATAACACTTCAAAGTGTGTTGCTTGACCAGAAGTGCATTCTGGTTTTCTCAAGTAATGTTCACTGTACAGTACATATTACATTAAAATGGCCACGCAGTTTATCATCTGATGGATCCTATGTTTAACAAGCAAGACATTTATTTAAAATATAAAATATAATGTAGAGGTACAGTGCTGTGTGTGCATACATATCAGCAATATGTGAGGTTTTACTATACTGTGACAATTTGCAGTAAAAGGCATGAGCCTACAGTGAGTTTAAATATTTGTTTTAAATTTAAATAGAGTCAAGCTCTACAAATCCTACAATGCTGTTGATTCTGTAAAAATATCCCTTGCCATTCCTTACTGACCCATAAAAGTACAACAAAATTCTGTTTAGCTCATTCTTTTGGCTGATATGGATACTTTGTGAGCAAATTATTAAAACAGTTCACTACCTTGTTTGAATATCATTTTTTGCTTTTCTCTACTGAATCCAGTTCTTCATTTGACACATCTGCATGTCCTTTGGCTACAGATTTGACAGGTGCAGCAGGTATATTCTCTCCCTGGCTGTTGAACCCCTCTTCGGTAGTTATGGGATGAAACAAATCAAAATGTACATGATCCCATTCATCAATCCTAACCTTCACTGTAATGACATAGATATTTAGAAATAACTTTACATAGAGTAGCTAGCTACTAAAGGTTAGCTTCAGTGAAGTGCTTGAATGTAACCAGTGTTTAATTCTTTTTTCTCTGTAACTTTTTTCCTAATCAGATCCATAAGAATTTATGAAATGTGTTTCATTCCTCATCATTTTTGCTACATTTATATTTTCCCTGTAAAAATGAGGTAATCCCTTGTAATCTGAATTTCATTTTAGTTTCAGTGAACATTTTGCTGGATTTTTTAAAATGTTTTTATGATAATGTTCTAATGTTCATGAGGTAACTATTTTCATTATTTTTGGTATTATGTTTCTCATCCTTTTTTAGTATTGTGCTTTATAAATAGGTAGGGGCACTGGACAGTACACTGTCACACCTTTGCCACAATTTCATATCAGTACAGAGAATCTCCATGCCCCATCACATTTGGCATTGTGTGTATTTGCAACTTAAAAAAAGAACAACTTATGTTTGGTGCACCTGTTTCTGATCTTTAAAATGTTCTGTGATACATTAGTTCTATACAGAAAGATTCCAAGGACTGGTCGGACATCCTAATTCATTATGAGTCAAATTCTTTGAGGCATAGTGATGATAGTCTCTTGCACACAGATATACCATGGGACTTTTTTTAATAGTTGGACAAATCTTTGACAGTCAGATTGCTTATCTTATATTATGAGCCAAGCTTCTGAGCAGACATGTTTTTTAAACAACCATTGACAAATTTCCACTTGACAAAGTCCTGTTTCAGAAGATCTTTCTACTGGAGTGAAAATCAGCTGATAAAAACATGTTTTGAAGAAATATGGAAGGTGAAATCTTCTTGGAGCTTATGCTTCTAAGACTCAGATTTCCAAACCCATGTGATATGTCAGTTCAGGGAAACGTAAAGATCAAACAGGAATGAAAGTGCAACCAACAGCATGACTTATACATACAGTAGATTGACATGTGCTATCAAAAGTCTGTATTCTGTTCCTGATACACATTTCTTGGGACATTTTTTCTGATTAGGAGATCACTGTTCAAGGTTTATTTAAGTGTCAACAAGATACTGCTGGCAAAACTGATGGCCAGATCATGTGGGGTATACTGGTGCAGGTATCACCCTGAGCTCAGGAGGATTAGACGGGGGATGAGGGATCTACTGATGTAGATATAGTCAAGAGGGTTCGGTGTGTTCAGCTCATTCTTGCTTGAACCAAAAATCCCATAAATGTCCTCGTAAGGCATCCAGGCTGAGCAGTGAACAGTGCACTGCTCCTGTGGTCTGTGTTCAGGTGACTTGTTGTCAGGCCCTGCTGCTAGTACAAAACACGCAGGAAAAGCTGGATCGTGTACTCCAGGACTCTGGCTGTTGCCTAGGAAGCTGTTTGCGTCATGATCGCCAGCAATTAGCCTGCAGCTTTTTAGCTGTGATGATGGCTTCGCAGAGCTTGGCAGGATGCTCTGGCTGACAGCTAGGAGGAGTGGTCTGTGATAAGACCCTGTAAGATTTTCAGAGCTTATGACTGCACGCTTGTAGATCTGCCTGTCTTGAGTTTCCTATTTTATTTTTGTTTTGTTTAGTTGGCAATTGGAAATACTTAATTCATTTTCACATCAGTTGTAACAATGACCCCTTCAAGTATTTCCTTATTTATTAATTTTTTTGTTTGTTTTTTGTACCTCTATATTTTCTTCCATTTTGGTATCTGTTATATCTAATGTTATCAAAGCAATCACCAATTAAAAAATAAAGAAAACCAATTCAAATTAGAGTAAATAAAATAATTTTAAAGATAAGGAAGATGAAGTATACGTGGTCTAACACCTTAATAGACACATCTGTACTACTACTACTAACAGGAGCAACAAATTATAAATAATCAAGAATTATTGTATTGCTTACAGGTTCGCATCTCAAAATAGCAGTCAGGATTAATTCTAAATGTATTGTTCTTAACTCCAGTTTTTAAAATATTTAAAATATATTTCCCGTACCCTAGAAGTTTCAAATATTTCATCTCTCTCAGACAGTGTGTCCTAATCAGCAGTAATCAAATAATTTGTATTATACAGAAAATTGTATAGTTTTACTATATGGCAGCTGCTCAGAGAGATACATGAGTGGTTGGAGCCCTTGTAAGCAGAGGTCAATTTTCCCTATGAGATGTTCTCTGATCTGTCTCATCTGGTGTGACAGGATAAGCTCTGTTGTGTGTTTTTAAGGCCTTTCATTACCATCACGTACACAGGTGTTACATGGACTGTACCCTACCACTCATATCCCTTTACATAAACCTGATCATTAACAGAGCTTACAGGATCGTCGTGCTATAATGTTATTTAAAAATTCTATGAAAAATATCTCCAGGAGGATGACTTCCCCAAATCCTGCTACTGTACATGGGGCCAGATCGTATCCAGCAACTGGTAGAAGAAAATGGGATACACTAAAAACATTTTAAAAATTCATGCCTCTAAACCAGGCACCACATATTTCAGGCCACAACTTTTCCTGTGTCTTGATGCATACTTATGAGATTGGCGTGACTGAATGAGCCTTAAACCAAGTCTTGATCAAGTGAATTGTATCTGGTCTGAAAATGGCAGATTGTGTTTGATTGAATCTAGAAAATGATTGTCAGCAGTTTAAAATGGGCATGCTCACTATCTGCAGTTCATTATCATTGCAGTTTGTGAACTCTCTGTCCCCAAAGTGTGCTTAAAATGGAAGTTCCATTTGTGGAAATCCAGTATGTTCATTATACTTACATGCAGTGCATTTATAACATGTTGTTATGAACTGCATGTGGTTACAAATAACCAAAAAAAAATTTTTTTTCTGGTGGCTTGTTTCTTATACAAACTGACTTAATTTTGGAATCCTCCTTTTGGAGTCTGGGTTTAAATAGATAGTGCAGGTTTCTGTCAAAACTGGCTGCCTGCCTATGGTCTTTCTTTCTCAAGTGAAGCCAGTGTCAGCACCGCCTCTTTTACACCAAAAGGCGGTTGCTAGGAGATGGTTGACGTCAGTCGCTGGTACAGAGGAAGGTTTATGTGTTTAGCTGCTGAGGGCATACCCCACTGGAAAGGGCAGAACTATGAAATTCTATTAGTCATTGCAATGAAAAGCTAAACTTTAATGTTTGGAGAAAAGCTGTTCTGTAAATAATGTTAAATGTGGCAATCCGGTCTGATGAAAGATTCTTGGTTTCAGCTTTAGTGAAAAACTGCAAACTGGCGTACGTCATTGAATGTACTCCCCTTCTCTGATGTACACATATGTATGTAAGCACATGCGCACACAAACACTGATACAAAGACACACACATGCAGCATGCATATACACAGACATACATATCCCCCTGTTGCCGGACCCTTCCTCTCTTAAAGAGCTATGGCCCAAGTGAGGTTTTGTAGGAGGGAAAATCAATAACAATGCTTCAAGTAAAAATGGCATCTGGAGCGACCGTGGCAATATTTTAAACAGTTTACCCATGAGTCTTCACTCCATTAAATTATGCATCTCTGTATATCTGCCATTGTTAAAATTGTAAAACAGGGAGGGAAAATCTGTATTTGCAAGAAGTGCAGTGGAACATCTCACTAAATAACTATAATAAATAACAAATTGGATTTGGTGCCTGATGGTCAATTTTCGGTTTGTTAAATTTCTTTTTTAAATCACAGAAACATCGTTCATCTTGAGCACACTAAACTAAGGTTTTACTGATCAATTCAGATGTAATTTATTCTGTTTTTTTTTCCTTCTGCGCTGATGACTGGCTTATCTATGTTAAATGTATAACGGAATGTGTGTTAAAGACCCTGCATATAAGTAGTTTTCATTGAAATTAACGACAATCAAAGATCATTTGAATATGAAAATTTTGATGAACATGTCATGCAGTTCATCTAGGCTCAGAGTTTAATTTTTGTATAATTGCATCCTATTTTATTCATCCTATTCTACACAGAGTGTTTTTTTTGTCTATCTTCTGTGTGTAGCCTTTTTATTGAAATATGAATGAATGCAGTCTGGTTGTATCCATATTACAGATTTCCAGTTGTTTGACAATATTTACTTAAGTATTCCTCTGTGCTTTTTGTTTACTTGAATCAAATATTTTGAACCTCAGTGTTTTCATGTGCAAGACTGATAAAATATTAAAGTGGAAATGGGAAGTGGTGGGTTCATTGTCCAGTGGTTATACAGATTGAAATATGAAGCTGGTTTGAGGGCCAAATGCCTGCGTTCTGTGCTGTTTATCTATCCACCTTAAAATAAACCACTTGATGACAGAGGGAATTCTTGAACAGTGATCACCAGGGATTAACACCAGTGCAAATGTAAGATTTCTCAGTAACTGTATGGAAAAAATAACAAAGAAAATATCACTGTCAAAACAGAAAAGTCTCATCTGGTGACCTTTTGAAAGTGTTTCTGTCTGCCACAGTACAGTTGTGTGACTCAGCCAGGTCTGTCTTTGTGTAGCAGTTTATGAATAACAAAATTCTGTCATTGGAGATAAACCAGCCGGTCCAGAACAAGTCTGACTGAGCTGAGAGATGAGCCATCTATGGGGAATCATGTGTCCCATCTCAGTGGTGATTGCTGAGCCCTCTATCAGCGTTAGTGCCTGGGCAGGCCATGCCTTAACCGAGCTCACATGAGATAAGCATAACTGAAAGGGCAAATCAACTCAAAATTATGACCTGTCTGATTGTCTACAATGACTAACCATTCCAGTGAGCTACCTCCATGTAGCATTTTTCAATATCTCCATCCTGTTGACAAACACTTGTCAGCTCCACTGTAGTCCAACTTGGACTAATTAAGTTATATTTAGAACCAATCTTCATCAAGTGTTAAAAACTGAACGTGGTAATTGTGACAATGTAAGCCTCGTGCACTATTGACAGAAAGATTTCCTTGGAGAGGAGATGAGATTTCCTCTTGTTTGTTAGGTTCCTCTTGATTTGTCTGCAGTAGTCTTATGACCATTGCACAGGACAGATGCTCTGTCAAATTCAGTCGGAGGTCTTAACACACAGTATGTTTCTATTATTCTACATTTTTGTCTGTGTGGCCTTTTTCTCTGCTGAAATTGAAAGATATCTTATTTGTGGTCCTTTCGTCCTTAACTACACATTATTTTTTTTCTCATTGGAGTGTATAAATCATTTTTTCTTTATAACAACAAGCTTTTCAGTGTTCTTTTACATGCCATATTGTTTAGTCTAAAATTGCTCATAGTAATAAAAATCTAACATTTTGCTTCTATGTAAATTTCTAACAGTGAGGATTACTCATTGCAAAGGTGATGTCTATTACTTTGGCTATGTAAAAATGTTGGAATTTGAACAGTACTGAGAAATTTTAAAATTGTACTGAAACATTTTCCTGTTTTACTTTAAATAAATGTATCCTGTTAAAACAGTTGCTTTTTTGTTTTCTGATATGAAATTGAGGAACAACTGCATTGCTATCTGCTTTAGTTTATGTATCCTCTTCTAAAATTAGCTCTCTCCTTGCTAAGTATCTTTCACACATAAATAAATCCAAAGAAGGCAACCCATTTTATTAATGTAATGGAAAAATAACATTAGTTATACATACAAATAACAATAGTTTGTGTACGTTTAAGATGCAGTGTCTGAATCTGGGCAGCAGAGCAGCGAGTCAGGATTATTCTGAAGAGGAAAGGGCTGACTTGCCTGTATTCTGTGTGTCACTTCCTGTAAAGGATGAAACGCAGCCCCCTCTCACCCCTCAGCTCTGGAGCCAGAGGCTCCTTCAGTGCTTTTAGTGTTCGGACCCTCATTTGCCATTGGTTACCCAAGCACTGGACAATTGGCTACCCAAACACAGCAGCTAAGTACTGCTCCCTCTCCACTATGACGACTGGAGGTGGAGACTCACAGCTAATAGTTATGAATTATCATTCTTGAATGTTTATTTTGGAAAAATAACAAAGACATTTGGAATAGATTATTCCTTCAAGAAATGACCAAGGAATATATTTAGAATGGTGTTATTTTTTTATGTCCTTCTTGAAAAGCAGGCTACATGTGTACTTCTATGATAAAAAATAAGCATAGTTAAATTAACCTTCAATTAAACTTAAAAATTTTGGGCAATATGAAACATTTAGACATGTGTCTTACACTCAGCACTAACCGACAGAGGCAGTAATGCAAATTGCTTTGCTAGTTTTTGAGTTGCTTTTGTCCCTGTATTTTTGTATTTGTATTTTTATCAGTGAAAATGATGAATTTGTAAATGATAGAAAATTCTTGGTTAACGGAACCCCTCAGGGTTGTTGCACACCGAGACCACAGAATATGGCATTGTGTTGGGGCCATACGGAGCCATCCTTAGTGATGGCGTCCAGAACTTGAAATATGCCATTGTGTGAGAAAGTTCATCTCTGACGTAACAAGCTAACCCTCAGCAGCTTGTGCCATTTTTGTGTTTCCTGCAAACACATGTTTGTCATTATGTAGACCCTTTTCCCTCACCACAATACCAGGAAAGGAAACTCAGAGATTGACAGTTTCTACTCAACCCCCGGTCCCTGCTGTAAATATTCTCCCTGCTCTCCTAAACAACATGTCTGATGTCAGTCATTTCACAGCTACTTTTTAAGTGCTGCATGCTACTAATCACAAGGGGTGAATGTGTGTCATTTTTTGTTCCTGCAGAAAGCCAAACCTTTGCCACAAAAGCAGCTGTAGGGTTTTGTGTGCCTCTGTGCTTTGAAATTAGGAGATCATTTTGTTTACTCTATCACATTACCACCTTTATGGATTACCTTTGAGTTGTGAGGTGCAGAGGAAAGCATATTTGAAATTGGTTTGAAAGAAAGTAGTGGAATTGGGATGCAAGAAGAAAGGATCACCTGGGGAGAGAAGTGATGGGTCAGTGTGAAAAGACGCATAGAGCTACCAGTGTGAGATGATGACTGTCCCCTCCTCCCCAAGAATTTTCCATACCCTTGCCAGGGCCTCCTGAGAATGCCTTCGCTGTGAGCGTCCCCCCACTATTCTCCACACTCTCCCAAACCCCCACCACAAATCACAGACTCTGTCTTGAGGTACTGTGTCTGTCAGAGGGGCACAGGAGTAGGCCTGGAAAGGGCACCTGATTAAAGATGTCAGGCCCAAAGGGTGCACCCCTCAGGCCCACATTAAGCATATCTTAATAGCTTAAGAAAAGCTATTGGCGATTTTGTTGCTTATCTTTTACTGTTTGAAATTCAAGACGTTTATTTGATTAAGACAGTAGGTTACAGTCAACATTATTTTAGACATTTTATTTAAAAAATACAGAGCTTTGAAGAAAAGTATATTGATTTTATTGTAATTAATCAATGGTTTGTTACTAGATTTCAGGCAAATTGAATCCATATAATGTCAAGGCCGATTGTGGCCTAAAGAACTAGAGAGTGACATACAGCCTTAGTTTTGCCAAGGCAAGTAATTCAGCTGCTAGACTTGTTTTGTCTTTGTTGTGCAGCAGGGTCCCCCTCTGGTCAATCTTCCACATGCAGTCTGCCTGCAGCTATGTCAGATGCATGGTACTTTGGCATAGTGGCACTTCTCTTACTCCCTGGTGACTATACTTTATGTTTTCATATGTGCACAGATTTCTTAACATGACCATGTTCAAAACACCAAGAAAAAGCAATCAAGTGGAAAGACATAGCAGTTCTGTTCAGGAGTTTCATGAGCTGCATATATGTAAACCTTTTAGGCTTACAAGTTATTATGCCTGGCTTTCAGCAGATGGAATATTATGTTCTCTGATTAATGTTCAGATGGTCTAATGAGTGTATAAGCTGAGTAACAAGTATATTTTTAGCATAAGCCTTCACTTCCACTATTGCACAAATTCAGTTGCCTGTATAGTGTGTGTGTGTATGTGTGTGTGTACTGTGTAAAAATATCATAAAGGAGACTGTAATGGATGAACATACATGTGTGATAGTGTGTGATGTTCTCTGTCAGTTCACTGTAAGTTCTGTGTGTGCTGTGTCATCCCACCCCCCACCCCCCGGCGATGGTGCTTCACAAACAAACTCGTCAGCAGAGTTGCCATGGTGTTCATGTCATTGTTTGCTTTCCCCGCTGCTGGGTTTCCATGGCAATGCTTATTTGCCCTGCTAATGTCTGGGAAGTGTTAAAACAGACTCTGGATGACATACTCTGTGTCATATTGATTTGATCAACAAGGTGCCTTCTTAGCTGAAGGATGAACATCTACGTTTAAATGGATGTTTTTCCTTGGTGAATGTCAGTAAAATTTAATATGTGATAAGCAATATGTGATACCTGTGCTCTGACGTGAAAGAATGTTGAGTTGTGTTCCTGTCTATTGTATGAGATGGGAGATATGTGGGGATATGTGAGAGGGAATATGTACATTTCTCAATACTTTTTGTCCGATATTACTGATCTACAGTCAGTTCACCATAGCCTATCCAAAACATGACCCTTGTTCTGTTTGAGAATAATACTGAGATTGATCTAGGATCAGCTTACTTTACCCACTGTGTACCTTGCTCATTGTATCAATAAAGTTCAGACTGATCCATGGGTAGCTCTTGTCACACCACACAGCATAAGAGGCAGAAGATATTGGTGTTGCTGGTGTCTTTTCACTCATTACTAGTATGCCATCTTGTGGCAGAATCTCTGCATCACTGAGGTAGAATGAGGTGTTTCATCTTCTGCAGTCTGTTTGGCATTGAGCCCTAAACACCAATGATTCACATTGTGCTGAGTAACACTGCATTATAGATACATAGATGCAGATGCTGGACTTTGTTTATGCTGTCCTGTAGTGTTGAATTGTATGTTATGTTGTATTATGAAAATGACTTTGGGTATATGACATACAGTTACTCAGATCTGCAAACATAGTATGTGTGATATTGGCATGGTAAACACTACCCTTCTATACCAGATTATGGGGCTATGAGCTGTCTTAAAACTTTTGTCTTAAAACAAAAGCCTGCATTATAGAAATGTTGAAAAGATGTTCAAGCAGTAAAACAAACCTTGCCTTTCACAAATGACCTTGAAACTAAATAATATGTATATAACAACCTTCATTACACCTTCAGCTCAATACAAATAGGAACATGGCACTGTTGCGTGCACCGTCTTGAGCTGTGTGAAACACAGTACGAAAAAGATGTTTATGATAAAATGTGATATTTATGATAAAATTGATGAGTTGATTTCAGGTGTGGTGGATGTGGGTCTGATATCCAACATGTCCTGTGCCACTCCCAATAATATCTGTAGAGGACCTCCCCTCATGTCCCCATTCTGTGCTTATAGTCCAAGGAGGGCATGAGGCAACCCAAAGACCTGCTTGGCCTTCCAGTGCTTTGTGTGCATTCTGACATTTGACCTATGACCTGTTTATCTCTTCCAGATGATTCTGTGGGACTGGGACCTGAAGCAGTGGTACAAACCGCAGTATCAGGTCAGTGTTACTTGTTTGTAAATGAGAGTGTCTGTATGAGAGTGTGTAGAAAGGAAATGTGTGTGTGTGTATGTGTGTCTGTGTGCTCATGGTTGTCTTATGAGTGCAACACCACCCCAGTGTTACTCCACTGCCCTGGTGTAACAATACAAAGCAATTGGAGGAGTACGCACACAGCTGGTGCTGTGCTCCTGTTATGCAAAAATAGCAACTCAAACTCAACAAGAATAAAGGGGAAAAATCCATGGATACAATTACATAGCCTTGCCATCTGTGTGTGTATGTGTGTGCCTGTGTTCAGGGAGCAGCCGGTGGGAATGTGGTAGACCTCTCGGTCATTAATGAGGCACGGAACCTGGTGTCAGAGCTGCTGTCGGACACCTCACTGTCCCCCCATACCGCCACCTCTCTGCGCAGTGTTGGTCGGCTGATGGGCACCTTCTCTGGATCTTGCCGGCCTCGTCCCAACCCCTTCACCCCCTTCCCTGGATTCTACCCCTGTGTGGAGACTGATGACCCTGCTGAGCAAAACGAGAGGAAGCAGCAAAAGGTGGGAGGGGCACGTTTGGGATTTTGCAGGGGAGGCAGTGATGCATAGATCTACACACATAGACCAAAGACCTGATTCATGCCAGGGCAACTTGAATTGTTTTTTTTGAGAGATTTTAGCAGTACTATAACTTCATAGCTGTCTGCTGGTATTGTCTCCCAGAAATGAAAGCAAAATCAAAAACCTAGTCCTTAAAATGTGTTTGGTATAAACTTTGGGTTCAATGAGCTGATAAAAGGATAGAGTGTGTAACCATTATGTATATTATGACCAATTTATATTGCATTATTGATGTCATCCTATGAAAAACATCCTTTTGAGCATGTGGCATTGGTGGGTGTGATCATGGCATAGCATGGGAGCCATGTACACACATGCACAATTTTTCCTGTGCCATTCATAACAATGTTTAATATCCCAGCATAGAAGTGAGGCGTCATCCCTGACAGACACTGTTTTACAGACTGTTTTATGAACCACTAATCACAAAAATGTTTTCTTTTATATGAAGCATTTTTGTAATGAAATTAGTACTACATGGATGGTGCACTTTAAAAATTAAGGTTATCCATTCATTTCCTTGCCTCAAGAAATGTCCCCTGAAATCTCACCACAGTATCTTCTCGCAGATTCGATTAGTCTATCAAAAAGGGTCTATAGTGCCTAACTTCAAAATTAATGGAAGTCTGAGGATGAGTAAGAACTAGATTGTGGTTCTGCTTTATAATGTGTTTGAAATGCCAAATAGTAATGAAAATGAATGCCAGAATTTGTGACATTGATGACTGATTTTAAGACTCTCTGTGTAGCTAAAACCATATTCATAAGAATATAACCTCTTAAATGAATTAGTTTTCTTTAGAAATATAAAAATGTGGTTAATGGCTACAGCTTTATAGCAGAGGATCAGGAGCTAAATGTTCTTATCGCTCACTGTAAATAGTACCTCCGATTGTGATTCATGTGTCACCTCATTGTCATTCCCTACCTACTGCAGTAACACTCAGTCTGCAGTCTTTACAGTCTAACACAGTCTATAAAATCCATGCTGTGATGCTCTGATATGGAATCATGATATAAAATATAGCATATACAACCAACTCTAAGTGCATATCATATAACAAACTATTTTAGATTATTGCACAGGGTGTTCCTGACCATGTTTAAATGAAATAGTATCTTCTGGCAACATGCTCCCTTTAAACATACTTTACATAGCTGCACAATAATGAAAACACTATAAACACCTTGCCATAAGGTCAAAATATCCCTCTTACAATTTAAGGAATTTCGAGCAACTGCACAGCTTATGTCTTTCACTGGGTACTGTGTGAGAAAACCAACAGCTGAAGGCAGTATACAAATGTTAACAAAAACATGCCATTTGAAGTGTTATACTTTGTTGATGGTCTGCTTTGAAGCTTTAAAATGGCAACATGATAAAAAGATGCTCACCCTGTGACAGCACATTGAATTCTGTAAAATAATAGATGGTAAAGCAAGGAGGACGTCTGCAGCTTGTAACTCAGACTTGGTATTACTTCCAGAAAATAAACAAAGGAAAATGGAGAAATAATATGATTCAAAACACTTAAATAAATACATGATTTATTGACCACCATGTTGTTGTTGGTGGTTATTTAACTTCACTGAAGGCTACTAGCATAGCTTACACTGCTTAAACAGATTCAGCAGTATTTTCATGAACATCATTGAACCTTTTTGAAAAGTGCTCAAGCAGTAATTGAAGAAATAGAAACTGTTCAAATCATGAATAACAGCATTTATTGCGTTTATTATTATCCTGGTGCTGTTCTGTGGGTGAAGGGCAATCCAGCCCCTGATTAGTTAATATGTTTCCATTGCTTGTTGTCTATCTAGGTCATGAGCAGCAGGAGCAGCCTCCCCACACCCCAGCTGCGCCGCAGTTCTACCTCCTCCACCCTGGAGATGCCCACCTCCCGCTGGGAGCGCCCCAACAGCAAGAGACCTCACCCAGAACTCAGTAACTCCAGGTGAGAACTCACTCACACATATGTAAACGCACACACACACACATGCTCACACAAAATTCATCAATGCCAGGCCTTTCACATACATATAAAATACCTGTATTAGTGAAGTCTGTAACACTGTGAAAATTGTATATTTCAAACTGCTAATGAGACAGTTTCAATAACTGTCCTTTCATATTCACAGCCAAAAATTATTGTCTTGGGTATTTTCATATTGTGGTGCTTGAAAGCAGACATTGTGCCTCAGTAGTACTCTAATATTCTTTGGGCTGGGGGTAACCCTGGCTGAATGGCACTGTATACCACCTAGTGTCCACTTTTGGCATAGTCACTGTCAGGATTTGATCTGGGTTGTCAGATGCATTAGCATAACAGCACAGAGCAAGTCTGTCTTTATGAAACATGCTTCCTCTCTGGAAAGTGTAGCATTAAATAATAAACATAGATGCTATAAGCCACAAAAAGAACTACACATGGGGTTTTGTAGGCTAGTGGAGTATGTTTTAAAATTATCTAATGTAGAACTGAGAAGAGTCTGCACATTACTGCTTTGGGTTATCCGGTTAATGATGACTGTGGAGTTTACAATTTGAGTCTTGATAGCTCTGGGCCTAAAATGGGATAAATTCAGCTAAACCACTGGTACTGGTATAGTGATGTGCCCTATCTAGAAATGAATCCTGACTGCCTATGTTTGAGATTCCTATGGGATTGGATGGGGGGCTTGAGGCTTGTGGATATGGGTTTCTAGCTGAAAGGATATTCCATGCAAAAAGTAAATAGAGGATGAAACGTTATTAAAATGAAAAAACTTTAATAATACTGACAAGAGCATATTGTATTTTGTCCTGGAATATGTATTTTGCAATTTGATGAGTTCACATCTAGCTGTTGTAGATGGATTTAACCACTAGGTGGCAAACAATGCACTTATAGTGAACAGCACAGATGCACAGGTACAGATGATGATATTGATGTTCCGTTGTATCCTCAGAATTTTTGGATGATGCATCAGGCATTGTTTTTGTAAACTTACTGTTCAGTGATTTTGTAAAGTGTCTGGAGAATCTTTAGTCATGCGTCCTGTTGTGAATGATTTAGATGATTTAGTTATCTTCATTAGTTAGTTCACCACATTTGCTTTGATCAGCAATATTTACTTTCTCTTTTGTCTTCTGCACCATTCCGGATGTTTGTGGCAGTGAAGTCTGATCACATGATCCAACCACTTACCTTCTTATTTTCTCCTTGTATTGATGTTTACAGATTTATTTGATGATGAATATTTACTTCCAGTCCCACTCTCAGAATGTTTCATGTATACCTTCCATCAGATCCTTTGTCTTGCATATGTCTTGACATTTTTCCTGAGGAGGAGAAAATGCACCACTATGCTGTTATTACTATGGTCACATAGATCAGTGGTTCACAGCATCAGTCCTGGGGGACTGTATGTTAGTTTTTTACAGCCAATCTCTTGATCAGTTGATGCTGTTGAACACAAGTGTTTCTCTTCACAACATTTTTCCTTATCAGGTTATTAACCTGTTTGGCTGTGTGTTAACTTGTGACCCATATTGACCTGTAGGTTTGGCTCATTACCCTTAGCTGTGCATTTGTATTCACAATTTAATTGTTATTAACTCCAATTTATTGGATTAGTTTTAGTGAGAACATGTCCACACTTTCACCAATCATGACACACTGATTCATTTTCTGATTCACTGGTCAATCCATAATTTTATTTATTCCAAAGCATTAGTTCTTCTGACTTAGTAAAATTCTGAGATGTGAAAAACAGATATGTATTCTCAAGATATGTATTCTGCATGAATAGTTATCACTGGCTTTAATGCAATGTGGTTTAAGACAAAAAATAATTCCTCAAGACATTAAAACTATAACAAACAATTAACAGCTTGTTGCAATTCAAGTGTTGTAACTGTGGCTGGGATGAAAGCATACATGGGGTCCCACAGGATGGAAGTTGAGAACCACTGCCTTGTTTATGGAAATATTTTACTACTCAATTATATCATTTCTCATATTATGTACATGCATATGTAATTTTATTACCACTCAGGTAAAATTGTCCTGCTTTGGTCATATTTTCCTAATCATGTATTCTCTAACTTTATTAACATTTGAACAAAAATGGAAAGTAATATGAATTTTGTCTGTGTTCAATTGCAGAAGTAATATACACATTTGACATGTGTCTTGATGCCTATATCTGCCACTCAGTAAGAGACACTGATTCATATTCATATTTATTTCGGCTGCTAACTGCCCAAAACCACATCTGCTTTAATGTGGACAGGCACAGTGCTTTAAATGATATCAACAGTTGTAGGAACGACCTGAACAACATCCAGATGCCCTCACTGAAGACTCTTACAAGATGTGTCTGCCGTTAGCTTCTTCCTATTTAATTTTAAATTGTCCCAGCTTTCCCTTCTAACGCTGTCTGTTTTCTAAATAAATACATTCAGAGTTACTTTGCCGTGCATTTGAGCAGCCTTGCATGTCCTTGTTGTTAAAAATAATAGGATCCCCTTGAATGTGGGAAATATCATCCAACCTCTCTGCTTAAAGGGGTATTTCACTTTGGTATCAAGTTCTGTACTGATGGGGTTTGTATATGTGCTAGAGGTACGTTTTCCAGGTTGTTTTCGTGAAATGAATGGAAGTGAATTGGAACTTAGGATGTGGCCTAAATGAACCCTCACAAGCTTTGGTTCATTCAGAAGACAAGGCGAAAAGGAAATGATTCTACCTCGTTCATGAAAACACACCAGAGGTAAGGAAACTGTAGAACTTAGATTACCAAAGTGAAATGCCCTTTTAACACAGATGTAAAGAGCCTTTTCAGAAATGCTTGCACAAAATTTGGAGTAAGTTCTTCCTACAATTTTTGCGCCTGTTCAAGCCATATGAGCGACGACTAGAAATAAAACTATGGCAATAAAAATAATTTCACCAAACTCCTGTACTTCCTCTACTGTTCCCTGTCATGTGCTAATTATACATCAGCTTTATCTGTTTGTGATATAAAATCTGTGGTTAAGTTGAGTTCTCTCAAATAAGGGAGCCATGGTTGGATATCTGATTTTGAAATGTTATCATGAAGCATTTTCACACAGAAAGTTGTGCATGCATGTAATAACTTCCAGGTCAAGTAGTCAAAGAGCAATTCTTGGGGTTTTCCTTTCCAAGCTTTAGATTTGTTCCATGTACAGTAGGTAATATGAGGAATCTAAAAGGGTGGTTCTCATCATCATTCATTCTTTGTTGTCTCTGTTTTAAAGCCAGGGGTCTCTGCCCAATGGACCCAACAGTGCTAACCTGCTGACAATTCCCAAGCAGAGGTCATCCTCAGTGAGTCTGACATACCACGCTGGACCCAGGAGGGCAGGTGAGGGCACAGTACCAGCAGTGGAAGCCAGAGCATTGTGCATAGCCAAAGTGCCAGAATACTGTTGAATAATGTAACATGTTTCCTGTATTTTATCCCCTCCTGTTTCTCTCTTTCCCCACCTCTCTCTCTCTTTCTCTCTCCCTCTCTTCATCCCTCTATCCCTTTGACTCTCTCTTACTCCTGTTATTCTTGTTATTCTATCTTCCTTGCTCCAGGTACATCACCCAGTCTGAGTCCGGTTACCTCCCCCTCCCACAGCCCCCCTGCTGTTAGCTCCGCCACATCGACACGCTCTGCCCCTGTGGAGTTTCCAGACACGGCTGACTTCCTCAACAAACCCAGCATCACGCTGCACAAGCCCATTGGCTTCACCCTTAGCTCTCCAGACTTCCAGCAGCTCCACAGTTCCAGCATACCCCTCTGTAACAGGTACCTCTCTGCAGCAATCTGCCGCTCTCTATCTCACCCTCTCCTTCCCTGGATTCTGACCCCCACTCAGGTAATACAGTAATCCACAATTCAGACATGCCATTAATAGTAAAAGACCTAGGCCAGCCAAAAATTAAAATCTCATATTTAGTACATATTCCATAATCTGTGGAGAGTAGAACCTCAGCAATACCAAACTCATGGTTACAGAAACACCCTGAAGAACACCTGGCCATGGAATGAACCCAGAAACTGTTATTGTATTCCAAACTAAAAAAAAATGCTTAAACTGAAATGGTATCACTCTGTCCATTGATATAAATGCAAAATGCAGTCAAATATAGGGCAAGGGGTCTGTCCTAGTATTATTTGTAAAGAATATAGTTAGGAAAAATTAAGCAAGTAAATGCAGATAGGTATTATTATCAATGATGTGAAAATGCAAGCATTGACTTGAAACTAAACACATTTCACAGTGATACAAAATGTTAAACATCAACCTTTATTTCCATAATGAACACCTATATATAGTCAATTGAAAAGCAGAAAGTTTTTAAAGTGCTGTAATTCAATAAAAACAAGGGTTTCTTGTGATGTACAATCAAACATACATTTTAAAGCAATGCTTGATACATCACCTTTTTTTTTTTGGTTCGTTAACAGAGCAGGAATTATGACACTGATAGAACCAGCCCTTGAATCCCTCACTCACATTCTGGTCCATTTATGTCTAGTCAGTATTGGTTAATAGGTTGTAGTGTCCCTAAAATATACAAATGATATTTTCTTTTTGCCCTTTCATTTTTAGCATTTTAGTTTTTGAGAACTCAGGATGGATAATATATGTATGTGCCAAAATTAAAACTAATAATGATGAGTAAAACTTATTAAAAATGTAAATATTGAGCTATATTGTTAGTAAAAACCAGAATATCTGTATGGAAGAACTAATGCAGCAGTAACTCAAAGAAACATGGCTGACATAAACCCACCCTACCTTATTCTTGAACATTTCAGTTCAGTTCATTTCAGTTATGAATTTGAGCTGTGTAATAAATAGAAGCAGATGTGTGTTGTCCTCTCAATTTTCATCCTATGAAGTACCCTATATATGCACCCATGAATGACCTTGGCTTTGATTATTTCAGGTGTTTATGTTCAGATTAGCAGTGTGTGAGCCCTTATGTATGTTAATGTGTGCTGATTGACAGCTGTCTGTGTTCCTTCTTTCTCTTTCAGCTGTGGGCGGGCAACACTGAAGGGTGTTCCTGATTCAGACACTGGAGATAGCTTCTCAGTATTGGCTGGAGAGGCAGAGCTCAGAATCTCAGGTATTCCTACCATGTGCCTGTGCACCCATGTAGAACTATGGAGCCCACAGACTCACTTCCTTTAACTCTGACTCCCACAATAGCACTAAGTCATTGCAATACATTGCATGCCAATATCTGATTGAATGTTTATGTTCTATCCCTCTATATTTCAGTAGGTATATTTGTTGTAAATCAAACATGCCATTTATTTATATTTGCTTTTGTGGATGTGAATCTGCTAAAATGTGGTACTAAATCCCTGCACTGGTACTCATTGGGTATTGGGAGTCCCAAGCAGTATTGCCCAACCTTTCCCAAATAAAGGGTAAAATGGCTAATTTGTCCCATCCATTGCAATTCAGGAAAGAGGTCAAATAATACTAGTTTCTTGAATGACTGAAGAAAAACGACTATATTTTTTAGCACAAAAGTTAATCATTTTTGATAATCCTGTTTCAAGTCCGCATTGCAGACAGGGCAGCAGTTTGACAGGAATAAGTAGTCAGATAGACAGGAACTGAGTTTATGATCTGTCACATTATGATCTGTCCTCTGTGCCTTAATCAGCTTTATTGCTTTTTATTATTCAGTTTAGTAACCTTCATGATTCCATCACCATTACTCCTCTCTCTTATCCTACACACTAAGTGACAGTTCTCTCAGCAGATATATTAATTCCTTTACAGATCCATTCACTTGGGAGTTTTTATAAGAATCTGATACGGAAGGATAGAGTTATACATTACAGTGAAGTCTTGTTCTGTGTATAAGTGTGAACTGTCTTTGTATGGCTCTACCATAGGTGGATACAGTGGATGGTGATATGACTTCTCTCCAAAAACAGGTGAAGAAGTGGAGGGCATGGTTGATGGACAGGGTGGGCAAGAGAACCACAGAGTGGAGTTGCTGGGCAGGGCGTGTCCAGACATAGTGGAAGCAGAACAGTACCCTAAACAGAAGTTGCATAACCAGGAGACAGAGGTGTGGTGGTGCATGGTATTAAGGGGGGCACGTGTAGCAGTCTTTGGCTAATAAAGCTTTATTTAATGGCATTTTATTAAAATGTGATTGCAATGACAGTTCTGCTTTCCATGCCAATGTCTGGGTGCATCTTTTTGGGTGCCACCAATATTTCCACATTTCCGTTAGTTTTTTGGCCATTTGTTTTGAAAAGGGTATCACTCCTCCATTTAGTTTCATGCACACTAAATGAGAATTACTGCAGTACTGATATTGAAAAAAACTGCCTACAGGGAGAGAGAAGTGAAAGAAGCTATTATTTGTAAATCCCTCTCTGTGTCTCTTTCTCAGAGCGAACAGGACTACTCTTTAGACCCTCTGTTGGAGGAACAGGACAATCTTATGGAGAGGATCGACAACTGGAACTTCCAGATCTTTGATCTTGTTGACCAAACAGGAGGGAAAACAGGGAGAATACTAAGTTATGTCAGTACCACTGATAAAAGCTGTATGTGTTTCAAAGCGCAAGCTGCTAGAAAGCATGCCTCAGTGTTATTGCAATAAAACCTCTGGTACATGAACACATCAGGATTTGATTTTTTTTGGATCTCTGAAATGTCAGAACTTTGAAAATGCATTGGTTTGAAGAATTTGAAATCTTTTTTGATTGGAATTATATACTCACATTAGTGTAGCCCTGTTTCTAAAAGGCCTGTCTCATTTTCCATCTACAGACTCTTTTATGCTCGGTTGACTGGTCAGACCATACATTTGTGGTTTGCATCTCTAAGATAATACAGAAAGTATAATTAGTTAGGTAGGTGTAGTAGTGATGAACAACAATAATAAAACTATGTATGTCTCTCTGACCTGTCAGTGCATAACTGCATCACAGACACTGCTTTGTGTGTTAGCTTGTGATGGTGTATTACTGTGTATTGTTGTTATGTAACCCAAGAAAATCTGGTTGTCTCCAAGATGCAGTGTTGTGGCTGCTCTTTAATTGCTTTGGGGTTTCCTTTCCCTAGGTGACGTACACTCTGTTCCAAGACACTGGTCTGTTTGAGATATTTAAAATCCCTGTGAGGGAGTTCATGACATACTTCTGTGCACTGGAGAATGGCTATCGGGATATACCGTGTAAGTATAAAGTTAATTTTGCCTCAGCTGTCTTTTGTGTCACTAGTAACATATTAGTCATTGCATTCAGTTGTAAATGTTTTTAAACCCAAACATTTTAATGTAAGACTACTTACTCTTATTCCCTGTGACAGATACTTAGCTAGTTGGAAAGTTCAAATGAATTCATTGTTCCAACAATTGTCTTCAGATGTGCATGATGGGATGTGTGGCATTCTGGAATTGATGGATTATGCTGTCGCTGTAAATCAGGATTACAGGTTGCAATTGGATATTATCAAAACATGAGAAATAACAAGTAATAAGGTATCTCTAAGATGATCAAGAATTTAAACAAATCAGGTGACATTTTCGACTGATGGACTCTCCCCCTCAGATCACAACCGGGTCCATGCCACTGATGTCCTGCATGCAGTCTGGTATCTTACTACAAGACCTATCCCAGGGTTCCAGCAGATCCACAATGAGCATGTGACGGGAAGTGACACAGGTAGTTACAGAACCTCTTTAATATTGCTCACTTCTGCTTCCCTCCTGCTCTGTGCTTATTCTCCCCTCCAAAATGATACATTTGTAGTACAATGCTAAAACTCAATGGAAATTTCATCCCAGAAGCTAACCTTGAATGGAGTAGTTCCCATTGGCTGTCTGGTAACCACTGTATAAATCACTTTTCTGCCCATACATAAAAATGCTTGAAAATATATATTTATATAATATTGTTTATGTAACTACTTTCATGTAGATTTTATTTGTTTCTTTTTGGTATTCAGTATGGGTGGTGTAGTGTCAGCTCTCTGGGTCTGGTCTTGGTCTTGGCCTTGGCATGTCCGGTCTTGACCCCCTCATCTCTGACGTCCATATGCACGCAGGCACCATTTTTGGACTCATCAGCTACTTTGGGCTGAAAAGGCCTGAATTTCAAAACCCTTGTATCTGTTAATGGAGTTTGACGTATGCTTGATCCATGGTAAAGGAATTAGAGCTCTGCAGCGAGCTTTCTCATCTCCTATGCCAAAAGGAGCGGCTACCGTTACATCAGATACCCCTCCTTTGTGATTGAGAAGTGCTGTGGCCACTGCTGAGCTCAGCACCTTCAGGGGCCTATTTTAATCTATAAAATGGAGCACAGCCTGAGTCACTCTTTGACTAATTCAACCCGTGTGGCCGCTCCTGTTGTGACAGAGGGGTTTTAAAGGCACAGAACACTGCTGCAGATCAGAGCAGGAGAAAAAATCCCATATTAATATACACAAATGCACATTGTGTGACTTACCTTTTCTGTGATGCTGTGTGAGCAATGTTGGAGTAGAGTGAAATCACCTGCTGTTATGTTGCCTGTTGTAATAATTTACAGTTATTGAGCATCAAGTATTTTCTGGTTATCATGTCTACTCTGTTCATGTACCAGTTCAAGTGAGACCAGGTGTATGAGACACACCAGTGTATAGGTGACACCCAAATGCTGTTACTTCATTTAAATCATTACAAAGTATGGTCTGCATTTCATCATGCTCTAGTGATTAGCTTGGGTTGGACGCCTGCCAGTCTAACTGTGCCAGCTACACATTAAATGTTAGTCCTCCTACACTATGACAGCATTGGTCATCGGGAGAAAAAACAAGAAATTATTTAGGTTATAAAAATGAGTAATAAATTGCACTAATAGAATTCTGGATTGATCAGTCCCCCTTTTTTATGTACAATTTCTGTTCTCAACAGATACCTTTTTACTTTCAACTTACTTTGCACATTTTCCCAATAGAGGCCTGTGAAATTATTTATATCAGTAAATCATTGCTCACAGTGGAGTGGTGCATATTATATCATAATTTACTTTCCGTTTGTCCTTTATTTTACTAGATAAGTCTTATTGACTTAAAGAGATAAAAGCCTGGCCAAGAGCTATAAAAGCAAAATTACAAAAACCACAGGAATCCAATTTCATTACATGTTCAAAAGAACAATGTTAAATAACAGTAATTACACATCACAAAGCAAATTCATGCAGAGATAATACAGTATTTATCGTGGTTAGTAGCACAAGCACACCTCAGTTATAGTGCAATGTGTTTATGATCACCTAAAGGAACGAGTGAGGTTTTCCACAATAATTTTCTAATAATAAAGTTTCCTCTCGCCTCCTCAGACTCGGACAGTGGGATCTCTCCTGGCAGGGTGGCCTACACTTTCTCCAAAACCTCCTCTATCTCGGATGACAGCTATGGCTGCCTGTCCTGGAATGTCCCTGCCCTTGAGCTGATGGCACTTTATGTAGCAGCAGCAATGCACGATTATGATCACCCTGGTCGCACAAACGCTTTCCTTGTAGCCACTAATGCGCCACAGGTAGGCTGCCAAAGTTATAGCAGCACAGTTGTGTTGTCAAAATGTGTTTTGGGCCTTCACTGATGTTGTGTGAGAAAGTAGTGGATAAGATATTAGAGTCTGAAGTTTTGAATTTTAGCATTGCAATGTACTGCAGTGCAGCTGGTTTGTTCCTCAAACAGGGTGTATGGTTCACCCATGTATAGAATTATCGCTTAAAAGACAGGGTTTTTCATCATTGTATTCCTTTTTTACACATGACAAGGAACAAAACAGACAGCTTTAGCATTCAAAACATCAGCACTATTAAGCTAATTAAAATTCAAATACATTGTCCGTGTACTGAATCTGTGGCTCTGCCTCTGAATCTGTACCCATCTTCTCCTCCCAGGCAGTGCTGTACAATGACCGCTCAGTGCTGGAGAACCACCATGCTGCTTCTGCCTGGAGCCTGTATCTGTCCCGGCCAGAGTTCAACTTCCTGTCCAACCTAGATCATGTGGAATTTAAGCGTTTTCGGTTCCTTGTCATCGAAGCCATCCTTGCCACTGACCTAAAGAAGCATTTTGACTTCTTAGCAGAGTTCAACTCAAAGGTAGGTGAATTATACACGTCTTACTTCTGTCCCAAGGCTTTCAATGATGCACACCTGGGCTGTAGTACGTAATAAAACTGTTTAAACATGATGATACCCACCTTCCCAAGAAACATCACAGTTTCAGGAATTATAACCTCACAGATCTCGTGGTCTGGCAGCCACACTTTATGATGAATACATGTAATACTAATTCATCATTATATAAATAATATATTATTATATTATGAATATAGGAATTGATAAAAATCAAAAATTCCTGTTTTGAAACTTCAGAAGCTTTATGTGAATGTCTGTACCCTCTGGTAAAATAATTTTTCATTTATCTGCTTTGACAAACTTTGCATTCATATCTTTTTTGGTATTTGTTTAGTTTTAGTAACTTGGTCAGATTTGTCTAATTGCCAAAAGACTTTGGTTAAAAATTTCTCTGTCAGAGCTTTTTTGTTTTAAAAAAAAACAAAATGCATAATTTTAAAACATTTTTTTAATGTTGCTTAAAATAGGTAAATGATGTAGATAGTCCAGGAATTGACTGGACTAATGAGAATGATCGGCTGCTGGTCTGCCAAGTGTGCATTAAGCTGGCAGATATCAATGGACCGGCTAAGGTTCGGGAACTCCACCTCAAATGGACGGAAGGCATCGTCAACGAGTTTTATGAACAGGTATTAATTTCTGGCAACGTTTACTTCCCAGGCTTTTTGGATATCAATAGGCCACTGAACTACTTAGGGATGACCCTTTCCAGCCCAAGGGCAAGTTTCAGGACTTATACAATTCACCATGTTACCAACTTGCTAACCCCCTCCCCACATGGCTCTGAGACAGAGTATGGCTGTCTTTCCTGTGTACAGGGCGATGAGGAGGCAAGCCTGGGGCTTCCCATCAGCCCCTTCATGGACCGATCTTCTCCACAGCTGGCTAAGTTGCAGGAGTCCTTCATCACACACATTGTGGGGCCACTCTGCAGCTCATATGATACGGCAGGCCTGTTGCCAGGACACTGGATCGACGAGGAGGAGGGAATTGGGGATGAAGACAATGAAGACGTGGAGGAGGAAGTAGTTGACACGGAAACAGAGGATGAGGAGCTAGAGGTCGAACTCAAACCAAGTGAGAACAGTGACCTACTTGTTTCCCGATAACCATGTCCAGAATAAACTTCTCATGATTTATGAATCCAACGCATTTTCTATAATCATTTTGATATCCTGTTCAGTGTATTTCCATCCTACATAAGGAGAAGAAACAAAATACTTATAATTCAGTTAAGAGCTAGGATGCTAAGTCCTGACAACATATCAGCTGTTTTAGTATGCTGATTGGTCCCACAGTCTGGTAAATTGTGTAGGGAAATTATGAGAAGCTATGGTGAACAGGACCATCTAACCATTGTTTTGTCCCCCTTCAAAATCCCCCCCACAGAAAGGAGAAAGCGGCGGCGACTGTTCTGTAACATAATGCAGCATCTGACAGAGAACCACAAGGTGTGGAAGAAGACCATTGAGGAAGAGGAGAAGAGCAAAGAGCCAGGCAACCTGCTGCAGCAACCTACGCCCACTGAAGCCCAGCCCCTGCCCTCCACCTCTGAGGACATCCAGGTGATTCAGGAGGAGGCCGAGGAGGAGGAACGGCCATAGCTGTGGGAAAGGGGGACTGAGACAGGGGACAGAGCAGGTGGGGAAAGGGGAAAGGACATGGCAGATGATTTAAGACCCTTCCCCCAACATTCATGCACAATGTAGCCACCCCTCTGGACCTCCATTTGATAAGCTGAGCCGACACCCCCACCCTCCCACTCTGATGTGGTCTTGCAGCAGCCTGAAAAAAGAAGGCCTTATTACTGTGAGCGGAACTTTTCCCGCAAATCCTATGCACTTTCACCCAACAGGGGAAAAAGAAAAAACAGACAACAGATAAGGAGTGACAGTATTTGTTTGACAGGAAGGGTAAGAGGAGTGCAAGGAATATGATCTTCACAATGATAAGTTATCCAGCTGTGATGCTGTTTAGTTGAACATAAATAGTTTTGATATCTGTGAGGTACTAAAATTATGAAAATAATAAGCCACCTTTAAAGTGATTGAGGCAGTTACCAAAGTGATCCATTCAATCATTCAGAGACTAGTGACACTAAGACTAATCCAGTCTCACAGCAAGAAATGGAAAACAAAAAGATGTATATTATTATGTATAATCAAATGTGCCTGTCCATTCCTAATACTCAACTTGAAGTAGTTGAGGCTGCATATAGACTTTATACTGGCACAAACTGTGCGGTCTCTGTCCGCCTATGGGCTAATGACACAAAACACTGTATAAGTTTTTGGAAATGCTGACATTTTGACTGAAGACAAATTATTCTGTTTGATGCCTTCTACCCTTGTGCATAGCCTGCCTTGTTAGTTTCATCTTGATCTTTTCAGGAATGCACAGTGGCTCTAGAAAATTCCATATTCTTTATTTTATTTTATTTTACATATGGCATGCGCAACAGGAAAAATATTCAAAATTTTAGATGTTTCCTTTTTTAATCTTTATGTATGCAGTAGAACCTTAGGGCTCATAACCCAAGATTTACAGAAATACCAATCAAACGAATGCAGTACCAATACAGATGTAGCATTCTCATCATGCAAGAAGGGCAACATTCATTTGACAAGCTGTCGCACTCGCCATATCTAGAAAACCACAAAATTAACTGTTTTAGCACAAATGCTAAATAATTTTGGAATGCAATATGATTTGGGAAAAATATCAAGCTAGCTAGCAAATGTGTGTAGCGAACCAAAAGATTCAAAGATGTGTTATAGAAATCCATTTGAAGAAGAAAATGAATGACTAGCTAGTTAGATAAGTAATGATTTCAAGGATTCCAGTTCTTTAAACTGGTATATTTGACATCCCAATTTCAACGTTATGAACATTTCAGAGGTCTGAACTGTTCAATTCCCTATATGTGCATAACTTTGAGGTTCTACTATATATATGGATGTGTGTGATTTTGCCACTGTTTCTCAGGACAAATTAAAATTAAAATTATTTTGCAAAGTTCTGGTCTTGACATCATGATAACATCTAATGTTCTTGTAAGTAAAATGTACAATTTATATTTTTTTACCTTCACAATGGAATGAATACCATGGTGCATAGAACACTTTTACACTCCTCCCACCCCAAGAAACACTGCATTCATGGTGCTTGGTAGGACCCATTCCACAGAAAAGGGAAGAACATTGACACTGAAAGTGAAACATCTGTTGTGATACAATACGACACAGATCAGAACCTGAGCCTCCAATAAAACAAAGAGATCATGGATAGGGATTGGTGGTTTCATGTTTTATTTGAAAAACAGTTACTCAGTCAGGGGTGCTGGGTGGCTCCTTCTGTCGAGACACTGTTGCATGGTCCTCACACTGTGGAATCACATTCAAGCTGTAACATGGGGGAATGTGGCCGGTCGCCCCAAACCATTATTGGCCATCGTTTCTCCTAGAGAAAGGATGGATTTCAGTTGGGGGGACATTTTTGTCTTATTGTGCACTGATGACCCTCTCTGGCCAGTCAGGAGCCTATAGTCTCCATACATATGAAGGGTCCTCCTATAACTGTATAAGGCACATGTGCAACCTGTGCATGCAGTGTGTGGTTCTCTACACTCACAGCAATTAGCATGAATGCTACAAATTGAGCATTTCAAATATAATGTCACTAACATTAAAAGCTGAAACACGTTGTTGAAAAAACAGCCTTATTTTGGTTCCACTATGACACTGTCAGATGGTTTCAAATCATTATGCAAGGCTAGAAAGAAAATCAGCTGCACTCCAGTGTTTCCCCCAGAGAGCAGCTTTTTTGTTAATGGTTTGTCCTATACCACATCAAAAAAGCGAATACAGTACTTAAAACTTCTATTTTTCTGTAAAAAAGCAAGAACTCTCAGCATTCCACTAGAAGCAGAGAAAAGCAATTGAGTTGAGCTCTATAAAGGCCAGAATCCTTCAACCAAGTTTTAAAGAAATGTTGTCTGGAGACAAAAATTCTCAAACAGCCAGTGTAAATCAAGCTAATATGTTGAAAGTGAGAATTCAAGAAACTGCACCTTTTTACCAAACAAGTGTTTAACCTCTGCACAGAAAGAATATCTACATATATATTTTTAAATGAATAATCAGCTGTATCAGAATGCATCTATTTTATATACACGACTGTGTTGTATATAGAATAACCTGCAATTACCATCCCATTCTCAGTGTTTTAATTACTACATTTTGATTCCAGTTAATGATGTTAAATATGGTATTTTGAGGAACTGTTAGAATTGGTGCTTGTTCTTTTGGGTACAGATTCAGTTCCTGATCGTAACCCCACTCATCTTAGACCTCTTACATTTAACATTGGTATTCAGTGCTTGTCCTTTTTTTTGCCAAACTCTCCTTGCCTTACCATGGTTTCCTGATGTAGGGGTTCCCATACTAAGGTCTGTGCAAGTGTCCAGGAAGGAGTATTAAATATTCTCCCCCCTTTTTTGGAAATTTGATTATGTTTATACATTGAATAAATAATATATTTTAGACTTACATTACATGAACGTACGTGTTTTACAAATTCCTGGTTGTGATCACTGCAATTATTAAATATTTATACTGTTCAACAAAGCCTCATGTCTAACAAAGACCCATGACATGGAGATGAACTGGAGTGATACATATCCCTTAATGTTTGATGAATAGAGATAAAATGGTCCTCATTCCTCAACCACAAAGCAGTCATTTTGGTCCTGCCAAAACATTGGGAAACAACTGTTCTAAAATTCTTAAGATAGTTTCCTATGTTGATCTGCTCAGTGTGGAACAGAAGCATGGCAGGACTGCAGGAGGGCTCAAGACATGAATGATTGGGCAAAATGTGGACGTTATCTCCTGAAAACCTGGCCAGATGTAGAGTTTTGCCCATTTGTGCTGCAGTTTTTAATTCCCAAGTCATGAAGCCTTACCCCGGCATTGGTGTTGCTGTTAGCATTATGTCATTATAAGATCGTTCTCATCATGTTGTCTAGTAAACCAGTGTTTTGTCAAATCAAAAAATTTTTATGAATGACTGTCACCAGTATGTAGCATCTAATTGTGTATGTCAAATGTAATCCTTGGGCCTTTGTGGATATTTTAAGGAAAAAAAGATTTTTGTCATTTGTAGCTGTCATGAAACACGGCCCCTAAAAAGGCTCTAGTTTCTAATTCTTTTGAAACTGTTTTTACAGTAAGTTTGTTTTTTGTGTGTCATGTAATATGTTGAGTATAAGACGTTCAAGGAATATATTTTAATAAATGTTGAAATACACTGCATATACTTTAAGTTATATTGTTGCACCTCTTATTTGTTGAATTTATTCATATTCCATACCCCCCCAATGTGTTTTGTGTTTATGTATGAAGGTCAGTTGTGCGTATGTGTGCCTGTGTGTTTTATTCATGTATGATCTTTTGTTTCATTGGTGCTGGAAGAATTAATCAGATGAATGATAACACTTTGGAGCTAGATCAATCCCACTATATTGGCAGTGAACTGTAGACTTTCCCTTCCCTGTCATGGATTGACATGTGTTCTAGGGGATGTGAGCAATATTGGGACATAAAGAGTGTATTTCCGCATAAGGGTAACTAACCTTGTATTTCATTGGTATTTTCCATTCCATCACACCTGTCACATGTAATGTAAACAGGCCTCTCTGAATGTTTCAGTTTAAAGTACATTATTTACCCTTTCATTCCAATGTCATAACACAGGTTAACCACAGTTTGGTGCCATTTCATTTCAGATATTTAGTCCTATGTGGTAGTCTTTGTGTTCTTATTTACAGAGGAAATTGTAAGGGAGGCCAGGCAGTCCTTTGGGAAATGATTGAAAATTGACTGATCACCAGAGCTTAGCTCTGAACATGTGGCGATCTCAGCGCCCGTTGCATCAGGGACTGCTGTTTTGACGGACTGTCAGAAAGAAGGCTCAGCTCTGGTCCCAGCACCATACACTCCATGTCCCACATCCCCTTGGGTGGTAGAAATGCAAACTGCCATCCCAGTGGACAGACTTTGGTTCATTTAAACTGTCAGTCAGAAAGCCAAGAGGAAGATCTGGCAGACATCAACAAGAGATATAGAGGGTCATGCTGAGGCAAACCTCACAAGAAAAAGTTATTGTTGAAAAGGTTGTTTGCTGTAAACTGAGTGTATGTGTGTTTGGGTGGATTTTAGTATACAGCACACTTGCTTCTATGTATTCTCTATGTTGACTCATTTGTTTACCTCTCATTTCTTTTATTATACTTTGTTTTATTAATATTGATAATCCTTGAGCTGACCAAACAGTACTTGTATAACACATAAAATAATCAAATGCTGGTTGGATCCAGACCTTTTTGAGAGAATTGTGCTCTCTGTGTGGGAGAGGGAGGATGTCGGATGGCTCTGTTGCAGACTCTGTTGAGTCTGTGCACAGTCAGCATTCAGAAAATAGTTTATGACTCACTTGGCCACATTCCAAATGTTGGCAAAGCTTTTAACTTACGTTCTGAGCTTAGTTTATATATGCCGATACAGTGATAATAGTGCATGAACTTTTTAGGTCATTTTAGAGAGAAACTCTCTCTTTCAGCAAATACAATGAAGTGCATGTACAGTACTTTTACCTCATTAATTACCCTCTCATCACAAAAGGCAGTCATTTTCAATTTTAATTTGGTATGCAAAAGAATAATGGGACTCATTGTTTTACTGTCCTTCTGTTCCTCACACAGTCTTCTGTTCTTCTTCTGGTCCTCTATTTGTGGCTCTGAACTTAAATTTTCCTTTCTTACCCCATTCAATTTGAAATGCTCCTTAAGCAACAATCAGCCTGTCTGATTACTAAACGGCCTGGACAGACAGAATGGTACAGTATTAATGAAGTGAAAGAACAAAAAACATTGTGTCCCAATAGTACATATGGCAGTGAATCTAAACATCAGGAGAGTGAATACAATGTCTGTCTTTTTACTACATGATGAAATTGAGATGGCTTGTCCTGAGACAACCCTAGAGGGGTGGAGCAAGTCAGCTGCTATACAAATGATCTGAGAAGGGCACAATCAAGACACCAATCTCCATATTACACACAAAAGTGTTGTATGTGCATTAAGCATGAGTTTGGCCACCTGTATCATAGTAGTATGTCACAGTACTGCAGTTAGGATTAAGTCAATTTTAACCAATTTGATTATATCAAAGAAGCAACTTTGTATTTCCAGCTGATAACATATATTGTCTGGGGCTGCAGGGGCTCATCCTTTTAAACCCCTGTTGCGATGTATGAATAAGCCTCCTAGTCTGATATCAAATCTGGAAAATTTGGATGGTACATCCTGTGGTGTTTCTTCTGTAATTTTACACATTATTCACACTAAACTGTGTTTCAACCTAAAAGCCAGTAAGATAAGGTAGCAATTGAGACTTACGATTGTGTGTAAACTTTCTCCATCACCATGCCATGTGCCAACAATGCAATGTCTCAACAGTGCAGGGGATAGAACCTTTCCCTTCAAAGATTTCACTCCACAATATAAACTAACAGGTGTATAACCTGACCACTCTCATTCGCTGGCCACATCTAAGAATAATTCTGTAACAAAAAAATGGCAAACTGTTCAGACCAGACTCCACAAATCAACAGGGAAGCAAAAATGTCTTCAAAATCCAAAGCATTGCACTGGCTTCAAAGTAATGATTCAAAGAATAATTCCAACCCTGTATAACGGTAGATTTGAAAATATTTTATTGAATCCATATTCACAAAGCACAATGTTACAGATACCCACCAGTGCTATTTGTTCCAAGTGTAAATGTGGTATTATAAATCAATGGGAGGGTGGGTGTGCAAAACATGCATCCAAGCAACCAAAACCACCCTCACGGCACCAGTTTGACTGTAGACAGCCAATACCAAAAAAACCAATACAGGTTTTCCAGACACTATATCAGATTTTTAAAATCTGCAGTCAAGACTAGACATGAAGTGTCTCATCTGACTCATATCTGTGTAAGCTGCACTAGTAGGCTGTGGTGAAGTGTTTGGAGCATGACATGTGCTTGTCTGTGCTTTTCTTAATTGATAGCAGAGGTCATGGCGATGAGTGCAGCTTGGGGAGTCACTTTTCCAAACCAGCATTTTCAAAGTCATAGAAATACGTTCTGGGCAAATAACATTGAAGGTGCATCCTGGGAACTGAACAAATTTACTTGCTGGGAACTTTACCCTTACCTGATTGACAATGTTCTGGGAGTGAAAAAAATGTTAACTGGGCACATTACATACAAAGTCACATAGTCATAGTAAAATTATCAGCTGTATATGGGTAATTGTTCCATAAGCATAATTTCTTCTAAATGGGGCAAAAAAATCTGCCTGCTTTGTGGCTCTGTGGATAATATGATCCTGCACTACAAAATGCATTTTTGGATCAATGCCTGGTAAAAAGTGAGATTTCCTGTCAAAATTAGGAATTATTTGGAAATGAGAAGTTTCAGATGCTGTTTCTGTAATGTCAGGAACAAGCAGTTATATTTACTAATCAAAAACCTACTAAATGTTAGGGATTATGTAAAATGTCAAAACAGAGATAGAAAAATAGAAGCCACACATTAAATCTTAGCAGTAATGTGTCAAACCAAATGTGGCAGAAAGCCATATTTCCTTTAACATTTTTTTTAATTGTTGAAAGAGAAATTGTGACTGCCAAAAAAAATGGAGGAGCAAATCAATATGAAGACATTAAAACAGTACCCAGGCATCCTGGCATGTAGATGGGCTGGGATATTAATTGCATTACCCAGTCTGATACTGTACTTCTGACTTACTAATAGGAAAGGTCACTTAAGGAGATAGATGACCACTTAACCCTCATTCCAGACAGTCTGTCTCACTCATATGCATCAACTTTATCTCAAACATTTTGATGACTGGGGCATGAATATTTTTTCACTTTTATACTTTAATCATATTCATTGTGTGTGCGACAAACAACAAAAACTCTTTCTGGTAATTAAAAGCAAAAGTTGTAAAAAACTTTTATAAAGCCGAACACTGCACAAAGCACAACCCAATTTTATAGAAGTTAGAAAATGTTTAACCTTTTATTGCCATAAGATGAGTTCAACTTAAAAGCATTAGCAATCTGAATGTTAACACTATAGTTACAAAATGGATTTGAAGAAGAAATCCATGTGCTATGATGCTACTTGAATTGACATATGTTTTGTTAAATAAAACATTGCTAAGTAAAAAAGTATTTAAAAAAATATAAAAATTCCTGTTAAGAATTCTTGTGTAAACAGTATAGATAAATGTGCTTCTCCAAACATTCTGACGTGGATCATTCCACATTGAAATCAATTTTTGTCAGGCCCAAGGTGATATCCCAGAAAGGGTTCATGGTTCACGGAGCTGATAAATATAGTACAGCCAAAGGCAGAATTGCATAACAGATGGCATTTGAGGATATAGCACATATTCTAGGAAAGATGGCTGGTGTACCTTCCGTCTGTACCTGACACAGTAATTCTGAGTGGTCCAGTTCTGTGCATTTCTGGGAAGTAGGAAGAGATGGCCAGACAAGGGATCCTGTCAATCATAAACACATTCAAATTTCAAATCCCACTGTTTTACACTGCAATTTATTTGTGCTTGTTTCTTTAGGGTTTTTTTGTGATAATCTATAGTGCATGTAGGTAGTTATGGAGGGCACATTACTTCCAAAACCCACTTCTTTTGCAGTCCACCAACAGAGATGTGTTATTGCACCATAGGATCAAAAGTGATAGACCAAGTATTCACAACTGAGTGATAATGCTGGGGTAATACTTCTGTTCACTTATATACTTCCCTGCTGGGATCCTGACTGCAATCAAATCAACATTACTGTGGAGGTCAGGAGTAGATTCTACATTGTGGGATACACTGCTTTAAAAAGAATAGCTTCTGGGAGTTCTTCCAGTTTTGATCCACTTCCTGTACCAACAGCAACTGCACATTCAATGAGTTCAATACCAACGCAGCACCAGGTAACACAAGCACTGTGGTGACTTGTGCTGATTTTGTCTTGGCACACACTGTTCAAACAGGACAAGCTCTTCACTGTTGCCTCCTGATGGCACAGATGGCAAAGGGCAGTGGCTGTAATGTCATGCCCAGCTTTGGGGTGAGACTTGGGACGAAGCCTGGGGGGAACTGCAGGCTGAACCTCTGCATCAATGTGCTGAAGAACAGAAATAGCTCCATTCTTGCCAACTGCTCTCCAAGGCAATGTCTCCGACCTGCGGGGAGACAACAAAATCAGAATGATTTTTATTTTGTTATTTTCATATTGTATTCTATTCTGTTACATTCATTGCTGCTCCATTTTTGCAGTGAAAAGAAGCATGACTGCAGTAAAAAGGTTTCTATGTTTCTATGTGTTTTTTGTTTGGCATGCTGAAGAATTTTATATAAATCAGCTGAATCATCTTTTTATGACTGAAAAGTAGCAGTAAAAAATAATTAGAGATGGCCATTTTTCAAACACTGTGGAGGACAAGTGGTGGACTTGCCCAATGAGAAGGGCAGGAAGGCCTCCCGGCGGGTGAAGTTGCCATGGGCATCTAGAAACCTCTCCGGGGAAAAGACGCCTGGCTGGCTCCAGTACTTCTCATCAAAGTGCACAGAGTACAGGTTGGTGATGACCAAGGTGCCACGGGGAATGGAGTACCCCCTCACTAGAGCATCCCCAGATGTGGCGCGGAAGATGCCCAAGGGCACCACGTTGCAGAAGCGGAGGACCTCATGCAGCACGGCTTCTGTGTAGGGCATTTGTAGCCTGTCTTCCAAGGCAGGTTGCCTGGCATTCCCCACTGTCTGGTCTATTTCCTTCTGTACTTTCCCTGGAAAAGAGAAACCCCACATCATAATGTGACAAAACCCCACATACTACTGATGATGAAGGAGGTCCATAAAAAAGCTACATTTATGTCATATAGCTGAAACATTTGTAGGACAGTTTACACCATGGCCACTTTCCAAAGGTAAAGTTATTTAGTCACTGGTTTTATGAAGGTTTTTCTTACAACCAAGCTTATACCTTGAGATTGTTTCACTTGTGTTAGGCACATTGCTAGCTTTAATTATATCACTTTATAAACACTGTTGTTGACTTTAGGTAGAAAAATACTTTTGTTATTTGGAACAAGAGAATGATTGACAGCACAATGTAACTCCACTTATTATGGAGGTTCCATAAAGAAACTGAAACTTCACTGTCCCATCACTGTTAAAGAGCACTCATGTAACCCCCTGGCATTGAAGCATGACATAGGGGGGTGTACCTGCCTTGGATGTTGGGATAAAGTGCCATGTAGAGCATGGCCCAGCGGATGGCATTTGTGGTGGTTTCAGTGCCTGCGATGATGAGTTCACCCACAGAGAAGATGAGATTCTCCTGGGAGAAAGAGGCTGCAGGGTCCCCAACATTCTGCTCTATCTCATCCAGGTAGGCATCAATGTAGTGTCTTGGTGACTGGTGCATCCTGCCTTGTGAGAAGCGCTCAATTATCTGCCACAGGAAATCATAGACCTTGGCTGCATTGCGGAAAAGCTTTTGGTGTTTGCCGAAAGGCAGAAACTCAATCCAGGGGAAGGCATTGTAGAGGAAGGCCCATCCGCTAGCTGCCAGCTCCACGTTCTCACTGAAGATCTCAATCATGTGCTGGAAGTCACTGTCATCATAGGTGAAACGGTCACCAAAGAGGATGAGGTTGGTGATGTTGGACACAGCGTTGGTCACTAGGTGCTTGGGGTCAAAGGGCCGTCCCTTGTGCTCATCAATGGCATCGACGAAAAACATGCACTCCTCAGAAATCTTGTTCTCGAATGCCTTTTGGCCAGTGCCGAAGTAGCGGAAGCTGTTCACGGCAAGTTTGCGATGCTCAACCCATCCCCGGCTATACTTGGAATTTAGAAGACCTATAACACATTATTTTTTTTTATTAGCATTACCCTGCCATGTCATTGAATAATTATTACAGTTATAGATGAGCTAAATGGTATCTGTCTAAAGAACTTTGTATAATAACATAGTTAGTTAGCTCAATGTGTTACGTGAAACTGAAATGTTCAGATTGTGAAACTTTCAGGTTTATTACCATAACTTTGCTAAACAGGCTCCCATTACATCAATAAAAACACATGTTTTTAAATATATATTTTATTTTTCTTATAGTGTTTTGAATTTTCAGTTAAAAAAAAAAATCCAAGTTTCACATTAAGGTCTCTATAATCACCAAAAGATTAACTGAGACCTTGCCTAAAATATGTGCCAAAATTATCAAAACTAAGTGCACTGCACATGTGTAGTATGGCAGTAATTGTGGGCCTGTGTTAAGAGGTGTTCAATACTTCCGGATGAAATCGCACTTTTTGTCTGAGTGAGGAAGAAGCTAAAAAAATTCAGGCTTGAATGTGGTGTAAAATACTGACTCACCACTGAAGCACATCTAGGGAAAATTCAAAACAAAATCCACTCATGTGTCCTTGCCATGCAGTCACGAGCAAGACTCACTATCAACATGCTTTCCAAACTATTTATGAGCAGATGTCATTTTGGCAAGCAGCAGTGCAGTTGCACACAATGCAGTTTATGTAGTTTTTCAAAGTAGCTCATTGCACCCTGAACCTGTATTGATAACATTTGTCAGTTTATGAGCTCTAACATCCATTTAATGCTGTTCAAACCTAATCCTCCTTCAGCTCAAGTCTGTTATACTTTATGACTCTAATATGCACTTGCGCTATTTCTTCCTTCAAACTAAAACACAGTGTGACACCAGAAATTCTGGTAAAATACAATCCTTGAACACATGCTGAGTCATCTTTCTGTAAAGTTGTTCTAAAATTGCAATGAGGAACTTTGGAAATCATATGCAAAATCAAAATAATGGTGTTAGACTTACATAGATGTTTATATTACAGGTGGGTGCTAGAATTGGTCATCTACAAATACATTAAAACCATGCCCCATATGGAAACTCTGTCTAAAAACCACTGAGGTTCTACTGTATTTTGATGTGTCTGAAATATGAAAAGCTATAACTAGCTAACTCACTATGGCAGGTGCTGTAATTGGAAGGGGGAAAATGCATGTTTTACATGGTATTAACCAATGCAATAACACTGGGTGGGCTTTCGTTCTTTGGTCATTCTGTCCAAATATTTATCTTTTTGATTAGACACATTTGTCTCTTTATTTAAATTCATTGCTGACCTTTGCTGTGCCTCAGCGATTATTCATGAATATTCTTACCACACAATTCTTATACTGTGGTGAAATGAAATTTGAGCTTTTGCATCAAGTTTTTTTATCAGCATGTTTCAAAATAAAAAATGCCACTGCACAAATATATGGCATATTGCAGCATGCAACACTCCTAGAACTAAATTCTAAACTAACATCTGTCACTCAAGTCAGACTTTAAATGCGCACTTTTTTCCTGTGTTTCTTTTACAAGCATCTGACTGGAGCCCACTTTACATTACAACGTGCTCTGTCATACTCTATAGTCCAACCTGATCATTTAAAGTGAGAATTACTTATTGTGGTTTCAATGACGCAATGGGCCAGTGGTTTGTTTGAATACGGAAGTAATGTAACACCAGCCACAGCAGGAAAGCTAAATTCTTCTTGTCTGTCCTAAACCTCACAGCTCAGGTTTTTCTGTTGTTTTTGAAAAGACCTAAACAAAATCCACTCGCCTCTGTGGTACCTGAACATGACCGCAAAATGAAGAGGGACATTTTTAATAGAAGAATTTTCTCTCGTTACCTCCCATTTTGGTCATCTTCTCGAACAAAGGCAAGGAAGGACGGTCCGCGAACAAGTCGCTCTGATGTGCCAGGCACTCTTTGACAACATCGTAGCCGTTCAGCACCACAGTGGAGATTCCACCTAAATCGAGACTGAAGATCTGAAAAATAAGAATAGACAAAAATGCATACGTAATATGCCACCGACCGAATTCGAATTCATTTACTGAACAAAAAAATATTTTTTTTCTATAGATCAGTCATCCACATAAAATGTTATGATACGATATGGTTTTGTTACGTGGTAGCTTTCATACAACAATTAATAACCTGTTTCGCCGGTTAGATAATTTCCTTTGCAATAACGTAAGGGGGAGGGGGAGCTAGACAGACAAATGCCAAGTCAGCATTTTTAGAATCTCAATTGCTCTTCTGGTATAGCAGACTGTCAGAACAGACAGTAGGACTGATCATTTAATTATTCTCTGTTTTGTTTGACAGATGGAAGTCAAAGAGACAGCTATTTATTTAAAGGTACCGTTTGGCATAACTTTCTGCACACTGAAGAGAAACTGCATATTGCAGGCTAGCCTACGTGTGCACAAAGCTATAAGGTGTCTGTAAAAACGAACCGACATGTAGCTTATTTGTTTAGATGACGTAGCATCAGGTAACACTGTACCTTTCCTCGGTCTGGTTAACTTTGTGGAAATTAGTGTACTCAATCAAATATGACACAACCTCGAATAAATGTATCAGCTGCAGACACTGAGCCCGTACCCTCACCGCCGTTGGGAAATCCGCTCTAGATCTTCTGTGGGTTATTTCTTTGTGCCCTCACTTTGTTGCACGGCTAATATCAACTGACAGTCAATGAATTGCCTGCTGACATAAATAAACACTACCTGTCCGTGGATTTCACTTTGTTTCCTCATATAGACGTGCGGCTCGGAAGCGAGGGACAGGATGTTCCCAATTACAGGCAAGGGTGTAGGTCCCGGAGGGAACCCTCTTGGTCTCCTTTGCTTAACAAGTTGACGAACTAGCAGGAATGAAAAAGTAATTGTCAAAAGTGTTCCAAAATATAAGCATGCCTGGCCATAGGACATAGTCGACAGCAGAGCTTCCAGTCGGTCGGTCAACCCCATTTTCCTTTCCTATCGATGCTGAAGGAGTTGAAGAACCAGCACTTCACTACTCTGAAAGATTACATTACCACCGTGCAAAATCCCCCGCCTCTAGTATGCTCAGATTGGCTAGTTGTGTTGCGGGTATCATTACCATTGATGAACTTTGATTGTTTCCCCGTCAGTTGCCAACTTTTGACTAGTACTTGCGGAACCAAAGACAATACACACCAAGATTAGTTACGTTTATTATTAGTTATAGTTTTCATCATAGACAATACTAACCCATTTGTTATGCCTCTGTAACAAAATCTTCCGTGAAAACGAAAGACTGCTAATAGTATAGACAACGATAATTAGCCTTATATCAGACGCTAATTTGTAATAACTTTCAGTGGGTTACCTGACTGTATCCCCCACCGCTGTCTCTGATGGCAGTAGGCTAACTACAATAACCAGGTGTATCCTTTCCAAAGGATTTCTGGCTCGCTCTGAGGGACCCGCTGTGTATATATATATAAAAAAAAAAGACTTGGATCCTGACTACCCATAAAACGGAGGCAGAGAATGGTGACACATATACTCATGGAGCTCATTTGCTCAGTGACTTTTCTAAAAGTATATGCAGAAAAACACGTAGGCAATTGCCTTAGGACCAAGTCCAAAAATTTGCTTAACCCGTTGAAACATGCTGACGAATTGACATTTAATGTGACATATACAGTACATGATATAGGCTAATATAGCTGTGATATGATTTATGGCTGAAAGTGAGGCAAGTGGGTGTAAAAGGTAAAATAGATTAATATTAAAAATAGTCCAGAAGGCTATGCCATGCCATGATAAATGTCTCCTGGATTCAATTATAGTAGAAACACTGAAACAAAACTAGACAAAAATTAAAAGTTAAGTGTTTTAGCTAATGATAGAAGGCCAAACCTGCACTGTGTTGAAATAAGTTGAAATGATTAATTTTATTAATTTACGACAGTACTTCAACACCTGTTTTAGCCAAACTTAATTGAGCAAGATATTTAACAAAACCAGCATACAGCGGACCCACAGGTCCCAGAGCCTATGACTGAATGGTACAACTACTGCTTTAGCTTAGATCACATCTGATTTAGAAGAGTGCTGACATAGTAATAGAGTGACCAATGGCATTGGTTTAAATGTAACATGAGAAAGCGTTTGATTTCAGCAGAAACATCAAAGCAAAGTCATTGTTAAAAGATTCTGCGCTATCTGTGCTGGATGTTTATATAGATGACAAAGCTGGATCTTTATGCATTCAAATCTAGTCGTATAGAAAGACATGGCATAGAGGCCTAATCAATAAACTGAATTGCATACTGAATCTTGAAAAGAAAATTCCCTCATGGTCCAAATGGGCTAAATGACAAACAGCCAATGCACTTTGCCTTACCCAGCTGATGGAATTCCCACATCTCATGAGAGAAGACCATGTGAGAAACATTAATATTAGCTGGGTGATATTTCAGTGGAGGATAAAAACAAACAAGCACCCTGTTCCATTTTTTTTTTAAAGTACTGTGTTAAAAGTTATACCTTTCCCTACAAAGAAAAAGTTGGGTTATCACAAATTCTTACCCTTTGTTCTGGCAAAGACAGGGCAACATGTATTGGCTTAGGGGTGGCTTAGCTGCAGTATCCATTTCCATAATTGAAAAGATTCCAGTCACGGTGCCAGTAAAACCAGGATGAGTGGCAACCCGAGTCAGACTAGCTCTAGCAACAGCAACAGCAGCAGTGCATTGAGACCTATGACTGCACTAGGGAAAAGTTCATTTCATGTTCAATACTCAGGTATGAAAAAAACCCCAGAATGCTGATATATTTCTTCGGGGACTCAGAGACCAAGGCATAAGACTCTGCTTCATATTTGACCTTTTTTTAAAAATTTAATGGCAATTTCATGAATTGTTTGAAAGTTAGGCTTACGATGGTTACGAATTTCAGCACAACTGTGTTATGATGGGGGATCTTCCATGCTATTTGCCTAAACTTTGTTTGGTCTATTAGACCCATGCCTTTTTTATTCATATATTAGCACCAACAATTCTTCATTGTGCAGCTCAAACTTGAATTCAGACCTATGTTATGTGCCAGTTAAGTGCATTCAAGAGTCTGCCTCCTCCACAGGCATTTAGACTTTACCTGATTGAGTGCTCATGTTAAGGTTGAACATTCTGGATACATTCAACTGTTTTATTTTTCAACACGTGTTGTAGGAAAAAAACTGTTGCACGAACAGAATTTTCTTATTGCCAATTGTAAATCCCTGTCATAATTCATACTTAAAAACACAACATTAAGTCAAAGTAATCCACAAAGTAATGTATTTGATCAATATTGCTAGTATGTTAAAAAAAAACAAAAACAAACTACTGTCAGCTAATTGGACTTTCAATGCAGCAGATTAAAAAACCTGTCTGTCAACTATGAGTGGTCTAAAGCCCCTAATCAGTGGGACCACATATACTAAGGGCTACGATTCTTACCCTGTTCACCCGATATGGATATAAAGTCAGCACTTTAACGTAAGAGTCATTGTTTTATTTAAAATCCAATGGGCCAAAAACAACAAAAAATATGTCAATGTCCAAATGCTCATAGATTCTCATGTAGACAACTACACAGGGTGATTCTGCCATAGTATGCAGTGCTGTGTTGGCATATGCTATGTCCTACAGTAGCATGTGCCTAATAAAATGATAGTTATTTCCGATCCACTGGTTTTTATTTATTATTTTACGAAAGTATGACATTGGTCATACTCGCTGGCTAGCTAGCCTGTCTCTACCATGCATTTCTGTTACTGCCAAGTGGTCTGCGAATATTATCCAGGGATTAATTGCAAAGGAAGTATCAATCAAATGTGTAGAAGGGTATCCTGACTGCTGCTTCTGTGTCTATTGCCTCTGCAAAGCTGAGCCATGCCACCCCAGCATTGCAGCAGCCCCAAATGGGGGAGAAACCCAAAGGGGTTGGGTTGGGGCCACCTAGTGCAACATCAAATTGAGATGTTCATGTCCCTAATGGCTCCCACAAGCAGTCCAGGAGGCTTTGGCCAAAGCTCTGAGGAAGATGCAGCAGGGTGGTGTCATTGCACCATCAGACAGTCCATTTGCCTGGTATGCATTGATAATTTCTTGGAAACAGTGGCAAGGTTTTTGTGGTATTCATCTCTTGACCTGTGTAAATGTTTCTTGACTAAAACCAAATAAGATAATGGTGGTAGCAATAATAGAATAAGTATAGCTAAGCAGCAGAGCCAGGTAGGGATGAGGAGAGGTACAGCCTGAAGAGGTGGGTCTTCAGTCTGTGCCTGTCTCTGTGATCTCTATGAAAAAGTCATTCCATCACTGGGGACCAGAACACACAGCAGACCTGACCACAAAAATTGCCTACACAAAGAGGGGCGATACCATATGTGCTTAGGTGGTAGAGTGGAGTGGTCTGGCAGGCATGTAGGTTCTGATGCTCTTTCGGAAGTATGCCAGAGCTGTCCCCTTAGCAGCCTGGCAGGCTAGCCGTGAACTTGTCAATCAAACATCTCTGTTCACACCCTATCAGTTCTACAATTTGACTCGAGTAAATATCAAATATACATTATTTTCTGTATTTTGGCTTGATTTGTTCCCAACCAATTCAATCAAATGTTCCAAAAATGGAATATCCAGTAACTCATCAAACTAACTTTGTCATAGTTTTCTAAATAGGATTCAAGTCATATGAATGTTAGGTTAGCTGTTTTCTACTTGACTGAGCAATCACAATATGATCAATATGACTGCAGAGATGCTGGCAACTCAAAGTGGGATAAAGAACACAATTTGACATTTCTCTGAGAAAAATATTTGTATAAGATAGGATTTTTATTGAATGATTGTTATATTGAAAGAAAATAAATTAATAAATTTAATATAACCATAGTGCAATATCACTGTCAATCAGCGGGCAGCTGTAGCCAGAGAAATGGTTCCAATCCAAAACGCAAGCACCCTAGGTTTTAATGAAATGATTTAAGCACTATTACGTCCTTTTCGCTCGTTACATTCCCTTTCTCTACATTGTGACCTCTCACATTTGATTGATTACAAGCCTCTGTGTACCACCAGGGGAATTCTGAGTGAAACTGAACACCAATCATTCTTAAGAAAGAGTGACTGTCGAAGCCCATCCTTGCATGTGCGTTTGCACTTGCTCCCCTCAGGCGAGCCTGGTGAGTTTTGTCAGGTTTTCCTGCTCAATGACTTTAATCTGAGTTTGTATATCATTAGCGTAGATCGCTGTTTTCAGAGTTGCTTTCTCCTTTCTGCCAAACCAGCTCGCATTTTACTTCTTCAAATGATACAAACAGTCCTCACTGGGTTTCCCTCACACCCTGTTCGTCTAATGTTTTGGTTTGTTATTGGCGTTTAACGAGGACATTCAACTGAAAAAGATTGTTTTCGACTTTCTCTGGGCTCCCCCGGTGCAAGGTGCTTTACTGCAGGAAATGTGCGACTTATCAAACCCATCTATAATTTAAAGTGTGTATGTTCTTGGAAACAGCAGTATTGTGGCTGAGGACACACCAATTAGTCAGTAATGGAAAAGCTGACCAGTGCACACTGACCCGTTATATTGGCGACTTCTGCAGAATGGCCTTAAGTCAGCTCAGGGCACCATGTTGCCATCTGGTTATACAGAATGCTTTGGAACAATAGCAAGGAACAGCTTGAAACATTGTATTATTATTATTATTATTATTAATAATAATAATAATAATAATAATTATAATAATAATAAATAACATATTTTGGATAAGTAAATATTTGCAGATAACTACACAAACACAACTGCATGGTTTTCTGCAGTTTTCTGTGGAAACCAGTGCCGACAGAATATAGTATCCATTGGCTTATGTTATTTGAAGTTTCAGTAATTAACCTTACTGGTCAATTTGTTATTTGCTATTAGTTACAAATTTAAATGCAAGCTTCCTATGACTCCAGTCTTTCAGCTCTTCCAGATCAAGCAGGATGATCGCCTTTTGCTGTAAATTCATTTAGGGAAGGAAAGATGTAATGAGGCAAGGCATAATGAGAAAGACTGGGCGTTCTAATCTACATAATTGTTTCTGAATTATAACTTTTCCTCAACAACGATCCCCCCCCCACCCCCCACACTCTTTAATCAGATTAATCCCCAGTTTTTACTCCAATCCATAGGAAAATCACCCTACTCACCCTTGGGAACGCATTGCACTCCTAGATCCTCAGAACCAATTTGGAAATTAAAGCAAGTGCAACAGATATCTTATAAGGGTTGCACAATATATCTAGCTAGACATGCTTTAGATATGCTTACCAATGAAGTACATGCATTTTATTAAATCATCCAAACTGCTTTTGGAAACACAGTACCAAATTTGCAAACAGAATAAAATTAACATGATTGCATATTACCCCTGTTTCAACCTCCCCCTCTCTGCCAAAAAAAGGACAACTGTACTGAAACTAATTTATGTTTCTGTGTAAAGGAGGGAACATTCAGCTGTGTTTTCCAGAGAGTGAATGATGTCACATAGGTGGCCTAAGGCACACTGCAGAGGACTGATTGATGCACAACACTCAACGATTAAAGCTAATCTCCTTAATGTTTGAGGATGCACACCACAAACGTTCCTGCTTCCGCTTGAAGCGAAGTACTTTTAAACAAGGGGGCCATAGATAACCTAACACACCCCGAGTTTGACAACACCGGCTCCTGAAGTGGCATACTCTCCGATCCCCAGATCTGATGGCACACTGTCACATGGGTGTGGTATTAATCTCTGTGTAACCACAGCTGCCAGGTGTGCAAATGTTTTCCCTGGTTGTACTAATGTTGGGCAAATGATGGCTGAAGAATTGACCACTCTCACCTGTGCTCTAATTAGACATGGCTTTCTCCCATGTGCTGTGCTCTGATTATATAAGTACAGGCATGTGATCAATGTTTTAAATCAGTAATTCATCACTGTGATGTACCGTTGCTTCATTCAATCACTCACATTCATACACACAATATATGCATACATTTACACATGCACTTAGTCTTCAGAGGGCAAATGTATTGAAGAAGATAAGTTCATTTGTTTAATATCAATTATAAGGAGCCATTTAATATCACATGTTTAATATGTCTTTCTCGTATTAAAATGTATAATTATGTACCAGGGCCCAGTGTATCTCCTGTGTATCATGACTCGTTCTTCTACCTTTTGAAGTTGTTAAAAAATATATATCCACACATGTACAATCTTACAAGGAAAATACTGTGGATTGTTCTCTGTTCAACCTTCCACTTTGTCCAAATATGAAAATGTGAAAATCATTAACTGTCTCTTGCAATAACTTACAGAACGGTGGGTGAGCCATTTGAGGCAGAAATGAGAGAGATATGAAAGGTTACTA